>JAQLOL010000024.1:23073750-23108761 GCA_029783665.1 Naso thynnoides | reverse complement strand
TAAATGGAGCAGTCACTTGCTTGCTGTTCGGATTTTGCTTTTAAATTTGGATATTTTCTGTGAGCTGACAAGTGTTCAGGGTCTCACTTAGCAGGAGTGGGATGCCCTTCTCCTCTGCAAAGCTTCATTTTTAAAATCCAGGCTGCTAAAACAGGTGCAGTTTTCCATTAATATCTTGCCTAGTGTGCCGTTAAAGCTAGTCTACTACCCCTCATTATAAGGTCTAATGTTGCCACAGCAGAGGCATGTTTAATGTGCGTGATAAGACTATTTGCACGAGCAGAGCTGATCAATGCAAAAACAGTGAAACTACAATGCATTCTGTAAGAACCAAACCTGAAACCCAGCACTAACACTCTCCTCCATATTAATGCGTTCTCCTGTTCACCAGTGGCCAGAGACAAATTCTCTTTCAGTGAGGGGCCCGAGATTTACACAGAGAGGTCAGAGTGGGAGAAGGGGAGGCATGAAATTAAAAAACAATGTATTATATTATTCAGATCGACCAGCAACAATTGACTTAAGTGCAAATCAGGAGCTGGCAGCTTCAGTCACAGCCATGATTTCCTTTTATGCACAGCTAGCCACTTGGCACACTGTGCACGGCACACTGCAGCCCCGACGCTCTGCATGGACTTTAATGGGTTTTTCTTTCCACTTTTAGGTTTAGCAAAAAACCCACTGCCACTTGCTGGTCATGACATCAGTGGAGTCACAGCTGACTCATTTGAGTGCATTTTGCTAGGCAGGAATTCACACAAAACTTGTCAATTTACATCTGTATCGTGAGCGTTTGGTGAGATGTTCTGTTGTATGTACTGGTTAACAGATAATCATGAAAAAGACACAGAAGTCCAGTTTGGTGCATTTATAGTAGCACTGTTATTAAGCGACAACAAAGAACTTTCAGTTTTTGTTGATTCTAGCGGCAATCTTTGGACAAAAGCGGTAGTGACGAGCACCTTCTGTCATAAAGATCTTTGCTAGCGCATGCCAGGCTGGCAGAACTCAGCATAACACCGGAAACATGTGCATTTGTTTTGGAAGCGAGTGAAAGAGAGATGGAAGGATGTGATGAGGTGACATATTTATATGTGACTGAGAAAGATGTTATAAGCCAGTTGTATGGCAGTAATGTCCCCCGAGACCTATTACCTCTATTTTCTGTAGGTTAACGTTACACAACCATTTGCATTAACGTTACATGCTGAGGTGCAAACTAACAGCTGTAGACACAGAATATAATTGCGCTATTGTCACTGCACAGAACAACGAAATTTAAATAAATATGCAGGGATTCAGACCCGATCCCAGTCATTAATTGTAACTACATAAAAATAGCAGTCCTTCTGCTGAGGGTCTCATTTGCTGTTACAAGAAATTTCTAATCAGAATCATGAGACTGTTTCATAAATTATTAAAAGTTCCTTGTGGTCACTTTCAAAATTGGCTGTAAACCGGCAGCATCCTTATGTTTTGAAAAGAGGCAACGCCATTATTTTGGCATTTCAGGGTGAAAACATATGGTGGACGTCTTGGATTTTCATGTCTTCTTTGAACATTGTCTTTATTAAGTAGGGATTATTAGACATGGTTGTCAAACTGTTGATGTAGTGAATTTATAGAAACAAAACAAGCTTTTCTGTTGCTATAGTCCAAACTTTGAGAGATGAGCGTTGCCACATCACTGCATTGGGCTCATAGTTATTTGTAATAAATAAAATGACCTGCACTGAGTTCAACTCTAGCTTAATTTGCACAATCTGTGATTATTGCATCTGACCTCGATCTCCCTGTTGTTTTTATGATGGTGCTGTGAGTCATACTGACTGTTCCACATGTGAGGCAGCAAAAATTAACGGAATTACACTGAATGAATATGGAAATGGATGTGGATGTTGATGTGAAAGCAGCTGAAACATTGTGTGTGGATGTGGCATCAGTCTCAGTTGTAAGGACCCCATGGAAAAGCAGAAAGGAGTATTGCGTATCAGTTTCCTGGAACTGATGCTCCACTTTATCATGAGCTCTCTGTCTGGTTTCAATCTGTCCTCTACCTGTTAATCTCCCCCAGGAGGGAAGGCGGGCCTGAGCCTGGCACACAAACATGCAGAAAGACCGCTTGTTTGTCTTTGATTGCATCAACAATCTGCTTCTCTGGATATATAACACACCAAGAGTCGACACAGCTTCGAATGTTGAAAAAATATCACTCCATATTACAAGTTTTCAGAAAGTGGGTTCCCAGATGGGCTTATCAAACCATTTTACAGGGAGGTTATGGGCGTGGTATAACTCATTAGTAATATGTCATCAATCGTAGTAACTGAGATGCATCCTTTTTAAGCTGAAGATGCATATGGCTGATAAAAATCTGCCTTAACACACATTTGTAAAATCACAAAGACCTGACTGTTGGAAAGGCATCACAGGCAAAATCAAAATTAAAAAAAAGCCAAAAACTGTTGATCAGTGTGTCCTCTGACAACATTAACAGTCAAAGTGAGTTGCAGAGAGGCCTCTGATAATATTAAAACGGTTCTCTAATCCTACTTCACTCCCCTGCTGTCAGGCGTCAAAAAAAGCACACTGTCTGTCTCAGTGTTTTTTTGTTTTGTTTTGTTTTGGTTTTTTTGTTAATAAGCCACTCCCTGTGTGTGTGTTTTTTTTTTTTTAATTTGTCCTCTGGTCGTCTCCTAATTTGATTAGTGCGTACGGATCTAGAGTATAAAGTGATATCAAATCATTAACGTCAGGAATATGTATCACCCCTTTGTGTTTTTACACTAATTTGTCTCACATAACTGGATTGGACAACTTCAATCAGAGCCTCTATCAGTGTCTCTAAATCTCTAAAAGGGGCCGAGTTGAAAGTAATAATATTGAGAGAGACATTTGCTCTCCTGTAAGTGTACTCACTTGCAGGAGTGCAAATGTAGACAAATTGCACCATATCACACACAGTATATTCCCATTGTTCTTCCAGTGCTCTTGGTGCAGCTATTACTCATGAACACGATGTGTAATTCAATTTCAGCGAGCCAAACAGAGCTGAACAATGTCTCTAATCTTCATGCATCTCGCAAAATTAGTTGCCTCATATTTCTAACGCAGCAATATCCTCTCCTATTAACACAACCACATGCATTGCTAATTATGTCTGTGATGTTCTTCAATATTGCTTTAGATAAATAGCGTAAACACTCAGCAGACCACGAAGGCTTTCAGTCCGGAGGTGACTGCAATACAATTAAAATCCATTACAACTTTGGCAAAGCAATCTTGTCTGGGTGACAAGGTTAACACGAGCAATAAGGATTTGCTTGCTCGTGGCGTGGCTCAAGGGATGGAAATGTGTCGGTCAATCCACTGCTTTGGTCTGGACTGAAATATCTCAACTACTCCGTAGCCTGTCATGAAAATTGGTGCAGTCCTGGTGCCCAAAGGATAAATCCCTCTGGCTTTGGTGACACTTTGATTTTTTTCTATTTTGCGCCACAAAAAGATGAACAACTGTGGTTTACGGTGAAATGTCTCAGCGACTAAGAAACAGCTGGCTACCGGATAGAGTGCTCTTTTAGATGCATACATTCATGTCACTCTCTTGATAAATCTTAAAAACTTTGATGATCCCCTGACTTTTTTCATCTTGAGTCAACATTAGGAAAAGTAGGAAGTTTATGACTAAATACAGCCTCACATTTCCTTGTTTTAACACTACAACAGCCATGACGGTCATTTTGAGCATTTTCACATTCATATATCTTATAACTTTGTTGAATTAAAAAATTACATGTTGGTCCCCGAATTTTTTCCTTCAATTATTTGTATTTTCATTTAAAATGTTATTTATACAGATTGCAATAAAGGCAAAGAAAATGTGATCAATTCTACCTATTTTGGCCACAGGCGGTCATAATGACTGCACAGATTTTGTTGTGGTTGAACTGATACATTTTCGTGTGGTGCAACTATAACTGTCTCTGTCAAAAGTAAAACTTCAAGAGCAACCACAAATTCCATTTGCAGAGGCAATTTTTGTCCCGCAAAGCAGCGCGGCTGGAGGCAGCGCAGCAAGCACTCTTTCCCAGCTCCCGCCCAATGAAATTGTTTTGAGCAGCTGGAGGTCCAGACTGATATGTTGAGCTCACGTGATCAGGATGGTTTTAACTCAGCGAAAGGGCTGATCACACTGATAAGCATCGGTACAAAAGCATTGCCAGCAAAACCATTGTTGCCTATGGTATGGTCTCTTGCTGTTGTGCACTGCATTTTTGGGGCAGTTTTTTGGCGTGCATAAAAACGTTAATAATTTCAACTTCTCAGCTCAAGGAGAAGTTGCATGACTAGTCAGTGTCACTTCTTTTCATAAATTAAATCTAATTATATGAAGTAGGTCTTTCCTATTTGGTTGCCTGGAGAAAAGCAGCAGAAACAACAGGATAATGGAGAACACAGACATGCCTCCAAGGCGTTTTTTTTGAATGGCTGTGACTGGTGCAACACTTCTCGATGTGGTCGGGGCTTCACAAACTCTTGCACACCTCACCTGTCATTAAATGCAAGCATACTAACACATTAAACTAGTGCTAGGCACAGTCCAGTCTGGGAACCATCGCATGAATCTATGATGATAAACATGGCAAACAGTATTGTTAAGCTGCCAACCATCAGCATGTCGACATTGTGATTGTGAGCCTGTTAGCATGCTGATGTTAGTAAGTACATTCTGACAGAGCTGCCAGCATGGCACTAGTCTTGTTTGAAAAATCTATTTCAAAGTACCTGGAGTCAAACACTGCTCACACAGCTCTGACTTTAAACAGGCAGAGAGTGATTACAGAGCACAGTGAGATTACTACATAAAACAAGAGTGGAAGGAGTCTGACTCCCTTCAAAGTCCCTGCGCGCTGAGGACAGATGACACAACAGGGCTCCTTTCTGCTATAAATGTCACCCTTGATTACATCTTTGCCTTTTTTTTACGGATCTGTTGCAAGTCTCTGAACTGCCCTCCACCGCTGCTGTACGAATCTGCATGAAGGCTGAGAAGTAATAATGGCGACAATAAAGAAAATCTAATCCTGACATCAATTTAAGTGATATTAATGACAACTGGGACACCTTACTGTAGAAATACTGGACTAATATAAGGGGATTTAAACTAAATGACAGAATTAATTTATCACGGAACATCCTGAATTATTTCAACACAGACGAGGGACATAAACTGTGAGTGTGAGTGTCTGTCATCTGTGTTTTTCCATGAGCTTAATGGCTCTTTGCCTAAAGAAGAATTACTCCTGAGTCACACCCACAGCAACTGCTGATAGTTTTATTGCTTTGAATAAAATTTCAAAGACGCTTGAGAATTCTCTCTAATTATTCCTTTGCATTCATCATATGGAGAAACTGGAGATGCAAACACTCGAGGGAAATAATGCTTTCACTCCAAACAATTCCAACCTCTTGTTTCTGTCACTGACTACAATGCACTCGTATGAAAGGGCTGCAAACAGTCAGAATACAAAGAGGCTAAAACTGACCTGATCTCAAAGAGCAAGAACAGGATCAGCATGTCTGTCTTTATAGTTTCACAGCACAGCTGCTGACGGGCAAACTGCTTTGAAAAGAGACTCGCTAGGTTCTTGATCCTGTTGCCTTCATAGGCTACTGGACTGCCACAAAATCAAGCTTTTGCATCCACAGTATGGTTCAACATGAAGGGATGAACACAGGGAACTCCTTCGCCAGAGTCATGATAATATCTGTTTATTTGGAAAGCAGTTTCAATGTGTTTTTAATCAACTCCCTAACCCCGCCCCCCATGTGCAATTTGCTATGAATACTTGTACTCTGCTATTTTAGTTTGGCTGACTGGGCACTTAGAGACCCAGCAAATGAATGTTTTCCCTTTATTGTGCCTAATTATTCACATTTGTTTGCTGCTTTTATGTTTTATGTTTTTACTGGATCTGGTCTAATACAGCATGATATTGTCAGTACTGTACAAGGTACGTGGGTTTAACTGGTAGCTAGACATGTTTGAAAAACAAGTGCAAAGAAATGTTACAGCTGTCTTAGGCAACAAGTTATCACGAAGTTAAAGACGCATCATAAATCCTTTCCCCACTGTACATTTGGAAAGAAAGAAAGTAAAGAAATAAAAATTACAGTCTGCACTGATGCCTCCCACATGTGTCGATGAAAGGTGGTTGATGAGTTATGGAAGGGGCGGGGCAAGCCATGGCCAATAGAAGCGTGTGTGTGTGTTTGTGTGTGTGTGTTGCAACAAAGTCTGGCCATATTACATGAATCCATTTAAAAGTTTTGTGCCTTTTTGTTACAGGCCACTCCCACTGCCACGCCCCCTTTTTGCCAGTTGGCCCAAACAGTTAATCAGCTGACGCTGGCTCATGAATCAACCTTTGCGGTAAATCTTGTGCAAGTTTGTGAATCCACTTGAAAGTTATGCACCTTTTTTGCAATTAGTTGCTCCCGTAGCCACGCCCCTTTTCAGTCAATTGGCAATAACACAAACACACACCTTCTCACACATCTGACCTCCATGCTAAATTTTAGCCTTCTAGGACAAAAACTGTGGTCGCCAAAGAGTGGAGAATTTCTGCGGACAACTGGCCAACAGAGCAACCTATAGAGCTGCTCGTCGCAGCTAAAAATGTGCTCATGAGTACTTCAGGTAAAAGTGTCCATACAATTTCAGCCTGGTAACAACAATAAATGTTTACTATTACATTTCTTTTTTTTTTTTTTAAATAAAACAATACTTTATTTTATTTAATGTGGAAAAAAAGCTTCAAAATTTCATTTTGTTGTGATGTAAGTCGGGTTACATGTAGGCTTATAGGTATTAGCTGCATTTTCTCACTATAAGGTCGGAGGGGATGACAATGGTGTGACATCTTGGCAAGATGACAAGCACGAGACCACATCAAGTTTTAACGAGGTAATTTTAGCAACTGTCATGATACTTTAAGGTCTTTTTGTGGCGATCAAATGTTTAAAATAGATGGTGAAAGAATTAACAGCTATGATTCTGGCCACCAAACCAGGTGTTTTTTTGTTTTGTTTTTTTACGTTTTTTGGGGGGCTTTTTGTACCTTTATTGATAGGACAATGAAGACCTGGACAGGAAATGGGGAGGGAAAGAGGAGGAATGATATGCAGCAAAGGGCCGCAGGGTGAAATCGAACCCGTGGCCCCTGCAGCAAGGAAACAGCCTCTGCAGCATACATGGGATGCCTGCTCTACCAGCTGAGCTACCAGGGCGCCCCAAACCAGGTGTTTTAAAGAGACGATGGGAGAGTTTCCAATCGTGTTTCGAGAGAGAGGGAAAAAAACAACAACAAATATTTCAAGCTCAAATATGCTCTTTTTCCAACCTGTCTGAGTGATTTTTGTGGCAAACACTAACCAGGATAAAACCACAGACATGTTAAGTTTAAACATTAAAAACAGCAAGAATTATATCTTCTATTTGCAGAAACAACAATGCTAACATTAATTTCTGGTTTGGGGTTGAACGTCTCATACATCAAAACATATATATTATATGTACAGACTTATTATTTACCACCTTTTAAGTCTTTCTTCCCGTGAAACTTAATCAGATGAACAATTTTAAAACATGCGAAAATTTCCTGTGTGGTGATTTAAGAAGGAACAAAGCCAGCAGGAAATTTAGATCAAGTGTGCATAAAAAAAGAAATTGCTTTTCACTTGTAGCTACCATGCTGCTTGATATTTGCCAACAGCTGTCAACATACAGAGTGGGAGAGGGAGTATTCATGAGGTTTGCTTTCTCTGCATGGTGCCATCATCAAAGTGCAGATTCATAAATTAACATCTGCTTAAAAAGTGCAGCCTGGTGAGCTTTGTGAAAGGCAAAAATGCACAAGACAATGAACCAGCAGCAACAACAGACTCCATACCGGGTGCCAGTCAGAACCAATCACAATTTTTCGTTATTTAAATTTTACCTTCTAAGTGAATACTCACGCTGCTCATATTAAGTTGTGCACTTCATTGAAATGTATGTTGCACTGCTCTCCCTTTCTTCACCACACAATATTATTCTGGCCTAAGGACTACAGGTCATGAGTTCAAGGTATTGTTATTCATCTGGTCCAACACATTCACTCCAAACATCCTCACAAATGTCAATAAGTTGTTTTGTAGTGCTCTCTTTTATCCAAAAATGTTTTATCTTTTCATTTCACACTTTTTTAGGGACACAAATGCCAGTAAAGAAGGTCATTTTTTACCTTTGGGAACATTTTTGCATAATGTTGACAACTCTCCGTTTATTGGATTGCTCAGGTTTTCTATCGCCAACAGTTCATAAAAGACCATAAAACCAAAAGTTTCTAAACTTGTGCAGGCTATTGGTTACTCTATTCCATTTTTACCTGCAGTCTTGTGCTGATTTTATTCTGCATATCATAAAACACCACCAACAACATGCCATAAGAGGATTACAAGCTCCTCTGAAAGTCTTCCAATTTATTTTTTACCAACAACATCAACGTTTCTGACTTTGATGTTGAAAATAAACTGCATGGATCAAAATAAACAGTCATAATTATGATCATTATCCTTAAAGCAAAGATAAATTGAACTTCAACACTCGTTTTTCACATCACTAGTGTGTTTAGAATTTTTTTAAAGAAAGTGAGATCATTTAAGTGCACAGAAAGTGTCTAATCTAAGCTCGTGGAAAAATAAAACAGCATCTATTAAACAGCACCTAATGAGTCCTCGTTACTGTGAAATCTGGGCTCACAGCTGACTGTGAAAGAACTAAATCATTTCTGTCAGGGCTGTCACCTCGCTAATGATCAAAAAGAAAGTTTGGTTGAGTTACACTCACACCATGTTGCACTTGAGGTAATGAAACAATTCGAGTGAGAAGTTCAAATAGCTACCTTCCAACTCTGAATTTGAAAACGCAAAACTGCCTGCTGCAGGATTTCCAGATTTTTCTTCACATATCAGAAACTATATAGTAGCTGCTACTTTTGGAGCTTGTGCCGGCCCGACTTACCAACACCTCTCAAAATAATTACATTTCATGCGAGGATAAAAGTGGACAGGTGGCCATTTTTCTTTGCTTTCTGTGTCTCAAAGATAAACGAGGGTTAACATGAGTGGGAGGAATTCTGACTACTTCCATCGCACCATGTTGTTTCATCGCACATTTACAGTAACAAGGCAGGAGCACACTGAGCTGCTTTGCACTTTTCATTTCTGGATACTGAATAACTATACTGACCATCGTTATAATGGTGCCCCATGCTTGCACCATCTGAAAGCATGCACTGTAACATACACTGCCTGAATACAAAATGTGCTTCAGTCAAAGGCAGTGGCCTCAGAAATGGATATGCTCCCCAGGTGCAGCATAGTGGCGGCCCGCTGCTCCTAAAAAGTTGTGTCGGGTTGAATTTGCAAGGACAAAATAACCTACAGGCATTAATAAGTACCAGTGAACTCACAGAGCCTCACTGTGCTTCCTCCTTGTACTAATTACATGCAAATCCTTTGTAGTTTACATTAATGTAACAAACACACACTAGTCCTCAGACTGCAGAAAAGGTTTGTGGGATTTAACTGTCGAAACAAAACTGAAGACAGCATTTCTCCTTACAACAGTTATACAAAACTCTCCTCTAATCCTGCAGCTATGTCACACCTCCAGACGTGCAGCTCATACAGTTTCAGGAACTTTGGGTGAAGTCTCACATAATCAAGTGCTCCCACTCCTTTCTCACTTAACAAAGTAAGCTTGTTAAAAGTTAATACTTTCCCTGATCCCATGAGGGCTGCTGTCAGCCAGCCTCTCCCCCAGACATTTTACTTTTTACAGCAAAAAAAACAACACTCCCAACATCAACATCATTAAATCCTCCAGAGCTACACATGTCCGACTGACTGATTAGCAATGTGATGATCATTTCCATCCAGAAAAGTCTCAGTTGAATTCCACTCATCATGTAAAAACAAGGATGGAAAAAAATAACTGATGATGAAATTTTTTGGAGGGGGGTTAGGACTTCAAAGTTTTAACAGAATACCTGCATTATAAATTGGAGGCATTTGAGTTAGAAAAAAAAGGAAACAGTCAGGGAAGGTGTACCAAAAGATACCAGAATAATGGTGCATTTTTAACTGAGTCATAGGACCAGTTGTCAAGATGCTTAAGTCTCTGCAGCTTGGAATTTGACCATTCTTTTATAAAGGCTTTCTCTGGAAAATTAGGGCCATGTATCGCCGTATCTGGCAATATGATACGTATCACCATACAGGGGTTGAGATACGATATATCACGATATATTGCAATACCTTAAGCAAGGTGATATATTGCAATTTTTTTCAATCTTATTTTAGGAAAATTGTCACAGTACAAACGCAACAATATCCATAAAATCTGAGTCAAAAAAGTTTTTTTTTTTTGTGCAATCCAAATATCATAGCAAGTTTTAGTTTTGGTGCTGTAGCTGTTTGGGGTTTAAAAAAAACTAAAATGAACCACTGCCACGAATCTTTGCATGAAAAATATTAATGAAAAATTGTTGGTGTATTTGAGAATTAATATAATATTAGAAAACATAATATTGCGATATCAGTATATTCTTTTCCACCTTAATTGCAAAACACCTAACTCTCTGGAAGTGCAATATGAATAGTAGTAGTAGTGGTCTGAGGGTGCCAAATCAGGTGACAGGTGGGTGCTGGATGAGTTCCAAACTGTATCCCTGGATGACTTTACAACGTTTTATGTTGTTGACTTGCAATTTTAAAATACAGGAAAACAGAAATAACACAAAAATTATTAACTTTTTGCATATTAACTCGAACGAGTCCAACTGTGAGCGCAGGTATAACTCATCTCCCTCTAACATCAGATGTTTACCTCGAGACTCAGCTTTCTGCCGTGAGTGTAAAAACACATTTGCTGTGAGTATACTGTATATCAGTGGACTCTACTTCCAGCGAAAACCCTCTCTCCCTCCATCAGGCAGATGATACAGTCCCATGCAGCAGCCTGAATAGATACAAGGCGTCTGTTGTTCCCCTGCCGATAAAACTGATTAACTCAGAATGATAGTCCGATAGTCCTGGTCTCCGCTGCACAAACACATACTGCTTCACATTCCTACTATGTCCTTTTCTTTAGCTCCTGTTTTTATTTATAGTGACTGACTGGTTATGTAAAGTCACTGGAAAAGATTCTTTCCATGGTGTGTGTCATTAATTGCAGTTTTGTATGACATATTGAGTTTTTATCCTGCACTGCTGTTTGTTATGTTTTCTTTGGCTGCTTTCTTGTCCTTGATACTTTGACTTTCATGTCCAAGACAAATTTCCCTGCAAGGGCAATAAAATATACTTGATCTAATCTAATCTTCTGTGGGAATAAGCAGCTGGTGCAGGGTAAGTATTCAGAAATATTTTAATCACTATCAGCAGCCCAACACTGTGACAGCTTACTATTTATTTTACTATTGAACTAGCTATAAAACCAATCTTGCATAGCCGGTGGTTAAGACCTGCTAGCATTGTGACTTTCAACACTCGTCCTTGGCCTGGCTTTAATTGCAACTCACCCATTTACGAGCACATCTGCACAAGTTTAACACCTTCTGTATTATTCACTCTGCCTCTTTAAAGAGACTCCTTATAAAGCCCACTTTTCTAATTTGACACTAAGTTTATTCTGTGTGGCTAAATCTTGCAAATACAATCATATTACCCACACATAACACTGTTGAATTATGTGGATAATTTAAAATAATTAATTCACCTATCTTGCCAGCATTCATTATCATGATTTTCTTATTTTAAAAAGACACTAGAAAGATGACTCCTGCTGAGAAACACCTTTCGAATGCATAATGTTTAAAATGAGTATGACCTCATTTTCATGGATTGTATCAGCAGGCCCACATTTCCCAAGGGCAAACCATGATGTTAAGAAAGCTCTAAGGCTTCTGTGTCTGCATTAATATCACATTATTTACTCACATGTTACTCACGAGACTCATCAAACATCATCTGGCAAATTTCTGGCCATATCTGTCGGTGACACAGAGGTGGGAGTGTAATTAAAATACATTAAAATGAGTTATGAATGCATCAGTTTGCACCTTAAACTCCACCTTTAACATTATGTTTTTAGAAAATCCTAATAAAACAAACAAACAAACCCTTCACTGCTTCATTTTTGTTTGGAAAAAATTAGGCTACATTCTATGTATAGGAAGCCAAAATATTAAAAAATGTCAAAAATAATTTATGGCTTGTATGGAAAAATTACGAGAAAGGACAAAAAGCCTAAAGTTACAGCCAAAAAATGCCTCTGCTGGTATTAGCTAAAAAATGCTAACGTCGGCATGCTAACATGCTCACAGTGACAATGCAAACACAGTAATGTTTAGCGGGTACATTTGGCCCAGCATGTTCTCAGCTGATCTTAGTGTTAGCATGCTAATATTTGTGATTTAGCCACTGATATAAAATGCATGACAATGAGATAATAATTTGTGCAAAAACATTATTGAAAGTCATCAAATAAAGTTAGGTATTTCAGACTGGACTAAAGTGGTGGATTGAACAACAGCTGCCATCCCAACAGAGCCACACTGCTAGCATGGCTAAAGCTACAACAGAAATATGATCATTAGCCTGTATTTTACAGAACATGGTTCACTGGGCACCATTTTTACCTAATGAGATTACAGATTGTAACTGGGGAAAATAAAACCTTGTAATTGTTTTGCTAAAGAGATCTTTGCAGTGTTGTTCTCCTGAAGGGGTGGAAAACAGATTGGCAACAAGTGAGAAAACTGAGTGATGATAAAAGCCTCAGCAGAGCCAACTATGACAGAGATTTGAGATGGCACTCACTGCAGCAGCTCTTCTCATCTGCTCCATTTTGGAGGCCCTGGTGATCACAGTGAGTCCTCTGAGGAAAACACACTCATGTTCAAACAGCACCAACTGAAAATTCAAGCCCCACCAACTGCTCTCCAGCCAGGAATCACACTAGCTCGCTCTGGACTTCACTCAAGCAAAGCTCTATGAATAATAATGAGACCATCAGATTGCCACAAAGGTAAATAAAGACACTGAAATATGATGAGAACCTGAACTTTCTGTTCATTTTCAATCTAATTAACTGCTTCTGAGGGAGGAAGAAAAAAGTGCCACCTCTTTGCTGCTGCTCCCAACTTTACCCATGGCAATTTTAAAGGGCTGGTTGAAACAAATTACAAACCATGCTGTCAGTTTTAATGGGGACTGTTTCTTTGTAAGAAAGCACCTCCAATAACAAGTGTAAATTCGCAACAGCTACAACCAGCAGCTACAAATGGTACAGTCATCTTCATTCATTTCGAAGGTATGTGTCTTTTTTACGATAGGTCACTCCCATTGCCATGCCCTGTTTCATGGCACGAACATTAATACACACCTTCAAAAACACACTTGACCTTCATGCCAAATTTCAGCCTCCTAGGGGTGAAAACTGTCGCCACCAAAGAGTGGAGAATTTTTGTGGACCAACTGAACCACCTAACAGCCGACAGGGCGACCTGTAGAGCTGCTGGTCACAGCTAAAAGGTGAATGAATCAACCGTTTGAAGGTAACACATTAAGTTTAACGCAAGTATTGTCAAGCCAAACCTCACAGACCTATAAAACATTTTGTCTTCTCTCCACGATAGGACTGATTTTCTTACCTTTTCAGATCATTTATAATGGAGCAAAAAAAAAGAATCACAAACCCTTACTTCCATGAAATGCATCAATTATGACGAATAAAGGGGACAAAATGCAAAAAAACCCCAACAAAACTGAAACAGTGCAAAGAGCATTAAAACTAGAATTACTTAATAGAGGCACCTTTGGTACTTTCTGAAGCGCAAGATGCAAAATCCCCTCAGTGACTGAAATGATCATCAAAGCCATATTTATATCTGCACAGGTGACTTCTTACATAAGATTTGGACACCACTCTAGACTGTAGTGCTCTTATCATTGAGTGCATTGAAAATAATCTGGCATAAAAATAAATGAAATAATCTGAATTCCCCTTAAGTATCTTACAATTCAAACCTACACACTGTGTCTTTTAAGAATGTTCTCATATCTAAATGCAATACGGACAAAAATACAAAGACAAATTCTGAATTCATTCTTCAGAGTTTTATACCTAGCAGAGTGGAGCGGCATTAACAACGCATTTCGATATTTACGTAGAAAATTAAATTTGAAGATGATAAAGTCAGGCAGTTCACCTCATAAATTAAATAGTAAAAAACACTCAGAAAAGTTTCCCTTCCAAGGACAGGATACACGGAATGATACAGTAATTCACTCATCTTTCCTCCTTCACTGCTTCGGACAAGAGTCGAAGAATAAGATTCAACAGCAGTCGCAGAGCAAACCCACTGGGGTGTTGTTGCTGACATGCTAGAAATACTGGCAGAGCAAGCATGCTGTATGGACCTACTTTGAATTACGCAGAGGATTCCCCTCAGCGCAGAGCGCTGTCTTCATCACTCCATGTGTGGTTGAGCCCCACCAGGACTTTAACTTTCCAGCAAATAGGGTACAATTCATAGGTGTGTTAGGAGATGTCTACTTGACTTACTGCACTGCTTCAAATGCCTGAGGCTAATAGACTTTTCATGAACTTGAGCTGGTGTAGTGTGCTATTAGGACAGTGTAAATTTAGCACCACAACACATATAATCTGAGTAGAGGAACATCTTCTGTATTACAGTGTCAGTTTCACAGACTGGCAGTGATGAGTTTTCCACATTAACATTTCATTTTACATAAGTGCACGTAATTAATATCAAGTCTCTCACAAACCTCGGGTTTTCTAAAGGTTTTGCAATCATTATAAGGCAGGAGTCACTTCCAGGTTTTGTGAGAATGAGGCATTACTGCTGAATTTTCTTTTTTTTTTTTGAATGGCAAACAGCCAGGAGACTGGTTTCATTCTTCTACCGGGGCTCAAGGTCTCTGAAAGACCTTAATAATGGTCAGCAAATCATTGGGTCTGCCAGTAAATTATCTGAGGCAGTTAATTTTGTGAGGGGGGAAAAAACAGTAAAATGAAAAATTGATCCTGAAGCTGGAGAAAAAGCTGTTTTCACCGTCTACCTCAGGATATCAGCTAATGTTTTACAAGATAGTAAGAACATGAGATTATGCTTGTTTTGTTTCCGAGGTCAAATGCGCCACAAAGCACCGAGGATGCTCTTGTGAGAGTGAAGTCAAGGTGGGACTTTTTACCAGCATGAGCAGCATGTGGACCTTTTTACACTCGTTTCATTTTGGGACTAATGACAAACCTTTGGCGTGCTTTAAAAGGCTTAAATACTGCACCAAATACTTCCTACTCACACATTTAAGCCTTAACTAAGTTTCAACAGCTTCATAATTTATGTATTACTGGTTTGTACTAAGCCAATTACTAGGCATCTGATGAAATAAAAAGCAAAATATTCTCAAATATTTATACTTTTATGTCAAAATAGAGCATATTGTACAGCATTAGTGATACGTTTGAAAGTACAGCACCTTGTAAAGAGGATGACTCTCCTCTTTAAGGTTTAGATTACTCATATGGTATAAATATACACATATTACATCCATATTTCCAAAACAACAGAAACCTCCACATGCGGCTCACTCATAAGAACACACACACACACGCACACACACACACACACACTAAGTCATGGACACACACTTGCAGAGTCCTTCTAAGTAACAGTTAAACAGCGACAATACAGAAACATTTACATCATTTACATCTGTGAATATTTCAGTTCCATGACTTCGTAACACACACATACACACAACCACACACACACACACACACACACACACACACACACACACACATACATATTTAAACAGGCCAGATGTGTGTTTAAAATTATTATAATTCAGTCTTAGCGCTCTCGTTTAGTCCATCTGAAGCTTTGGCCGCCAAGTCGTTCTTAAGCCATTTGTTGAAAACAGCAACTGGGTCGATGTTCCAGTGTTTATGGAAAGAGATGGGCACCTGGTGAGCTAAGAAGTCTCTGGCGTAGTCCTCTGGACGTGCCTGAAAGGTAAGATAAAGTACAGTACTTTATATTTGGTAGCAGTCACAGGAAACTGCGTGCAAGCGATGCAGAGAACAAGACTAAGAGCGTGAAGGTGCAAGTTTATCATGAAACAGATACTGCACGCTGAAAACTAAGCAACTGAAACAACGGTTGAATGATTATTTCCAACCAAACATCAATAAAAATTGTCACAAACAACTTTGGTTCAGTCAGTATATTGGTTGGTATAATAGTTTGTTAGGGTGAGACAGGTATAAGAAATGGAAAAATGCTCTTGGAGCATCTCTAGATAATCTCAGAATCTGCCACAGTTGAGTTGGAGTGACTAAATTGATGAGCTGGTTTGTAAATATGTTCAGGTCAACAGCCAAGTTATAATTGTAGCTGTGAGTGACAGCTGTTCAGTTCAGACACCTCACACAAAACAATACGGCCTGAGCATGTCAACTATGTGGATGCATGTTCAAAGCCATCTGTATATATTTATGTTTACAAAAAATATTTCACGCTAAACACTTTATAGTTATGACACCAACTTGTTATAATCTACGTACTTCAGCTTGCGCTATAAATACTACGCATTTTGTTTTCTTCCATTTGCTCGTATATATGTTGTCTTAGATGTTTATTGCCGTTTTTGACTTTATCATATTCAATGACTGTCACAATTTGAACTATAACATGCAATTATATTGATTGTCTAAACTATCAAAGCCAATCAAGGGCTGGAAATTAGTTTGGTAGGGTACATGTGAACAATACGTCAGACAAGACTTCTGCAAATGTCGTCGTTTCACTAGTTGAGTTTCCATCCACCTGTTTTTATGCCAATGTTTTGTTTGCATGTAAAAACTGAGAGGAAACACTGCTAAATTTGAAAAAAAAAGAATGTAAAAAAAGTTTTTAGCCTTCATAAAAGTGGAAAGGTTGGCGTATAGATAAAGACTACATAAATAAGCGTTGTGGAAACAGCTTCAGCGAATCAGCAGCAAATGAATGGTGATGATGATGTACAGAAATCACATGATTCACTCATGATTCAGAGCTGTTGTATTAGTTGTTCAAAACTTTCTAACTGTCCAGTGTTTCTCCGTCACTGCTTTCATTAATTTTTCTGGATATTTTTTCTCACTTTTGTTTTTCTTATGACTGCTGACTGACGCTCTTTCATTATGTCATCTCCTTGTGCAGTCTTCTTCTGTGGTGGCACCTGACTTAAGAATTGGTGCCACCTAATGCTTATCTCAATGAACCAACTCTAATAGTCACATGACGGCAGGGGATGGAACGGCGCATAATTCTGCATTTTCTTTTGCAGAATTTCTGAAAATTGGATTATATTTGTGATGCATTTAGATGGAAACCCAACTACAGTTCTACACACGTAAACCAATACACTCAACAATATGAGCACTTAAATTTCATTACAGAGTAATTCTGCCTTTACCAAACCAATTCTGCAGCCATCTTGAGTCGTATAGTAGCAAGTTTCACCCATGAGAATCCATTTTGTCTTTATGATCAAGTCCATATGTTGTCATGTGACATGACAGCTGCACGTTAGGCAGTCTTTTTTTCCTCTGTAGGTCATTTTTACAAGTAGGAGCAATTCGTAGGTGACAGAACTTCCTGACATCTGTGACTCAGGGAGACTGATGTGATGGTTTTACCCACTCAGCTGCCTGGAGTCTCAGAAATGATTCAAAGAGAGCATAAGCTGAGTCTAATCAGCCAGACAAAACTGAAAAACCTGTGGGTGTGCAGGGCTTCTTAATATCAGATACTGTCCCATTTTATTTGACTACTAATAGGAAAGAGGTCTCAATCTGTCTCTGGATGATGAGTTTGCAAAACTCGTGATGAAATCCGACTTTTATTTTGCAAAGTTTCATTTAAAAGGTACAGAGTATGCCAGTGCAAAATAACCTCTATAATTGAACAGATGCTGAAGAGATTTCAAACGAAGATTTTTTTTTTTTCACCAAGCCAGAAAATCTAATCTACAATATATTTCAGCAAGAACAAATTTGGATGGTGTTGTATCAAAAATCCGTCTCACTCTGGCTACAAGCACACAAACACGCACAGGTGACACAAAGAATGTATTGGAAGAGTGTGAATACAACCTGGTGGAAGAGTGGACTGTGTGTGACAGGTAGTCCGAGAGCGTTTAAGCACATTCCCAGCACCATGTCATCCGGGGCGTCATTGCTGTAACATTTGCAGCCGCTGTCAAGAAGTCGGACCACAGCCTCCCTGCTGAACACCATACTGCAGCAGCATGGAGACAGACATGAGAAACATTCAAAACAGACACAAGACACAACTGATTATAGCTGCACTCAATTCAAGAAAAAAAAAAAAAAAAAGCCGGAGTTGACCAGAAAATAACATATCTTTAAGCTATCATCACAGGGCTGCTCCTGCTTATTTTATCGTGAGAGAGTGACAGAGCAGAAGTGAAACTGCGCATCAGGCTGTGAAGGGGGGACGTCGTTTTCTGTAAATCGGCTTCGCACAACAATGACGTGACATCTCTTGGAAAAGAAAAGGCAATTACACAAGAAAAAAACAAATCATAAGCTGCCAAAGAAAACACTCATTGCCACTCAAAACAGTTTTCAGGAGATATCACTTGTGAGAAAACTGGCAGTTGCTGTACTGCAAAGTGTCACAGCAACCCAAATGTCCCTAAATAGAGTTTCACACACAGCTCAATCACAGTTGAGGGTTTATCTGTAGTGCAGCTTTCCTTCAGCGCTGACAACTGACATAGAAATGGTGATTATTTCCTTCTTGTCCTTGCATGTAATAACAGTGCTTTAACCTACAGATTTTGTAGACTGCAATTATATTTGTGCTATTCGTCTTCTTACAGTAGCCAGCAGTTGGCATGATGTGATTATTTAGCATAAACTGCCTATTTTGTCTTATCAAGTGATGACCTGGTTATTTATTTCATATTTTTACGGAGTATTCTCACTGTAATGCAGCTTTCAAACCAAAATATCCCTTAAGGGAGCGGCACACTTCTAAACTGACTTGAAACAGTTTATCAGTGAATTACAGATTACAGGTTTTCCATTACAGGTTTTATAGTCCCTAAGCTCCGACTGTAATCTTCCATCATTATTCCCCCGACCCTTTGAGCTGTGAAACTCACCCTCCACCGCCTGTGATGTAGCTGTAGCCGCCTTGGCTCAGGCCGTAGCCGTACCTCTCTCCCAGACACACGGGTTCAGAGGGGTTATAACAACTCAGCAACACTTGCAGTCTGGGGAGGCTGCAGAAAGCACAGATCAAACTCATCACACCCTCATCATCATCATTATGCACACATGCCTGCACATACACACATGTGAAACAGTCCATTCAGGAGCTGAAATAACTGCTCTCCCTCCGGCGCTATTACACATCCAGAGGCTTCCACATGAAGGGGCAACGTGACAGATATAAAGTGAAGCCAGCTGGACTTGAATTTATGTACCGAGCTTTTTAGATGTTCGACAGGATGGTAAAATCTCTGGGACTCATTTTCCCAAAATGACTTCATTCCAAGTGTCTCTTTCCCTGTTAGAACCTTTTCATGGCTGCCAGACAGAATCTATCAGAACATTTATGAGAAAGTGTCAGTCAAACTTTGAGAAAAATGAAAGCATGACATTTAAAAAATGAGACACAGAATCCTGGTTGAAAAAAAAAAAAAAACATTTCCAGCTCGATGAAAATATACCTGATAAGCGTGTCATCGTCCACAATAACGAGCCACTTGGTGTTCGGGACAGAGCTGCCTAGAAATCTCTGAAGGATTGCGAATGTTTTCCCGCAGTGGCCTGCAAATACAGACAAGGCATCAACAGATCGGCCTGTGTGACTTAATCACATATTGACCCTGTGCTGTGTTCTGGTTTACAAAGATAAATGACCACTTTTACAGCAAGAAAATACATTCAGCGTAAGCTCAAATTAAGATGCACACACACACCAGCACACACACAGATGCATGAACGACAGCTCTGTCACAAACAGACCACAGTGCAGTCATAAATTATGCTAACGCTAAAGGATTTGAAAGGCGGCAGGCTAAGAGAGAGTCACAAGCAGTGACTACAAAAACAGCAACATTTTTTCATCTTACTCAGGAGAAGACATTACTGTCAGGCCAGAGCTCCATTCAGTACAATGAGTGAGTACATTTTGTCAGCAGGAACAGTTTCTGTGTGAATCCAGCCTGGCCAGTGTGAGAATCATTAGTGTCAGACAATGGGGTTTTACTTAAACCATGTTAACAAACAAACAAAAAAAATAATTGCACATTCTCAGTGTCACTACATGTCATTGTCTTTGGTCAACATTGGTCACATTGGTTACATAAACTCCACTCATTTTTCCCAAAATAGCCAGAGGCGGCAGAAGTAAACACATTCTTTACTTAAGTAGAAATATAGATACTTGTGTAAAGAAAACTCTGGTAAAAGCAGAAGTACTGACTCAACTTCTTTGCTTAAGTAAAAGTAATAAAGTACAGGTTCTGAAATGTGCTCAAAGTCTAAAAGTTCAAGGTTTCCCTCTAAAGGACATTTCCAGCAGTCATTTCTGTGCAAAACTATCTGAACCTCACATCATATTAATTTCACGTCAAGACTATTGAACTTAAAAGACGAATCAGGAGGATATGTCCGAGATGTTCTCATTCCAAAAATGTCAAATAGCAACGTTTTGTGTTGGTAAAGCGTCTTGAGCACAGCCAAAAAGGCAAAAGCATTTACTGAAGTGACGGGCCTGTGTTGAAAATGTCGGGGTAGAAAGTTCAGATGCTTGTGTTAAAATGTAGAAAGCCAAAGTATAAAGTTGTCAGAAAAAAACCTGAAGATCACCTTAAATACAGTAACAAAGTATTTTTATGTTGTTACTTCCCACCTTTATCCATGAAATATCATGTTTGTTGACATTTTGTCCATATTCAATAACGTTGCTGAAAATGTGTGACAGCTTTAGTTAAAAAGAATGTCTATGTCAAAAATCCTTCTTCGCTAATATTCAGGCAAGGAAGGCAGCACTTGTAAGGAACTACTTTTCCAGGCGTAATAACTTTCGTCTCAACAGCTCCCGGCTCCCCTCTCTCTCTCTCTTCCTCTGTGATTTTTCGACCAAACAAATGAGACGTTCTCTTTGGAAGGGTGAAATACCAATAACTGGCAACTTCCACACGACCTAAAGTGTTTCTATACCCTGTTTCAACATGAATGCATGCATTTAACAATGCACTCTGAGATCTACTGAAGTAAACACATGGTCAGATTTTAACAATATTTGTAGTAGATAGAGGTGGTCTCTGCTAATGGTGAGAGGTCAAAAATAGATTGGTGTGGTCCTTTAACAGGAGCCTTTGAAAGGGGCAATAAAAACTCTACACTGAACTCTATCCCTGACCTCCACATGGCACTCTACATTCAAAGCTTTCATTGATATTTTACCATAAAGTTGAGAGCTGAAGGCAAAAAAAGTTACAAAGTGAGAACAAGGGGAGGTGCCACATGCTGCTCAAGGACGCCTCAAAAGCACACATGGCTGTAGGCGGACACATCAGCCACCGCCGTGATCAAACAACAAACCAACAGTCAAGGGCCAAAAACGACTTTCCCATCTTTTTAAATTTACATTGTACAGCATTAAAGGAAATCTCTTCAATGGAAGGACGTGTCCTCTGGAGTTTTGGGAGCAGAAAGAAAGCTGTTGTCTAAGTTCAGACATCTCAAATAAATAATAAGGTATGTTCGGCGTGATGGGCGAGGAAGATCAGACTCTTACACTGGCATGTTTGACAAGACTGCCAGACGGGACAAAATGTTCTGCCAACTCCTGAAAACAAAAACAGTGATGTGGTAGTGCAGCGCAAAGACAAGGAACCCAAAGAAATATATCCATCAGAATCCAAATATCTGCACACCATCAGTCCTGGAAGCTGAGACATGGAAATCCCTGGTGGCAAGCATCACAAAGAATACTGAGGCCCTGCTGTTTTATTTATAAGGCACCCAGGTTTTTTTTCTTTTTCTAGCATCTGAATATAGAATAAGTAAGGACACCTTGAACTGCTGACAGGAACGAAATCCAAAAATGCACTTTTGGATGCAGGTCTGCAGACAAGCCTGGTAATCTCATCTCTGGTTGGAGGAGTTGTTCACGTCCATGTGTAATGCACTATCTAAGCTTAACATGTCATACCTGCACTGCTACAGCCCTGCAGAAAGGTCTTCACTGGCTTCACAAGTGTCTTCTATCATTAGGCCTTTGTTCTCCATCACGCGGGAGGCAAACAGAACACATTTGACCACGAAAAAACACTTACTTGATAAAGTTCCTTTGCCGTTTTTCTATTTCAAGGTCTTGCGTCAACCTTTCCCTCACGAACTCAGAAAATATAAAACTTTTAACCTCAGCTTGAGTTCCATTGTCAAAATACATGTACTGTAAGACTTCTGTGTTTTCACCAGATTATTCATTTTCTTTTCTCTTTTTTTTTTGACTACATACAGCAGCATGACAACACAGACGCTTTGAAATGGGGTCACAGATTGTTTCTGGGGGGCAAGAAAATTTATTTTATGTGTAGTTTTACAGTCAGTTTTCTATCCATCCATCCATGAGAAGGTCATCATGGTTTTTCTTGTAAGTATGATTTTTTCAAACATGCTTCAACTTGATTCTATTTCTTGAAATGAGGATTTTCTTTCCTTCAGAATGTAACACAGTGTTTTCTTTTAATTATTATACATTCATAAAATCGTTACAAGACTTGGCTCTGAAAAAGCAAAGGCAAGTTGATGAAGTCGATGAAGTCAGTGGAAGGTAAGAAAAAAAAAGGAATAATGAAAGGTGACTAGAGATTCATGACATATTTATGCCTGCTGACTCTTTGTAAACTCCAAGGCTGCTCTCAGCAATCATTAGCACAAACCTTGACTTCTCTGAAAAGTAAAAGTATGCACCTAAAAATAAATAAAAAATGTTTTGTGTCCATTTTAAGTAAACTCAGTATTGGTGGGTGTTCAGCTCTGAGGAACAGCTTATTTTCTTATCTGACCTCAATCATATATTATTTCAGCACATTCTGATCAAGCTGAAGGTCTGGCTTCACTCTTGCATTTGCGTTTTAAACACCCAATTCATTTTCTTATTCATTTATTTATTTATTACAATCTTTGTATCTAAAGGCAACTTTTACAATCTCCCTTTTCTCGACTCATTTTCCTGTATTTAAGACTCATTTTAGAATTTACTCTAAGTAGGTGGCAGTATGGGTGCAGTTTGAATGATTGTACGCATGGTTACCAAAGTGAGAGTAGCTTTTCAGGCAGTTTACACGGTGCAAGTTTTCGCATTAAACGAAACTCTTTGTGGGTCCTTTTACATGACATCGGCATGCTGGCGCCCTTAATCCGCAAACTTTTGATACTGAGTTCCAGAGTGTGACCTTTTGAAACTGCAACCTTCTTTTCGGCTGTGTGAACTGGCAAACCACAAATCCTCTGAAAGCGGTGACTATGCTAATGCTAATGCTAGCGCAAGTCAATGCATTCCACAATAGCCATAACCAGACTTGGATTAAACACTCCACAGTGCACTGAAAGCAAGTCGCATATGACGACAGCTTATTGAGGCAAATTCAAGTGTTTAGAGAAAATTTTAAAAGTCAAACTAAGGTTGAATTTCTTTCATTTGTGGCTGATTAGGGCTTCGCAGCAACAGGAAGTAAACGATGTCAGCTGCGATGGAATGTCATTACAATTTATCAACTACCAGCCTGGCATGCATACGACAGCACTTTCCGTTGTTCATGTAAATGCAGGGTTATTTTAAATACAGGAAGGAAAGATTTTTCTGGCTGCTCTCATCTAAACTTAGAATCTAGCTTAACAAACCAGAGCATCCCCTTGAATTTTTTTTTTGTCATGGTTTGATCTGCTGCCAGCCTGTCAGCTTGGAAGTATGCAAAACTGTGGGTGGGAGCACACGTCATCTATTGACCTGACCCCAGTATCCGTCATACGGATGGAGAATACATGACGAACATTTAAAAATGTGGAAAAGTTTAACTACTGGGTAGAAATGCCAGATGTACATTTCACAAATCTTCACGTCATTATCAAACTACAACACTATGCAGCACTTAGCGTGGCAAGAGTCTTTTTATTTACCTACTACCTTCCAAACATTCGCTAGTTTAACCTAATGAAAAGATTTTACAGCTCTACTTTATGGCTTATTACATCTTTGGAAGCTCGAGTTTCGTTTGACTGAAAAAAGTTTTTTTTAGCAGATTTTCATTGACTGGGGGAAAATTAAAACAGGCATTTTTCATTCTTTCTGAGCTTTTATAAACCAAATGGTTAATGGCTTAAAGTGACTCCGCGGCTGTGGCGCTGCGGCAGTGTGGACAGTCAGATTGGATTACATGGGTGCCGAATGGAAACTAGCTCCGCATCGCAGCTATTTGTGGCGCTACTGCATTCAGTGTGTTTTCGCCGTTAGTCTGCAGGCAGCCTACATGTTGCTTTCAGGAGCCTCTGTGAATCACAGAGTTGAGACAGAGCAGTCATAAGACGTCAGAAAGAAAATCAGAGAACGTTTTCTCCATATAATGACCCAGTTTCACTAAAACTGCTGTTTTATGTGACTTAGTAATGTGCATTGTTAAGTTTGTTTTTGAAGCCGCGGGTCGGTCAAGTTAAAAATTATTGCTGTGAAAAATTATCGGTAGAATAACAGTATTAAGATGCAGCCATATTACCCACTAAATTAGGTTACATTTAATCTAATGCAATCTACTTTAACAATTCTTCAATAAACCTGAAGAAGGTTATTACATGTTTGTTTTTGTTTTTTTTATTCTGTCACAGTTGGATGTATGGCCACTTTTTCTGATACCCTGTGTGTGTGTGTGTGTGTGTGTGTGTGTGTGTGTGTGTGTGTTCATAGATGAAGGTGGACTGGACATAGAAACCCATGTCTGTATGATGTAATCTATTACAACACCACCAATAGAATGAAAGCATGCAATCAGTAAATGAATTCCTTATTCAAACCAAGGGGCTGCATTAGGTGTAAATACATCTTGGCCTTCTCTATGCATTATTTAACTTTTGCGATCAGGCAGTGACATGTTTTACAATTCAGTCAGGAATTAAATGTTTCTAAAGTAAATGTGTTTTTAGTCTTAATTAAAAAAAAAAAAAAAGTAGAAACAGGCAAGTGTCACTCAAGTGTGGCCCTTTATGCTACTTCTATATTTACAGCTCAACTTTTACACAATAAATCAGAAAGGTCAGAATACACTGTTGTACTGTTGTAACGATGTAAGCTTCCCGCACACACGCACACACATACGTGTGTGAGCAACTTGTGGTGCCATTTTTACCAATGCAGATGCTGAGTGAGCAGAAGCAGATTTGATGAAATCAGATGTGTTCTCTAGCTCAGATCAGTACAGTGTCTGGTTGCAGAGTGCAATGTCTCAATCACGGCTGATTTCTGCAGCTGCCACGAGTTTAGCTGATGGAGATGACACTGCCGTGCCTGTGACATCAGTCTTTGTCCTTCATGGCCAGTGACATAATGGTTTGAAACTCGATTTGAACAGCCTGGGTGAGACACACTTTCAGAATTATGGTCAAACATTCTTAATTTGATCAAAGTTTCTCAAATCAGATTAGCAAAAACGTATTTCCCTGTAGATATTTCCTCTCCAAGATTCGATTATAAATTAACAATCACAAAAACATTATGTGATCATTCCAAGGAGGATACAATACACCTGACACCAGAGCACTGACAGTTAGTGCAAATAAGAACTTTCTTTAGTTCTGTGTCAGGGAGGCGAAGCTGCAAGTGGATTTGTTGCAGAGCGAGAAGCTGCTGGGATCTGTCTGTACCCATAACTAAAAGGTTAAGACGTAGCACAGGGGTTGCATATCAACAACCAACTGGTCTGATAACACAGTAACTAAACAGGAAAAGGTTGACCTATTCTTATTCTCGGTTAGTCTCAGCTCTGCAGCACACAAGTCCACATGTTCCAGCGAGTAGCCGGTGGCAGTTTGCATCCTTCACTGCCTCGATGCAAAGAGGCTGCAAAAGAAGGTCTTGTTAGAGAAGTGAGCAGCCTGGAGACAGAACCGAAGGGAAGCTGAAGACGAAACTACAGTCTTTTGAACAACGACCCACAACTCTGCCACAGTGGGCTACAGCCTGTGCATCATTCCATTAAGGTGCAACATGTGAGGTCTAAGGTGCTGCTTTATGCCAGCAGCCATCAGACTGTAAAATAATTTGTGTCCAAATGGCCTCTGCCTCGGGCAACCAGGAGGGTGCTGAAGCGAAGAGCTGCTGCTGTCTTTACAAACTACCCTGGATTGCTTTGAGCGATCTTGCGCTCACTGTGCGTGTTCTTGTACTTGTTTCTGATTATCATACATTATGCATTTCCAGTTTTTCCCTCTGGAGGAGCTGGAGGATGTTGTTGGGTTAAAACTTCTCATGAGTGATTTCTTTCTAGAACCTGAATCTGAATCATTTTTATTGATTGCCTCGGTTCAGAGAAGCTTTGTCTGTCCACAGGTCAGCCTGTCAGCCATGCACCTATAACGGCGGAGGTGCACCTGCAGGAGGAGCCACCTGTGTGCTTTGCTACCTGGTTCAGCCTTGTACTGCAGAAGAACAGTGATCTGACTTCTGATTATTCCTTGATTTTTACCTTACTTTGGTGTAAATACAGAAAATGTTCTCATGAAACACGTTATTAGGGTATATTTATTGTTTTTAAAGCTCTTATAAGCCTCGACAAAGGAAATTTAACATCATTTCCACAGCAGAGCAAAAGCACACTCAGGCTTGGTGATATTTTTTAAATCAGGATGTTAATACAATTCTTTATCCAATATCTGAAAGTTTCTCAATGAAGATTACATCTAAAACAATCAAAACATAATTAAGATGTTTTTTGCATTGAACTTTGTTCCACTGTTATGCAGTGCATGAAATAATACGCTTCAAACCTTAAAATAACCCATTCTGTTTTCTTCTAAGTGCAATTTGCTTGAAATCATTATTTTAGAAAATAATAAATTATATATGATACAATATTTTTTCCATTTCCATATCACATTTTCATCTCGTCTTGTAGACCCCTGGGGTCGTCTCCAGCGCAGCTTTTCAGTAATTATTTGTTCACTTCCTGGATCCTGTTACGCTCAGGGAAATCATGATAGTCGATAGTGGCCAAACAAAAGTGAGATACAATAAAATGAGAAAACCAATAGATATTTTATCACAAAACTTTGAACTGAGTGTGTCAATATGATTTATTCAACATCTCACAAGAATCTCATCATTAACACCATCTTTAAACCTTTCATGTTTCAACAGTAAAACCTTCAATTTTCATGCATTAAATTACCATAAATTTTATGTCTTAAACTTGAAAAATTAGACGAAAACTTTTTAGCAAGCCCCAGTTCTCGTGGTGTTATGTATGTCCTTGCCCTCACACATATGAATTCATGCTTTGGTGTTTTTTCCCCATAAAACAAATAAAAAAGATCAATTTTTAACTCATGAGTTCCTGATATCTTAGATTCTGATATCCATTACAACATTCAGGCTCTTGTCATGAATGAAAGTTGTTGCTGTTGCAGACGGGGTCAGCAGGAAAACGTTTTTTAGCCACACAGAGAAAAACAATAAACAATATCTGTTCAATTGTACACAAAATTAAGGATTTTTTTTCACCCCTAGGTTTCTGCTGACCCTGTACATAACAGTTCAACGCTGACTTCCAGTGTGGCAACTTTTCCCCCCTTCTCGTAAAAGTGACACCACTGATCACCATCTGCAGAAGGAATCAGACTGACCGTGCATGAGTACCTCATACAACTCCACTTCAAAAATACTCAACTATCCCTTTAAGAAAATAAAAAATCCCTCTCATATATGTGTGTTAAATGAAAAAAAGACACATGCAGAGGATGACATAATTTGAACAGTGACCAGAAACAGGAGAGACAGCAGAACGAGAAACCCCATGGTGATAAGACTTCAAGAAACTGTTTGGCACATCACCAACATGTAGAACCAGCTAGTTTTAGAGGTTCAGGGCTGTTTCAGACCAAATAATTCTTTGCAGCGATCACAGCTAGTTTGTGTGGAGGTGTGGGAATGCTGGTCTTCACTCCTCCATGGCAGGGTTGTAAAAGCGCTGCAGGCTGCCTTCCTCCACAAGTTGTCTCGGCTTTAACTTTAATGCCAAGGGGCTACTGTGATTTTTTTTGCAACACTCCGCAGTCTGCACCAAAGCAGCCTAATCTGACTACTCATATTAGAATGAATGGGAGAACTTGTGTTTATGCCTCAACCCTTGATTCAGTCCTAAAGGGCCCTTTGAACAGGCCAAACTAGCTTTTTCTCCTTGTTACCAGTCATCCAGCTACGGTCACAAGGAATGTACAGATGAGTGGCATCAAGTCTCATATGACTCTCACCAAGAAAGCCTAAAACTGTGTTTCCAAAACACTGAGCTAATCTTTTAATAAATATGGACGAGACAGTGAGCCAGGCAAAGTTCAAACCGTTGAATTGTGCCATGATTTAAAATGAAGCGATGAAAGGTCAGCTCCTAAATGAATAAATATCTGAGGAAAACTTTTCAGTAATTAAATGGTGGCAGGTTTTGGAAATCAGCAGGAGATGTTGGCCAAGTTTCTGGTGAGTAAATGTGCAATTTATAGCTCTCCGTTAGAGAAAAGCTCCTCAAATACAAAACAAATTGAAGTCAAAGTCCCATTTGTCAGATTAGAATTATTCTAAAAAAAGGAAAGGCGGGGGGTGTGTGTGTGAGAAAAATGTTTTTTTTAGTTGTGACATTTATTGACGAAAACAACTTTTACTGTGGAGACAAAAAGTTGAAATTCACTGCAGACTGAGTCTGTCCTATTCACTTTGGATCCAATTCTCCTGCAATATTAGGTCTGAATTACCACCATACATACAGCCCTCCCCTTCACAAGCTGTTAGTCTGGAGACACCTCAACTTTACTTTGTCATTTCATTTTTCATGCACCTGCGTACAGGCAGGTGACCCCGAAGCTGAACAACAGCACTTACCTCTTTCGGTATTTGGTACTCCGATATTAATGGTTGGTATCGAGGGATCAGCGTGGTCACTGTAGTATTCCAGAAATAAGGCATCCTTTTCCCAAGTCTTTTTAATCACTGGAACTGGAGCAAAGGGCAGAAAATCAATAGCGTTCACCAAGTTTCACAACAAGCAGACCTCTGTGCAGCGGGTCTGTGCAATGCAGACTTGTTCCCTCAGCAAATGATTATTTCATATTTATTGCAAAACATGGTTTCTCTGATGTTTCTGCCTAGTTTTTGGTCAAATATTTAATTAAAAAACAAAAAACAAGTTTGTAAAGGAATAAATCATCAGTAGAGACAAGACAGTTGTGCTTCTTTAATCCTCTCAGTTTGTTCAGTGTTCAAGTTAACATAAAATTAAAAAGCAGGCTGTGGCTGATGACGATATTAGGGAGCAAGACAATTGCGATATCCAATACATAGGCTGATTTCATATAATGTTGGCTGAATGTGGTTATCAAATATTTGTGACAAAAATATGTAATGGAGGCAGGATATCTTATGTTTTAACAAACTTAATAACAAACAGCACTGAACAGGAGACACCTCACTTAATAGTTATAGAATAATGGCTCACCCTCTGCGGGACAAAATACAAAATTACACCATTTTAGATCGTGGCAATATCAGCTAATCGCAGATACCGATATATTTGCGATTAGCCAATATCGGCCGATATCAGTGGTGACATTGGCCGGGCCCTACTAAAAATATAAGGATGAGGTATAATGTGCTGCATGATGTGGATTCATTTAGAGTCCATAAACCTTTTATCATTTGAGGAAATGGTTTTGCCAAAAAATACCAAAAATTTTTCACAAATAGCACAACAAAAAGCCCCCCCCCCAGCTTCAGCAGTTCAGTTACAGTACTACGAATCCTGGGAACTCTGATTCTAAGTCTTCTCCACAAAAAAAGCTGTTGCTTCTAGTTTTTTTGTCTGCTTGTGCGCTGCACTGTAACAAACTGGGACCTGTGAGCCTCCGACTTTTTGTCCACTACTGAAAAATAGCATGAGAAGTGTCACAGGTTAGCAGATTATCTGCACAGACTCATACCTTCTGTTTACACACAGTGTCTCACTGCTGAGCTGTTACTGCAGACACAACACATCTGTCATGCTACGATTCTTGTACAGGAGTTTTTTGAGTTTTCAGATAGATTGACTGAGTTCTGATTGATGAGTTCTGGACGCTTTGTGGTGTGTGTTACGGTTGTACAGGCAAGTGTGTACAAGAGTTGTGAAGCTCAGAATACACAGAGATCAGCAGCAGCAGTAGCAGCGACGATGGCTCGAGGCTGTGCTCAGCCCTCATAAATCAACCAAAGTGATTCAGAGCAGCATATTGAACACCGACAGAATGAGGCAAAAAACAGAAAGTTGAGTTGGTTGGTCCTCACTGCCTATACAGGCTCTTAGAATAAAAACTGAAGTAATGAGGAATAGTAAGTACAATTGAGCTCCAAATATGACACCGCTACTTCACATCAGCACATCATATTATATAAAATAAATGTAAGAAAACATCCTGAATGCATTGTGCAGGTAAGACGCAGGCCGAGCTGCAGCAAGCTATCAACAGATTTAGTATGAAAGTCTGAAAACAAATACAAACACAGACAAGCGACTGACACATAAAACTTTGTTCTGTGTACTGTATGTACAAGGTCGACGTCTATTTTAAACTGTGCTTTGGAAGTTCAAGAGTGTGAGGCAGTGCAGTGAATGTTGACTGATCTATCTGAAACTGTTGACGTAGGGGGAGTTGAACTTGAGCTGACTGAGTGAAAACCAGGAGTCTTACCAACTGAACCACCTGAGACCTGCACATTATGCTGCATTTTCAATTAAGACTGGGTCAAATGATCTGAAGCACGTCTGACCACATTTTGTAGCCACACTCAACAAAATTATGAGAGTTTAACACCATGTGAACACACAGTTACACTTAATATCAGGCCACTGGCGAAGCAAACATTAGATATTCACAAAGTATTCAGTTTTTCAAAACATAGAAAAATATAACATTAAAGGAAATGAAAGGTGAATCAAAGTTTTATGTTTTAGTAGATTAGTAGCATTTGTGTAAGCAAGAGCTCCTGTAAAGGCTCATCTATGCTTGGTGTTAGATACAGATACGGACTGAGCCTTCTGTCCGTACTCTGCGTTCATTTCATCAACATTTCCGTCCGTCTCCTGGGAGCTTACGGATACTGACAAAACGTAGCCGTACCGCTGAAAATCATGGGGGCAGTGTCGGGCAGTGTAGCCCACAGTTCAAGCAAGCCGACTGCTGTGTCCCAATTCAGGGGCTGCATCCTCCAGAGGCTGTTCCATTTCACTGGCTCCTACATATGTGGCCAATAAATCCCTCGTTGTGATCCTTCGCGGCCCAGCATATCCCAAGATTCATTGCTTGCCGCCACCCATCTTTTTAACAAAATTTTTAAGCGAACATAATGGGCATAATACTTAAAATTGAGTATTAAATAAAGTAACAAACAAAAAATTTTTTTGGCTCCTTAATTACGTGCACATAAGTTAACTGCCGTGTCATGGTTGCTAAGTGACAGGAGAGGAGCGTCGGAATTGGAGGAGATTTTGGTGACAAAACCAGGAAACACTCCACAGACCAGGCCGGCTCATCTAACAGAAGATTTTGTGTAGCTGTTGTGGCCGACTAAGGCGTTTGTTTTGTGGGCCTTTGTGGGCTGCGGCATTCGAAGGATGCAGCCTCTGAAGTGGGACACAGTTAATGACAGAAAAAGGAGGAAGGACAGACAACTCAAATAGAACAGCTGAGAAGAGATCGGACGGGAACTGAATGTCAGCTGGATGACAGCGAATGGTAACTTTTGACTCTGACTCCATCCCAACATAAGGTACGCATGGAAGTATAAGGTGATGGTTATGTTGTTTAAAAAGGTACAAATCTGTTTTTGTATGTAGAGGGAGCATAAATGGGCCTTAAGACTTAACTGTGTCCTACTGCACAACATCATACTTCACAACTAAATCTGCTAAATCATATTTATTTACTTATTTAAGTATGTAATATAGCAGAGGCACAACACTCTCCTATTTTCTACAGGACACATTACTTCTTTTCTAATTGATTTGTTTTTTCATTTCTGCCTCATGGAGAAATTAAATTGGTATCTTTTGTTTTGGGTTCTCTTCTGCTTGTTTAGTCAATTTTTGAGTTAAAATCCAACAAATCAATTCAAAACCAACCCAAGGACTAAAAGAAGTTTTTATTTTTGTGTTTTAAAAGCCCAAAATCTACACAGAGCAACTTAAAACTAACGTGATAATGGATCCATGGGTTTCTTCTTTTTTTTTTTTTTGTTGTTGCAGTTCAGAGTGGCTTCAAAACAAAAACAAAACAAGAATCCCAAGAAAGTTTTGAAGGTTAAGGCTCTAAAGCTGCATTTGCATTTACAGTAACTGAACTACACAAAGGGAGCATAAAAAATAAAACACTGCAACTATATTAAAATATTCATTCTATGTATCCCCTCGAATTTTTAGGCAGATAGATTTTGTCCAACTCGTTGTTTTTGCACAAGATAATCACAAGAAGATGAAACAGCCGTAACATTTTGTGACACTGTCAATGAAATGTGAGGTTCCTTCATGAGTTTATTTTATTTATCTGAGCCAACCTTTGATATATTAATTTAAAATTCATTTTCATCTTGTCTACATTTGAAACCGATAATGGCAGCCTGGCAGAAAAAAATGGTAATTAAGGTTTAATTAGTGGAATTACTCTGGAGCGACACTTTGAGTGTGGTGCACATTTTGAAATGAATCTGCTGTTTGATCCGTCGACTGAACCTGCCTCATTTCTCTCAGGTTAAAAGAGAAGCCGATTTACTGTAGATCGCTTGACGTCAGGCAACGTTTGCAAATAAATGGCTAAACATCAGTAATTGATTCCTACTGCAGAATATTGGCATGATTTCAGTTAAATACTTCAAGGTATCTTGTGAGCCTCATCATTGTTTAATCCTCTCAGACATGATGGTGGAATTAACTGGTGAAATATTTTGCCATCATAATCAGGTAAAGCTCCTTTGCAGGCACACACGTCAAAGGTGAAACAAATCCATTACGAGAAAACAACAGGACAAAAGGATCCGTATTTGAAGGGAAAATGTGCATGTGAGGCAGATTCTCTAAGGACGGGAGTGTGACTCACCTCTTTCAGTGTGAAACTTCCTACACGTTTTCACAGCAACAAATATATCCTCTTTATTTACAGGCTCCCCCTGTGACGAAGAAAAGAGACATGAATCAAAGAAATTAGCATAAATAAATCACACGTAATTAAAACAGAAGCTAGATTACATGCAGCCAAATAGTTAAAATGGAGTTTTTCAGGCGATATTAAGTGTCAGCGTGATCAGTGGGAGTTGTTAACTTCAAAGTGAAATTAGGAATGGATATTTCTGCTAATGGCCTGAGCTCGTTTGGCCCTCTGGTTCCACTTCTAAAACTAAAGACACGCAACAGCTGATAACACCGCAGCACATGTGAACATTTCAGGACTGAACGAGGTGTGCATTTGCAAAATCTAAAAGCCTTGGAGATAAAAAGACGAGCGTCAAAGTGAGACTGGGAGAGATGATTAATGAAATGAATGAGTGAGAGAATAAAAGTGAAAATGAAAAACCCCTGCTCTCCCTTTATTTTGCATATTCAGTCCAAAATGGAAGAGGCTGAACTGCATTTTCTTTCTTTTTTTTTTTTTTTTAAATCTCAAATGGTAACACAAAAAGATCCACTAAATCAACAACATACAGGACGCAACAGAAGTGTGGCTGCATTATGAAGTCATAAGCTGCTGCACAAGGCTGTCGTGTTTCCAAGAACATTTTAAGACAGAATGTGATGAACAGGAACAATCTGGTGTGTAATGATCAAGCCTGAGCATCACAGGGAGCAAAAGCTGAACCCTTGAACAAGAATGCAGAAATTAGGGCTAAAAAAATTCATTTTGATTGGTTGTTTAAACCTGTAATAACTAATTTTTGGGCCACTTAAGGGACGTGGAGACACCTGTGAGCAAAACATTGCCACATCTTCACCTTTTTTAGATAATATGACAGACATTTGCTTATCCACACACCCAGCAGTTATTACACAGAAACATCATTATTCATTTTGAAGTAGTCTGTTTTCATCTGATGAACATAAAATACAATATTTATTCTCTTATAGCTCTGTTTTTGGTCTAAATGACTCTTGTTAGCTGCTAAATACTCAAGTATGCTCACCAGCTAGTCACAAACTGTCTTTTTGTTATTTAGCACTGAGCAAGTAGTGTGCAGTGTTTCAGGATTTTAGCTTTTTAGCTGAAATCAATGCCATTAACTAGTGACAGTGAACTGTAAAAAACGCTAAAGCTTAACAATGAGATGAAACTGTCTAGAGAGGGTATGCACGAGACATCACCATCAGCGAAAGTTACTGCTGATATACCTGCTGAGTGGCAGCGTTACAGTTTAGTTAGCGAAAAATTTGTGTGCTGCCAAACTCCAAAAAGCACATCTAAAGTGGGAAAGAGCTGTTGTGCAACTGACTGCACAAACAGATTTAACAAAAAGGCAGACATATTTTTTAAAAGACTGCTGAAAGCTACAGAAAAAAGAAGCAAATG
>JAQLOL010000024.1:23061607-23073650 GCA_029783665.1 Naso thynnoides | reverse complement strand
AAAAGGCAGACATTTTTTAAAAGACTGCTGAAAGCTACAGAAAAAAGAAGCAAATGGATCGCTGCAATTTACAGCAACAACTAGAGAAACATGGATTTGCCGTAGCCAGCTTGACTTGTGGGTAAAATCATACCTTAACTCATGTCCCGTGTAACTGTAAAGTTTTTGTTGGCATTTATTGAAAAGCATCCATGATGATGAGCCTTGTGTGGTACAAACAAATGGGGAAGCCAAGACAAAGCTAGTTTTCCTTTCCAAGGGGGTCATGCTAATGCTACTAAAGGCATATTTAGACAGTTAACCAGATCATTTTAAAATTCCCTACAAAGTTTGTTGAAATCCTGTTTATTAGCATCCTAATAGGTGGCTGACTTTCAGACTTTTGTATGCCTTCAGGCTTTGTGTATTTCCCCAGCATCGAAATTATGTGACAATAAATGTCTGGAAACCCGATTCTTGGCCAATTGTCAATGTCTGTGGACCACTGGTGCTTCGGCGAGTTTTAAGGATCACTGTTGAGGCCAAATGTCTTTAATTTAAGCAGATAATTGGTAGTTTGAAACCTGTTTTCGCAGTTTCCCCTACCAAACGGTGAAATAAAAGGGGATGCTTTGCATCTCAGTGCTACTGAGGGAGCGTGTTCAGGAGGGAAAGTGACGATGGTGTGTACCCTCCATAAAGCTCTGTGAAGTCGAGGGGAGCTAAAAAAAGCAGGTGATAAATTGTCTTTAGGTTCATTACTAAAAGCCACTTTGTTTTGTTTTGATGCTGTCCTTTGGTTAATTTTTCATGAAAAAAATGTTGGTAAGTTTATGCCAGAAATACTGAATAACGGTCATCACAGCAGTCATATTACTTTTAATAGTCTTACAAAAAGTGGAAAGCCTTATTATTTAGGTAATGGTAATAAATAAAGTGACAAATTTCCACATTTAATAGTCTGGATCCAGCAAATGTTACGTTTTGGCAAAAGATGTGAACTAGTTTTCGATTCATGGTTTCAGCTCTAGTGAAACCCTCACAGAACATCAAGCTGCAGTGGAGGTTATCTGCAGGACTGTCAGACAGACAGACAGACAGACACGAGCGTGTAAGCACACTCAGTCTTTGTTGACCTCAGACCACAAAAAACCTCAAGCTGGCACAAAATACATTTTTGTTACAGCGCTCCTGCTCGCTTTCAGTTTTCTCCTCAGCCCTCATTGTCTCTCTTGTCTATTTCAGTCTTTAAAAAAAACGCCTCCACAGCTTCTGCGGACAGGAGCAACTCCACAATAAGTTTATGAACTCACATAAAAAGGACGTGCTTTGCTGTCGTGACCACTTTGTTGATCGCTGTCCTTCGCCTCTTTGAATCTGCCTCTTGAGGCTCTTTATTCCATGTCGACACTGCAGCCTCACTCTGCTGTTGCCTCACTCTGCAATTTGTCTTGCAACTGTTTTGCTCACTGGTCGAATACGACGAGTCCCATCTTGTTTTGTCTGAATGAAAACTTCTCCCTGAATACTTATTAAACCTGTGACCTTCACTGTTCCCCGCTGGCTGCTCCAGTCGTTGTCCTGTTCTCTGGTTGAATGGATGCCCTTTTTATAGGGATGGTGATTTCCAACGAGGGAGAGGTAAAAACCACGGGAATATAAATCTGACAGCTCCAGCTGCGACAAACAAGTAGCAAGCTCGAGACCCCGTACGCACATGCAGTATGTGATTTGGATCACAAATGAAACAGACTGATTTCTTTGTCAAAACCAAAAATAGCATGAAGAGAAATCTAAATTTGGACACCCTGAGCTGCAGTTCACCTCAGCCCCTCCCAACATAACTACAGATACACATCACTTCTTCTCAGCATTATTGATCGTTGTAGAGTGCACATGCTTTTAGGGTCAATGCACAAACCAAACTTTTTTCAGCTTGAGCAAACAGTGCCAACAATATATCAGTAATAGTGCAGCAAAAAATCTTACAGTTCAACGCACAGACAAGGTCAGAAAAATAATACATAATATACTGTAACAGTAAAAAAGCGTACCAACAATGCTAATTAATTTTGTCAAAACTTATTCTTTCTTACGAACAATGCAAGTACTGACCTTACCTACTTTGTGACCCTGCAGTGATGTTTTTCACAGCCACACCCACTCACTGACACCCACTCAGATACAATGCAACATCAAGAATGTGCCCTGCAGCATTATTCCAAGATACTGTCTGCCTTCTAGATATTTCTCCCCTGCACATCAAGCCGACTGTGATCTCTTTTCTCTTTATTGTCTCGTAAACAGAGAAGAACACGAGACCAATTACTCAAGATCAATAGTAATTTTGTAATTAAAGCCTTCACAACACAACAAGAGATGAGAGATCTTTAATGAATTGCCAGAACTGCCGTGCAGCACCAGTTCACAACTGTTTGAGGGTTGTTACTCCACTCAGTTTCATTCAGTTAATTAAATTTCCAACACTTGCTGTGCTACACCTTTTCCATCAGTACAAAGAAACAGAGCCAGGTTATTTACAAGCAACAATTATCCTTCAGTCACTTAAGCTCTGCTTCAAATTCATCGCAAAATATGTTGAATAACCTGTGTTTTTTTATGAGAAACACCACAATTATGCTTGCATAACAAAATTCTGATGAGCATGATTGTAAGACGGTTCACAGAAGAGATAAAGAGGATAAAAAAGGAGGAGAATCTGAGAGCTGGATTGTCAGCGGCTGTGGCCCCCGTCAGTTTGCCTGTTAATTTTGATTCTGTGATGAAAGGAAACATCTAACGGAACAGAATGAGTCAAAAGCCTGATGAAAATACTTATAAGGTTTCCTACACCTTCAAATTCAAGAATCTTTCAAGGACTTTCCAGGCACAATTACCCTAAATTTAAGGCTCAAACATGCCGGTTTCGAGAGACATGGATCAAGGTTAAAAAGTATTTTAAGAGAAAGTTTTTTTAAATGAAAATTTGCAGACAACAAAAAGAGAGTGGCTTGAATGAGTGATCACTTTCCATCTGTGCTGTGTTACAGTGATGCAGACTGTGCGGCCTCCTGACTTCTCTAACATAGCTCAGCAAAACAAAATGTGAGTGAAACAACGTAAAAATTTCAGGATACACACATGCAGCACTAGTGCTGCGCAATATGAACTAAAAATAAAATCCCTGTTTTTCACATGCCACGTTCGATTTTCAATGCTAACTTTATTTATTTATTTTTAATTACAAAAGTCAAAAGAATTGTTTCAAATACATCATTTTTATTGCAAACAAATATGAATTTTCCTATTGGGAATAAAGTGCAAACCTAGTTTTAACCAAACTAACCTTTTTTTTTTAAATAAAGGTTTGATCAAATAAAGATGAATCCTCCAATTTGGGATTAATAAAGTGCCAGCGTAACTTTCACTAAACTTCACTTACCAAAAAAAAAAAAAAAAAAAAAGGGAGCCCAGAGCTGAGAGAGAGCTGTAAGCTACCGTATTTACCATAGTTAAAGGGAAAATCCGATTTTCACAGTTTTCATTTTTTAACACCGCCAAAACAAATTAATTTGAATTTTAATTTTAAATCGATTTACTGCTCAGCCCTATGCAGCACAACATAACTAATTTACTAATGTAAAGTATTAAAAGAATTTCAATTTCATTTTTTTGCACAATAAATACTAATCCAGCATTTTCAATGACCAATCTCTATTTAAGTCTATTTCCATAAACTTTCAAGGCTGGATTCACAAACTTCTGAATATTCCAGATTCATAGGATTTCTAATGTGAGTGCTGGTTAACAGTCAGTCAGTGTTGGAGGTGGAAGTACTGGGATTACCTTTCAATGAAAGGAGAATGTAAAGGGATGTTGCTTAGCAACGGAGGAGTTTTTCCTCCTTGGTGGAACACTAAATTAAATTTATATATCAAAACAAACCAAAAGCTTCTGTCCTTTAGGTCAATGTGCAGTGTTTGGCTGAATTGCATAAAAAGGCAATGATGTTCAAGGTTGTGCTGCACCGCTCGCTGAAGGCTGAACACTGTAGATCATCACAGAGTGGCTCTCAGTGAAGTGCCTTCAGTTTCACATAGTTTTTTAATTTGGTCCCCTTATCACATCCTGGGAATCGAGGACGATCACAGCGAGGTTGCACACAGAGCAGACACTCACACACAGCGGAGGCGTGCTGCTCAGCGTGGTGGCACAGTGGGTCTGAGGAGAGTCGTCTGGCTCAGTGCACAGCTCAGGAACAGCAGTGAGATGTGGACCGTTCCCGTTGTCCCAGATATATAAGGCCACCTGTGATCACATCAGACATTAATGTCAGGGCTGAACAATGTGCAAAACAAATCAAATTAGCATCATTTGGTTAAAATCCTTAAAATATTGAAGTAAATGGTTTGTATCATCAGGGCTGGAGTAGGACAACAAAAACAAACACATTTTTTTGAAACATACACTCTTATAGTTTTTATATACCTATTTTGAGGGTACTTAAAGGGAGGAAAAATGAAGATGCACATAGTGTTGATGTCATTTGTGTAAATTTGGGCCTGCCTGCTCTGAACTAACTTTTTATCCAGGCAAACGAACACCATGTTTGCTTTGAGAGCAATTTCAGGCTCTGGCTGACCAAAAACCCCTCGTCACTGAAAACTATGAATTATTTAACAAAAAAAGAATGTTCCCAAGCAACAGATAACAACCTTGGAGACCGTATTATTACATGTAGGAAATAACAGAAGCCTTTAGTAGGAGTCTTTCTACTGATTTGTGAGGTGTCAACCCTCGCACAACACAACACCTTAAAAACACCAGATGAACGCACTAAAACTGACGTAAATAGCGAATATCACAACACAATATAACAACATCTATATCATTATTTAATAGCTTGTAGAAAAACAAACATAAGCTTCATTCATCTATCTGTAGGCTAGCGATGTATTGTGCAAGCTATGGTCGTGGCTTGAGTCACTGCCGTAGCCTCACTGTTAGCAGTATAGCTCCGGGGCTACAGCTGTACCACTCTACAACAACGTGAGGTTTTTCAAGCAAGAAGTGTCTAATTTTCTCTTACCATAACGCATAGTGTGTCAGAATCTTGATCACAAATAATATAACAACATTAATGAGATAATTTTACAGATTTAATCCCAGGTGCACACGCCGAGCTGCCGGTGTAGCACTTAGCTTCGGTTAACCGCTTCTTGTATCTGCTTTATGATAACATGATGTTAATTCTAGCGAAAAAAAAACAAAACCCAAAAAACCCCATCTAATTGTCTCTTAGTACAACACATGGTGGGTCAGAATATAACAACATCTACGTGATTATTTTATAGCTGCACAACTCTTGCCTGTGCCATTACTGTGCTTGGTACACTGAACCTCATTTGCAACCCGGAGTTTGCATTTGATCCATCCTAGTACATGACAGCACTGCAAGGACGGCTGTGTGAGCACGACAAACTCAGAAAACTCTTGTCTGCCAAAATAGCTCAAACTGAGGAATTCATTGCTTCAACCGACTACAAATACCATCAACATTAAATGGACGTCCACATAAAAAGTGGTGGAGTTCCCCTTTAACAAAATATTTAAGATGCAACTTGGATTGCACTGAAGTCCAATTTTGTTTTTCCCACCAAACGCCAGTGAGCTTTTTTTTTCAATATTTCAGACAGCTAACAAAAGAGATAAAGGGGATGATGGAGAAGGAGATTTTCAGAGCTGGTGAGTTTTGCTGTACCTCTTTCTGGAAAAGAGCAAATCACGGATTCAATCAAGGATCAAGGATTTAGTTCAAGTATTCTACAGAGGAGATCCAAATGTTGTAAAAGAATAAAAGATCAGGACAGCTAGCGCTGTCTAAATATTGACAGTTGCAATAAAGTATAAGCATCAATAGAAACTGTAAACTGATATTTCGCTGACTTACAGCTTGGAAATAATCTAATGACAGTGAACTTGACTGACACTGAAAATTCATGACATTTCTGTCTGTACTTTTGCACTGAAGTGATCTTTATTTTCACTTGAGGTTAAAATCTGCAAAAATACAACCTATGATCATTTTTGAAGCAAGCCTATAAATGTTTGATTAATTTTGAAGCCTCAAATAAAAGAAATCACACTGCATTTTTTAAAATATAAAGAATTTACGGTAAAATAATTGCATCTCTAGAACTGAACTCATGCCGTCTCTGACAGAACCACCTCTCCCAGACTGAGCCTGATAAGTCTGATTACTCAACAAAATCCCTAGATGCCTCCCTGACTGAACTTCAGTGATAAAAATAAGAACCTCAATGCAGCACCATGACAATTCTCCCAAGTAATGAGATTTCACTTCAAGGTTAGATGGATTTCATGCCTTGCTCTTTTGTGCAAATAACTCGTGGTAGGTCGGCTTTGGTTGAGTGCGACAAACAAGAAAATTGTTAGAAAATGGCTAAAAAAACGAGGAGCCTCATCATCACTTTCAAACGAAACAGGTCTAAAGGTAAACATGTGACCAGCACGCCGCCTCACCTCATGTTTCAGGTCAATGGTGAAGTCTGATTTGAGTGGCTCATCTCTCACTTTGTTTGCAAGCCTAAATGAGAGAGAGAGTTTTTTTGGGTGAAAAACACAACAAATACAAAATATTACTTCTATAAGGAAAAGGGAGTGGTACAGAGTGACCCATTTTAATGTCACAAACAATTAAAAATACACAGCACATACTTACCGAGCGACAAGCGGGATGCTCAGGACCCAGGCGGCAGCAAAGTCTGGATATTTAAAGATGGAAGGGTTCTCTGCGAAGGCGTAGTGATGGATGATGGTTGACTCCTCGTCATGGAGAGGCTTCCCAAGAAACCACTCCTGACAAATGAGAAGTACATGACAGGATGTTGGCATGAGAGCAGGTTACTTATATTACACACAGGGCTGGCAATATAAATATTACGCCTAAATCAAGCTGTGAGACTATGTACCCTCTTAGATATTGCATAACGTGATGTGGAATAAATGGTGTTTTTTCATGATTTTAAATGCCGCAACACAGCAAAGTGATGTAATTTTCTCAACTTATCAGACAGCTCTACTTGTTGTAATACTTGCCTTAATTCACTCAGTCATAATAAACATACATACCAATATATTACTAATGATTATTGATCAAAAATCAAGTGTGTTAATATTGTTTGAAAGTACCGATAATCATCCCTGCAATATCCTCACATCAGAATTTGGCCAAAAAAATGTACTAAAAATACTGAAAATGCTGTTTTGTGTGACTCAGTAAAATTGTAGGAGACAACTTCCGCAAACAAACTAACAAAGTAAAGTTAGCTGCAGCGTGAGACTCGTTGGGAAGCAAATCTGCTGCAGCTGTTTGTACCGGCTCTCGTTTTATTTTGTTTATTGTCGCTCTCTCTTCTAAGTCCAATTTTAACCGAGATGAAATGGTTGCAGGGAAAGTTGCAACAGAGTAAACTGGTCCGTCTCAGCTCGAGCTCGAGCCGACTGGCGGTGTGGCTTGCAAACACTCAGCTGTTGGCAGAGGTGAGTCAGAGCTCGGGGAGCTAATCAGCTCGTACTGACGTCACCTGTTGCTAAGAAGCGCAGCGTAGACTGGCCATTCAGGACAGAGTACAGAGAGTGTCACTTATTTTTCATTTTTTCACGAAACCCTCGTTCCAGTGGACAAGAAGAAAAGGAGAAAATATCACGGTAAAAACGGGGCTTATTGGAGACCAATTTAGCAGTGAATGATGTCATTTCTACACCACTATTACACTGGTTGATCAGGTTATATGTCATAATGACAAAGTTAAGCCAAAAAAGTTGTCTAGTTTCGCTTTAACATGCACCACTAAGTTTCATTTTCGAAGATTTCGCAGTAAAGGTTCATATTAATTGCTTCAATGAAGCGCTCTTCAGGCATTTGAAAATAATGAGCTATATATGGATAAATAGCCTAAAAATATTGCGATGTAATTTTCAGCCCATATATATATATTTTTTTTAATCATGTGCATTAACTGTAAACTTTTCTGAAAGACACACATTTAGCCATCTTGGCCTTATTTGAAAGTTTCTGACTCTGCACTTGCTGAGATAATCTATAAAAATTCTTTCTGGTGACAAAGTTTGTCTCTTGCTGGAAAATGAGATTTCTTGACAGAGCAAAGTTCAAAGATCCTAGATACTGCAGCCAATAACAGACTTGCCGTTACTCTTCACATTTAAGGTAAAAATGACAAAATTCTCAATTTAAATACACAACATGTTGAAAACATGCCTCATTCTGCAATTAGATGAGATACAAAGCTGCAGCTAACAGCTGGTCAGCTCCTCCAACATGTTATATCTTGTTTAATCAGTAGAAAAAATGAAGTGTGAATCTTCTCATCTGATTCTCCACCAGAGTCAAAAAGTGAGTTTCACAAAAAAAAAAAGTGGCACTACTACTTTAAATGCACATAAGGAGGTTTCTTGAGCTCTTGTAGTAATTTTGCTCATAAAATATTTTAATTACACACACTGATACTTCGAAACACAAGTCTAATAAAACAGTACTGCTTTAAATTAGGAAAGCATAATTATTTGTTAATAAATTACAGTCTGGTAATAGGAAATGCCACGTTTTATGTTATATTATTATGTATTAGTCTAATAATAAAACTACAGCCGATAAACAGACCTGATAATAGCCTCATGCATTAAAGTAGAACAGCTTTCCCCCAAGCATAACAGTCCACTGTATCACTTTGTCTCAGTGTTTTATCTGCAAACTCTGCAGCAACAAGCTTTTGGTTTTCTAAAAGCCTTTCAACATCTCACAGACGTATCACGAGTCAAAGTTGGTTTTATTACGGTCACGCTTCAGTGTCTCATTGGTAAGTTAATTTGAAAGTGGCAGCTAGTTTCAGTAAAGAGCATTCAGTCTTTGAAATTCCCCAAAAGAAAAACTAATTTCATCTTTCTCATCACATTACAAAGTTGACCACATCGGGCAGAAAACACCTGGGAGAGAAATCTTGACTTGAGGGCGAGCTGTAATGAATCACATCATAAGGTGATGTATCCATTTTCTCCTCCTCAGGATGAGGTCGCTTATAGATGAATTCAATCTCTAACTTGGAAGTGAAATACCATGCAGGATCTAAATAGTCCAAGATGAATAAAATGGGTTTCTATTAATTGTTGTGCAGAGTTTTTTTTTTCTGAGAGCAAAGTGAACTTCAGCATTTGCAGATAAAAGTAAGCCTTTTCACTGCAGGCTTTACATCAGAGGGTTATTAACATAATTTGTGGCCCTGTTTCACATGAAAGCCAGCTCAAATGTGATAGCTTGTCATCAACAACAACAACAACAACAAAAATCTAGAAACTGAAAAAAGCAGCTGTTATTTTGATTACTTTAATATTTAATAAACAAACAAATTATAGATGGAAGCTATTTTTGATGGAAAAAAAAAGATTTGATTAAGAGAGTAGATTTTATTAGAACACCAATGTATGACTTATCTAATATTTATATCCGACCTCCTCCACCGACCCATATACAAGAACAATAACTTCACGGGCAGAGAGACAGGCCTTAAATTAGAGCAAAGGACAGGAGTGACGTGTCTGACAGGATAAACTGTGAGCTGGCAGAGCTCCATGCAGCTGCAGAGGAGCCGCAGCCAACCTGATACTACATCTCTTAATTGAGGCGATGACCAACTAAGCTTGAGCTGCAAGCTTTGGTCTCACTGATGAATCTGTCAAATGAGAGACGGAGCAACAAAGACAGAAAGGGACGAGGTTCAGAGGGAGTAAACACTGGACATCCTTACTTTACTCTTGTCAAATTTTGCAAGGACTTGAACAAGCTTAGCCATCTTCACATTTGTTTCCTCCTCGAGAAATACAATCCACGATGAGTTTTTCCCGAAGGAGTACGATAAGCTGAGGACACAGAAAAAAATAAAGTATCATCAAAACTGGAAATAAATAATAAAATAAGAATAAATGGAACATTGCCATGCACAGACAAACTCGACATAAATCCAGTCCAGTGTGAGGAACTATCTAACGGAGGCTCCTGACCCAGTCAGATCAAGGCAACCGCGCAGTTCTCCCTCGAGGGCAGAAAGACAAAAAACATCACAAGCACACAGACTTCTTTCAGGGAGGGCGCCTCTGAAATGATCTGGGGATTTCGGTCTTAAATCTTTATTGTGCAAGAAAAAAACAGATTCAGATTTTTATTTCACATCTCACCAAAACAATTACAGAAGGCATATTGGATTTTGCGAAGGCCCCATCATGTAGACGACTGGAGCTAATGTCATTATCAGCCGCTGGATAACTACAGAAATGGGCTTATTGTCACAGATATGGACACATTAGGAAGGCATTTATCATAATGTGGAGCAATCAATCACAGTTATTGTGTTAGTAATAGCTTCTAAGCAATTTGTAGACCTAAAACATGGCTGATACTATGTCCTGAAACCAAAATATAGCCCCAGAAATCTCAACTTTAAGGGGACAAAATGTTACAGACATGTAAATGTTTGGTTAATCACAGGCTGATTCAATCCTGAGAGTTCAGGGACACTTACTAAGGCAGCAGAGGAAGGATGCTCCAATCTCCCTCATTATCTGATAGACTGTGAAGCAGCAAAACAACTGGTGGTTTCTGAAAGAAACACCACACAAACCACAGATACAGTGTTTGTTAACTGTGTGACAGCAACACAAAGCAAAAGACAACATGAGGAATTTTTCTCTAATGAAGAGCCTGAGGGCGGCCTGGTGTTCAGAGAGACTGTCCTGTAACTTGAAAGTCAACCGTTTGATCAATGCTAATGAGCCAGTTTGGACCGAGCCTGTCCCAAGGAGCAAAGCAGTGGTTTTGCATATTTATTCAATTTAACAGAAGTTACGTTTACTCTACATGAAAGGGACAGTTCACACTCATAACTGCAGTGTGATCCATTTGGACTGTTTTTGTGACAGTTGCCGAGATTTAGAGATATCATCTATAGAGACGTCTGCCTTTCCTAAATGTAATCGAGCGAGTTGGCGCTCTGCGTGTGGCGAACATGAGGCTAGTCCCTGTGACAGTACTGGATGTAAACATCAAGGGTGTCCTTCTTAGCTGAGCTGTAATATTAAGTAGCTTACTTAGCTTAGTTAGCCAAAATCCCCTTGATTCTGGTTTGACAATGCCTTTATAGCATTAAAGCAGACTAGTCTGTAGCCAAGACTGGTGTGTTTAGCATTTTTCAGCCACTCTCCACCATTGGAATGCTGTAGGAAACATTAATAAAGAGGATGTGATCATTTCCTCATTACTGTTTGCATTTATATCATTGAAAACAGCACAAAGAAAAGAACTTTAACGTTTTACCACATCAACTTGATTGAGTTTGTAACGATATGCTAAATACGAAGCTTGTGCCCGCAACACTTTTCAAACAAGTTGCAACAGAAGAAAAAAAACACTTGGAATGCTCCAAAAATACATGTTTGGAAAGTTTTACAGATAAACAGGTTCACTGGTAACAGGTGAAAGTCGCATCTTTGAAAGGCTCAATCATTCACAAGCAAAGATTTAGCGAGGTTCACAACTTTGTGAAACATGTGATTTTATAAAGGATATTACTCAGTGGGCTCAGGAACACTTTGTAATGCTACTGTCTGTAAACAGTTTGCTTTCAAATAATCTGAAATGCATTTTGTTTTAATTCGTGTTCAACACTGTGTCCAAACCTTTCTGGAATCAGGTTTGAACAGTATTTGCCTGCGTTGCCAAAGTCTGCATAGATCTCTGTTGTCCCGAAAATTGCTGTTTCTTCATAAATTATTTTGATCACCAACATGATTTCCTTTTACCTTAAATAACAGATTATTTATCTTTCATTTGTCATCTCATTTGCAGAGCGACATGCTGCAGAAGCCAGCACGAGTAAGCGTAGTAATATACGAAGGTTAAAAAAATATAGTTTCAAAATAAAAGGCTGGCTGGCGACAAACTAATGTGGTAAAATAATCCCAAATTTAATGT
>JAQLOL010000024.1:23035849-23061507 GCA_029783665.1 Naso thynnoides | reverse complement strand
CTATAATAAATATAAGTATTAACATTTAAAACAACAGCACCCACCTGTGTAATAACCTATAATTTGAGCTTTTAGCAACAACATTTTTGTGACCTCTTTGAAAAGATCTATATCTTTAAAAGCACCACAGACGTGACAGAGAAAGCAATGTCACAGATTCATGGTCGCAGAGTTTTGCCATGACTAGAAGCTGGAAAAAAGTTACAGGAAGTGACTGTTCTGCCTGACAGCAACGACAAAGAATGTTTACACATAAAGACATTTTCATGAATGAGAGGTAACCATGGCTGTTTTTATCCTCTCCAGAGGGAGCAGCGTACAAACCGTGAGTGTGCAGAGGTTGACTGTGATGTCACACTCTGATTAGTCTGTCATACTGTAACTCTTCCAACCTGAGGATGATATTCAAATGGTTACAGGTTCGCTGAATTGGAATATAAAATCTTTCCTTTTTCACTTTGTCTCTGATTTGATGCCATACAACACATCTGACATTGTTTGTTAAAGGTGCTCCCAATGTGGAGGGTGACCTTGGCTTTACTTTTGGTTTTGTTGGTTTCGATCTTTTCATGTGAATGGTTCCTACCAAGAACTACACGGAATGATGCTGATCTTATCCTTCAAGGAGATAAAACTTGTAAACACACCGGTATGATCCCTAAAAGATTGTATTGCCTTCAGAGATTCGGCTCTTTCTTGCCCTTACACAAAGAAATAAGCTGTTCGTGAGACAGAAATATCACTGGAAACAAGCGCAGGGCATTTCAGGTCACGGACGGCACACACAATCACTTTCAAATGGGGGGGGGGGAATCTGTTTCAGCAAAAATCTTTTGTAGCGAGGACGGAGAGTGGAAGGTGTGCGAGGGTTGTGCGAGAGAGCCGATGTTTCACGCTGTGAGGAAAACAAAGCAGCAGAGCGTAAGACCCTGCGGTTCATTACTGCATGGTCCACTCATCACGCAGGGAGACGGGGGGAACAGCCTCCTCTGAGCCTCTCTGTCTAAGAGCAGCCTGTTTGATTTAGGTAATGAGCCTGACACTGTTTACACTTATTAAACAGTATTAGCCAACCAAGGCTTGTTAACTCCTATCTAATGTGAGCTTTATCTTAAAGCTAATGGTATACTGACACCTACCATGTTTTATGAAACTGCTCTTTACTTAACATTCACACCATCGTTGCCATTTAAAAACATTAAGTAGTGGTGGTGTGGTCGTCAGATGATAGTAAAATCTAAAACAAACAAACAAACAGCCTTCTGAAATGCTGTGATACAGGAGGCAGAAGAAGAAGCTGATTTTTTCACAACAGCGGTGCGCAAGCGGAAAAAAGAAAAGAAAAAAAAAGAAAATAACAGCAGGTCCTCGTGTGGACATGCTCGCAACCAATGGGACGCTGATTGCTTGGTGACTTGGGAGAAGATGGGGGTCAGCGAGACCTGGTTATCATGCAGGGACAGGAAGCTGTTTTAGACTGTAGGAGGGGCTGGACGAGGGGACTGGACACAGACAGTGATGAGCTGCAGTCAACAACAGCATTTTTATTGGTCATATTGGTTCGTATTGAAGAACAGGACTCAAAATTAAAATATTTCAATCACGGCTGTTCCTTAAATGCATAAACTAAGAGAAAAGAAGAATATTTCAGGGCGGCTGTTACAGGTTTCTGAGTTTAATCTTATTCTGTTGCACTTGTGCGTCTCTGTGGATATGAGCATCGGCTAAACGCCAAAATCACTATATAAATGTAATGTGAATTCCTCCCAGAAGGCAGCATGTCAGGCTGCAGGAACATGCGCTGTGAGCTGACACATAGAATACACAAGCTCCTGTGTGTGTGTAAATCTGTGGATATCACAAAATCCTCCACAGTCAGACGAGGAAACAGAAATATGTGCTGAGGGGGAAAACAGCTTCAAGAAGAAATACTGATATGGCATCCATTTGCCATCATGGAGATGCGATGATCTGGTCATAAATCTTCAACTTATCACTAATAATATCTTAATATTTTACACTTTTGGTGATGCTAAGTCAGCATTAAATCATTTAGAAAGCTTTATCAAATATTTTCCGTACCTTTGAACAGAATATTGTTCGTTTTTCCCCCTTTTTTCTGACCTACAGAGAAGAAAGTACAAATATGACCGAACAGTTTAATCCTTCAAACTTTTGCCTTTAGGCAAATTTAGACCTCCTTTTTATGAACTAGGGCGAGTAAAATAAAAGGTTATATCAGTTCCTTAATGTCTCGACCGTCTGTCTGCTTAAAAACTGATTGTATCACAACATACTGAACATCAAAGATGATTAACGGCTTAACATTTTCCTTGACTGTTTCCTCGAAGACTGTTTAACAGCAGAGTTATAAACTTGTGTCTGTTGTGCCTTTGGAGATGGGATTAAGTCGTGTTTGACTTTAGGAGGAGGGTTGGTAGAAAACTGAAGAATTTGAATTTCAAACACTAACCAATTTCTTTTTTTTTTTTAATTTTTGTTTTCCTGACAGTTTCAATTAGCACCATAACAAGATACACTTTTCACAACAGCTGGTAATTACTGGTCTCAAAGCTACTTTTTTGGCTGTTCTAATTAGAACTACAACTGAATAGATTTTTAATCAGAATATCTTAAAAACATATTTTTGTACAGTCAGGCTCCGTAATTGTTTAAAATTACATATCAGGACATTTCTCACATGTTTTTTCACGTATTACCTGACCTTGAAAGGAAAAAAAGAACTAAACTAAATCAAAATAAAACAAATATTTTAATCAAAGGACCAGCGCTACAAAGAATAAAAGCACCCAAAATCGGAAAAAAAAAGAAAAACAGTGACTCTCTACAAAAACATATCACACTACTAAGAGGCACTTGGCCATAGTAAAAAAAATGGTAGAGAGGTGAGAAATGCGGTGTTGCAGACTTAATATTGTCAAATGGTAACTTGAAAACCTGGAAGTGAAATTTAAGGTCCAGAAATAGAATGAATTATCTTTAATGTACACGCAAAGCTAAAAGCTTAAGCATGAATTGCATGTGATGTAAAAGTAAGACAAAACACGCTTAGGAAGGTCAAAAATGGGAACAATTAACACATAATCGTATTACACATTACGTTTTTGTTGTTTTGCTGGGGTTCACCTTTTCCACATGTACTGTTTCGGAGTAAAATTGTCCTCTATACACATAAGGATCCAGATTCAACTCTAATTATTAACATTTTCTATTATTAAGATGTGTTTGAGGACTCTGCAGCCTTGGTGGAGTGCTGCTGGGTCCACCTGAGGCTGGAGGTGCTTTCACCCTGATTCTGTGAAGATAACTCATTTAGATCACAGGTCTTTGGGTCTTACATCTCTTTAAAAAGCTGTCACACCTATTGTGAGAACTGAATAGAGTTTTTTTGAATAGGGGCTGTATTAACAATGTCTTATGAGAGACCTTGCAGGAGAATGAGCTTTAAAATTTGATGTGGAATGTGTTGAAATGTCTTGTCTTGTTTTCTGTGTTTCTGGGGGTAATTGTTGCAGGAGTGAGGTAATCCAGATAAGATAAGATGATCGGATGAGTTGTACAGCAACAGTATATAACTCTCAGAAAACTTGACACTCAACAGAGAACACTGTACAGAGGTCTTCTCTCCATGTATGCACGTATTAAGGAATATGATTAATCACACTGTGTGTGTGTATTTTCTAAGACGTAGCAACTTTGGATTTCAACAAGGAAAATTTCCACGACACTGTACTGCCAACTCTTTGAGAAACTGCTGATTAAAATTCTCCCTAGACTTAGTTTGTGTAATTACATGCAATAGCAGACATCTCTGAGATCATAAATGCAAACACAACATGATATTGTATTCAGAAGGATCTGTCCAGTCCTATATTATGTGATGTCCACAATCTTTTCATGACAAATGTTACTGCAGAGTTCCGCCCTCTGCCTGTTCTTTAGTGATTTGGTTTAGTCCTGAAGCTTCTGGGTGGGGAGCGGATGCCTTTCTCCCGGCAAATGAGAGCATGCAGGTGACGTTAAGAGTGGATAAAACATAGCCACATTACGCCATTTGGACCTGAGAAAATTGTGGATGCGGGCGTGGTGTTGAAGACAAGGGAGATATAGCCCTTGTGAGGTGAAACGTCAAGCACATAAAACGCGTTCCTGAACGAGAGTGAACCTCGGTTTGGCTTTTACCTGCTTTCGAGCGCTGAAGGAGAGGCTGGGGATAAAGAGCGATGTAGAGTTGGCCTGCTTTCTGTTGGACAGGAAGGTGCTTAACACCTGTGGTTGGCTTGTGCTAGCTGCTAAATTATCAACTTTTCCATCAGAACAAATGGAGTATTCCCACATAGCTTGCTGTGTAGGTACAAGCAGTATAAGTACATGCAACGATACTTGTAGTGGCGTGTAGCTCGGGAGGAGGGGCCAAATTTGAATGTTCTGTTTAAAAGCCGCAACAAACAAATGCTGCTGACTCCACAAGACAGTGAGCAGCTGCATAATTCTTATTTTAGACTTGGCATTGCTTAATGTGGAGTGCAGGATTTCAGGTTGTAAACAAAAACAACTTATTTTTCCATCCTTCTCCACTTTGTCTTGTTAACATTTGAATGTCCCTTTCACACTCATGATTCTTTCACCTGTTACCAATGAGCTGTTAAATGTTCCAAACAGGAATTTTGAGAGCTTCCAACACTTCTGTCCAAATTTGTTTGAAACATGGTGCTAGCATCAAAGCCAGAATAAGCAGATATTTACAAAAATCAGTGAAGTTCATGAAGTAAAACACTGAATATATTGTCTTCGTATTGTTAGAGATTGAGAACAGGTTTAAAAAAAAAAAGGATAATCAAATGATCACATTCTGTTTTATTTACGTTTTACACTGTGTTACATCTGTTTGGGAATGAAGGTTGTAGATAAATGGGATGTGACATCGAGGAGCAAAATCAACAACCACAGAAATAAAATAAAAACCGAAGTGTGAGATCTAAATTGGTCTCTTGATACAGGAAACACAGCGAACAGTTTCCTCATCTTCAGCTTAATTTACTGTGATACTGTCATTAGTAACACTGCATTCACTATTTAATAAAATATAAACCACGAATTACAGCACATTAAATGTGGCTCTGAAGCGATTTAATGAACAGAAGCAAAGGGCGTGTTGACCTGTAAATGTGCTCTGTGTCTTCCTGTGACACAGTGCCGATGTACTTACAGAAATACTACAAATTACATGAAATACTGAGCGGCTGTCCTATGAGGAAATTGTTTTTTATCTCCTCTCCAGCCTTGTTTTAGAATATCTGAATTATAATCAGGAATTACAATATTTATTAAGATGAACATGTGCCTGTGGATGATCATGATTCTCATTAATAATTTATTGATAAGAGGACAGAAATGGAAGGCTGACTTGTTGAGGAGAGCAATATACATGTGAACATCAAAGCTGCACAAATGTCTGGATTTCCTAAATACATAAAAATCTTGGTATGCACATGAATAACTGTCACAAGAAGCTGAGAATGTTACATTTTTAAAAACTACACTTTCATATTTTGGACTTTCATGTAATTTAGTGGTTTAATCTGGGGGGCAGCATAAATAATTCTTCATATCATTCAATATTTAAAATGATGAAAATTAAGTCATAGTGTTTAAAATGGCAAACAAGGGGAGAAGCTATTATTTCTATGCAGTGAAATTATTTTAGGTGTATTTTCTCCCGCAGGAATTTCCACTTTAAAAAGTTAAAAATTTAAAAATCTTTAGAAATTAGAGCTGACATTATGTGGCAACATATACAGCTTACAACAACTCCAGTTCAGTCACAACCTTTTGTGCTATAAGTGCTGCGAACCTGGACATATTTCCTTTAAAGCCAAAATTAGATTTTGTGTGTTTCACAAATCGGATATGTATTATAAAAATGTAAGCAGTAAAAAGGCACATGGAATCGGATATTGTCAGATCTGTTTCAGGCCTTGTTCATATGTGGAAATATATCCCATATTGAGCCGACATCTGAAAATGAGTCTAGTTTTAGTTTTAGTGCAGTTATCACACACTGAAACAACAAGCAAACAGGAAGCGACAGACACAGCAGTTTTCAAAATCAAACACCCTGCGCAGAATGTTTTGTTTTACGAGATCACCTACAGTGACCTATGACGTATGGATGTATGCACATGTCAACAGTATTTTTCTCACCTGAGCCAGGGAGCCAAAATTTAAATGGGACAGGAGGATGATGCTGTGGTGAAAACTTTGCATCAAACTCGTACCAAACTGTGAGGGTGTTACCAGGGTTGGGAAGGTCACTTTATACTTTATTATACTTACACTTTATTTAATAGGTTACAGGTTACTATTTACTGTATTACAAATGCTTTAAGTAATGTAACTATTTCCATTGCTTTATCAAAGTAATATAACTTATTACATTTAATTAGTTTTTTAAAAAAATCTAATAAATGTTCTCATTTGTTAATCATTTTCAAATGTTTAAACCAGGCAGTGTTCACGGTAGACATGGTGCACTGCACATTCAAACAAAAGAACAAATCAAAAGCATCAGAACAGCATCGAACTTTGTTAAACGGCCTCAACTGGAGATGGCAAAAGAAGACATTGTGCACTGGAGCTGCAACGACTAACTGAATAATCTATTTATCGATCGACAGAAAATTAATCACCAACTGTTTCAATAAACAACTAATTGTTTCATACATTTTTCATATAAAAAAGTAAAAAGAACTGCTGGTTTAGCATCTTAAGTGTGAGGATTTGATGTTTTTTTTTGTGATTTGGGCTTTTGTTTGGACAAAAGAAGCAATTTGAAGACGTAACATTTGGCTCTGTAAAATTGAGATGTGCATTTTTAGCACTTTTCTGACATTTCATGGAACAAACGACTAAACAATCAATCGAATAACCGTAAAAATAATCGGCAGATTAATCAATAATGAAATGAAAGGTTAGCTGCAGCCCTAATGTGCACATCAAAAACATGCAAAGCAACAAAATGAATATTATTCAACATATAGCTTAAGCTTTTTAGTGAAAATATTCAGATGTAACTCCCCTTTTATAATCACTAATATTTTCATATGTAACTGTAACTTAATTACACATTCTTTCTCAGCAACTGTAACCGATGAGTTACAATTATTTTGTAATTAAATTACGTAATTATGATACATGTAACTAGTTACTCCCCAACACTGACCGTTACACCCCGAATAACCAGTACGTGTCAGGGCTGCCTGCAGCTGTGCATGTACGTGCTTGTTTGTGAGCACATCCAGGCCCTGTTAATATATGTGAGCTTTCATGTGCTTGAGCTTGTGTGCCTGTGAAGTGATGTTTCGGATCTTACCTCTGTGAGACTGTGTGCCTGCTTCAGTAAATCTGCTTTGTGTCTCTCTGCTTGCCTCACATGGAAGGAGTTGCTTTGACTCTGGAGGACGAACACTATCTCTCGCAGGTCTGGATGAACACAGAGGACAAAGATGTGAGACCCGCTGCTCACATGCTGTGAAGAAGGATCGTGGCAATCGATGACCTTCTGAGAGCAAGACAAGATAAGAGGCGCGTTCAGAATGACTGAGGTGATTTTTGCTAATCTCTATTATTGGCCCGGTGATAATAACCAGCACATCAAGAGCTTAATTGGCTTGGGGAGAGACTGCGTAAATGTCACAGCCCAGACTGTGTTACTTAATAACAGATTAGCAGTCAAAAGAGATTCTTTCTGAGGTAGCAAAACACCCAAAAGGTTTAAACAGCCCAGCTGTCCACTCCTGGCTGAACAACACAACTGCACTGTTAGTAAAACTCAGTACTGTTACACCACATTAAGGCCAAGGTTAACAGGGAGCCACTTGCTCAGTAATGTCAGTTTAAAACCTGCGAGCACAGCCTGTTTCAATGCTGAACATGTTCACATACATTCTTTGTCGTTGGCTGAGTTTGCTGCAGTTCCTTTTTGTGTGAAATCCATTAAGAAGGCGGCAAAAGTGACGCAGCTCAGTGAAGAATGACACTGGCTGCACAAACATTTACACATAAACCCTGTGGCTCTCACAACCAGTACAATCATAAGCAGACCAAAGGACCGGCCAGGAGGGAATGAAAAAAAATAGATCTGTCATTTTGTCTTTGGCTTTGTACAATTACATTTGACAACCCCTAAGTCCTGTAAGCTGTCCCTCACATCAAAATGAAGTCTGCAGCACCTGGCTGGAGTGACTGTGACAACAAAAAGGCTTTTCAAGGATTTAGAGCTGAGAGTTTGGAGCCAATATCCAGGTGTGAATTAAAAAGAAAAGCAGAAGAGATGTCAGGGTTTTTTTTCTGCTGTGACAGGCAGCTCAGAAACTTCACAGTTCAGACACACGCTGGCTTTTTGTACAGATTTGCCTTTTTAATTTGAGCTCAGACAAACATAACAGGCTTGGTGCCAGGTAATTCTCTCTTGCTTTAGAGATTTTAATTAAGCAATCAAAAGTTTGTACAGAATATGACCATAAAGGGGATACAATATAATAAATTAGAATTAGAAAAAAGAGTTTTTCCCATGAGGCGTTTCAAAATTTGCTGACTGTAGATGCATTTTAGTATCTCAAAAACATAAATAAGTACGAGCTGCTGCTGACAGGTCCATAATCTTCCCATTGGGATAGCTCAGTCGTGCAAAAGCAATACAAGGAGAGAGGGGAAGGGCGAGTGCTGACAATGGCAGGATTAGATGGACTGCCTCCTCCTCTATTACACTGCTTGAACCTCCTCCCACCTCGTGTTCAAGCATTAGAGGCGATGTCAGGGGCACACAGTATGTCAGAGTACAGTATCCATGTCAGATCTTTTTAATTAAGTGTTGGTGGGTGTGTCCCTGCTTTGCAGCTCTCATAACAAGGATCCCATTGATCCTGAAGCCCTGGTGAGGAGGGGGAATTTACTTGCTAAATCTCGGCATGTCCATCTCCCAACAGATCTAACCTCCGCCGAGAGCTGAGCTTACAGAGCGAATACCACTACATCACCTCTAAATGTCCTTCTGCTGAGCTCGCTAAATGAATGGCTACGCGCGTGGACGTGTGTGTGCATCTGGTTTCACATAAAGCGGTGCATTTTAAAGCCCCAGGTGAGGCAGCAGCCTCCTGATACTGCACAGCACAGCAATAATACCAGCTGCATGAGACTAACGGCAAAATCAGATAAGCAGTTTGCCAATCCCTCATTGTGTAGATAATGCGTACCCCATGTCAAAGCAAAGGAGAATGAGGGGTAAAAAAAGAAACTAATTAAGACTGAATTCACTGGCCTTGGCTCCACACTAATGGGTTTCGATTAATCATCAAACAACCGGGAGAAAAGGGGAAAAGGAAAAATACTGTTATAGCGCCCTTTTTCCTTAACCTCTATCTTTCCTCTGTCCTTCGCCTTTCAGGAAAAATCCCCTTTGTGCAGTCCCCTGACACTCATGACAGCACACGCCAAATTACAAATATGCAATAAACTCATCTGGGGATACAACAGCATTTAAAAAAGCAAAAATTTAAAACGCCTATTGTGCCAAGGATGCCACAAAGTGCTTTTCCAGTGGATAGGTGAAATTATCCAAGGATGTGCCTAGGCTGAGAAGAATACAAATAAGACAAGCTACAGTTTGTATTTACCTTGCTACTGCATTGCTAGGGCATTAAAAGAAGCTGTTAAGGTGTGCGTTGCGGTTGCTAGGATGTTGGTAGCTGTAGATGGTGGTGAGGATGTTCTAAATGGTTGTTTGTTGATTGCTCCATAGTGTGTGCCCTTTAACCAAACATCCAAGCAGAGAAATCTGTCTCACCCACGGGCCCTGCTGCCAATTCAGCGAAATCAATCAACTGAAAAAACGCTGAAAGGTCCGACTGGTGCCAATGGTACAAGACACAGCACAAAAACTCCAGCCACAGATGCTCGCCTTGGTGTGTCTGCATCCTAAATATGTGGCGGTAGATTTTTTTGGGCCTTGTTATGAAAACCTACGGTGCACAGTCTAGAGTGCATGGCGCAGGGGTGTTTTTAATGCCATGTCCAGTGGCGCTGCTCTGCCTGTAAGGCAAAGAAATGTGTGTAGCATGTGGAGTCCAAGACAAAGTTCCCTATGGGGACAATAAAATGTATGGTATCGTATGGTATCGTATGGTATCGTATCGTAAGTTCAACTGGGGTAAGTCCAAGTCCACTTTGCTCTTTAGACAGTGCTTAATCTGGCAGCAAGCGAGGCACAAGGGGAAAAGGAGTTGGATTTCCTCCCTCAAGTAATCATAGGTGTTTTCCGGGCATACGAGGACTAAACCAATCAGTGTGTTTTTTTCTTACCTTCTTTAAATGCCAGATTTGGCTGAACAGGGTGTATTGCTATTTAGACGACAGAGACAATCGGTCACAGAAGTGAGCGCTTTACTAATCAGTTCATGCGTGAGGTGAAAGCGCACACGCAGATCATCAATGGGAGCAGCAGTCTTCTCAGTGCATTGGGTTATTATGACAAAACTGCATGATTTCACTGCATTCTTTAATGCACTGATGGCTATTCAACTTATCATGAGTTGCTTGCTGTAGGGTGTATGGGCCTTGTTAACGCTCCTGTTTATGTGCATCTATATAGTGCGCTGTCCAAATGACAGGATAACATTGCGCCGGACTTAAGATGTGGTTTTTGTTGGTCAGTGGGAAAACATTTTTTGGTGCCTCAAGATAGCAATGCACCAACAGTGCGCCCGACCACATCCCCTTCTTAAGGTTGATACTCCCATTGGCATACAAATTAGCACAAATACTTTTGGTATTTAGACAATTTGGGTGCTGGGCATGAAAATGACAACTGTGTGGAAAATAGCAATGACATTCAGACTGTGTGCTGCCTTTGCACAAGGTAGAGGATGGAGCTCTTTGTCTTGTTTCCCTCTTTCCTTTATCTTTTATCTCTATCCTTGGTTTAAAAAATGGCTTCATAAATAAAAATTTGCTTGTGGAATTGACTCTGCAGTTTCTAGTGCATTTGAGAAGGTTGCTGCGATTAATTTGTGGTCACTACAATGGTTGTTAGGGTGAGACTGGGTGCTTGACAAAGAGTATTTTGTGTTTGCCTGGACAGTCTGTTTTCACAGTTGTCACAGTGGTGATGCTAACACAGCTATCAGTGGTAACTCTGGCTCTATTGATAGCAGCATTCCCAGAGGTGAAAATATGCAATCAATTCATCTATTAAACAGCCAGGCAAAAATGTGAAGAAGCATCCTGATGCCAAACCACAGAACAATTTTTTCCCCCTGTAGTTAAGTGAAATTACGGAACGATGCCTCTTGACTGATAATAATATGCCTAGACTGAAAGAGATAGAAGGTTCCTGGGGACACGAAGCCAAAGGCCTGGTCATCTTGGAACAAATGATTTTATTTTTCCAGGCTGATGGAACTAGAAAGCATGAGTTGAGAGTTCGTTTATCTGCCCTCACTCATTCGGTATTCCATTGAGGCCCCTCCATAGGAAAAAAAAAAACTGTATCGGCCTTGAAATATATTGGATGAAACGAGACACAGGAGAATTGTGCCTCCTTCTCTCTCTGATCTAATGCTTTTCTCAGAGCATGCAGCCACTGTTTAAAGGCCATCACTATCTCATCTATGGCAAATTTTGAATGTGTGTAGTCACTTCCTCTCCTGCTCTAAATGCAAAAGAGCAGGAAATCAGACTAATTAAGGAATAAAAAGATAATAAACTAAAACCTATTTGTATTTCTTGGTATGTGCATTGAGGAAGGTGTAGGAAATATTCTCTTGAATTTATATTGAGCTCTTGTGGCGGTCTGGCCCTGCGGTGTTGTCACTTCACTGACACAAATGAGTAGTGACATTTCCTCAGAGCAGAATGGCAGACGTTGCCAAGTGGCAGAGGAACGGAGAGCACACTGACCTGTAGGCACTCCTGCAGCTCTGTCATCTCAATCAGTGTCATAGAGCAGGTGTGTGTAGTCACCAGAGCTGTCACAGAAATATTTCACATCAGCACAGAGCCTCTCCGTCCCTGCAGTTTAATAAACACACAGCCACGGCAAGGCGACAGACACAGACACGAGTGGATGAGTTTGGGGGAGCAGAATTTTAAATTTAGATTTGAAGGAAAAAGGAAGAGAGTACTGATGGAGAGCTGATCAATAGTGCAATTTCACTGACAAATGTCTGCAAAAGTCCTCAGGGAGATGATCCTGGAAGTGGGGCCATTAGGCTGTTGTGGGAACAATGAAACTGTCATGACGGATCCAGAGCTCTTCATCGCCAGTACACACTCAGAGATGACAGAGCATGTCAATAGCTCATTTCCATAGTCGGCAGGCCTGACTCCCCATCCAGCAGCTGATTGCGCTGGTGTAAAACCTGCAATACTCCAGTGACTCAAATCATTGGACTCCCAGAGACAAGATTGCCCCGAATCATCCGTCTCCTAAAAATTCCTCTCCATCTCTCTCCTCCTGACGTCCAAAACGGCGCATCTGAGAGACACACTACACCGAGGAGAATTGGGTTGCAGTTTCCAGACCAAACCAAGCATGACCGTCACACCAGGCAGCACCAGGACTTAATAGCCAATCCACAGACATCCGGTGATATTCAATCTGGAGGCCCCAAATTCAATACAGCCAAGGTTGTTGAGAGTTTGATTTAGGTATATAACAATAATTTACCTTCCCTAGGCAATCATCTAGTCATGCATAGGCCTGTGAGTCATGCAGCAAGTGAAACGATTTTCTATCAGCATTCTTTTCATATTAATACAGACTCTTAATTGCCTTGCACAAGATCAATAGCGAACACGGCGTATTTAACTTTCAGCTTACTGCTGAAAAGGTCAGTGTCATAAATATCTCAGTAAAACAGGGAGGAAAATAGCAAAGAGGGGACTGACAGAAAGCGAGTGAGATGAGGAAGCAAACCAACAGAGAGAGAGAAAGACGCTCTACGATTGCAAAAGAAGAAACCACGGAAGAGAGAGAGTGTGTGTGAGTGTGAAAGAGAGAGAGAGAGAGAAAGTGAGGTATGCTCTAGGGGAAAGTGAGAAGGAAAAGTCACTCTCCTGTAAAAATGAGCTCATTACAGTTCTCTCTAAGTATTACTGCAAAAACACACAGAAAACAACCACCCGGCAGATGCAACACGTAAAGGCTGGAGAAAAGGGTCTCCAACCTGTGATAATGACACTCATTAGAGGTTCTCCTGAGTTCATGACTCCATGGACAACTCTGCTGAAGACTAATGAGTGCTGAACTCAACCCTTAAACCTCACTTAGCATCAATAATTCAGGAAGCTATGGCAATTAATGCAGAACACATTCCAGGTTTTGCTTATGAAACCAGTTTATTATCCATGATAGCATTTAGAAAATAGATGGCACACCATTTGAAAATAAAGATCGTTTTCTCCTCCTTGATTTTTTTCGTTTCGTTTTGTTTTGAAAGATGCATGATTTCATACACCTTCGCTGTTTGTGAGATTACCGAGGATTAATGTGTGATGTTACTTTAATTTGGAAAATAAAGCCATCAGTCGTGTTCAGAATAATTTTTTTTTTTAAAAGCGGGTACAATAGAGTTGGCATGCAGCCCGGCACCAGGAAACGTGAGCGGGTAAAATAAGGAAAGTAGACACACGGGGAATGTTCCTCTGCATGCAGGAAGAATACAGTCAGCGTCTCCTGACCTGACCGTTGTTGGCTACCTTCTTCAAGACACTCGCACATTCCCCTGCTCCAGAAACTGGTTCCACTTCATGAATATAATACAGGTGCAGAGGGAACGGCAGCGCTGCTTTCCAGGGCTCAATTACTGGTATAGTGATAATCTGATTTAAATTCTGGCACACGCTCTTTGCTCTCCAGTAATATGCATTCACTGTTTGTGGCACACAGCTCCCCTACACACTTAACTATCAGACAGTACACAGTTAAAAGCAAAAACAACCTTTATAAGAATAACAGCTATTGTCCATGTGTCTGCATTTACTGTTTGCTGGAACACTTTTCTTTCTGCCACTGATAAAGGACCGAACCCTTTGGTCATTTATTCTCCGATAACATTGCAGTTAACTTTTGACTTTGCCGCTGTTCCCTTAAAGTCAAAGAGCCAAGGTTTATTTCTACATTTGCATTTTTGCTACAAAGAAACAAGAAAAGTGGGACAGGCTGTGACCAAAACAAACTGTCGAAAAAAGGAATGGAAGAGGCAGAAACACCAATTTATCCACCACTGCAGAGTTTATTTAAGTAAGGAGATGGAGCTCTGCCTTGTATCTCAATATAAAGTTTGTCTCCACCTGTACATGCATCTACCAGCTGTTCACATGAATTCTCCTGAGATGCAGTCACTTGAAGAGTAAAGAGTGTATCCATACAATCTGATTTTACCTTAAAGGCATTTGCATTCATTTCCCCACAAATCAGCCTCTCCCCAGAGGAGGAGGAGGAGGAAGACGCAATCTGACCCACAAAACACAATTTCTAAAGCAGAATTTTATGACTTCTAATGTAATTTCCTCACTGTGTCTCCGTGTAAAAAAAAATCCTGTGAAAGGATATAAAATTGCTAAACAAAGTTTTCAGTATAAAATCTTGATAGAAAAACACTAAAATTTTACAGAGGTAGGCAGCAGCAATATCACTGATCAAAACTTGTATATCTGTTCTGACAGTTCGACTAAAAAGATACAAGCTCGTGAAATATGATAACTTTTACCATACCATTTAATGGTATACGGAGTAAAGAAAACAGTAAAGTAAGTAGGGCTGCAACGACTTATCAAATAAATGATTAATCGATCTGTAAAAAATTATTCGCCCACTATTTTGATAATCAATAATCATTTCAGTCATTTTTCAAACAAAAAAGTAACAAGAATTGCTAGTTTAGCTTCTGAAAAGGTCAGGATTTGCTGCTTCTCTGCATCACTAATGACAATAAATGAAGAGTGTGTGTTCTGGGCTGTTGTTTGGACAAAGACAGCAGTTTAAAGATGTCACATTAGGATGTGGGAGATTGAGATGAGCATTTTTCAAATTTTTTTTACATTTAATTGAAAAATCTATAATCGATTATCCATAAAAATAACGTGCAGATTACTAGCTAATGAAAACAATGTTAATTGCAGCCCTACAAGTAGGTAATACATTTCTGTGGTCTGGGTAACTGACCAGCAGGGTTTTAGTCAGACTTGCCTTTTTTTAACCACACAATAGCCACGAACAGCAGCTAAAAATGTTACAGTCGTCTCAGGCATCACATGTTACCACAAAGTTTCAGAGACATCATAAATGAAAAATTACTGTCTGCAGTGATGCCTCTCCAATGATTACTGTCTACAACAATTGGTTGATGAGCTGCAGAAGAGGGTGGAGCCAATGGGCAGGGGCGGGCAAACTGTTTGGAGGTGATGCACCTTTTTGAACAGGCCACTCCCACTGGCACGCCCCCTTTTGCCAAATGGCCCAAACAGTTAATCAGCTGTTCTTTGGCTCAGGACCAACCTGTCACTTGAATTTTGTGCAAGTTCTGTGAATCCATTTGGAAGTTATGCACCTGTTTGCAACAGGCCACTCCCATCGCCATGCCTCCTTTTAACCAACTGGCATGAACACAAACACACACCTTCACACACTCACACTCACACACACACACACACACTTAACCTCCATGCCAAATTTCAGCCTCCTAGGAGGAAAACTGTGACCGACAAAAAGTGGGGAGATTTGTGGACAGACTGAACTAAAACTACCGTGGCTGTTGAGACATAAAAATCAGGTTCACATTTTCAATTTTTCTTATTTCATTACCAGCTATTCTCATACAAATGTCTAACCTCCTTATACTACACATCTGTGTGTGTGTAAACCAGGAGAAGCAACATCATCTTATCTTTAGTACTTTAAAAAAAGGTAAGTCAACTGAAAAACATGTCAGTAAGTCAATACTGTAACTCTCAACACTGTGCATATAGAACCTCCGTTTTTCTTCTTTGTCTTTGAGCTACGAGTCGGGAAATTAAGTGAGTCGCTTTAGTTGATTGAGCAGGACAGCCAAGGCCTGGCAAAAGTGGCACATTTACGATGTTTATTGTTTTGTGATGCTGCAGAGATCCGTCTGATGTAAGATTTCTGCATTAATAAAACAGATTTAATGGCCAATTGAGGAAGTGCGCTCCTGTCGACTCACATTATGCTGGAACTATATCTGCTCAGACAATATCTCGGAAACAAATATGTGGAAAGCAGAATATTCTGGCCCATTTGTTGATCATGCTGTGGGAGGTTATGTTAAATTAAATAAGGACTTGTGGCCCTCGGCATTGGTGGTGACTCTATACACTTTTTTTGCACTCACATTTCGAAAATGTGCAGTAACGTGTGTTTACACTGTGGCTGACTCGAATGATTTTATCCCTTGAGGCATTTCAATAGGTGATGTTTCTTTAAGGTTTCAGCTAACTGTGTTGCTGTAACATGCTGAATATTTAAAAGCACTCCACGCACAACTAAAAGGCCTGAGGACTGCTTTAAGTTTGCTCTAATGTATATCTGCAGTGTACATATATCTATACATACAGTGACTCATTTTACTAATAATTTCGTGAGACGTCATTCCATTTAGACACGGCATCTTGTATTCCTGCAAAGACACATTATTTGAATGATTACTTCCAAAACCTTCTGAAAGGTCACTAGCTCCCTCAAAATAAACAAGCCAGTTATTCCTTCTGACGGAGGCTATATTGTTGAAAACAACAGAAAGTCTGACTTCCTTTATTCGTCTTCTGAATTTGTGCCCACAAACAATATTCTCTGCAGGCGAGCATAGCTTTTCTGGTGTGACAAAGGGAATTACTGTGGCGCTGCCAGATAGTGAAGCTCCATTTTTCAGATAGCTGTCTGTTTGTATTTCCTCTCAGTGCTGAGGTGCCAAATGAGAGCATTATGAAGTTGCTTTTGTGTGCTTTTGCGTCTGTGGTGACCCAGTTGAATGAACAACAGGCAGAGGTCCAGGAAACTGGCTCCAAACTCCTCTCGCAGGCTCCCGAAAATCACTCTCAGACGGTGATTGTACGAGCCCCCTGAAGCATGAAAGGCATGCATGGGATCTTTTTATTTGCTCTACTTATAAAATTCCTGGTTGCTGTCAAATCGATAAAGAGATGGCACTATATGAAAAAAATGGGAGGAAGTTTGAAGATTAAATTTTCAAGGCAGGCGGCTGATAAAAGCCCTTTCACCATTTTCATATAATTTGCTATTTAAATTTCATGCTATGCCATATTTTTCATTTTAAGATTTTCTATTCATGATCATATCAAGTGGTGATGTATTTCAACCCTTTGATCATGCTGTCCTTTAAAGTAATACTTCATCCTATTCTCTTTGAATATCATCCAATGTTACACATTAGTTCCACTAATGCAGACTGATCCAAATATCAAACAATAACAGTCACAAGATGACCTGTACCATGAAAGCAGCTCTAAACACGGGTTTCATCAAATACAGCGGCACACAAACAAACACACGTAAGATGGGTAAGATGGGAGGCATCAGTATTAAATTTAGACTGTGTCATAACTAGTTAAAAGGTTTCCATGTTGGGACTTTGAGGTTGATATTACAACAGAATTAGTAATGACATTACTTTTTGAAAAGTTCTCGTTGTGTACATATTGAATGAACTGCGATTGGTAAGTTCATGGCCTCAGGTCGTCTCCTCCTACATTTACACACTAAAGGCCTCTCATGCTTCGTCTCTCGACACATTTAATGAGTGTCATTCAATAGGAAACAAAGATCAGTGCAACATTTTTAATTTATGCCACGGCGAAAGGTTTCAGTCGTCTCCATGGTAACCATATTTGACATGAACACTAGAGCTATGTCTCAATTCAGCAGCCGCATTCTCTGAAGGGTGTATTTGTAGACCGACCGCGTCACAGCGGTGTGCCAAAGGCTGTCCCAATTTGTCAGCTCCTTTGAATGCAGCCGACAAGTCCTCCGTCGTGAAGGATCCAACTAGTGGCGAGACAAACGTACGCCGCTAATGATCTTTTTTTCTTTTTCAAGCAAATGTAACCAACAAAGTGGCAGCAGTTAGAGGATATGTCTTTAAATGTAAAAATTTCTGGCTACTTTTTTTTTTTACATGCACATACATTAACTGCCATGTCATGGCTGCTTAGTGACAGAAGTGGTGCGTTGTAATGCGAGGCACAGCTGATGACAAAAAAAAAAAAAGAAAAAGGAAGTGCTCCGTAAGCTGGATGGTCTTATTTTACGGGAGTTTTGGTTCAGCTGTTGCGGCTGACAAAGGAGTTTGAAGAAGGAGCATTTGTGGGCTTTGGCATTGGAAGGATGCAGATGAATTGAGACACAGCTGTTAGCATCAACAAGGAAGTTCAGTTAAAACTACCTCCATAGCGTCATTAACGCCACCCAATAACATTACGGGACAAAAGCCTGCGACATAACAAAACTGTGCCGAACGACACATTTTTTTTGCTGAAATTATGTCACTTTTGTCAAGCAACACTTATTAAATGCATCCAGCGATAAAAGCATTAATTAGCTTTAGTTTGATTGTGGCAGCACGTACAGATCCCGTCCTTGTAGAAGTGGGTGCTTTAGATCTTCAGAAAGTGCTCCACAGCAGCAATGATGTCATCACTACTGTCAAAACGGCAACCACTGAGCTCCGTCTTTATCTTGGCGTGGAGGTAGCACACTGAGGGTGTTAAAGCAGGTGCAGCTGTTGGACAAGTTTAAATCCAAGTTCCTGGACGACTGCACGAAGACGTACTGACAGTACACAGTAATTATTCTGGTTCCTTTTTAAGTGCTTATCTATTACTCCCTTTTTTGTGCTTCATTGCGTATGTGCAGAGAAACAACAGAATAATCACATTTTTATGCTGTAATCTAAAGCAACACATTTGTAGTTTTGCTACCACTGCCATAACAAAACCAGACTTACCCAGTTGATTGTTGTGGATGACGTGCATATCATCTTGGCTCTGAAAAGAGAAAGAAACTCAGTAATAATAGCAGCAACAACAACAAAAAAAAGTTCAAACATTTCTTTAAATGATGACCTACATAAATCCCCTTTTGTTTTGACAAAAGATGTAGAAACTGTCAAAAAAAGACTTGTGTGAAGATGCTCCATTCCAGCAAAATACTCCATTTCCTCCTCCTAATCACTAATTAAGACTTAGTGATTCTAAATATGGAAAGCCCTGTGGGTTATTTGGAGAAATAATGGGTGATACCCCACGTCATTAGTCCCTCGTAATTGTGTGGGTTTTTGCGCCTGCAGCATTTAAGCCCTGCACATTCAGCTCAATTAAGGCGTTCGACACTGTTTCACCTCCAGAGCTGTCAGTGCACGCGGCCGACCGCAAAGAGACGAGTAAATCAATCACACTGAGCAAACTTTGTAGAGCTGTCTTTCACCTCCATCTTTCAGAGGAAGTCTTTCAGTCTTTGGGAAAAGCGAGAACGTGGGATTTGCTGGCTGCTTCCAGAACTCTAGAGCGGCAGAGTATTAATAGATAATGACAAACTGAGGCCTGTTTTGATTTATGACTTCCTCTAGACTAACAATCATTTTACTGGCAAGCTGTTGCAGCCTTCAGAGAGCTTAACAAAGTCATAAATTCACTCTCAGCGGGTGTGGGCCTGTGGTTACAGGGAATCGCAGGAGTTTGGAGGCAGTCGTGCAAACCAGCCCATGCGGATCCTCCTACCTCAGCACATTTAGAGGACTGGCAATTTTCATAACAGACAACAAACAATATATTTAGTCAATTTCCCGCGCATGACTGGTTTCTTGTATCTGCAGCGGCTGCAATCATTCATTTTTTGCAGAGCTTGTTTTCTCCACTTCCTGTCCATCCTATTATAGTTTTTAAAACCCAAATGGAGCGTTTAGACAAACATTGAGCAGGCACATTTTCAGATGTAGAAATAATAGAAAGTTCACCAATTATAAAGATATGCTCAGCGCTGATTCGAGCATTTATGAGGCTCTCTGTCTTCTCTTATTTTTCCAGGTGATCAGGCTGGGAGGTAAATACGTATACGCACAGGCAGACAAGATCATATCAGGGTGATTTAATTCAGTGGGTACAAGACATCAGCCTAATTGGACTCAGTAGCATTAGTCATGCCCAAAAGGTTTCTGTCTCATCTTATCAAACACGACTCCTCTGAAATTATTTCCTTCGCTGAGGAGAGAAGGCACCTCGAGGAAAACACGCGTGTTGTTAGCGAGGAGATTCTGATTCGTTATCTGATGATTACTCATGTAAAATCCTTCCATATAGAAAGAAAATATGTCATATGAAGGTTAAAATAGACGGAAGCTTATTCGGAAAGGAGGAGGCTAATAACCTCAGGATAAATGAAGGAGTGCAGGAGTTTCTCTGGATGGATGTGGTTCTGACAGAAGAATGGCAGGTGCAAACTTCTTCCCTCTGTCTCCTCCAGCAGGCAGAGAGAAAACTGCACAACAGTAAATCACTGCAATGTCAAACTCAATAAATCAAGTGTGATTAATTAAGAGCTCGGTGAAACATTTCCAATTATATTGATTGTGTGCAACTATGTGTGTGTTTGTAATGTTTGCATGTGGGTCTGCTACATGATTTTACATGAATCCAAATGAGAGTTAACGTTTTTTGACAGCTTTTAATGATGCTTTAATGAGAAATCTTTGAATCCAGTTGACCTATAGATACTCCTACTCTCTTATACGTCCGTCTGTAATGTTCTGTGTGTTCCTTTCTAATGAGCTGTTGTTATACAGGCTGTGTTAAGTCCAGAAAAATACAGCCTGCTCATTCATTTCAATTAGATCACTATTTTTGGCACAGCGGAGGTACCATTGCAGCTGCCTCTGGCAAAAAACACGAGGTCATCTGGCAAAAAAAAGCTTTTTTACAACTCATCATCATCCAGCAAGGCGCTACTCTGTGCCAATCAATTACATGCAAGTGTGCTCTTTGTTCTGCGGATTATTGATTAATGTATTCTTGGCAATCAAGAATTGCAACACTGTCTTTGATTATTAAAATAACTGCAGTGTATTTCCATCTGTTTAGCCTTTTCACTTGGAAAACATCAGTCAGCCAGGGCATCGGGTCATATTTCATCCTCTCACCTGCTTTACCTCTAATGACAAGCTCCGACCAATGAAGCCCTTTTGTACTTCTTAAAGTTATTCTACTTAGTTTCACAAAGTGCTCAAGATATCTGGATTAAGTGCTAATACTTATTTTGATGCGTCAATATGTTTTTCAGGAAGACATTCCATTTACAAAAAAAAATTTACATGAAAAATGTCTTTGAAAAATCTGAAATGGGGTCAAATCATACGAATTTTTTCAAGAGAAGTAAAACCAAAATCAAAACACTTGAAGGAGAAGTTGTTTTCTTTGCACATTAAGCCTTAAAATAAGGATATTCATGATCACATACAATGTTCAACAGCATTATGATGAGGAACGGTCCAGTCCTCAGATCGCTGCTGACGTCACTGCTGGCCAAAAACAAAGGAGGTGAAGGGTCACCGAAAGTGCTTGACAATCCGTCGTAAAAGGTTGTTTTAAAAGATGAGACGAGATTGTCAAATGTTCACTGGTGTCCTCTTATGTTCTGAAACCAAAACACAAAGTTAAACAGCGGCTAAGAAGCCAAAAACGGCTGTTTGTTTGTTTCCTGAAACAGCTGATATGAGCTGTTTCTGGGTTAAAAGCTGTTGTTGACTCGTCTCGACGGACTGTCAAATAATGCCCCTAAATCTCTGTTGTTTTCAGCCAGCCGTGACGTCAGCAACAAGCTCCAGCTCTCTGGACTGCACTGTTTGACATATGAATGCTGTAGAACATCATATATGATCATAAACATCCTTATTATTGGGCTTAAATTTCTCCTTTAAGAACAAAATGGGCTCAGCAGTTCAAAGAGGTTTTGTTTGGTTTATTTACAACTTTCTCAAGTATTTATGAAGTACGAGATGTCATCCTTCGTAAGGGAAAGTGATCAACATCACTCCGGCAGTCCAACCAAAAATGTTACAAGGTCAAGAAAAAATGTGAAGGAGAATTTATTGAAAAGACAGTGGCTAAAAAAAATCATACACTTACACTTGTCTATGTTATTATGTGGGGCCGGATGTTATTGATGCGGGTCTGCTGTGGTGAAACAACGATCACAATGACAGACTAATAAAATCTTCAATACTTCTGAGATACTTTCCTTGTGAATTCTTCCTGTGTTGCAGGCTTTATAAATATAAAACTCTAGATGAAAAATAGAACTTCATTACTAAACATGGAACTGAAATAAAGAAAGAAATATAAAGGCCATATGATGATGATAAAAGTGTGATGCAGACTTGCAGCATGGAGAAAAAAAAGGAAAGGAACTCGGGTGGACGAGGAAATGGAGAAGAAGAGTAAGAATGTGGACAAAAGTGTTGACGTGATATTAAACATTTTTTTCATCATGAAGCCTGATGTTAGTCTACACTTTTGTGGTTATCAGCGTTTGACGACATGCTGGTGTTTTGCCCCAGAATTCAAACTTATCTTTGTGTTTATTTTGACACTTCTGGTCATTTCACTTGGTTGCCAACCTGTTTAAACAACAACAACAACAAAAAAACCCAAACTGACTGCAAACCTGGAGTTCTTTTCTTGCGTGTCTTTGGTTTTTGACTGCTTCAAATTAAAATATGAAAAAAAATTTGAAAAACATTTGCTTTACTTAGGTGAGGACATTTTGTTGGTATTACTGTTTATTTCATAAGCACAATCGAAGTTGAATACCCCAGTTTCATCTGGTCAAAGTTATTTATATGACCTTTTATGAAATACCCTTTAAAATCCTGCTTCTAGGTTGCACTTCTGCAGTTGAGTGGCTTGAGGGCTACAAATCTTTCTCAGGTAAATGATCTCATATTCTGCGGCAGAGTGAGCTCGGATCAGGTCTAACATAATTTTCGCCATTACTGAGAGATGAATTATTCTCAGCTCACCGAACTCGGCTCTTTTTGGCCCTCGATGCTTCTGCACGCAGGTGCTGCTCTCCTTAATCCCATCTGACAGCATGCTGTCAGCCATTTGCAGTGGGAATCAGACACCCATAGGTGTTAAGAAGGAATTGAGTCTACACTGTCTATCTGAAAGGGTTAGTTTCACCATTCCTTGAGCGTTTTTGATCTGTGGTGCCACAGCACTGTTGCAGACAGACAGAGAGATTGTGCATCGTGTAGTTTAACCGCAGAACAATGGCAGCGCCGCAGCAAAGGTTTTCTCAGCTGAGGTGTGCATGTGTAAACTCCATGAGAATGATGCTCGTCCCAGTTCATGTATTGTTACGTAATCAAGGACACTCTCAAAGAAGACCCTATGATCCCTGCCTTTTATTGGGAAGCTCTTCACATACTTAGAGTGCTGAACCTCTGCCCCCTACTACATCTCTCAATCCCCAAAGGCACAGACACTCCACTGATGTGAGTGACCCGTCAGGTCACATTAGCTCTCTGTTCACTGATGGCAAGAGGGATTCAAGGTTGCAGGGTTTTCTGTATTTTGACATGCGGGAGAAAAACTTGTGATGTTTACAGAAGCTGGCTGTCTAGAAGGACTTTGAGCACCTCAAATAGCTGAGGAGTTGAGCTCTTTTATTAGTGTTTACTCTTTGCAATAACTGAGGACTACAATGATTTCTTGGTAAAGTGCAAATGGTCAGCTTTCACGTCTATTGAGCGGTTTAAGACTTAAAACACCTTTTGTAGCCCTCCTCTCTGTCATGGCACCAAAAGAACTGACAGTTTAAAATTCCGTTCAATAGTCATTTTTAATACACAAGCAAAAGCTCTTAATGTGTGCTGGCTTAATGGCTTAAAACACCTGCTGCCCATAAACATCAGGTTCTCTTCATACCTTCTTTGTGCAGTTTAGCAGAAATAAAACCTTTTGATAGAAGTATGCAGGGCATTAATACTCAAAACTGTCAAGTTAAACTGTTAACTGGCTCTCAGTGATATTACTATAACAATTTTCCTCATGATAGGCATGATAATGTGCACAATAGTAGCTTTCAGAAGCAATTGCACACCTGGTAACCAAGCAGCATCTTCAAGTTTAAGTTAAACTCAACGTGTCAAAACACTCTGCATCCTCATCAGATGATGACCCATGTACAAAACGGGTAATGCTATAATGTCAGCTAGTTTTCCTTTGTGTTATGATAGGAACAAATGGTAGACTGTTTAAGCAGTGTTATTCCATCTTTAATGTCACATGAAAAAGAATTTTTTTTTTACAAGATTAAACCGATGTGTTTGGTTAATGTTAACACTGACTTAAACTAACTATTCAGAATTTTGGCAAAAGAAAATGTGAAGTTATGTGCGTTTCCATCCACTGCGGTTTTGCGACTATTGGAGTTGGTTCATCGAGATGAACAGTAGGTGGCGGGTGCCACTGCAAAAGAAGACGGTGCAGCGAGATGATGCAATGAAAAAGAGCCAGTCAGCAGTCATAAGAAAAAAAAGAGAAAAAACTCTATAAAAATTAATGGAAGGTGGTGACGGAGAAACACCAGACGGTTGGAAAGTTTTTAACAACTAATACATCAGCTCTGTTCTCTAGGAAGAGTTCTGGTTGTGCAAATCACAAAATTTTTGTGCCTAGTCATTAACCTTGATTCACTGCTGATTCGCTGAAGCTGTTTCCACTGCACTTACCTTTGTCAGTATGCCAACTTTCCTAACTCCCCCAAGCATGAAAACTTTTCTGCAATATTTAGAGTTTTTTTTTTTTTTTTTTTTTTAATTTTGCTGCCTTTCCACTCAGTTTTTTTATGCACAAATTAAAGACTCGCATAAAAACAGGTGAACAGAAACCCAGCTTCTAACTCAGGTAATGTGTGCTGGCATTACTGGGATGTAAACTTCCCCACATAAAATCAAGAGCAGGACAGAGCTGACTGGTAATAACCCTGAAGTTTAATAGTTTCACGGACCAGCTTCCACACACAGTCTGTCTCCACCACTGTCACCTCAGCATAGTTTTCTATCCGGAGATGGTAGGAGAATTTGAAAAGTTTTTTTCCATACAAAATATTGCCAGGATCTGAATTTTCTGAACTTATTTTCTCTCAGTTTTGAATAATTCTTGCATGGGTGCAACTGCTTTATCTTTTTGTTCCTCCTCTTACATGTTTTTGCTGTCGTCTCTTGTTTATCAGCTCCGCCACTCTAAAACTGTGTTTATCTAAACTTGTTAGATGGAAGATTCTGTTGCACACAGTTTGCAGCACTTTTTGTTTTTTACATTTTTATCAAAAACAATAATTGATTGCCTCATAAGCTTCGGTAAAGTTTTTTTTTAATCCAATTACTTCAGCATGAATGCCACAGTTTTGTAAATTATTCTGTGTTGTTTGCTGTTTTGCCTCTAAGTTGTATTTGCCATTTTCAATTTCCTAAACAGGACGACAGTTCAACAGGGGCACAGATAGTTAGACGACCGTGCATGAAAGCATCCAGCTTTGTTTTTCTAAG
>JAQLOL010000024.1:23022763-23035749 GCA_029783665.1 Naso thynnoides | reverse complement strand
CACAGGAAAAACTGTTGCCAACACAGGCCACCAGACGGCACAAAATTGTTGAAAGTGGTCCAAATCTGGTTGCCTTTGGCAACGGGGCAACCGTTACTGTCAAGCCCTGCTGTGTAAGTTATTTAGGGTCACAGTAAGCTGCCTCGCCTCAATATGAGATGGCTGGAAGATATCTGAGACCAGATTTCAGCCATAACACTTTGAAAAGAGGAGTTTGGTCACAAAGGAGAACTCTACATTTCTGGATCCATTTTGTGGATCATCTGGATTACAAATGGAACATGATTCACTACATACATTCTAAATCTGTATCTTATTATCACTCAACTCAAATGAAACTAATGAGGCAACACTAACAACACAAAATAATTAGTGGCTTTATAAATATTGCAAGGTTGTGGAGGAAGTTGTTTCATAAAATGTTTCTATTAAAGCTTGATTGGTGTCTTAAAAAATAAAAGTACATAGTTTAAGATTAAATAACTGAAATTAAATTGCACGTTTTATTCTTTATTCTCCTCAAAGTACATCATCTGCTCCGTAAATCAAATCTTGTGGTTCCCTTTGTGTTAAGAGTCATTAACTACAAGTGAGAGAAACGTAAAATTCCAAATCCTGTCATTTAATCCTCTAGCATTTTTCAAAGAATGACAGGTTTGGTCTAAAAAATCCCAAGCCTCTCCAAAGATGCCTGTGTACCACCTGGCCAACTGTTGATATTTATAGTTTTTGCACAGTTGCAGGCATCTTAAGGTGCATGATGGCAGCATTCATGCAGGTTTGTAACCTCAGAAAAGAATCCATCGTTCCTGCTGAGATAAGGTCATTGCAGAGGAGTTGAAGCAATGATTCAGACATCAGTTTCACACATGTCCTCTTGAGTTTGATTTCCTTACAACAACTCAACCCAAGGTAAGGAGATGCTGGAGAGGAAGGAAAGCTATTTTAGCAGCAATTTAGGCAGCAGAAATGAGAGTTTAACATACAAATTGCTGCATAATGATGTTTGGCAGAAAGCATGAAAACCTGCAAAGATGATGACTTGAATCAAATGTGTCATTGAGGGAAGGGGGAGCTCCTTTCCTCTGAGTGTTCCTATTATGTCAACAACTGAATAGCACTTAGAGTGACAGCTCAGGTTATTTGTTATACAAGTATATGCAAACCTATTCAAACAATTGTGAATTTGCAATAGCTGCGACCAGCAAAATGTTGGGATGCAAAATACTGATTTTTTTAAAATTAAATCCTTTCTTACTTTATTTGGAAAGAAAGAAAGTAAAGAAATAAAAATTACTAGGAAGCAATGATGCCTCCCACGAGAGTCTATAACAAACGGCTGATGACTAATGAAGGGGTAGAGCTTAAGTGTAGGGGCTAGGCATCCATGTGTGTGTGTTTTTCTTCAATGTTTGACCATGTTACATGAATCTGTTTGGAATTTATGTGCCTTTTTGTCACAGGCCACTCCCACTGCCACGCCCCCTTTTCCCAAACGAAAAAATCAACTGTCCTTTGGCTCATGACCAAACTTTCTTTCTTTCTTTCTAAATCTTGTGCAAGTCTGTAAAACCATTCGGAGGTAGTGCACCTTTTTGCAATGGGCCACTTCCGCTGCCGCATCCCGTTTTTAACAAATTGGCATGAACACAAACACACAACTTTGCACACACACACTTGACCTCCATGCCAAACTTCAGCCTCCTAGGGCAAAAACTGTGGCTACCTGCTGGTTGCAGCTAAAAATCCTTACTATCCCTTTAATAAGGTAAGGTGCAGCCTAATTTAAATATGGTGGTACATAAGACAGTTGTCACCTATCTGGGTTACCAGTTTCCAAGGACACTGTTTTACTGAGCATAGGGGTAGTTCAGGCAGGCCACAAAGTCACAGCTGAGCTGTAATCAGCAGCTTATTAATCAGCTGATCACCTGCTATCCATACAACTGGCTAAACTAGTCAAAGGCACCTTACTTAAACTCCTGTAGCCTTGTCTATTCTGCTGCTTCCATTGCAATCCACCTCCACCCCAAATCCTCCTGTTATGCTGGGTCTGACTCACTGTCATTGTGTTGTCACTGATGCCTGCTCTGTTCTGTGCCCATGGGGTTTTTCTGCTGCTTGTCCCTGCCTCTGGCTTTCCATGTATGCACATGGAAGGGCAGGGAGGTGAGCTGCAGCTGCAGCTGCAGTCTGCAGCAGGCAGCCTACATGTTGCTTTCAGGAACCTCTGTGAATCACAGAGCTGGGCCGAGCAGTCATACAACATCAGAAGGAAAACCGGAGGACACTATCTCCCCAAAATATGGCCAGATTTCACCAAAAATAATATTTTGCACAATGTAGTAAGCGACATTGTTAAGTTTCAGTTCTGAAACCGCAGGGCATGACTTGAAGTTACACTGCACAGAAACAAGCTACAGGAGGGCCGCATGGCTGAGGCAGAGAGCCCAGTCAACCTTTTACAAATCACTTCAACATTAAATGATTTTAAAACTGTTATTTTAAGGTGAAAACGCTACATCATACTGCTTTGATGAACTCAGTGACTCATAACCATTAGTACTTTCAATTACTGATGCTGTACTTTGTGTGTGAGTGTGTGTGTCTTCAGACTGGTTTTTTGCATTTTCCCCAAGCTGCCTTTTTTTAAGAACAAAGCTTCGGCCCTGCAAAGTTTTTTGAAAGTGTCCTCATGTCTCCCGAGGAGACCCGTAAGTTCTGAAAAATGACTGGGACTGTCAGGTGTACTTTTACAAAGTCGGAGCTGTTCGCCGGCTTGGCACGACCCTCAGCTGGTAGTTTGTAAATAATTTCTCACACAGCGTTGTACTCGTGCATCCTCTCACTGCTCTGAGTCCTCTGAGTGAACGAGATCAAGGCGCTTCTGCTTACATTAGCAAACTTTGAGTACTCTTGTTGTTTAGGCTGTTTATGAAGCCCTGAAGCGGCGGATAATCACAGTACCTGCGCTCGCCTTCGCCAACATCTCCCAGTCATTCTAAGTTCAGGCTGATGTCAGTCATCAGAGGCTTGAGGCCGTCTTCAAAGGAGGGGGGAGATGCTAAAACTTGTTCCGTATGCAGGCCACGTAATGTGTTCAAAGACAGCCACTGAAAATTACACTTGTTTGCTTCCTGCGGCAGCCATGTTTCCTGCTTTGCATAGCCTTTTCAATGTTATGTGCAACAATATTGATCAAAGAATGTTTAACTTCTGAAGTCCTTTTTCTCCGCTATGGGGGAGCATAGAGTGACTCACTGGTTGAACAATTACACTATAAAGATGCTGTACTTTTGTAAGTTTAACTACTTAACATTCTGAGATCAGTGTTACACATTTCACACACTGCAGGAGCCCTGCAGATCTAGCCAGATTTTAATCGTGATGGGTCCAGCCCAGCTGTTTGAAGTCAGACGGGAAATCCTCTCTTATTCAGTGCCAGAGCTTCTTTGCTGACCACTGGCACAAAACACATGTGAACTAAGCACTCATCAAACGCTGGTTCAAAGGCCTAGATTGGTGGTTCGACTCCACATTATGCAAAATGTGTACGCTGAGGTCTTCATCACTATCAAACTTTTTTCCAAAACATAATGTGCGAGTTTAGTTACACACTTTCTCACTTTCTCAGAAAGTGGTCAGGTAGATAAATCACAGTCAAATGCTTTTCTCCCACCGAAATCACTGCCAAGTCAGTAATTTCAGCTTGAGAGATTACGATGAAGATTGTGGTGATTGTTCCTGCCAGTGGATTTTCAGATGAAAACCAGTGGCTTACTGAAATATAGGAAATGTGGATTCAAAAACTAACATGTGCTGCAACATTTCAGAGAACTTAAACATAAAAATAAATAGTCAAACCCTTTTAATTTAAAAGCAACTTTCTTGGCACCTTCAGAAAAATCATGAATGGTAGTCAGTGGAGACTGACAAATTATTTTTCGATCCCATTTTAAGTGTACTGCCTATTTCAAATATGATGTTTGTCAGTTTAAAGGATAATTTTGCAAGTCAAGAAAGTTGCAGTTTATCGCACAACTGCTGAAGAATAAGACTTTGAAAATACTCAGAAAGACGACACACCCGATCGTCGTGTAAGTGACATCTTAACAACAACAATCTCTTACAGAACCGACTAACTCCCTGTTTGTTTAGCTGCAGCTCTCAACATGTCCATGCTTGTAATGATTTTTACCTCTTTTAATCCATTTGCCCTCTTTCTGAAGGAACGAAAGAAACTGGGCTAAAGTTACAGCCACGTTAGCGTTGGTGACGTATACTGTGCGAGATGAGAGGTGTAGTTCTGCGAGCAGTTTAACAAAAACTATATGATACTTAACTATCTTCACGACAAAGTGCTAATTTATTTATTTTTTTAAATTATCTTTTAAAATGACAAAGAACACTTTTGAGACTGAGGGCACAATTTAAATGGGATCAAAAAATAATTTGTCTTTCTTAACTGTGTGCTGTACAAATTTTTTTCTGAAATCGTTGCTCACAAGGATTGGAGATACAGGAAATTCGGGAATCAACACTATTTATGATCTGGATTTTCCAAACCACAAAAAAGTACATTTTTGATCATATATCTTACATATGAATTGCATTTAAATTTATAATTCTTGATTTGTTGCCACATAACTGCTTTAAGCTACGGTGAAAAACACAGTCCAATGCACAGTGCACTGAAACTTTGCTAGAAAGTCAACAATCCTCTGCAGAATTTCATAATTAATTGCTTTATTCAGCAACTTGTTTACTTTTCAAATAATAAATCAAGTGTGTTTTCTTCCAAGTCCACTAATTTACAAGCATGTGTTGCAAAGTCTTGTTTAGTATGTAAATGACAGACCCCAGCCTTCGCCCTGATGTAAATTCCATGACTTTCCATAACTAAACTGGAGTGCTTCCATGACCTAAAAATTTGTATTCCTTTCTAATTTGTTAATGTTGTTCTTCCACTCAGGAGATCTAAAAAAAGGGGGCAGTAACCTGGTTTCCACTTTGCAGTGGGGATTGGTGAGAAAAACACGCGACAAACATCACTGAGTACGTAACCAGCTGGGAAACACACTGTCTGTCTGGGAAACGTCGGTCAAAAGTGGCATTAAAACATTAGAATTCAAATGCATTGTGAATGCATTAAGAAAGAGAGGCCATGTGTACTGCTGTGGTCCCATGGAAACCACAAACCCCCACGAGCTCATAGAGGCACCGGCAGCCTCATATCAGGGTCAAAAATGGAGGCGAAAACTGAAGAAAATGTTTTTCTGATGCCTTTGGTAGACACTTATGTCTAAGAATAGATTTATTGTAACAGTTCAGACAAAAGGAACTCCATTAAGCGGTTTCTTAGATTTTGTAATATCTTTTTTTCCAGCACATTAAACACGACTTTATTCCTGATTATGTTGCCATTGTTGCGAAAACACTGCTCCTTTCACTCAAAGAGTTTCTTCTCCTAAATTGGATGTCATTTAAATCTTTGCTTTATCACTCTGACAGGCAGCTGTCTTTAATAGCTCTTTTATAAAAGGAAAAAAAAAAAAAAGGAAAAAGTGGTTTGACTGAGAATCCTTCGTTTAAAAGGACCCTGCTAATGTGACACAGTTATATCTGGGAAGAAAACTAACTTGAGCAAACTTTTTTGGCACAAACTAGTTGGAAATTTCTTTGTGAGATTCTGAGGATTTATTGAACACTATATGTTTAGGTGATAACAATGTATACCTGGCATTATTTACAACAATATGAGAGAAATGAAAACTAGGCAAACCTAAAGGGTGAAACTTCCTCTGCAGGGAAAGAAGTGGTAAACATCAGTGAAAGGCAAGACAGTAATTTCCCATTTCTGTGATGCTAAGCACCTCTGCCAGGAGGCTTACTGTCAACATCTTCTCACACCAAGTAGAAGTAGAGCAACCGAACATGTTAATTATTTATTGAGCAGCAAGTGCACACTAAGAAAATCATCTCGCACAGAAATAGAAAATGGATTTGTATGGAAGAGAAAATTAAACTTTCGATTTAGAGGCCAATGATCAAACCACGGAACACAAAGACTGTCGTTACTTTCAGCTGGTCAGGTAATGAAGGTTTAAAAGCAGCGAGGAGACCAGGAAAAGAATGATTAACACTAATTCTCAAGAAACTAGCAGTGGCGGAAGGTTTCCCACTCATTTTCACACAGGAAATACAGAATCACACGTCAGTTGTTTTTCTTACCTGTGAGCCTTTGCCCGAGCTGCCAGCACCACAAAAGTTGATTTGAACTGTAAGAACAGGAAGAGAAAAATGACATAAGTTTAGAAAATCCAAACAGCAACGAGTCCTTTTAAACATGCTTCATGCAGGGTCACTCTGCTGCACACAGGCTTATGTGCTGAGTCTTCACTGGTTCACCAAGAGCAACACTCATCCATCCAAGTTCGTAATTAGAGCCAGGAGAGCTTCTATCCAATTACATTACCATCGATTGTGAGACAAGAAAATCTTCGCAGGATTTGAAATCAATACATCAAAAACAGCGGCGTCACCGAGAATGAATTTATAAAGCAGTTTACATTAAATCGGGCTGCCTGCACTCTAACATCAGTCACCTTAAAATCTGACTTTAATTAGGTGATAGAAGAGAGAAAGAGTTAAATGTCCTCTCTTGACTCGCCACAGCAGCCATTAAAGGGCAACTGGGAGCTTTGATTAAAGCAGCGGATACGTTTCTAGGAACACGCTGACTGATATTACTTCTATAGCCTCAGATCTAAAATACAAGACACACACATACACACAAATCCAATATAAAAAGGTACATATTTCATCAGATAGATATGATCGCTGCGACTTTGCTTTCATGAACCAATCTGCAGTCATTGGGTCAGACATTAATGCCATCCTTGTAAAGGAACTCTTTCCTTATATTATTCAAAGAGCCGAGTTAAACTCAAAACACTTCAGTGTGTAAAGCCTGGAGTAAAGCCACCAGTACAGACAACAAAAAAATTCAATGAACCTAATTATTTTAGTCGTGAAAGCACTAAAAAACACAACGGAAAAGAGCCAGTTTTCAAAGAGTCAAAATCTGCAACCATGTTACTTTTAAAAAAGAAAGGCAAACACGCTGCCTTTAAAAGAGCAGAAAACACACGCTAAGATCATGATTACACCCGAGGTCCTTACTGATTTTACAGGAAAGGTGCACAGAGTTTTTAAAGGAGAAAAGATCTAATTTCAACACACGACTCACATGTTTTATTGCATCATTAATGCCTTTTGTTTGTTGCTGCAGGAGGACTCTGTGCACTTTGCAATTAATGGAGTCTTTTCGTGAATGTGCTCCCAGTAAGTCATGAGACAGAAGAGGGAAAAACAAAACAGAGTGGCTGATTATCCTGCAGATAAAAACATTACATGAAATAACAACAAAATGAAGAAAAGACCAAATGTTTCTGCAGCAAGCAGTTTCAGGTATTTTTGCTTTTTTTTTTCAATCAGTTCTCACCAGTTTAATCACTTTACAGATGTGAAGCGGAATCAACTCATCTTTTGTCATTAACTAAATTTAGCTTAAAATTTATAGTTTTATCTATTTTTTTAATGAATGTACTTTTGAGAGTTCACTCAACTCCTTAAACATTTTTGGAGGAAGTTTCTGGCACATTTCCCAGCATGCATTGTTTAAAAGTTACAAGCTCTCTGGAGACCCGTGTGTCTGTGTTTCCTTCTTGTTGTGATGAAAATATGAGTAAAGGTTCGTATTTAATTTGTTCCTAACCTCAGTACGTTTAAAAGTCATGACAGCACCCTCACATGCTTTATCTCCGCTTTTCCAACAGCCAAATCTTCTGTCTCAAATAAAAAACAAACTTTAGACTCTGTATTTGTCACTGTGGTAAAATACCTGCTGATTAAACTAAACATCTAGACTTTTTTCCCCAGTGGACTGAAATTTGGCTGGTTTTACATTTCAGGTTTTCCCATATGCTTGTTTATTTTTGGTGCCTCACCACAATATCAACATTGCCTGCCACATATTGATTTTCTATTTTTGGATCTCCTGCTCTGTCTCACACACATGCCTTTCTTTGAAAGAAGCAGCGATGGATATTATGGTGCTTTATTTGGCCTCACAGCTGCACACGTAAAAGCTGCAGAGCAGTATCTGTGACTAGGGCCGCAACTAACGATAATTTTCGGAATTGATTAATCTGCCGTTTATTTTCATGATTAATCTATTTATGTTTATTCCATGAAATGTCAAAATAAGTGTGAAAAATGCTCAATTTGCAAAACCCAATGTGACGTCTTCAAATTGCTTCTTATGTCCAAACGACGGCCAAAAACACAAAGACTCCTTATTTATCATCACAAATGACACACAAAAAAAGCAGCAAATCCTCAATTAAAACAGCTGACAATTAATTTTCTACTGATTGATTAAATCACTGAATCTCTATCTGCAAACAGCAAGGCAAGCTGCTCCACAAGCACACATAGAGCTCTGCACCCATGTGATTGTGACAAGCATCAGAACAAATAAATCAAATCATCCAAAGCCTCAGAACCAGCAAGTAAGTGTGGACCATGTTTTGCAAATAGCTGTTTTTAAAAGAAAAAAAACAAACACACACTAAGCCACATATTGTGGGAAATGTTACAACAATTTACATCCTCTTTTAAATGAGCAACAAAAAAATCAGCTAACCCAAATTCAAGCTTAGCACATTATTATCTGATGTCCATGAATCCTTATCGCTCACAAACATTCACAAAATTCTCAAACATAAATATCCAATTCAGCAAATCGCAAGCTCTGTGGAGCGAGCAGAATGACGACATTGTCATCTGCAATCCCAGTTTCTGTCAGGATTAAAAATGCAACATTTGGCGTGAAACAAAGCTTCCAGCAGAAAAACATCCAAGTTCACGATACATTCTGCTACATCTGCTCAAATTTCCCGTCTCCTCATGGCTCGCCCTGGAGAGGGGGAGGCAGAGAGACAATGAGACGGAGAGAGAGGAGGATGGGAGTAACTCCATACACAGTGTCAGGGCGCTGACGGGAGCGCCTCCGTCTCATCGTCTCCTCAGTCTGCATAATCAAGTCTGTTGTTCAAACCATGTTTTTTTCTAATTGTGCCAAAACGAAGGGAACTTGTTTGCTTTGAATTCAGAAACTCTGGATATCACTCTATGTGCTGAAAGCTCTGAATGGATTGGCTGAATGCTTTTAAACAAGAATCTAAATTCACACTGTCATTGTTCAGCAGACATCGGATGCAATTAGCCAGGAAACACTGTGCTCATCACAACAGGAGCGAGTCAGGTTGGTATCTTAACACAAAGAATCTAACAAAGACAATAAGGACAGTCAATACTTTAATAATTTACATAATTGCAATTTCTTATTTATTCCATGTAGAAGATTCTGCATGGAGCAGTGGTGAAGGCAAATAAGTCTGCTATGCCAAAGTGTAATTTTGAGTGCTTGTACTGTATAGATGATTTTCATTTTCCGCTACTTTATAGATTTCTCAACATTTCAGATGGAAATATTTTTACTCCACTACATTTACAGATACAAGTAGTTACTTTTAAGATTAACAGATTACATAAAACACATGATAAGATGATAAAATATTCCTCTTTGACATGTTAGCCAAAAAAAAAAGAAGAGTTTTTTTTTGTTCTGTCTTCTCCCATTAATCATCTCACAACCACTCTAAATTTATCTGATGAAACTTTCAAGGGGCCCGGCACCTTGAACATGATCAGCGGGACTAAACTGCCAAACCATGTTTGAATGTTTCTTACACACCGATGCAGTGAAAACAAGTAACGAAATAAAAGCTTGCAGTCCTTCATACACACAACAAAACAAATTCACAATAGCTACCAGCAGCTAAAATTTCTTTCTGCAATGCTGCCTCCCATAGGAGTCTAAAGTCAAGGACAGATGGTTGATGAGCTGTAGAAGGGGGTGGGGCTAATTTGTAGGGTTGTAGGTTATTGGCCTTTTTGTTACAGGCCACTCCCACTGACACACCCCATTTTTACCAGGTGGTCCAAACAGTTAATCAGCTGTTCGTTAGCTCATGACCAAACTTTCCACTAAATTTTGAGCAAGTGAGTGAATCCATCTGGAAGTAACGCACCTTTTTACAATAGGCTACTCCCATTGCCACGCCCCATTTAGTGAATTCGCATTAATACAAACACACACACACTCGCACACACACACACACACACACACACACACACACACACACACACACACACACACACTTGACCTCCATGCCTAATTTTCTAAATAGGTGAAAACTGTGGCCTCCGAAGAGAGTTGAATTTTTGTGGACTGACTGAATGACCGACCAACAGTTTGACCCATGGAGCTGCTGGTCGCAGCTAAAAATAATTAAAATCAATTTTAAAAAGACAATAAAAATACAACAGAATAAATAAAGAGCAGTATGTACAGTTACTTATATACAAATATTTACACATACACGTAGACACATATACCCAGAAAATAATTCTGTACATTTTTGCATCTTGTGAAATGTAAACAGCAGCAGACAGTGATGATAATGTGATCGACCTCTCTTAAATTCAAAGGATCAGAGAAAGACTGTCCAAAGTTTTCAACTTCAGGTACATAAATGTAAAGGTAAAGCACCTTTATTGTCATAACACAATGAACTGTACGACAAAACTGTGAGATTAGAGTGGAGGGTCAGTCCTGAGCCACTGCGACATTGGCCAACCTAACAACCTTATGTGCCTAATTTGCATATTTAGACGGTGTGAGGAAATCGAGGACACGGGGAGAACATGCAGACTCCACACAGAGAGGTTTACCCCAGCCAGGTATCGAACCCCAGACCCTCTTGATGTTTGACAAACAGACCTGGATTTTAACCCAGGACCTTCTTGCTGTGAGGCAATAGTGCTAAACATTTAGCCACGGTGCTGATTATCTTTTGTATGTAAACATCTTGATGGAGTCATTGTCATGAAGCAGCAATTTGCTTGTCTGACAGCAGGCTGGTGTCTGACTTTTCACTTCTTCCAGGATTTAATGGGTGCACAGGGAGTGGAAGTAAATGCAGACACCACATGAAAGCACTTTGAAGTAACTAAATCACATTAACAAAGGCAGCCACACAGGTGTATTAAATTAACCTGAATGCTAATTAGCAGTCAGTGTTAAAACAGCTCTGATAATCAGGCATCCATGTGTGAGAGTTCAAAGCAAAATGAGGCAAATAAAGGCTTCAAAAAAGAAAAGAGCCCAAACTGCAGCTACACTGGTCCTAAAGAACAAAGTTATCCACTATGACAATGACAATAACATCTAAAATCATGTTAGCTTCACAATGCTGATATTTTTGATGGGTCTGCCAAACAAAAAGCTCTTCTGAGGCCATGCACAAAAATACCCAGGCTGAGGACCATTGAAACTGGACTCACCTCTTACCAACCCGTGCTAAAATAATGGAGAGAAGCTCCCTGAACTTGCATTAAAAAAAAGAGAGAGCAGAGTTCATGGTGAGGAAAGTCAGAAACTCAGCGAGCCAAAGACATTAAAAAAAAAGTACTAAGATGCAAAAACACTAATATCAGGGATAAAAAAAAAACAAGTGAATTTTGGGCTTAAATACTGACCAAGTGGAGTCAGAAGGGGTTGTGATGTTGCCGTGTTTGTGCCACTAATGTGTGATAAATTTTAACACAAAGATATTTTCACTTTCGTCAGGCACATTTGATGAGTATGTTGCAGTCCACCCTCACAAAAACATAAGAACTATCTGCACAAAGGTTAGCTGTAGCTGTTCACTAACTATGTGTGCAGATTGTGCCTGCAGCCGCAGTGCCTGGTAATTACATTTGATTATTCTGCATGTGATGAGTAACGTCCAATGTCAGTGCTCAGTACTAATGCAGGACGTAATTTGCTTGAAATGTAGACAGTTAGGAAGTATTGCGTGGGGGTCAGGGTGATAACTGGATGTTTTGCAGGTACAATTTTCATGCAGGAGATGGATGTTTGCTTTCTGGTGTAAGTGTTCATATTCAAGTTTTTTTTTTCTCACTGCAGCCGTACAGTTTTCATGCTGTCATTGAACTGGGGTTCTGCAGAATTACTCTGTATGAACATTTTACTTAGAGCTCCAACTAGGGACTGGGCAATTGACCTAAACTAAGATTAAGAACCCCTCACCGACATAATCCTGCTCATGTCGATTTAATTAATGCTTCCCCATATGTGTGTGCAAAAAAAATGACTACCTCGAGATCAGCCAAGTGCCTCCGCCCCCTCCAACTGTTTGAGTTCACTGAAAACAAAGCTGGCAGCATGGAGGACAAAAGCGCAGATACCTAACACCACAACCTGAGCAGCTCATTCCCCAAGAAAGCAGCGTGGACACATGGTGTGGACACATTTAAGCTTCACTGAGGAGGGCACGGATCAAAATGAGGTCAAATGTAAACACTGCAGAGAACAGTTTCAGCAGCCATGAACTTGTTTAATCACTTGGAGCACAACCATGTCAAGAGTGCACGGCTCAAAAAAAGAGTGAGACCGACAAATGTCAAAGTGCTCCCACAAAACAGCCGTCGCTAACACAAGCATTTATAAATGGCATGCCATAATTCGAGAAGACGGACAGAAAAACTACAATAAATAGCCATAAATATTTCAACTGTATGTTTCCTTAATTCTTTTAAAAATCAGTAAAATATATGCTTCATTAGAAAAAAAATTTCTCAGCAGTTTTGCAAGTTAAAGAAAAAAAGCATTTAAAATTAGGGCTGTCCCTATCCAATACTGATATTGGATATCGGTCTGATATCAGCCAAAAAAAGAATATCAGATCACATCGGACTGCATCTAAAATCTCCGAAATAAACGCTCCGATAAAAGCAGTCCATTCTGCTCCAGCGCTTCAATTCAGTTGTTTTGTTAATAATAAATGGGTCAG
>JAQLOL010000024.1:23007325-23022663 GCA_029783665.1 Naso thynnoides | reverse complement strand
ATCGGTATCGGCCGATATTCAAGGCTGCAATATCGGTATCGTATCGGAAGTGAAAAAATAGTATTGGGACAGCCCTATATAAAATAAATAACCATTCATTAATGGTAATCGAGGTTTAAGTTTGCAATAGTCATGATATTGATTTGACAGCCCTGGTGTAACTCTTTCTGTTACGACCCCTCTCAGTTTTACTCTTGTGTCAGGGAGTCATGCAGCTCAATGAGAGACATTTTCGACTCATGCAGACCTGTCTTAAATTAAATGTGCATTGCCTACAACACATCTTTGTCTGTTTGCTTCTCTTCATTGTGTGTCATCTCGCTTTCTTTAAAATCTGCTTTGTTTCCAGACTGAGCACACTTTTACTTTCACTGTTGCTGTGACGTTTGGATTTCTAATAAAAAATGACTTAAGGCAGCCTCAAATCATTTTTCATTGTTGGTGAAAAATCCGTATAGTTAATTACAAAATGTGTGTGTTTCTTCTGTAATGAGAAAATATGACATTATGTGGGGACAGGCCGCAAACACGTTTATAATGAAAGTAGCTTGTCAAAGGACTGGCACAGATGGCACACAGTTTGCGCTGCACATACAGACGTAATAATGCATCTGATTTGTATTTTATGAAAACTGTTACGTATGCGAGAAGCACAGGCTTCATCTGGCATTGTGTCAGAATAAATTTAAACTTTTATTCCCTCTAAAGCACTGGAAGCAGCTATCTGGAAGTTAGAAACCCTACTGGCAAGCCTTTACCCAGCTGGAGTCTCTCTTCAGAGCTCCCTCTTATTATTATCTTTTTATTTAAATATAACATCTGTTAACTAGGGATGCTTAAAATCAAATTGATGCAAAAGCACCAGGTGTTTTAAAAAGGAAGTTAAATTTACATGGTTAGTGATAGTTAATAATGTTCTGGTTTCAGCTGCTTTGATGTGGAGATTTGCTGAGTTTCTTTTGTCTTATCTGATAATAGACTGCATTTCTTTGGGTTGTGGACAGCTGGTCATGAAAAATAATTTTTCTGAAGATGTCAGCTTTGGTTCCAGTATTCTATAACTGGCAGATTTACCTATTTTCTGGCATTTCATTGGCTGATTTGCAGCTTTGTCCGCATTGGGTTAAATTGATATTTAAGGATGGCTAATGTGCTTTTCCGTCTTTTCTGACCTATAAATGTCGTGACAGTGTCGGATACTTGTGTTAAACAATGCCGAAGCGTCACATAATGAGGAACGCACATGTGGAAGCGAGCCCCGCAGGCTGTTACACTTCTGCATGCTGTGTTTCACGAGTTTTTCTGTAACTCTGTCGTTATACTGACCTCAGCGTATGCTGGTCTTCCTTATATGGGCATGCTAGCTCCATGCAAACAGTGCGGAGGACTCAGTTGTGTTTAGCTGTTTTAAAGGAGTCCAAAATCCAAATTCAAAATTTTGGAAATTTTGAACCCAAGAATGAGAATAATATGTCCTCTTTAAAAGGGAGAGACACGGAAAAACTTATAACAGTGAACAATTTATGCTGAGCAGCAATATTGCATACTTGCACCGCTGAACCTCTTCTAATTAATTAATGATAAATTAAACATTTTTCTAGTTGAGAATGATTTTAATTTTATGACTATTTTCTCCACCCATCCATTTATTCAGTCCTTAGCCAATAGCTGCTCATTTAGAGACGGGTTGCAGATGCTCAGCAGCTCCTTTCAACTCTTCCTGTGGGATCCTCATGGGCTCCCAGACCAGTCAGAGATATACAGTAATCTCTCCAGCACATCCTGGCTCTGAGAGAGCTCGGCCCCTCTGGATGGCATCTTTACCGGTTGCCTGATTCACTTCTGCTGGCTCCTTTCAGTGTGTGGGAGTCCCAGCAGCAGCTGGACCTTGACGTTCTCTTGTATCACAGACCTCCTCAACCTCTCAACCACAGTGAGGCTGTCCAGCCTGCAGACAAAACTCGACATGGCAGCTCAGGTCTGCAGATTCCCTCAGTCTCTTCCCCTTCTGACGGTTGGAACAAAGACAGCTGTTTGAGAGCTTTAACTCTCCGCTTACTATCATCACCACGAATCACAATCCTTTAACTGTCACCTCTGAGCAAAATCCCAAGACAGCAGAACTGAGCTGTCTCTTAGGGTGGGCAGGCAGGAAAAACTGACTTTCTGTCATTTTTTTCAGGCAGAATGTTCATAATGTAGTCTGATGTAGACTGTTGGTGTAAGTCTGGTCAATATGTGACCCTGAAATTTGTATGAATCAATAGTGAAATATACTTTAATTTGTGGAGGCATCACAGTTATGCTAGAGTTGAAATTTGGACTGTGCTAAAAAAAAAAATCTATATGGCAATATATCACAATATTAATTTTCGTGATATCGGTATCCTGACCCATGTATAGTGATACGTATTGTAAAGTGAAGTCTTTGCTGAAACCCAGCCCTAAAGTTCATTAAAACAAAAGAACACTCACGCCCTTTGTTTTCATGTTTTCAGTTTCAGCGTGTCCACAGCTTCAGTGTGTCCAGTTAAAGTGCACAAAAATTTTGTTTTTCATTTTGATGTTATGGCAGCTACATCAGTGTGTTCTGTAAAATGCCAATACCGTTCAAATAAATGAGAGGAAATTTTGAATTAAATTGTTTTGACTCAATTTGTCTGCTGAAGTATCGCTATAATGTGATGTGATGTATTAACACTAACCAAATCAAACACAGCAACTAGTATTTCAGCTTTTTTTTCACATTTTCAGTAAATTATGTGAAATATCGCAATTTATTGCAAAATGCATTGTACTGCAATGTATCGTGATGTAATTGTATCATGACCCATGTATGGTGATGCGTATCGCATCGTATCATTAAGTCCTTGCGAAAACCCGTCCCTAATTGAAATGCATCCCATGTGAATCCGAACAGAGTGCTGTAGTTTAAAGCTTGAACTTAGAGGTGCTGCTCTTCATCCCAACTACGCCCCCCCCCAGCTGCAAACCACTCCAGTGCACATCGGAGATGACAGTCTGTTGAACTCTCATGAATGACATCATTGAAAAACAGCAGAGGTGGCACCCTAATGTCACCAATCTGGACCCTCTCCAGACCTCGGCTGAGCCTTGATGTTCAGGTCCATGAATATTACATACAGGGGGAGCAGCCTTAGCAGCCTTGTCAGAGTCTGATGCCCAACTAAACGGGCTTGACTCTGAGCCAAGAACACAGTATGCTGGGCACAGACCTGTAGATTGCAGCAGTGATTCTGGTTCCCAATAATCCCCAGAATGCTTTGTGTTTTCTTTTACAAATGCACAGGCCTGAACGGGGCTGAAGTTTAGGTTTTTGTTCAACATGCAACATCTTCAGGTACACTAAAATGCAGCATTTCACCTTAATCCGGTTTAACACAATTCAATCAATAAATTGTTTTCTCCAAAAAACAGGAATCGGCAATGAAAGGTGATTCTTAATTATAAACAATGTTTGAAAACTTTTCTCGCCGTGCAAAAAAAAAAAAAAAAAAAAAAAAAAAACCTTAGAATTTGATGCGGCATGGTCAGGTATCAAGTAAGCAGACAAGAAATGCAACAGAGAGACAAACTGTAGATTAAAAACGGATTACCAATAAATAATAATTCATTGTGACAGGAGGCAATTTCTTGCATCATTTAAGATTCAAAAATACTCTTTTCGTTTTCTAAAACATCATCTGTCTGTGGTCCTCAGCAGATGTTGCCCCTTCTGAGACATCTGCAGATCTTTGTGCGTATTCTGGCCCTTTTCTTCCTACAATGTGGCGATTTTTGGTCTTGGAAACGCAGGCAGACTCTCCTGCGCTCAGCATTTATCTCCTTCTGTTCAGGAGAAAACATCCACATGCTACACTGGGTCGATGCAATAATGGTCACTCACTGGAATTCTGTCCACAGCTGCAGCCAGGCTTTGTGTGCTGCACCCAACGAGGTGAAGTGACACATCACTGAACTCAGTCTGCAGCCCATGTGCAGAACATACTGTACGTGGAAATGCATAGTTTTTTAAGGTGGAAGGCATGGGGTGTTATGCAGGTTTTATTGGACATTTCAGCCATTAACTGTTTTGATTAAGGGATAAACTCAGTGAAATGATGTAGAATATTTCATTATTCCGCAGCAAATGCAATTATTTTGTAAATAAATAAAAACGCAATGACACTCTCTTAATTGCCTGGAAAGACTGTGCACGTTTGTTTTCTCGTATGGTGACAAAAAGAGGAATAAAACACACAGCTGCTGTCGCTGCTGTTTATTTATTCCTCTACTTTTGTCGCTTAATTCTCGGTGCACATCCACAGAGTGACAGGAAAGACTGACTTGGATAAAGCTCACAGTATCTGTAGCCTGGGGTGCATTGATCCTCGGGCTTCACTCCCACTAGTGCAGCGTCGATGTGTCAGAAGAAGCTACTTAACGCCGCTTGTCGAGAGTGGGAACAGATTTCCACAGAAATGCCCTGACACCACCGGAGAGGGCTTTCAGATCGTTCAACTCTCATGTGAACTCACACTCTACAATGAGCATAAACCCACATGGCAACCAGGACGTGCAAATCGCCTTTCAACTCCTCAGGAAGTTGAGGCAAATCATGGCTCCGCACTTCTCCAACAGTTCTGGAAATAACGCTCGCAGCTTGGCAATCCTTGCAGCAGGAAACACTCAGTTCAGCGCTGCTCTGTCGCTTCTTCCCAAACACAAGCCTCGCCGCTGAAAACAGGACAAACTGTTTACTGTTGAGTCTCATTACGCGCCTCGCAGCTGCCCGGTCCGAAGCCTCCAGACGCGAAGATTGAAAAGTAAAGTGAGTACTTACAGAGGGAGAGGAAGATCCAACAGCCTGCTACTTTGTGCCCGATGTGAGGCTTGTTCGACAGCATCCTGGGAGAGTCTTGTGAGCGGTGGAGGTGGTGGAGAAAGCTCGCAGTGCATGGGCTTTCCGGCAGTGTTAAAAAACACAACAGGGCTTTTCCTTTTCACAGTTTCTCAGAAAGCTGGGAGTGGGTTCGTGCTCCGGTAGGAGGCATCCCCGGTTTCTGTGCGAGGCGCAGGGACGCGCTCTGCTGGCGGGATGAGTTCACTGAGCTCACTGACAGGCAGCCACACCACAGAGGAGGGAGAGAAACACACATATAGACATTTGCTGCCACTGCTGCCTTCAAGTGCTCTTGTAAAACTCCAATGGTGGGCATCAGGCGTGGAAATTCTCTTGATGGGCTCTCATTGTTGGAAAACATTGTTGAAAGCCGTTTTGTTTGAGTCATTTTATTAAAAATGTCAAACTGTACAGACCTGTTCATAACTGCAATAAAACCTCAACAAGGCTGCAGCTAGTGCTTGAAAGCACTGGAATCCAGAATAGGGCTGCAACCAACAATTATTGCCGTTATCAAGTAGTTTTTAAAATTATTGTTGAGAAATGATCAAAAAAGAAGAAACGGTGACAAGAAGCCCACCCTCCTTTTAAAAGTCTTCTTTTCTTCCCTTGCTTGAGTCCAAAAGCCAAAATATATTTAATTTACAATAATACAAAAACTGACGAAAGCAGCAAATTCTCACAATTAAGAAGCTGGAACCAGCAAATGTTTGGTATTTTTTCTTTGGAAAACTATTTAAATAGTTATAAAATGAGGCTAATTTATGAATTATCTGTCGACCAGTTTATGCATTAATTGATTTACTATTTCAGTTCTTGTCAAAAGTCTGAATTCCATTTTTTTTTTTTGACATGTCACCAAAGCGCCTTTAAAATGTTCAGATTATTCTACATTTTTCTTCACAGTTCATCAACTGATTTAAGCAGCAGATGTAATATTTAGCCTAGCAGTGTGTGGACCAGAACCAGCTTAAAAACGCCATGAAGGCTAATTAATAGTGTTCCTTACTTAAAGCTCTGAACCTTGACGCACAGCACACACTTTGTCTTGTACACAGCACAGGTGAAGCTAATTGCATGGCTCGTTAGCATATCTAACAGTGGCTCCAAGTGGCTCCATTCTGCTCTGTTCTGCCATGTCAGTGTTTCTCTGGTTTTTTAAGCAAACAAATTGATTGCAGCTATCGTTAATATTATGAAAAACACCTGTGCTTTCTGCAAAATGTCTCTCGTTAAAAAAAGGGCCAATCAGGGTTCGCCAGTTTATGTGCTCAGTGACTTTTAATGGTTTAACTGAAGTGTCTGGTGGATACTATCCTTGCATTTGGAGAATCCACAGGGAGCAATTTGTCTGCTCTTTTCCCTGACTCCTCTTTTTGTTGGTTTTTGAGACCTGCATATTGTCTGTTTTTTGGGAAGGACTTGTGAGTGCTATTTACCAAAGTCGTGCTTCATTACTTTACTTTGTCCCCTCACAGGACTGTGTAGGTTTGTATCCTGAAAACCGTGGTTAATTGAGTCTGTCTCACTTTCCTTTGAGTTCAGCAGGACTTTTATCATTCTTATTGGTGCGTCGAAAGTGGTTACATCATTCATTCCCAGTAATTTAGCCGCAGTGGTGACTAAATTACTGGGAATGAATTAGAATTAGTGAGAGTGGTTGCATCATTCATTCCTAATAACTTAGCCACATCATCTTAAATAACAGAGAGCACATGTGTAGGTGTAAAATTTGGTTAGTAACTTAAAAGTTGCATGATTGCCTTACTTTTTTCTCTCAGGAGAACAATGTCGGTCTTCTTGTTTACTCCTGCTTAATCCTTTGCCGGCTGCTTGTGTCAGAGCACCTAAATGACAGTAATAACAGCTACATTGCACTGATGTGTTTCTGGGCTTTTTGCATGCTGGCTTAGTGGTGAACCTAAATTTAGCGTCATTCGTTTTTTCAGTTGCATATCTTTGTTTACTGTCGCACGAATCGTGCAAAGATTTTTATGCGGAAGCATGAAGATTCAGGATAAAAGTTGAGCTGCGTTTGCTTTACAGATCTGCTCAGCTATGAAATCCCCAGTTTGATGAGAATGTTGTTTGAGGGCTGTAAACAAGCTGAGAACTTACTGATTGCATGAAAATGCAAGAATTGCCAAAGTTTAATCACGCATCATTGGCTTGAATTTATTTTTGTGCACATTATCTGTCATGTAAACCACAATCACTCTGTTTTGTAATACTGCTCTCAAAGGTAAATGTATGTGCCAGGAAGCTTTATGGCAGTGATTTATTGAAAACATCAGTGCGACCTGCAAAAAAGTCTGCGACCCACATTTTGGCAACATAACAGCTTTATAATTAGTTTTCCTCCTTGTGCAGTTTTATAAATAGTATATCTGACATCCTGTGAAGGCAGCATTTATTCAGATGCATTTTGACAGATCAGTCCAGATCTGTGACTCCAGACAAGTCTCTCCCACAGCTAGAAACATGAGAACCAAGACAGTGTCAGCCTGAATTTTTCTCCAGTGACAGTAAATGAAAGATCAGATTTGTGGACACTGACGGTTACTTGCGTCTACAGAGACACAGTCAGATTTACTGGTTCATGACAGCTGGCACAAGGAGCAAAGTGTTTGTAGTTCACTGTCACTTTTGCAGCCGCATGTCATATATGATGAAAGCCTCGGCTCTGTGCTTGGTCATGTCCATAAATATTGATCATCTGCCTAAAACTGCAAGAGTAATTGTTATTAACATCAGATTTCAGTGTCCAAAGGTTGATTTTCACTTGAACGTCTCACTGTTTGTCTCCAGCCTGGGTGTAACTGAAGCATATGGGTTTTTGGAATGTTGATCTACAATTACAATGTTTACCGCCCAGAGTATTTCCAGCTTTCATTTTTAAAATGACTTCTTTTCTCTCTAAAGGTGCTTATATTCACTGAGTATTGCTAAGGCCCCTCTGCTTTGAATCTGTGTGAGCGCGGCAGGTGCCAGTTAGTGTAATAAAAAATATATTTGGTGTGAATAACCTCCCTCGAGTCACTCTTGTAATTATTGTTTGCTCACATTAAATTGCATGCATAGTTTCCCAGTAAGAAAAGGAGGGGGAGTGTTCAGGTGAGTGTGTGTGTGTGTGCGAGGGATGATAAATTGCAGGTTTTCATGCTCTCTGTGGGTTTGAAGCCTATGACCAATGACCCCTACAATGAATAAATACCACCTTGACTATTTACTTGATTCACTGTGCAAAATATACAATACACCTCATTATATCTTTTTATTGTTTTACGTCACGCTCTATTTTACACGCATAAAAATGAACATGTCTGCTAAAATGCAGAGTTAAACTCCACTGTGACATGTTTTATAACATAACTGCCCCTAATATTTTATATTTAGTCTGATTAGTTTCCAAGCAATTCTTTATTTTCTCCTTGAAAAGTTGAACGTGGAGAAACTCCGGTCAGATAGAGGTAATAAAGTATTTATTAAATTTGTACATATACAGGCTTTCATTTATAATGCAATGTGTGCGAGGGCACCTTCACGAGATCTGGTATTACAATGATAATAAATCATATCTCGAAGATAAAGAAATGAGTAACGCAAACCTGTGTTCTGACTCATATTTTAAGGACCAGGTCTGGACAGCTGCCTCAGTGGCATCGCTGCACATCTGTCCTGACTGGATTAGAGAGTGAACCCGAAGAAATGCTGTGGCAGCAGCTTGTCAGTCACACGGCAGAGACACACCCTGAAACATACCCCACTTTATTGCACCATTTTCTGTAAATGTGACCAAAATTTAGAGGGGGAACACCACTGCTTTTCACGGTGGTAATAAATCAAGTGACATGCGAGGTCGTTCTCTCAGTAGCCTACTGATGATTGTAGGAGAGAACGCAGGTTTAAGACACTTCCACATCCATTTCACTTTCCAGACACGGACGCTGCAACCACTTATTGTACTGTCTGTGATTTTTACTATATTTGAACCTGCAATTTTTTTTTTTTTTTTGGTCATTAGGGGAACTGAAGAACCTATTCTTACAGCATTTCATAAGACAGTGGCAAGTTTAAAGGTTCACATTAATGGACAGGATGTCATGTTGTTGTGACACTAAATATGATGTTTTTTGTGTCAGTGCCACGTTTGTATGACGTAATGATGAAGCACATTTATGATCTGTGAGGTATTTGTATTTAGGCATTTGGGAAGGATGGACATACATTGTGTAGGATTCTAACATGTGAATCCAGGGTTTGATTACTGCCTGCAGGTAAAACATTTTGGTTAAGGTTATAAAATATCGCTGTTGTTACAGTCAGAGTGGAGAGGAAATTCCGACATACTTAGATCCATGCAAGTATCATTTATTGAATAAAAAGCCAAGATTTCGGTCACAAGACCTTCATCAGGGCAATACAATCGTCACAAAGACACAGGCTTATATGTGAATAAAAGCATTAATGCAATTAATACAATCAGCGGTATGACTTACACCTGTGTAAGTCACTATTGCTTGACTGGTTATTGTAGTTTTACAGAACCTCTGTAGTTCTCTATGTGCACACATAGATCTGTGTTAAAAAGATGGGGGTTACAGTGAAGGTACATTAATCAGAACAGGCCCACAGCGTGCAAACAAACATTTAATAAACATCAAATAAACAAAACAATGGAACAAAGGCACTTAAGACTACTAAACCTATGTTTTAAATTTAAGACGGGTGGAGAGAGAACTGTACAAACATCAGGCAGACCGTCATAAAGTGCAGTTCTAGCTATATATGAAATATTACAGGAAACATCACTATAACATAACAATCATTTTAAAGTCAACATTTAAACCCATCAGATGTAATGAGCCTAACATATATCCATTCTGTAAAGTGACAGGCGGCAGGGTAGTTTGGATGTTCTGACTGTGACAAAAATAATCTGCTTGTGAAATAAACACAAGAATTTGATCTAAAGGATTCTTGAACAAAAAACGCTACTTCTCCAGTAGGAAGTTTTGCTGACTGTAACAAAAATAATGTGTAATTTGTGATTACATTTCTTGACAGTTTCATGACATGCCATGAAACTGGGCCGAACTGAAAAAGACGTGAAGCCGACCACACTTGTCAAACAATATTAGTAGTGGGTAACTTATTTAGAAACTCAGCTGGCATGATGCAGCGCAATAGCAGCATTCATTGGGAATCGTGTGTCCAATAGCAATGCTCCTTGTAACTCTGTTTTGGTCTCCACCAACTCCGAAGGGCAAACATCTAGCTCATTAGCTGTTAAATCTCTATGGTAACCAGCTAGTTGCTAACTTTGTCTGTTTCTCGTTGCTGCAACAGAAAACATAATTATGAGAGCTGAACCAAAACAGTAAAGCTGCAGGTCAGCAAACTAAAAACAATTTATGAAAGATGCCACAAAGCTCTGTAAAGCTGAAAGCCCTTCATAGTTGGGCATTAAATCCTTAAGTTTATCACTATGATTGACCCATTTAGATCCATAGTAAATATAAAAATATTGCTGTTTTAAAACCAGGTTGTTATAATCTAACATCTACTTAATCTTGCTGTTGTAAATACTCATTCCTGTGTTTTTGTGGAGCATTACTTACTACATTGGTCTATGTAGTCTCAGGGACACAGAGCAAAGTGTGCTCTGCTTTACAGTCTGAAGTCATGAATGCCAAAGTTATGGTAAAAGGTTCCTAACCCCTTTTTACTTGCATCTTACCTGTGTGCGTTCAAAATGCAAATTAGGGCAATTTTGTGGAACTCAGCTCCTGTTTTTCATGCGAGTGAAACCTTTCTGTGGAGAATTTTGCATTCTTATTTGAATAAATGAAACCGCTTTGGTTGTTCTCACATTTTCAGCTTGAACTCTTTGATTCATCCGTTGTTTTACATCACAAGGTCTGCTGTTGAAAAAGCCCTAAATTTCCCTATTAGTTCCCTCTATGAAATTTTTCTTTGCTTCGTCTTTGGGTGCTGTAATGACCCAGTTTCCCCTCTGTGATCAATACAGTTCTATCTTGTTCAGCTGATTCCAGTTCCTCATTGCTGCTTATGAGAGGATCAATACCAGCGAGGGAGAGGTCAGGTCTCACACTGCTGGTTTTTGTTCCACAGTATCCAGGCCTTGCAGAGAGCTGTCGTTCAATAGCTTGTTAGTATGTCTGACAATTTCATGACAGAGCCTAGAATGCAAAAGACAAGACACTCTTTAAATATGAATCTGACATTTTTTAAAGCTAAGTCTGGTGTTAAACTTGCATTGCTTATGTAGGCCTACAGTAGACTTTGCTGTTGTAATGGTTATAACTCACCCACTCTTCTGTGCCTCTGGGTAAACGTACTTTTAATCTTCCACAATTTCTGTGTCAGTGGTGGATGTTGGAGAAAGTCTGAGCTCTCTGTGCTCCTCAGACTGCAATTAGACCACGAGATGAGCAGGCAAAGTTCAGTTCAGTTCAACACTTTGAGGAGGGAGAGATAGAGAGAAAAACATACCTTACACAGATTATCTTTTCTGAAGTAATACAGCTCACCTTTACTCCCCCTCTGTGAGCCACAGTCTCCTCAGAATCGTCAGAATCATCAGACGGACGTGTTTTAAAATTCAGAATTTCATGATCTGGCATACTCAGAGGATCAATGAGAACCTCATAGGGAACAGCAGGATGCTTCCAGGAAGAGGAGATATGAACGCTCCAGCTCTCCGACTGCCCAAAGGTCCCTGTGGATGAAGACCAAATTCTCCATTTTAACATTTCGCAGAGTTGCATGATACGCGCTGACAGAATGTGACACAGTGAAAACTGTGGCTTCTTAAAATGTCACAATGTCGGAATCCATTTGAAAGTGTTTCTCTGCTGCTGTGCTGCACAGTGCAGCACACAGAAATAGAGCCACAGAAAAATGTTATCTTCAACTCTAGAGTATTATGAGTCAGATTTAAAAAAAAAAATTCCATGTTTTTGTGAGTATTCTAATGATATTTTCAAGTGCAACTATTTTGCAAAAAGCTGTGACAAATTGGGACAGATGTAAATCTCACCCTAAAGCAACACTATGTAACATTGACCGCCACCCTTGACTTCAAAAAACAAAACTAAATAATGCTTGTTAGTATGTCACACAAAACAGCAATTTTAATAAAATCGGTCATATTTCATGGAGAATATGTCTTCTGGTTTTCCCTCTGATGTCCTACGACTGCTCTGCCTCAACTCTGTGATTCAAGGAAGTTCGTGAAAGCAACATGCAGGCTGCCTGCAGACTGAAGCTGCAGCTGCAGCAGTGGATCGTTGATGGGGGCAACTCTCTGTAAAGTATGCCCTGGTTTCACTAGAATTGCTGTTTTGTGCAACATAGTTTCCTTTCTCAAAGCCACAGGTTGCAGTCTAAGTGACATGGTGTTGTTCAAATTTTGCTGACAACTTTCTATCAGTGTAGAAACTGATCATTATTTACATCATACAAAAACACTAATAAGTAGAGATTACTATCAGAAAAAAGTTGCAGTGGACCAATGGGAATAAGTAACAGCTGTTTAAAAGAATGAATAAGAAAACTTATATAATTAAGCTCAAGCCAACAGCCAGTTAGCTTAGCTCAGTTATTGGCCGGATTAATTCCCTGCCGGGCTCAGTGGAACTTGCTGTTTAACGATTCTTTTGAGGGCTCCTGAAAGCCCACGGTTCACTGTGTTTCAATTGGTTTGTGTTAATTATTTAAATCTGAGTTTACAAAAATGCACTGAGGTAAAAAAAAAAAAAATATATATATATATATATTTTGGGACGCCCCTGATCCTCAGTCGGTAGGCTGGGCACCCATGTACAGGGGCTGGGTCCTCATTGCAGCAGCCATGAGTTTGACTCCACTCTGTGTCTCGTTGCTGCATGTCATCCCCTCTCTGTCCCCTCTCAGGTATTTGTTTATTTAAGAGACATTATGTTTGTTTACAAGCTGCATATTACTAAATGAATCTATGCTGCAAACAATATGTAACACACACACTGTAAACCTGAAGCTAGGTAGAGTTGCAGCTTGGGAAAACTGGCTGTTTACCAGCACTCTGTGCAAATATAATTATGCTGGCGTGTGTTTGCTGTGCACTGTACTTGACGGGCACTTGATGGTGACAGGGTACACAAAGCGCTCCTCAGGTTAAAGAAGCCAAGTGTACTGTCAAACTGAAACCAACATGCCCATAAATAACAGCATGTCCACCTTCATCACTGCACCATGCTCAAGATGAATGTTATTTGCCTGAACATCAGTAATGTCTAACAAGGAGACTGACAGATGCAAAATAACACCCACCTATGAATTCTCCGTGTGCACTCCAAAGGCGCACAGTGTAGTCGGTGGATGAGGTAAGCACCACTTGATCATTGTCAACAATCTGTAGGCTGGACCAGAATAAAGAGACATGAGATGAAATGGGAGAAGGCATCTCTGGCAGAGCACTCTAAATCATCCTGTCTGTTGTGTCTGATGGCAGATGCACTCCAGGCAGCATCTCACCTGATCTGTTTAAGACCTTCTCATACACACTCTGTTTTACTGCTGCAGACTGAAGTTACGCTGCCCTTGTGGCTTTAGAAAGCCCAGACAAAACATCATTGGTTCCACTGAGGATGCACGCACGGTGAGTTTTAAGTATACAGCTACAGAGTTAAGGACACAGCCCAAATCTTAATTTCTGTCTGAATGCAGCTTTTTAAAGGAGAGCTATTATGTTCTTCCATCTTTTCTGACCTATAAATGTTGTTACAATGTCAGATAGTTGTGTTATACGATATCAAATCAACACATACTGAGCTTCATGCATTTGGGAGTGTCCTGCAGGATGTGCAGCTGGCTCTGCATGCTGTGTTTTACAGTGTTTTATTTACAGTGTTGTTCCAGTGACATTAATGAGTGCCGGCCACACGCATGTCAACGTGTGCACACAGGTCCGTGCCTGCCCCCTCCCCTGCTCTGCTCAGGCATGGTTGCACACTGCTCTCTGCTTCATGGATTACTGTCAGCCCCTTGTTTGAGATGGCTCCAATAAAGTGTTTTTTTTGTTTTTTTTTTTTTTTTCGGGTCAATGAAGGACAGTTAACTTTCTTTAGCTTTCTGAAAGAGGCAAGCACCAGACAGAAGTTGAAAGCATTCCTGTTTGAGGATTTATTCAGTGTGGATTTATTTACCTCCTCAATGAGAACATGAATGGATGGATTAATGGATTAACAGCTAAACTGCTGTTAAAGGACCACATGTTTGCTTTAACATGTGTTTAATGAAGAGTGAGAAGCGCAAGCACTAAGTAGCATTTTATCACTGTCCTACCTGTGTTTGTTTTGTGTCAGTGGAGGGGTTCTGAGTGCAGCAGAGTGTGGACGCGCACACATGAAGGAAAGGGGAGGAGTATTTAACCCACAGACCATTCTTAGAGAATGCAGATAGTACAAGGAAGAGAGAGGGCGCAGTCACCGTTTTCAGAAGATCTACAGACTTTATGGTTTGGTCAGTTGGGTTTAGCTGCTCTATAGGAGTCTAAAATCAAAGACCCAAAAGTGAGTATAATAGCCCTCCTTTTAATTCCAAGTTTAAGATTAGATGAATTTGTAGACTGACTATGACAAAGCGTGTTGTGCATTTTACATACCCAGTAATTCTGCCGGTGTGTGCACGCCACAAGTTTTCAGCTGAATGAATATGAACAACAAACAGGAGCACTCTTGTTAAAAGGATTTTAGATGTTCTGCAAGACAGTGCCTCTTTACATTTACACCGTTTATTAATGACAAGAGAGAACTGCAGCTGACCTCTTAGCGATGTTTGTTCAGGGTCAAATGTCTCCATGTTGTAAACATAGATGTAACCAATCCGGTCAGCAGCGTACAGCTGCATCGTTCTGTCTGTTTTAGCCAGTTTTGTGATCTTCTGTTGGAGTCTAGACTGCAAAATGGAAATTTTAAAAAATTCATGTGTAAATGTACCTTTTAATTATAGCACTGATATATCATCTAAAAGAGACTGAATCAAACAGTAACAACAACACTAACCCCCCCGTGGTGTGTAAATGTTTCTTTCCTACATACAAACTTAATACATTCCCTCTGATAATGGCTCCTCCAAACCATCTAATATACAGTACAATATAACACACAGTGTGCCAGGAAACCAATTGCAGAAGCTAATCATGAGGAGATGAAGCTACATGAAAATAGGAGCACCTAAAATTGTTAAGAGCCATTGTTGCTAGGTAACAAAACACAAGTGGGTAAAGGTAAAGAAGCAAAAATCTTGTTTTCAGGGGTTTCTGTGTAAAAAACAGTTTTGCAACCTAAAAAGAACATTACTGCTTTCTTTAGCAGGGTTTCATGTGCAAATGTTTTAGGTCAGCAACAAGCCCTTGTGTTCAACCACCTCC
>JAQLOL010000024.1:22992058-23007225 GCA_029783665.1 Naso thynnoides | reverse complement strand
GTTCAACCACCTCCTAAAATTAAGGGTTTCTTTTTTGCATTATGTAGCTGCAAGGAAGGTGGACTACCTGCAAGTTTTTCAAAAACTAGAACTAAGCAAAGAAAGAGTGCACCATAAATTATCTTTCCCTGTAATCAGCAATTTTGTAGGTTAGAGGAAGAAAAGTAAGACAGTAGTTTTATCTGTGATATTAAGATGTGAAACCTAGGAATGCTGTTGAGGTAAATATCTCACAGCTTTGAAGCTGCCCACATGTTTTCCTCCGCTGAGCACACTCCAGAGATTTATACAACCTTTAAAAGAGAAAATACATAATTAAGGAGGTATTGACAGACACTGTGGCAGGGCTGTGAAGTGCAATCATGCGCTGTAATTAGTGCGTTCATAACACTGACCCATGGCCCCGGACGTCACAAGAGCTGCCGAGGAGGAAAACTGCTGTAATCTGGAGTTCTTCAAGAAAATGATGCTTGGAACACTTATATCCAATCCTGTGTAATGAAAAAAACACCCACATCAAACAAATGCTATGATTTAAACGGATCAAAATTTGCTCTGATACAGTCATCATTTCCTTTGAAGCTCCAAAATCACCTTCAACATTTTGCTGTTCAGCTGGAAGAGGGCTGACAAAGCGACACTGTATTCGTCCAGAAACCATGCTCCAAATTATAATCTCTCCATCGTAGCTGCTGGTGGCGATGAGAGATGGCGGACACTGTGCCACGCAAAGGATGTCCTCCTTATGGCCATTTTTCTGTGGAGATACAAAAGCTTGAGTCCCTCTAAACATTCACAGGATTAAAGTTAATTAGTGCCAAGTCAGAATGAATTTGCAGCTCTACAGACAACAGTAATTTCTATTTCCATTTCAGCCATGGCTGACTTATTTTGAAGGATGGCACCTAAGAAGTTGTTTTGTGTTACATTCCCCATCACACCAGCATGTTAAACTAACTGTGGGAATATGCTAAAGCTTAAATTGTATCTCTTTCACTGGCAAAAGAAGTATAAATTTTTAGGATCTCTTCTTTTGAAACTAAACCATAGGCCCATTTTCCAACCGATAAGGCTTGATACGATAACCTTATGATACAGACAATATAAAACATTAAAGAAACAGTTATTGTAACATATAAACTATGCACCATTAATTTGTCTCACTGTCCTTTATAAAATATACAAACAAGCAGTGTAGGGGCATTTTTGCGCCTCTTTTAAGCTGGCAGTGCAGATAGTGGGAGTTTAATGTTTTGACAATGTTGTGTGTGAGCAGCTAACAACGGTTAGCAGCTAACTCAAAGAAGAAGAACAGCAGGTTAAAAATGTTTGCAAATGGAGGGAACAAAGTCAGGGGTTGCTTATCATCCAACCAGAGATATGTATCAGCGCAAATGTTAATTTTTTGCCATCACTTTCACAGAAACTGCTGCCTGATAGGTGAATCTTATAGGTGAATTATCAGACCACATCACATCAGTGTTATGCGGTTTTGACTGCACACGATGGTTGCAGGAAAAGCCATTTGTGGTAAACATATTGTGTTGTGCAGTGCGATGCCAGAATTGCAAAACTGTTTAAAGAGACCCTTAATTTCACACAATACCGTCAAATCACGCTCCTTCTCATGCTAATGGCAGACATTTTTGTTTGAAAGTTCTCGGTAGAGATGACTGAAATGATAACCAAATTAAAAATGCCCGGCTTTGCAGTGCTCACTTCATATCAGGGAGGCTGACATTCAGTCAGACAGTCTGTTGTGATATGCAGACAGCAGTTTAAAACTAAAATCTAACAGCATCATGTAGGAGTAGGTCACTAGATGTCCTCACTCTCTGGGCTTTCTGCATCCATAGTGTGAACTAACATAGAAGCTAACTGGTCTATTGCCAATGTCACGCCATCACTGTTGTGTCACATGTCACGCCTTTTTTGCTTCCGGATTGCTGTTGTGTTGTACATACACTGGAATTATGTCGACATTGTTTAGCTCATTCAAAACTGCAATTTTAAATTGCAGGAAGGCACAATATTGGTTAAAGGAGAAATGTGTGTGTCAAAATACCTTTTTAAATCAAACATTGTGGTGCTGCAGATTTGCTCTGGCCTACATCATGTTTTACAGAATTAAAAAAAAAACAGATTCCTGCAAAAATCACACCATCGTCATTTTAATGTGTATCAATGATAAAGAGAAGAATAATGGAAAGTGGTCATTCCCCCAAATATCACAAATCACATTGGATTTGCAATTAATTAAAAAAAAGGCAATTATACATTATATCTTGTTTCATCAGTGTGAAAATAATTGGTAAGCTTTTTACCCCTTTGTTGAATCTTTTTGCCACAGTAAGCCAGCTGGCTGCTGAGAGAGTTGTGTGTCAATATTCTAATTAAATTTTTATCGAAGAAGTAAAGAAGTGTATTTCTGAAACCTAATCAGCTTATATTTGTTCAATGAGTTTGTAGACTTCACAGAGTACATCAACTTCAGTCTCAGGAAAGGGTGGAGAGGAATGGTGGACGTTTCAAGCTGTGCATACTGTCAAAGAGTTTCACTTAAGTCTTGATTTTGCTTACAGTACTCAGGCAAAGTGTGTCACGTATTTCGGATCAACAACCTGACTTGTTGTCAAAACCCCTGAGTGAGCAGACAAGGCAAACATTACTCCCGCTGCTGCACTTCATGCTGCTGCAGAGTGCTTCATCTTGTGCTTTATGTGCTTATTTCCCACTGAACTCCACAGGAATATTTTGCCCAGAGCGATGCTGCCAACAAGAAACTACACAAATCAGGAAAAGCAGATGGCAGTTTTGACTTAGGCACTGATTAGTGAACTTACTGTAAATTGTATTCCAAGCCTAAGCGAAATATTTAGCTGAACTGGGCCGTGTTTTCAATATTTAATGAGATGCAACACAACACTGACCATCTGGAGGAAAGAGAAAAGATTCAAAGTGAACTCAAGGCACAGTAGATAACAGAAAGAGACCACTCGCACAGAACGACCCATTGATCTTCCTCCTGCAGGCCATTAATGAAAAACAATTTCAAGAGGTTCTGTGGATAATCAAAGGGGTCACTTTTCTTACTGGCCACTGTAATGCAATCTTTCTGCTCTGTTAATGGGCCTCTTCGGGGATGAGTGTAACTACCAGCCATTATGAAAGAGATGGAAGGGGGGCTCCGCGTCACCTCCTTCAATGGATCACACAGCTTTAGTGAGAATCCATTTTTCCTCCTACAGCTCTTGTAGAAAGAGAGTGGTGCCCTGCCGTCAGACTCAACCTGACCACATTATACAGGTGAGATTAGATAAAAGAACTATGACAGATTGTGTGATATTACTGGGTAGTGATCATGTAGGTTTTAGAGCTGGAGGCTGCATTAATTATGGCAGATAATGAATTTTCCTAATGTTCTGTAAGGTTATTAAATGTTTAGAGTTTTTAAAGCAGAATAATGTGAGTTAAGGGGTGTCATAAGAAAAGAAATTTTGTGAAATATCCTACAACAATTTGACTGATTGTCATGCAGTTTCACTATAGATATAAATGCTGCTCTGTAGATAAATCCTAAGGACATCTTGGTGACTTTTATCGTGCATCACTTGAGGTCAAAATGTTAATCTTTGCATGCTTCAGCTTTTTCATGATCCAATATTTAAAATTCCACACCGTTTTATAATGAGATAAAGCTTGTAGTCCCTGTCAGCAAGTCCTAGAAGTTTTATAATGGATTTACAAATAATAAATAATGCAAATAAAATACTTTTTTTCTGGTTGGAGTGCCAAGAATGAGTTAAACAGTGATATCAGTATGCTATCTGTGCCACCTGCATTCTGCACATGAGCAAGCGGTCTGGACTTCCTTACTTACAAATATCACACTAGCATGCTAACATGCCAATTGTGAATAATGTTAGCATGCTAACTCAAATGTTGTCATTTTTGATTAACCAATGCCCTCCTCAGTAGCATGTTAGCATGTCAGTGCTGTTAGCAGATGAAACAGTCATTTGTGTGCTGTGTTTTGTTGTTTTAATAAAACATAACTAACGTTGTTAAGGTTGTCCAAGTGGAGTTGCCATATCTTGCAGTTCAAGATGGCAGAATGCTTGTGTGCAGAATGGATCAGGCAGGTGGTGCGGATCAATTAGTGACAAGTGACGCAGCCTGAGGAAAGAAGCTGCTGTGTAGTCTAGCAGAACAGTGGCAGATACTTCCATTACTCTTGCCATACAGCAGCAGGGTGAACAGGTGAACAGGCAGTGGATGGGGGGTGATTTGTCTTTCAGTATCCTTTAGCCAGCAAAACTAATCAACAAATGTTATCATGCTAACATGCTAAAGTAAGAAGGTTAATATAGCAAATATCTTAATAGCAAAACATTAGCGCACTAGCATTGTCATTGTACACATGCTATTGTTCCGTTGCTATTGTTGTGGTGTTGTTTATTGTTACAAAAGATGTTGAAAATATTGATTTTTTTCTGATTTTATCTTTCATAAATATATTACTGTTAAAGTTAAGTAACCTTTTGAGTTTTGATCAATGATGAAAAATAGATATATCTGACAAATATCAGTGGTGTTGACAGCTATGTGACATGACTGGATTGCAAAGCTGTGGCGTTTTATGGGTTTATAGCATTTATAGGTTTTCGAATACTCATGTGCATTAGCCTTTGTTCTGAACCTAATCATAATACCATTTTATGTGCAAACAATAAATGTACAAGAAAGAATCAGCAGGGAAAAACCTTTATGACTCAGTGGTGCTGGTGTGTAGGGCATTTGGTGCACACCTTGTGTTCCGAATGGAGTCAGTGATAAAACCATTTTTATATTTCAGTGACAGCTCTGGAGCAGAGGCTGTCATAAACCAAAGGTGTAGTGACAGGTCAAAGCTCGGCTGCTCTGGGACACAAAGAAGAGCTCTGTGTCGTGAGGACATCAACAATGATGTGTATGAGAGGAAAGTGAAAATATGACTGACAGATATTATACATTTTCCTACATAATTAGAATATTGAATATACACTATGAGTCCAGAAAGATCTATGAAGCCTTTATGAAAGGAAACATATGAAATGAAAATCCTCAAACCTGAGAAATGGAGAAAGCAGAGGGAGAATAAGTGGGAGAAGGGGGGATGGGGTACCTCGCTGCTTGATTTAAATGTTTTTCTGCAGGCAATGCTGCACAGTAGGGCAGAGATCAGGGAGGCTTTGTTATCCATCTCTCTCTCTCTGAGCTTTCCAGCCAGTCTGCAGAAATGACTTTTAGGACCACAGACTGCAGTGTCCTCCATGTGTCCATCTAACATGAACACATCATCAGAGCCCTTTAGGTACACCACTGACTGAGGCAGAGCATGGACAGGACTGGCCAAACACTACTGGATCATGCAGAATGATGAGTTGGTGTAAAAACAGCATGTTAATGGTGTATTGCATCAGTTTGAGCCAAATTAAATATTTTATATACTACTGGGTACTTCCATATTTACACGCATCCTATTTTAGTTTATAATCTTCGTCTGATTCTGCAAGTAGCTTGTAAATAAGGCTGACAGATAAATGTTTGAAACTAAAAAACACAATGTTTGTCTGAAATGTAGGGGAGTCAAAGCATGAAATGATATAAAATAGCAACTTAAAATTGCACTTACAGAAGCCTCAGTACAGTGCCTAGATCCTAAATATACTTCATTGTTTTTCCAACACTAAACATGATAAATTTCTTTTAATATTTTTCTAATTAAAAATAAACAAAATTAACAAAATGAGTTTTTTTTTCTTTGCCATAATGGTAATACAGGTGGTGATCGAATTAAAGTGGATCTAGGACACTTTGTGCACTTGACTGTAGTGTTGGTAATTGTGCATTCAGTTCACAGCAAAAAAGACCAAATTGTTCCTTTCATCCATTTCAACAGAGAACGCTTCTGAAAAATGGAGAATGAATGATTGAATGCATCCAATATTTCAACTGTCATCTAGTCTGCCTGAAATAAATGTCACAGGGGAAATACAAACTCTCAATTGAACTTTTCTCAAAGTTATTGTCAAGACAGTTTTCTGCTCATTATTCACCAGATCATCCTGCCACGAAGGCTGCGGCCTCTGGACACGGTGAAAGTCCCCGGGTACGTCCTGACAAAATACAGACAAATGCTCAGCAAACAGGACACGTTTTACATCTCAATATTAATACATTTTGCTGTTTGGATCGTAAAAATAGCAGCTGGAAGAACATCCTATTAGCACGTTAAAATTCCTATTAGGCAGAAAATGAGGAGTGTCATCCACCATGCAGCAGAAAATATGAGCACTTCTTCCTTCTCAATTGTCTGCCTTGGTAATGACATTCAAAACAGGCTGTATGTGGCATGAACTATCAGTAATTTTCTTTTTTTTCACTGTTTCAGAATGGAATTCGACTCGTAATAACAATGAAGGCAGTGCAAATGGGATGCAATACATGCAAGGATGGAGGAATTGGAGAAATAATTGGAATGGGGTTTCTGAAACTCAACCAACAAAGAATACCTAGAACTCGTGTCTTTTCTTTTGTACTCACTGGGTAAATGTCAATCTTCCGGTCCCGGCCGACAGACATCACATAGCTTCAAACATAAATGCACAAACTCAGTGTGGATTCAGATTCATACTGAGCCAAGAACATTTGCCAAACATCAAGTCATTACTCACACATTCCTGTGAACTTTCAGAAAGGTGCAGTCGCACACCTCGTGGCATTCACCGTCTACGGGAAAGATCAAAAATGATTTTTGACAATTACTTGGTAATGCATTGATTCAAACTTTCCATTTTGTGATAAAAAAGTGATAAAAAAAAATGCATATTACGTACCCCTTTTTAAAGTCTTTAGGCACTGTCCATTGTTGAAGTTCCACATTTTTAAACAACCGTCTCTTCCACCTGTGATCAGTCTGGAAACACGACACACTGTAGCACCATCAGTAAGTGGCAAATATATTTCCTGAGCTCCTTCATGTACTGTACCTTCTCCCAGTGGGATCAAAAGTCATGCAGGTGATGACAGAATGTTCATGTGTGCCTCCAAACTCAAAAACCTGATGTCCAGTGTCAAAGTCCCAGACTTTCACCACCTGAAAACATTAACATTTTGAGTTAATTGACCTTTTGTTAAGCCACGCCCACCTTAGTTACTTTTGCTACGTCCAAGCACCAGTTCCCAGATCTCACAAGAATCCGTTGCAGAGACAGGTCTCAGACAAAGTTAATTTTCTACTGATTTGTGCATCCGAAAACTATTTTTGTGTCTGAATGTTCAGAAGAAATGTGTCTTGTGAAAATGGGTTCAATCTGTGTCTGGGTGACAATGAGGCAAAAGAATTTTTCATAATCTGTGGTCACGTTCATTTCTCCCATGGGAATGAATGGACTCAAGACTGCTTCTGGTTTTGTAAAGGGGTGGGGCCGTAGCGAAACCCATGTGACACTGATGCAGGAAATGAATGGTCAGTGAGAGGTCTTACTTTCTATTAATCGTCTCTGCTAACATAGCTTCAATGTTTAAGTGTTTCCAAAGCAGACATAACGTCAGCTGTGTTTTTCAAATTTTTAGGGGTTTAATGGGGAATGAGGACGTCCGAACAGTTTTATCCACAGCATAACGTTACACTTTTCAGAGTTTGATTTCATAAAGGTAAAGAGCATATATCTCCATTAAACCTCGCCAAGTTTAATGAGGTTTGATGGAGCACAGTAGTTGTCGGACCCCTGCGCAGAGCTGGCAGATGTTACGCTTTGATTGGCCTGTTAGCGTTAGAGGTCAGAGCTTAGCGAAAGATCAGTTGTGCGACTCAAACATGTCAGATACATATGTTGGTAATGTTCCTGGTTGTAACACTGTCTGGATTCATTTGTCTGTGAAAATATAAAGTTAGTCATTTGTGTCAGTGATGTTGCAAAGTGCTAATTTACTCACGGATCCCTCAGTGCAGCTGACAACTTGACGAAACTCCTCACTGTAGCCGCAGCACATTACAGGCTCATTATGTGAAACAGTCAGACGGCTGTGAAGTCGCGGCCTCACAGAGGAAAAGATAACAAAATGAATAAAAGGGAGATGAATATTAAGCAGCTGCAGTCATCTCTAGAGAAAAATATCTTAATTTCTATATCTTTTGGGTGAAAGTGGGATGTTTAAAGGTAATCTTCAAAATCATCAGTTATCTTTTTTCAGTCTTGCAGCTTCACAAGCCATCATCCTTAAATTAGTTTAGTGGGGAAACATTTTCAAAATATCTTCAGAGCACGCTGAATCCTATGATGAATAAAGCACAAAGGGACGCCAGCCAACCTTATCTTCAGGGAGAGAACTGCCATACAGTCTGCGGCAACGTAAAGGGATTTCATAGCAGAGGAATACGAGCACGCAGATATGTCACCATGAATCCCGTTTGCTTTGGACTCTGCTGTAAACAGGCAACACTGATCTTGAATATCCCAGATCTAAAATGAGAACAGGTGAACAGCGACAGAAGGAGTAGTCACATTATTTATTTAGGGAAAAATAAAAACAGCTCTAAAGAGAAAATCCAGTGCAAGTGAAATTTTAACTTTGGTAAAAGCACAGAAGTATCATCAAAAACATAGGACTAAAAATATGAACATTAAGTATAAATAATAAAACGTGAAATATCAAAAGTAAAAGTGGCTGCTTATAATGGCTTACCATACTACTTTATACTATTGTATGGACTGTCATTTTACTCATCATTTATAGTAATTTTATTTATATTGTGTTGTTTAAGTAAGAGACATGCATTGTGTTTTACAGATGTATACATCTGCATGTAAAACTGTAGAGATAGGGTTGGTAATTCTATAAAGCTGAGAATCATCTCAGGGTTTCATCTACACCCAGCCTCTCCTCTCGGAGCTCCTTTGAAAGCCGCGTCCCCCACACACATGCACGAGCTGTGCCACATCACAACTGCTCCGTGACAGAGCGAAGGGGGGGGCTGGCTTATGTTACCTCATTACTCATTCAGCAGTATGAAACACCAAGCATTATCATGGGCTACTGTTACTGTTAAAAAACATACATGGCAATAAGTGCCAGTGCTTCCCTTATTCGCCTGTTGGCATGTAAATTTGTTGGCCAGTATCGGCAAATCATCAAGTAGTCTACGTTTTGAATTTCTACAGTAAATAAAAGATTCTAGAGGATGATGCTGATTTTCACTAAATTAATTTATTAAGCAAACTACTTTTAGTTTTCTGCCTTGACATTTGACTATATAGAGTCTACTTTACGGTTGCAGAGCCGTGTCATCATCAAAATCTCATTCCTGTTTACCTTTTGGAACCACGCGGACATTACTGTCTGTCTTTTATTCCTTTGGTTTCCCCCAGTTACCCAGCATTGTTGTGACTTGTGAGTTAGCGTTAATGTGATGTTTCACTTCCACGAGAACAAACGAGTAAGCATCACGTAATGAAAAGAGAGAGGCATACATTGTGTTGTCCACCCTAATGTAATTTAAGTGTCATTATGAATCGCCTAAAGAAACTCTGATATGGAGAGGACAGAAAAGGGTACTGGGAGCTTGTGAGAGGTTCCGCTATGCTGTGAAAAGTCCCGGTATGCCAGCTGCCATGGCATCACTTTTCAGTCCCCTCCACTCCCTCAGTTGTCTCTGAGCAGTTACAAGTAACTGTGGCAATAGTTGCTCTCTGCCATCCTCTTGTAGACACCAGATATCTCCGGCAACAGTGAGGTGCTTTGAGTGCAGGCTGGTGCATGACAAGGGTAGAGTACGTGCAAGGGAGCATCGATTGGTTCTTTTCAACCGGACCACACAGCAGTGATGGGTCAAAGTTTCAACAGGATTACAGCAGCAACAGATGACGGCTCTTTTTTCAGAGCATATGATTTATTGGTTGCTGTTGAGATGCAAAGACCATCTCAACCAACATGTGACAAAATGGTGTACACTGGATAGAATTACCAACCCTGCCTTTAATTTGTAAGGTAATTACAGCTGTAAAAACTACAATATTTTTCTCTGAACCCAAGGGGACTAGCAGTGACATAAAATGTGAGGCCTCGCATAAAGTACAAGTGTTTTAAAATTTGAATCAAATATTATACTTGAGTAAAATTTATTAGTTTATTACCAGATTTCACCACTGCTGCTTAAATGTGGGTACAGTAATATGAGTGCTGTATTCATTTGGATCACTCAGAGCATTCAAACAAATGACACACAATAAGAAAACTGAGTCATGAATTACTTTCACAGTGCTGTCTCTGGAGACAGAGATGATCTGGCTCTCTTCTGAAAGGATGCAGAGGTGGATGATGGGAGCTGAGTGGCCTTTCAAAACACCATTTGGTTTCCTAAAAATAAAACAGAAACCAAGAGCAGGAGGAGGCTTTTGTAAGTTGATGTTAATTGTCCTAAAGAATTAACAGAATTCTGGTTCCTCACCCGGAAAAATGGGGGTTCCACAGTCGTATGAGTTTGTCCATGCCTCCGGTGACAAGTAAGCTGTGTGTCTGACAAACGTCAAACGCCTTGACGCCCTTATGGATGGCGAAAACTACCTGGTCACATGATGCCCGGAGCTGCGGAGTCCAGCTCAGTTGGACCTTCTTGGTTTTACCTTCATAGCAAGCCTCTGTGATCTCTCTCAACTGCTGCTGAGCATCTGTTAAAGGCAGCACGCAGCCTCGAGAAGGAACAAAAAATGAAAGCATTTTATTACAAGGCCAAGAGCATCGATCAAAACAAGCTTTCTGGAGCAAGGGTAAGTCATTATCAAAATAAATGACCAAGCTGGCAAGTGGACATGGGCGATCACACACACACACACACACACACACACACACACACACACACACTCATAGACATGCTGGCATTGATTGGTGAATTTGAGAGATGAGTCATCAAGTCTTATCCTTCACCGCTCCACCAGGCTGCCTAATGTTCGACACTGAGTTTAATTACTGCACGCAGAGTGAAAGCACTGAATTATTTTTGCTTCTCTTCTTCAGTATTTTTATTTCTTTTCTTTTTTTTAAGATTTGTATCTCAAATCACAGAAAAGCAGGGAAAATATACATGTGTAAGAACAAACTGTGTTTTAAATCCACGTCAGTGAGGGGAGTTACTGATTGTTTGTTATCCTATTATGCCAAAAATATCTCTTTTTTTTTTCAAGTAAATTTTTTACACTTCCAGCTATCCTAAGTGCAGGTGTAATGGCCACTGTTGTCCAAAAGCCCGCCCCCAAAAATACAAAATAAAAAAAAAATTTAAAAAATTCCAAAAATTGTCAAAATAATTGCCAATGAAACAAATTAAACACAACGAGTACACAGTATTTACCTATAACAAGAGATGAAGCCTCTTCATTTGATGAAGAAACAACTGCTTGCAGATTTTGGAAATATTTGGCCTTAACATAAAGAGAAGAGTTATTTCCTCAGTCTGCTGCAGCATTATCTGTTAATGATGCATTGATGTTTCTTTGCAAGAGAAGCTTTTTTAGACAAAGAGAGGTAAAATGTGACCTGTGTCACCCAGTCCTGATGAACCTTCCATCTGACAAATGTCACACTGGGAGAAAGCACTGCATTGTCAATCTCTATGTTGGGTATGTTTTCAATCTTTGGTGATTTATTCCATAAGCTGTAAAAAGAGAAAATAACGAATATGGAAAATGAGGCTGGAAAACGGTCACCTTTTCTGAGACACAGCCTCACGTACGTGTATATATAGACTGTATAATTTATTCCACTGGCTGTGAAACCTGTAGGAAGCAATAGGTATAATTTTCCATCACATATTTAAAATGGCTGGAATGGCTCTCAAATGATTCCTCATGCACTCTGTTCACTTATCCTGCATGATCTCTCCAGTCAGACACATGCAATAAATCAAGCTCGCATGTTCGTGTTTTTTTTTCATCCTTGAAAAGTGCCACGTTTAACTGAAAAGAGAGCAATAAAGAAGAAAACAGTATTGGCCACAGTAAGGGGGCAACACAATGACCTGCCAGTCAATGAATCACTGCTGTAAGTACTGACTCACTGGAACAGCTAATGTACTGTATGACTCAAACAGTTTCTTGACCATCTCACAGCCAGGGACACAATTAAGAAAAAGATGCAATTTCACTTCTGAAAAAGAAATTAAAATAACTGACTTACTCGGCTTTCTAATCGAGTTGAAGATGAAAACACATTTCTTTATACTGCTCTGAATATCTGACCATCAAAGCTCAATATTCTCTATGCCTGCAGTGATCAAGAGATTATTATGTCACTCCATTACTATGTTAGAAGAACCAAGTGTCATCACTGCAAATCCCTTATTCAGCTGAAATATAAGTAAATATATATTTTTATTACCATATTTTAATGCGATAACATTTGCAACCTTGTATATATTTTTTGCTATTTTGTTTGTTTGTTCGTTTTCCTTTTATCTATATCTCGTCTTCAGGTACTTGCTGTTAGCTCTTTCTACTTTATTTATTTAATTTCCTGTTATTTACCATTGTTATATGTCACAATAGCACCTCACACTCTGAAACAGATAAAGTAATAAAAAAGACGAGTTCAAAAAAGTAGATTCATGGCGCACATGAAGGCTGAATCAGTTTCCCTTTAATTTATCTTCTTTTTAAAGCTGCAGGGAAGGCAAAATGCACGTGTGCAAAATGTGTTGTTAATTTCTGACTGCTTTGTAAGTTTTAAAAGAAGAAACTTATTCAGCCTTCTTGTGTGAGAGGAATCTATCTTTTTGAACTTATTTTATGTGTCCTGCAATGATCTGCGCCAGGAGTAAAGGGGCTGACAGTGCTTTTCTCGGGGCATCTACTTTTGAATGAGCTAATAGAAAAAGACATCTTTGAACTTGCAGTGCTGGTAAAACAACATGAAGCCAGTCAGGATCAGCATTTATTGTAAAAACCTGCCATGACTGCTGTTGGTTATGTTACTCAGTAGAGAGTCCCAAACTTTTTATTCAGCTGGGGAAGTGTATTTTTAGTTAGGAATCCACTGTGAACCACTTTTTGTAGGTTTAAGGCGGCATCATCTCTATGAGCACTAAGTGTGTAAATGAAGGACGGAAATCTTTAGACAAGTAAATGTGCTAGTTTTTCTAGAACCGATTTCCTCTACACAAGGCCATGAACTGAGTAATCCCCCCTTGTAACCATGGCATCCTTTTATTTCTTTTCAAATAATACTGAATAAGAGTGTGATGATGACGATGGTGGTGAAGATGGTAAACCAAATAATAGAAAAAAGTGTGAATGTGTGTATTAAATTTTTTGAAAAGGGCAATCACCTGAGGGTATCTCCAGCAGAGGATATCAGAATGATAGTCACACATCCCTAAAACACACACAAAGTGAGCCCTCCCAATATTAATGAAGTGGTGCATAAATAATTAATGATTTTTGTTTGAACAACAGCAGACCTACCTCAGTGTCTCCATACAGAATACAACACTTATCAGGGCCCGTGTAGCTGTGAGGAAACAAACACACCATGGCGTGCATTGGGACTTGGCTGTGACATTTTAAAGATGTTAACATGCAGCCTTGTTGCTCACCTGTAGTCTAAAGTCAAAGGCACTGTGTCTAGTGCACTGATCTGGCAATACGGCTCCAGAGTTGAAAGTTCATAGAGTTGGATCTCTCTGTCCCTGCAGGACAACAAAGACACGCACAACAAACAGAGCTGGAACAGTCTGATACCTGCCATTAAAGAGAGTGATCAACTTAATCAATAAATAATTAGGTCTTTTTTCCCCCTCATATTACCCTGTTGCGATCATCAGCTTGTTGTACTCTGTCATCAGTGTGAAATCACTTGCCCACTTTGACTTCCTGTTTCCAGGTGCCTCATTCTGTGAAAAACGAATAAATTAAAATGTTTAAAAACTTACACAAAATTCAGTGTAGATCAACAGGAGGTAAAGGAAATAATAACTTTAGCATTTGCTGCAATCTAACAAAACAGACCTGATATACATGCAGATACATAAGAGAATTCTTAGTAATGTTTTATGAAAGTTATTTAGCTTAAATTGTTAATTGTTGTTATAAATTCAGAGAAGTGACAAAATAATACAACCATTTTACATCCTCTATTCTGACAACTTAAAAAGCAGAGGATATTCTGTATTGTTTTTCTCTTCATCAACAAAACCCCAAGAAAGCTGGGAGCGACAACAAATTAATTCTGCTATCAGGTTTTGCCTGTGAAGCCCAAACCTTTTTTTTTTTTTTTGGTTTGCTCATCACATAGACCTCTACTGTGGTTCAAAACTATCAAAACACATCGATAAGGAAGTGATGGGCTTTGTAATTCATCTAAATCGTTAACACAAGTGTGTGTTCCTGCTGCAGCACCATGGGTATTAACCAAATACCTACTCATAAAAATTGTGCTCACCAAATGCACTATTTGTTGCTGTTTGAATAACTGTTGCTTAAATCAACATTGCCCAGCTGCTCTAGGATATAATTTGTGAGCCATTCTTACAGTCTTCAGTAAACCAAAAACCAACGGGCCTAAGTGTGAGTTCCACAGACATTGCTTTGAAACATAGTCTCGCAGGTTGCTGTTTTCTGCCTTTTCATCAGATCTGTTGACAAGAAATTTGATGAAAAACATAAAATGACACCAGACTTATACAGATAAATGTACAAAAGTTCAAACATACAAACATGTGTCTAGTCCTCAGCGGTTTGAGTTCAGGGCTCCAGCAGCAAACAAACCCATCATCCCTCACTGTGACAATGTTGCTGTCATGGGCAGAGCGGATGTTGACGATGGGAATGCCGTGACACAGCGTCTTCACAGTGGCTGGCAGAGTGAAAGCCACCTGCTTACTGCGTCTGACAGTTTCCTGCCTCGCTTTGTGCTCCTGCAGCATGTGTGTGCAGAAGTCACCCTGCATCACATCGCATTGCATTAGAACTTTTCCTCTTCAGGTTGACTATCCTGCTTGAAAATTGTTACCATGGTCAAATAAGCAAGTGCATAGGTTTGGCATCATAGGAGGAAACACAGAATAATAGAAGTTCTTCAATAAAAGCAAGTAAATTGCGGATAATTAATAATTTTTTCTGAGATTTGTCATA
>JAQLOL010000024.1:22979106-22989636 GCA_029783665.1 Naso thynnoides | reverse complement strand
AGTAGCTAGCTCAGCATCTATGTTTGTTTTACTGTGGCCTGCAGAATGGCCATCCCAGACTCAGGGACAGATTGTTCTGCCTGATGCGCTGTCAGACTGTGAGTAAATTGATCATCAGCTTGATTTAAGATGGCATTTTTGGCATTACCTCATATTTATTCTGCTGCTGGAGAGATGTGCTTCAGCTGTAGTTTAGTTTAAGCACTTTGGAAAGAGTCTACAAACTGGCAGGTGTGACAAAGCAGCACTCTAGTGACACCTTGAGGCTAGAAGGAGCCATTTTAAAAAGCTAAATTGTTGGGGAAGAGAGGATTTAGGATATTAAAAGATATCAGGATTACTTTCTGTTGCAGACAGTATTTTTTTACCTGGATGTTGAGGAGTGTGTGAGTTGGGTCAGTACTGTGGTGTTGTTGTCTCATGATTGGATTCTGATCTCCAAGTGTGACTGAGTGTCTTCGCTTGTTCTGTTTCAGCAGCTCTCTAACCAGCCAGTCAGGCTGCTCTTTTCTGTCCTCGCTGTCATCCACTCGTCTTTGTGCTGAGATGTCATCTGTGACTCTTTCAGCCCGTCTACCTGGCCCACAACTCTTTCTCATCCTCGCCTCAGCACTGACCAGGTCAGAGAGGATGCTGGAGGATTGAAGATGTTATTTCTATTAAATGCATGTGCTGTTCTTTGCATTGTTATTATGGGTAAACAATGTTTTGGTCCTCATCAAAAGTTCATAAGGGCATAGGTGTAATGACAATGGGTAGTCAACATTCTTAGTTTAATTTTTTAAAATGGTATAGGTAGAAACTAACTGCAAATCTATATAATTTTAGAAATGTAATTATAGGTTTCAGGTGTCTGGACTTCCTGTAATACATGTTAACTGCTCAGTGCTACCACAGAAGACAATTAAAGCACCATGACAACAATAAACAAGGCTTCAGCCAATTACCAGATTTCTGGAGATATTACAATAAATTAAAACAAAAGTGGTACTGAACTTTGTCAGAAGCAGAGCAGCTAAATAATAGATTACCTGGTTACATGCTGAGTTTCTAATCTTCCTGAAGCTGAAGAAGAGCGAACTTTTTTCCCCAGTGGCATCCTGAAGGTGTATCTTGTGAGTTGATATGATGTAAAATGAAGACTTAAGTGCAGCACATTTCCTTTGACGCCGATCGGACAGATCTCATTTTAGCCTACCTGACACTCACTCTAACGTCACACCTGAGCAGAGCAGGTGGCCCCATGGTAACTAAGAAACCAAGAGTGACAACTGATACTGACGACAAAACTCTGCTCATAAAGAGAGGAGAACAGGTTTGTCACCATCTTAAATCTCGTTTAAAACAAACAATGTCCTAACTAAGTGTTGCAGCACTTTTCAGGTCATCATAGTTTAACTATTTTAATGCATTTTTACACATATTTACACATAATCATTGAGGGAAGTCAAGAATTGAACCAAAGTTAATTAACTGACGAATATACTTAGAAAACAGTACTTTATAATGCAAAAGATAGGAATGATTCATCAGATTATTCTCTGTTCTTTTGTTTTGTCATCAAGCTGCAGACTGCACAATGTCAGATAGTAGAATATTTGGACTGTGAAACAAAAAGGATACAGAAAATGAATTTGTAGGACACTTTTAGATTAAAATGTGTATTATTTATTTATGCATTGTTTTAATTTACAATGTGATAAGGTTCAGAGAGGTCCTGGTCAGCTTGAAATTAACTTTGGAGAGCAGGAATTGAGCACAACGGCGGGCAGTTTATTCACCTTCTCCCTGTGGTTTGCATCCTCTCTCAAAATTGTTGCAACAACCTCCTTTTCTGTAAAGCCAAACACGTGATGCACAAATTACCTGTCTGTCACAATCAAAATCAGTTAGCAAATCGTTAAAATGTTCAATTATTCAAAGGCAGAAGTAGATGCCAACCGCGGTAGCTGCGGCAGCTCCTGAGGCAGCAGTGACTTTATCTCATGCGCGACATCAGTGACTCCCTTTCCACAAAACCTGTCGTAGCTTGTCAAATCTGATCGCCTCTGCTGAGTGTGGACGTGCCTCTGCACAGCGGTCGGAACTGCAACCCACAGAGGAAAACAAATAAACAGGAATCATCAGTCATGGTGAACTGGATGCAGTCGCTACTGCGTTAACATCAGTATTTTCTCAGCATAGATACCTATACCACGACAGGTCACACTAGGATGTGTGTTGTAGCTGTAGGGCAGCAGTTCAGGTTTTTGCTTCGGCTGGCGGTAGTTGTCCGTCATCTCTGTGTCAGTGGAGGGCAGCACTTTACACATGTTGTGCTTGAGTGCAAGTCGTCTCTCTGCATTTTTAATATGATCACGTCCTGTCAAACAAGTTCAACAACAAATGAAAAATAAGCTGTTGTGAGGATTTTCTTTATTAGAGTGATGGTTTGATTTGAACATGCCTGCTTGCTTGGATGTCATGAGTTCAGTTTTTCTGCCATGCTTCCCCAAACATGAGATCAAACCTGCTGACTCTTCCTACCTTGAGGCGTTCTCATAAAGTCACATCTGTAGGTTGAGCGGTACTGTGCTGTCAGGGCCTCACGGATCTCTTCATTGGATGGGGGACATTTCCGCAGGGAGCCGCCATGCTCGGAGCTTTGTGCTGCGACTCTCGGCAGCCTCCACATCATGAAAGACTTGGGGAAAAAATGGCTTGACTTAAAGGTTACAATACGCTGCGAGAGGTCAAGCATGGAATTCAAGTACGAATGTAAAATTGAGGCTAACGCAGCCTAAATACCAACCTGACTGGGATGCGGGTTGTTTCTCCTCTGACCAGAGGCTGTACCCGTGCGAATGCACTCAGGTTTACAGGCTGGCTTCCACCAGAAGTCTGTACTGTACACAGTTGAACCAAAAGCTCCAGACTTAGAATAGGAGTCTATGAAGGAAGTTGATGTCGGACACCTACACATGTATCAACAAAGAGTAACACAAAATATACACAAATGCGGAAGTTCTGCAAATCAGAGGCCCACTGATGAAACTTACCGCAGAATCTCTGCAGCTGAGTCTGGCCGGTAGATAAACTGTCTTCTGTGAGATGTTTCATATGGATCCCACTTCTGATTGCTCTCTATGGAAAAAAAAAGAAATAAAACAAAACACAAGGCAATTCAAAGAGCTTACAGAGGCATAGAAAACACACAAAAATCAGATATTAAGAAAATATTAAGATTAAAAGATATTAAAAGCAAGTGCATAAAGGTTTAATAGAAATTGCATTTAAAAGACAATAAAAAAATTAATTAAAAATAAGGGTGACAATGCATTGATAAATAACATTACACTCAGTCAGACCAATTGACAAATTAGGATTAAATGGATTAATTTCCATAATTGTGTTATTGTAAGAAAGGCCGGAAATCCCATATAAACCTCTGTACTGTAAAATTACTTATCTTTTTTACTTTCCTGCATACAGTTATATTTGCATTCTTACTACAAGGGGAACTGCACATAGAACCACAAAGGTGAGGAGGTCAAAAGCAGGATTTTGGAAAGTGAAAGGGGCATGTAACCTGACTGGTGACAATTATTTTTACAATCATATTCACATCAGCATGTGGTCACCAAGAAGAGCTTTGAAGTTGTGAATAGGAAAATTTAATGTGACACTTTTAAGTACAGGAAAAATAATAATAAATCACGACTTTGCTGCTGTCCACAATAAAATGGGGAATCATTTCCAGCAAGAAATACAGCCGTGTGTCGCCGCAGTCATGTAGCGAAGTAAACCAAAAAGTAGAAGAGTAAGAAAAAAAATTATGATGCTTGGTAACTCAAATATGTATTTTTTTTTCTGTAATTTAAAACTAACAAGATAGTTATCAATTCTTTTTATTTATTTTTTTATTTATTTTTAAAATATTTTCACATTTTTTTTTAATCAAACGTTAGGCCTACCTTTGGTTGCCATTGGTGTCCACCGTTTTGGTCCCAAGTGTTATTGTTGTTTTCGTTGTCATCAAAACCGTTCCATTTCCATTTTCATAGGAAAATTTACTTCATATCTGACTTGTTGAGAAGCTTCACTGGCAACTGTGTGTGTGTGTGTGTGCGAGTGTGTGTGTGTGTGTGTGTTTGTGTGCAAGTGTGTGTGTGTGTGTGTAAAACAGTCAGAAAGTTTCTCTGTCAGGCATTTGCCTTGCCTGGTCACAAGCAGAGCTGAAGTCTGCAGGATGTTTACAGGCGCTGTGGTTATGGAGACCTACGACGTGTAAATGGCCACTGTGAGCAGCTCAGCAGGGGAGAGGATGCATTAAAATTTTAACGTTGCCCGAGATGCCTCATTTATCGAACTGAAAACACTCAAATTTCAAGATTTGATTGATTTAAAACTACTGAAATTATGGTCAGAGTAACTAACCAACAATTAACTGGCACCACGCAGGGTTTGATTCAGCTGAGAGAAAACAAACAAACACGAGTTAAGAGAAACCTGCATATTAAAAAGAAAAACACCAATAAGAACAAATGCAAAACTTCACTGCATTACAACAAAGGCTGTTACTGAACAACTGTACTGATGAGCTGAAAAAATGCTATGAGACTTCATCCAAACTACAAAAAAAGTCTTCAGTAACAAAAAAATTGTATTTGTGTATTTATTTTGAATATGTAATACATATATCAAATAAGAAAAACAAAAAAAAATAATACAAAAGTGGACAAACAAGACAACCTGAGAAAAGAAAAGAACACAATCATTTTTCATACAAGTATTTTTGTTTTTTTTTTGTTACATTTCTAAATTGTGCAGGCAAGAAATAAATCTTTTTTTCTTTTTTTTAAGTAAATATAAAATGTCAATGAGATATGAGATTTTATTTCAATGTATCGAATACTGAATGTTTATGCGTTGGACCAGTGATTTTCTGTGTTTTTATTTCTTGTCTGTGGAATGTTTGATAGTTTTGGTACATCTGTTCCAATTATTTTTGCTATCGTTTTGTCCAAAAGCGTTGAATGTTTAAGCCAACCGAGTGAAATGCATGTACACTGATGGCTGTAAATTGAACTTTTATTTTTTTTATGATTAATGTATGAAAAAATAAGCGGATGAAGGCTAGGACCAGAAAAGTTTTCAGCCTCTTCTTACCCCTTTGAACCTGAGTGATACTGAGTTGCTCATTTGTCTCTTTTGTTGCTGAGGGTATGTTGTTGTATTTAATGTTTATAAGTTTTATTTACCGTTTGTATTATTTCAAAATGTTCAATAGATTGACTAAATAAAACAATGGCACATATCTTCTTTTATCTCCGTGTAAGCCTGTTAACTTAATGAGGTCATTTCATTTCCCACGACATTGTTGTTTTATTAGGCTCTATAAAGAATATGGCTACTTACTCCACCACCAAGCAACCCTGCATTTGCTTCCCATCTGTGACTGTTTGCCGTTCAAGTTTAGCGCCAGCGCCCCGCTGTGTTTTGGACAACCAACTGAACAGCAAACATGAGTGAGACAGCCAGTGTCCAATAAGACGCTCCAAGCAGTTGACGGCAGCCAATGTCCGACAGCCGGAGCCAAACACACGGGCATAAACACACACAGGGACCCTCGCAGCAAAAGACCGCGCACTGACGGCGCTTCCCGTCCCATTGTTTGAGACGTACCGACGTGCAGCTGGCCTCTTGTAGCTTTGTAGGGGTAAGAGCCGAACTGTTATCTTATTAACAAAGTGACTTGTATGCTGCCTGTTATGAATGAAACTGGGGTTTGTGATGTGGATTGCACAGTTTGCGGCGGTGTTGTTCATGTTTAGTTGCGTGACTGAGGTGGATGGGATGCTAACGTTAACACGGGGACGTTACGTTTTCAAGCTCCTGCTCATGTTTTACACCGTCTTGCTAACTTGGCTAGCGTTAGTTACCTAACATTTAAATAAGCAGCGGCCTTAAATAATGACATTAACCTAAACAGAAGATAATGGCCACAGTAAGCAGTGTAACGTTATTTATAAACGGCCGGTCAGCGTGGCACCAGCTAACGTGTTGCCGGCTAACATCGGCGAGCTAACTCGTTTAGCGTATGTGTGTGTGTGTGTGGTGGCTGGTTCGTTTGGCCGTGTTGCTATCATGGAAGCTAGCCTTCAGTTAGCTAACGGTAGAAGGTGAATGGAATGTTCTAACGGTAACTGGTGCTGAGGCAGCCGGAGGTGCGATGATACAGGCTGAGCATCTTTCTCCGAGGTCGTCACTTTCATTGAAACTTCAGACCCACTAATGTAATTTGTCCACACAAGCGAACGTATCGATAACGTTATTACATATGAGGCCGGACAGTATGCTAATAGATTGGGTGGCGCGTGAAAGCGCAGCTAACCTTTGTTAGCAATCTAATCAGCCATTTTAATAATCGTCATCATGAATCGAGCGCTCTGGCGTGCCAGCTCGCTAAAACTAGCTAGCCTAGCCTAGCTGAAAGGCTAGCGGACACAAAGCAAGAGCGCAGCCATAATGGCTAGCAGTTAGCCAACACTCTAAGGTGGTACAAGCTAGCTGGTGCTAATGTATTCATCTTGTGATATTACAACCTCAGGCCGGCTGGCTGCTTAGTCTATCAATGAGAAGCTAACGGTAACATATAATACAACGCACAGAGCTGTGTTTTTTCACCAGCTCTGCACTGAATCACCATGAAAGATGCTGGAAATAAAGAACCAGTTACCCAGTGTGCGGTTCTAAAGTAAATATGATGACCTCTTCATACAATGGATTATCAGTCAAACCAGACACCCTCCTCCCACCACACCATTTAAACAATAGATGGAGCTGACAAAGCAAGAGGTAGACAATCTGTGAGATATTTAGATATTGCCACTGCATGAGTAGACTTGAATATATTTGATCTCCATGTAATAAATTTATTTATTTTTTAAAATTTATTTATTTAGAGATCCAAGATGGTGAAGGATCCAAGAAAGCCGCGGGGCAAAATGTCCTCATATGCCTACTTTGTGCAAACATGCCGAGAGGAGCATAAGAAGAAACACCCGGATGCCTCTGTCAACTTTGCAGAGTTCTCCAAGAAATGCTCTGAACGTTGGAAGGTAAAAGGAAGAAGTCAGATTTGATTTGATTTTTATTTTTCTGTTTCAATTTTCTCATTTTATTATTTCACTTCAAGCAGTGCACATGTGGTCGTTTAAAAGCTGTTTGTGTTTTCCCAAAGACAATGTCGTCCAAAGAGAAAGGCAAGTTTGAAGATATGGCCAAACAAGACAAGGTGCGCTATGAGAGGGAGATGAAGAATTACATTCCCCCCAAGGGCCAGAAGAAGAAGCGATTCAAGGACCCCAATGCCCCCAAGAGACCACCGTATGTAGTATAATCAACTTTTTTTTTTCCCTTTTGTCACAGTAAGTGCAAAGTGGATTGTGGTATCTTTAATACTGACATATATTTCTCTGCAGGTCTGCATTCTTTCTGTTCTGTGCGGACTTTCGCCCCAAGGTGAAAGGTGAGAACCCCGGGCTGTCCATTGGGGACACAGCGAAGAAGTTGGGAGAGATGTGGAACAGCTCATCCGCAGAGGACAAGCAGCCATACGAGAAGAAGGCTGCTAAGCTGAAGGAGAAATACGACAAGGTAAATGGACTCAACTATGCTTGATCTTTGTGAAATCTGATTTTCACATTTTTGTTTCTTTTGGCATCCAAACTTGAATAATTTCAGTTTCTTTCACTTGGATGCATGAAAACGATTTCTGTATGGCACTGAAAACACATTTGTTGTTTTTTTTTCCTGTAGGATATCGTCGCCTACCGCACGAAGGGAAAAGTGGATTCAGAATCAGCTGCTACAGCAGACGATGATGAGGAGGAAGAGGAAGAAGAAGAGGGAGAGGAGGAGGAAGACGAGGATGAGGACGAGGACGATGAGTAGATTGCATAGAGGCGGGACCTGAAGTTTTGTTTATGCCATATAACCCTAATATACTCAATTCACCATCTTGAAACAGAAATCAGAATGAACAAGAACATGTGTATATTTAATGTTTTTAAGATGTACAGTGTTATTCTCCTTTTTTTGTAAAGTTAACACTACATATCTTGAGTTTGCTATTTTATAGTGGTAGTACTTAATCCTTGCCATATTATGTAACAATTTAGGACTGCAAATCAGTATGGAAGTAACTAGTCTTTAGGTGTTACAACTCAAAAATGAGATTTCTGAGTTGGTAGTGTATTTTTCTTTGTTTTGAAAAATATTTTTTTATGTGATGTCCCAATGTCTTTTTATTCTTTGAATACCACTCTAATATCAAATGCAGCTGTCGACATTCAAGAATGTCTTCAATAAAGGTCGTTTTTCTTAAGATGTTTCATTTCTTGTTTCCCTCTAGATTGAGTCAGCCCAACATGTACACATGATTAATTCAAACACTTTTAGTTTAAGATGTATAGCTGATGTTTGCAACTGAATGAGTGCACAACAGCTTTTTGTTCTTCTGTTTCTGCTATCAAATTACACTTGAACAGCTTGAACGACTATTTTAATCTGGAATTGCTTAAATGGTAACACTTAGATTTTTCCTGGAAGTGTCTGACGTGTGGTAAAACTGCCTCTGGATAAACAATTCAGGGAAATACTTGGGCTAAAGAGCAGGAAATTGTAAACTACAACTAAAATAAAACCAAGTAAGTTTGAATGTTTTATTAAACTGCAAATATAAACTTAAGCAGTTTAGTGATTGTAAGAGCAGTTAAAATGCTGTTGGAAAGGGTGAGTCAGTGTCTTGTAGGGTTATGGCATATTTACCTGAAAGAGGTAGGTGTGTGTTTTATTTAACAAAATGATTTGTATCCCATCTTTAAGCCTCCAGATTTCTCTCATTTTTCCTTACAAGAGTTATTCCTGGTTGATTATTGAGCAATTTAAATCCAGAAGGTGGCGCCATGATGAAGTAAACTGCACAGAATATGAAGTTTGAACTGCTGCTCAGCCCACATGGACCTCTAAAACACAGAAAAACAGATGAAGGGATGCAACATTTATCAGACATGAACATAACTTCATACATAAAAATGAAAAGAAATACAATTTTTCCTGTGCTTTTTAAATAAAAGCTTGAAAGTGAATTTGCCTTCCTAAAACTAAGCTCAAGTTTCTTGAAGTCCTTCATCCAGAAGAAGTTTCCAGAAATTTGATAGAACAGCCTTGAAATCATCGTAACACGAGATGGTCTTTGGCTTCAGTATTTCCCAAACCCAGGCATCAGTACAACACACATACAAAAAAACAACCTAGCAGCCATAATATTACTTTTAAGTAATTTAAGATATAATTTTAGAAAGAATACAACCAAAATTTATATGATCATGGGTTAAATATACGATTTTTAATTAAAAAAAAAAAATTAAATGAAAAATTGAATTAAAAAATTTGTCTTTTGGAAGGCCTCTCATGACCCCCTCTCTGTGTCTCGCCACCCCCACTTAAATCATATAGCAGACAGTCTGTTGTTTGAGGGAGTCTACTTAACCTGCATGAGATCACCTTAACATTATTAAAATTAAACTCACACCCTTCACAATTTATGTATTGTCTCAAAAAGTAATCAGGGTGTAGATTAATTGTACACTAACAATCAGTACATGCACATTTGTTATCATATATAAGGATTTGTTGGTTTTTCTGTGACTAAAGAAGAATGAATCCCCGTTGTTGGCTATGTCATACTATTTTCCAAACATGAAACAAAGTGTTGTATGTCTGTTTCATTCTCGACAAAGTGTTCAGAGAAAAGTGCTTTTTGTGTTTGTGTTTGCACTTCAGCGAGTCCAGGCAGGGACTGTTTGTGATCCTGTGCTGGGATCGTGTTCTCTCTGTGTAACTGGAGACAGTCTCGCGGTCACGGTGGCCTCACAGTCACTTTAAGGCGGTTCACATGTCCATTTATCCTTTTATCAGGCTTTTTTCAGCCGCGTTGCCCTTTGCCACACAAAGAACTGTCCTCCTCTTAGAACTCGTTTGCAAATATGAATGCAGCCAGAGCGTTCTCCTCTCAATCAGGCTTTCACCCTCAGTGTCCTTGCATGTGCTGAACATTAATATTAACTGTTCTAACAGGGAGGTCCTGTACTCGTCTTGAGTTATGTCTTGAAGTGACAATGATTTCTTAAACCGTAAATGTAATCAGACAAGAGGCGGTGATTTCACTTGAAAATCAGTGCCTGTTACTGTTTCAGTATGTGCAGTTTCTTCAAGAAATTGGTCTTGATTATGTTTGTCGACAAACTGTTAATCTAAATTGTGTTGTAAAATGCATTGCTACTGTGTCGTGTCAGCTCTCTTTTGAAACCTGTGATTCAGAGCAGCAGTTTTTTCTTTTATCTCCTTTCACTAGTGAATGAACGCCTTCAGTCTCTGAATGAATTCCCCATCTGACATGCAGCTAGAAAGGCTTCCTCTAGACCACCTTGCTGGGGGCAACTTTTCAAAGGGTCTGTTTCATCTCTGCATTGAGGAGCCTCAATA
>JAQLOL010000024.1:22952189-22973818 GCA_029783665.1 Naso thynnoides | reverse complement strand
TCCCCACTTGTTATTTTTTGTCTCAGCACTTGTAAAAGTGTTTTGCATTTTCTAAATTGGTTTTCTGAAAATATTAATTTGTTTTTTCCTTGGTAAAAGTGTTTTGCTCACGTAATTTTGTTTTCTAACATGTAAAAATGTAATCAAAAAATTTAAATTTGTTTTGTCCTCTGTAAAAATGCTTTGCTTATGTAAATTTGAATATGAATTTGAATCAACTTTATTGATCCCCGAAAGGGGAAATTAGACTGGTCACAAGCACATAAAAACACACCACAGGAAGCCACAATAGACATAAAAGACACGTAAAAAAAAGATCACAGATAAAAAGCACAAAGACCTAAAAGAAAAAAACACACAATACATTCCCAAGAAGACAAAAATAGGCCCGTAAGTCAAATTTATAAAATGTGATCCAAATCTTTATTTGTCTCAAGATTTGTAAGAGTACTTCACACTTTGTAACTTTGCTTTACTCCTTCTAGCCACCATAAAAATGTCATGTGAAAAGTCATTCAAAGTTTTTTCTTTCTGAAAATCATGCATGAGAGACTTCTATGTGGCCTAATCGGCATCATGTTTCTTAAACAAAGGACCAAAGATGCTAATATGCTGCATAAAAGCAACTGAAAATACTTATATTGAAGTTTCTTTGTATCATTGAAAGGTTTTTGCATCTTTTTATTCTTTTTTAGGTATTCCATGGAAAACCTTAATGTGCCTTTCACCATAGATGAAACATCTGGAGAGCTGTCTACCACTGATGTCCTGGACAGAGAGAAAGTAGCCATGTACAGGCTGATGGTGATTGGCAGCGATAAACATCCTACTCAACCTCTTTCAAGCTCAGTGCTTGTTACAGTGCTAATTGGAGATGTTAATGACCATTGGCCCCAGTTTATGAACAGCCCGTATGTGGCCTACGTGCCCACTGGGATGGCTGCAGGTGAGTTTTTACTTCCACTTAAGAGTCATATATTTTGGAACATGTTTGCGATAAGATTGAGTGATTTGTTTGGTTTGATTTGTGTTTTGTCTTTCAGGCTCAGTTGTTTGTGCAGTAAGAGCGACAGATGGAGATACTGACATAAATGCAGAACTACAGTATTCATTATACGGACAGAGTTCAGATCTGTTTTCCATCCATCCACATAGTGGCACTGTGTACACTGCAGCTGCTCTCCACAGAACAGAAGATATTATTGTCAATGTACATGTGGAAGATGCAGGAGAAAACCCCAAATTTGGCTTCACTACCATCAGCGTCAGGTTTCAGAATGTCTCTGAGTTTCCAGAGATGAGTGTGGATGTTCAGAGTTCTTCCCTCTCTGAGGACAAGCCGGTGGGAACGCTAGTGGCAGTTTTCTCTGCAGCGAGCACCAGAGCTGAACCCGTCTCTTTTTATCTAGCTTCTGGAAACTCTGAAGACATGTTTCACGTGGATCAATTAAGTGGAGAGTTGACGGTGGAGAACCCTCTGGATTATGAGAACAAAAAGGAGCTTACTTTGCTGATAGAAGCGAGAGATTCTGGCTCACCTCCGTTCTCATCATTTGCCGAAATTCGCATTAACATCAGTGATGTAAACGACAACTTCCCTCACTTCACTCAAGCTGAGTACAGATGTGAAATTTTTGAGAACTCATCGCCATCCTGGCTCTGTGACGTTCTTGCGATTGACTCTGATTCAGGCAGTTACGGCAAAGTGCAGTACAACATAACAGACGGAAACACTAATCATTTTTTCACAATTGACCCTGAAAGTGGCTTATTGAGCACGACTACAAGTTTAGACAGAGAAAATATCCCTGAATTCAATTTAACAGTTGAAGCTGCAGAGCTAAACAACCCCCTTCATAAAGACACAGCAACTATTGTGATTGTTGTTTTAGACAGAAATGACAACGCGCCTCGTTTTTCACAGATTTTCTTCACAGAGGTTCTTGAGGATTCTCCTGTCGGACACACAGTTATACAAGTCATCTCAACTGATGATGATATAGCTGCCAACGCAGTCATTAATTACTCCATAATCAATCAAAGCGATGATTTTCCATTTTGTATTGACTTCAACACGGGCTACATCACTATTGAAAGACCTCTAGACAGGGAGATGCAGGATCATTATATCTTGAAAGTTAATGCAAATGATTCAGCGTGGAGCATTAGCACCGATGTCTCCATAGTCATTATAGATGTGAATGATAATAGACCAGTGTTTTCTGATCATTTTTACACCATAACCCTGCCTGAAACAGAAGAAAAAGAGGTGCTTGTTAAGCAGGTTCTTGCCACAGATGCAGACATGGGGCAAAATGGGAAGATTTTCTATGTTATTGATCCTTCAAATGAGGAGTTTTGGGTGAATGCCTCCTCTGGAGAAATCTACACAAAGCAGCCACTGATTTTGCACAATTCTGCTTTTGAAATCTACCAATTTACAGTCACTGCATTTGATTGTGGCAACATTCGTCTGTACAGTAACACCACGGTCACAGTGAGACTAGAGCCATTTAACTACTACCCACCAATATTTTTACCTTTCCAGCCTCTGGTTGCTGTACCCAATCACATGGCTGTTGGTACAGAGGTGGTCCAGTTCACAGCCATAGATCAGGATGTCAATAACAGCAGTGTGGGCATAGAATATGTTTTAAGTGGAGGTAATGCATCTGAATTCTTCTGGATCCAAGCAGATAGTGGAAAGGTCTTGTTAAATCAAAGCTTGTTGGATAGCGTAAACTTGTTTTTCACTTTATTAGTTTTAGCCAAAGATCAGGGCTCCCCGTCTTTAGCCTCACAGGCTAAAATCACTTTTCAAATTACTGAAAGAAATGAGTTTTCTCCGAGCTTCAGAGAGCCAGATGTCACTTTCTCTGCTCCTGAAGACCTGTCAGTTGGATCAGTAATTGGGAAAATTCATGCAGGAGATAGAGATGATGGCCCCAATGGTGCCATCATGTACTGCATTGAGACAGAAAATCAATATTTGCCTTTCTCTGTAGGAGAAACATCTGGGCTGCTGACACTAATCAGAGAGCTTGACTTTGAAAGTGAAGGTGTTTATCATCTACAAATCAAAGCCACTGATGGTGGCTGGGTCTCTAAAACTGCCATGTTAAACGTTACAGTAGTAGTTGTGGATGTGAATGACAATTCTCCAGTCTTTTCATCCTCAGAGTATATCACTGCAGTGCCTGAAAACTCTGACATTGGAACAAATGTCCTCGATGTGAAAGCTGCTGATGCTGATTCTGGAGCAAATGCACAAATTTTCTACTCCCTGGTTGCTGGTCATGTGGATAAATTTGCAATTAATTCGAGAAACGGTACAATCACCACTTTGGACGTCTTTGATTATGAGCAAGAGCAGATCTTTGATGTCACAATCAAAGCTTCAAACGTTGGTGGTCATACTTTATTTAGTTTGGCACATGTTTACATCAAAATAATAGACATCAATGAGTTCACCCCTACATTCAGGAAAAAACAATTTAACTTTTCGGTGTTTAAAAACGTGCCGGTTGGAACAAGGATTGGAGAGGTATCGGCTACGGATAATGATAGAGGCTCTGAAGGTCGTGTGTTTTATCTGATGTTTGGTCAAAATAAATTTTTGGGCTTTGACGTCAATAAACTTTCTGGAGAAGTATACACAACAGGAAGTCTGAGGGAACAAGGCAACAGCCAGGTTGTTTTAAAGGTTCTGGCTAAGAATGCTGGTGTCATTTCTGGCATGGATGTAGATGAGGCTTTGGTGCACATCAGTGTGATTGACACGAATGATGCGCCCATATTCACCTCTGCACTTTTTTTGGCCAATGTTACAGAAAACAGCCCGGTTGAAACATCTGTAATAACCGTGAGTGCTCGGGATGATGATTCCATCTTGGACTGGAATAGTTTCTTCTTTAGTATTGAACATGGAAACACAAACTTCTCTTTTGCCATTGATCCATCAAGTGGTATTATTTCGGTAAAATCGCTACTTGACAGAGAACTGATTCCAGTTTATAATCTGACTGTTACGGCCACTGATAATGGCTCTCCACCAGCCACTGGGACCGCTAATGTCATTGTGATGATCAATGATGTTAACGACAATGCCCCCAAACTCACTTTCACTCAAGCTCAAGTGAGGGAAAACCAACCTCAAGGCACATCAGTTGCCAAATTAACTGCATTTGATTCTGATTTGCCTCCCAACCAGGGACCTTTTACATACTGGTTAGTAAATCCTTCAGCAGAGAGTGCTTTTTCTCTGACTCCTGATGGAGTTTTATTCACCACACAGACTATTGACAGGGAGCAAAGGTCTGCATATCGAGTCCTGGTGGCTGTTCGGGATGCAGGTATCCCTCAGCTGTCATCAACAACGACAATCACGATCAAGATTGTGGATGAAAACGACAACCCTTCATTGCCTAGAAATATCTTCATCGAGGTTAAATATTTTGGCAGCTCTTTTCATGGAGGCATGATCGGCAACGTTCATCCTGAGGATCCGGATGAATCTGATACGTTCAACTGTGCCATCAAAAGTGGACCACGTAATATGTTTACAATAGCAAATGGCACGTGTGAACTGTGGTCGTCTTCTTTTCAAGGAGAGGCGACTTTTAACATCACCATTGAAGCTACAGACCATCTTCACTACCCAGTTAACAGCAGCATTTATGTGAACTACAAAGGCTTCACAAATGCGTCCATAGACAGCTGCATATTCTTTTATGTGTCAGCGTCCTCAAAAGAGGCATTTCTATCCCTGAAGTATTTGCGATTTGTAAAAGCACTGGATAGTCTGTTTAACCTACAAGCCTCTAAGACTCATGTATTTGGAATCAAACATATTGGCAGTGAAATCCTTCTCTTGGCTGCAGTTAAAAGTTACAATGGTCAGTATCTGAGCAGGGAGGTAGCCAGTGGAATCTCTGCAGGCCATAAGAAATTACTGGAGGCTCAGAGCAACGTGACAATTTCTCAGGTCACCAGTGATCCGTGTCTCACCAGCCCTTGTCAAAACGGAGCAATGTGTAACAAAAACATATACATCAGCCAGGACGTCTCTGTCCTGGAGAGCACAGCGGTTATTTTTGTGTCACCGCAGAAAGAGGTTTTTAATTGCACCTGCCCAGCCGGCTTCACCGGGACACTGTGTGAAGAAGACATTAATGAATGTGAGTTTAACCCCTGCAAGAACAAAGGCATATGTGCCAACACTCCAGGAGGTTTCTATTGTCACTGTCAGAGTGGCTTCTCTGGCCCTGTCTGCTCTTCTGATGTAGATGAATGCTTGAAGCTGAAGTGCCAAAATGGAGGAACTTGTATCCCTACTCAGGATGGATATCAGTGCCAGTGTGTGTCGGGATTTGAAGGTAGACTGTGGTAAATTTATAGGTAGAGTCAGCAGCATTTGTTTGTTGCAGCTTGCAAACACATCATTCAAATTGGGCCCATCCACCCAAGCTCAATGCCACCAGAGTATTGTAGTGTGTGCTTATGCCGCTCGTACCTCGTAACAGCAAGTTATGTAGGAGTATTCCATTTTTTTTAATGGAAAGGCCAATAATTTAGCAAGCTAGCACAAACTAACCACCGCTGTTTGGCACCTACCTGTCCAGCAGAAAGCAGGTCAACTCTGTGGTGGTCCTCATCCCCAGCATCTCCATTAGTGTTTGAAAGCGGGTGAAAGCCAAACCGAGATTCATTCTCATTCTGGAGCAATTTATCCACTTGCTGTTTTTCGACCTCACTAGGGCTACATTTTCATGTCATACATCACGCATTCATCATTTTCTCTGCTCTAAATGGCACCCAGTTGCTATGTTTTATCCACTCTCAACCTCACCTGCATTTGCTGGGTGAAACACACTCACTCCTCACCCGGACTTGTCCCAAGACGAAAATGCTTCTGACTCTACCTTCAAAAAAATGCTGGTTGAATTAAAAAGATTCCAGAGTCTTTGTAAATTCTATACTTTATCTTCTTTTTGCAGGAGAAATGTGTGAGCAGCACATAGACCACTGCAGATCAACCCCATGTGCCCAAGGCAGCTGCATCAATTCACAGACAGGATTCTCTTGCAATTGTCCCTTTGGTAGGAACAATTCATAAAAAGGATCAATAAGTTAGGAAATTTGCTTATTTACTTTTTTACAGAGAGTTAGATAAGACTGAGTTAAGGCAACTGGCTGCTAGCTGTGGCCTTACATTTAAAGGAACACGTTTTTGATCCGTGTATAATCACCTGAAAATAAGAATCATTTTGTTTTCATGACTTTAGAAAGAGCCTTTTGTAGTTACTAATGGAGCAGCGTCACCCACAGAATCTGCCACATTTGTACAGTAGCCCAGAACAGACAAATCAAACAGTGGTTCTAGAGAGAGCCTTGATTTTTTAAACGAATCTTCAGTTGGTTGCGATCTGTAACCTCACGACTAGCTGTCGCTTTATTACACTGGACCTTTAATTGAGAGTGCACAAGTCTTCTCATCTTTCTTTCTACAACAAAGAAAACAAGCTTATTTTGTGTTGTTCCCTTAAATGTCATTAAATATTCCCCATCTTTTTAATGCTAAGACTGAAAAAGACTGATTTGTAAAAGATAATTTATTTCAGGAGTGAGTGGAGTCCACTGCGAGGAGCACAGCTTCGGCTTTGAGGAGCTGTCCTTTATGGAGTTTCCCCCGTTGGATCGCAGGATTAATTTAATCTCTCTAAAGTTTGCGACAGTGCAGAGGAACTCGCTGCTCTTGTACAACCCTGGAGGATCATCAAGCAGGGAGTTCTTTGCACTGGAGATACTGGATGGGGCCGTGCATCTCTCTTATGACCTTGGCTCTGGACCTGTCAGGCTGCAGACAAGCAAGCAAGTGGCAGATGGATATTTTCACAGTGTCACCGCCAGGAGGACTGGCAATGTGAGTTTTAAATGTGTCAGCATGTGCTCATGGTTAATCAAATGGAGTTTAAAAGTTGGAAGTACAGAGAGCAGAGATGAAATGAACCTGAAAAGACTAATGAGCACCATTTGCATTCAACAGATGGGTTCTTTGCATGTGGACAACTGCACAGATGTTAAGAACAGTGAACTTTGTTCTTCACACAGCGATGGTGGAAGCTTAGAGAGGTAGCTGTGAAGTTTACCATTGGTCACAATCTCTTTATCTTGACCTTTTGTTTGATAATTAATGAACACCTCTCTTTGTTTTTAATACTAACAGGACACTAGATGTTAGCAGTAATATGACATTTGGAGGACTGAGAACTTTGGAATCTATTTTACTGCATCCTGCTCAGATTAAAACTCATGACTTTGTTGGATGTATTCGCAACATTCATGTGAATGGCATCCTGCTTAGACCTTCAATGGCCCTTGCAACATACAACATTCTTGATAGGTAAGGGTTTATAGATCTTTCCTGATATTATAATATATTGTGAGGTTCTCTGATTTGAACTGTATTATCAGGACTTCTCATCATATCAGCATCTCTGTTTTTAGTCAAGCCAGGGACCTTTGTTGTATATCATCCCTCATCTCACTCCCAACTCATGGACTGCCATTTCTGTTTCCGTCTAATAACGACATTAAAATGGCCAGAAACACTTACATTTCTATATATCTGCATTTGATTTGATTTATTTCTCAGATTTTAAAAGGGACAATAATATATTTATACATTTGAGAAAAATTTAACAAGAGAAGACATGCCGGGAAAACTCAAAAAAATCCTCAAGAGGCTTGAAAGTGAGGTTCCCCGTACTGTAATCAAACAGTACATATTAAAGAGAAAGAGGGGAAAAAAAACTATAACAAAAATAATTAGATAGATGACTCTCTTGAAAAAAAGAAGAAGAAAAGGTAAAAATAAAGAATAACAAGGAACACAATTAGCCCATTGATATAGTAGAGTATTTTTCATGGATTTTTTAAAAACAAGAAATGAGAAAGTTTGACCAGATGTGGAGAGAATGTACTCCATATCTTGGAACCTCTGTGTAAATTGGAATGAAGTGGTTCGAGACTGGGCAAAGCTGGGATGCTTTTTGGGAGGAATAATGTGAGTAATTTCACACTAATTTGTCAGTAATTGGTGTTTGTATCTCCTTTCTCTTTAATTAAGGTGTTCTCGAGCAACACCATCGCCATGTCACAGCCACCCGTGTAAGAACAGCGGCGTGTGCCATGACATGTGGTCTGACTACTTTTGTGAGTGCAGAAACCCTTTTACTGGACGCACCTGTGCCAAAGGTAAACATGCTTTTTAATGCACAGGACTGATTTTCTGATTGTTTGCATCTTAACTAATACTCCTTCAATCTCTCTCATTCCAATTTGAGTAGAAATGTCAGGGGAGCTGGTACTGCGATTTCATGGGAATGACTATATTGAGTACGTCATCAAGGAGCGATTCAAGAGAGATCACCTGCTGAAAAGCTTGCTGGGTGATGAAAAAGAGGAAAACACCAAAGACCAAACAGAGATTGACATCAAGTTTAAGACCCAACATAATGGAGTATTGATGTCTATTGTTGGACAGACGGGATACACCACACTGAAGGTCCTTATGAAATGCTGTTATCCTGCTTTTCCTGCATTTATGTTTAAAAGATAAAATTGTTTGTTTGTTTGTTTTTTGTTTAATGTAGATAAAAGATGGAAAGCTTGTTTACTCCTCCAAAGACACAGCATTAGGACACCTGTCAGAGTTTACTGTGGACTCCCTCGTGGCCGACGGCGTCTGGCACGTCCTCCTTTTGTCCAGCAATGGACAGAACACTTTTCTGCTGGTGGATGATGAACCCATCCTGAACATCACCGACAGAAGCATGGATCTCTCTCCTGCTAGTGTTGAGAAGATTGTTATTGGTGCAGCTGTTACAGATGATCTAAAGCTTCAGCACTCAGGTAAATATTTTCAGGAATCTTAGCTGTTTTTGGAGTGTTTTTTTATGAAGCATAACCTCCCATAACCTCCCATAACCATGAATCAACATGTTTTTACCCAGATGTAACGTACAAGGTAAATTTTAAAGAAAACACCATTTTTGTTGTGAAGCAAAATGTTTTTTGGGAGGGTTTCCTTTGATAAAAAGATTTTTAGATGTAAATATCAGTAACAAAATGTATTGGAGTGGAAAAATATTTCAAAGTTTCTTGTTGTGTTTTGCCCACTGCTGTGATGCTTTGCCCTCCTCAGGGTCTTGCATGGCATTATTTTGCTTTACGTGGCTTCATACGGGAGGTTTTGTCAAGTTAGCTGTTCTCTTTGTTTTGTTTTGTCATAGAGCATGTAAGCTGTCTCTATAATAAACTTGCAGCAAACACAACCCTCCTCACTGTTTTGTAGATAACTGGAATTTCAACCTGTATGTGTAAAATTACATGAAATTTTTAGTTTGACCATCACTGATAACGTTCATTCTTTTTATGTCAGGCTTCACTGGATGTGTGCAGTATTTCAATATGGGTGTTTACACTCCGCTTGTCAGTGGACACAGTGTGATGATGGACGTCTGGCCGAGCCCGACTCTTGTCCAGTCGAGCTGCGGCTCTCCGGGCGTCTGCCTCCCCTCCCCCTGCTCTGTGGAGGACACAGCCAGGAGGGACTGTCTCTCTGCACGCTGTCAAAGCCGGTGGAGGTGTGGACCTGCTGTGCAGAACAGTTCCTGCATCTGTTTATATAATGTCTCTGCGACCGTGTGTGATTTGTGCATCTCCACAACAAAGAGCCACGATCGATGCTCTGGGGCGCATGGCGGGTTGCCTCTGTGGCTCATCGCTGTGATTCTACCTCTAATCTCCATCATGGTCATCACTGGAATGTTAGTTGCTTTTTACAAAGTGAGGCAGCAGAACACAAAGAGTCAAAGAGAAAAGTCACCACAAAAAACAGGGCAAGGGGCAGACAATGAAGCGTTTTGCCCTGATGACAACAAAACACTCACAGGTGTTGCACCTACAGAGAAAGAGAAACAACATGAGCCTTGTGAGCAAAGGTTAAGTGTGGAACTTTACTGTGATGCCAGTTTGTCAAGTTTTCAGCCAGTGCCAAACAGTGAGCCGGAGTACTATGAAATCGGCAGCATCTCCAGTGCATTTCATTCAGACGCTGCCTCACTGCAGCTCAGCTGGCACAAGCATTTCTACACCACAAAGTGTGTGAAAGCTGAACCTAGACGGTGGGGAGATTTAAAGATGCTGTTTGCAGGATTTAAGAGAGAAAGCTCACGTGAAGAGTGGGCAAAAAGACCCATAAAGCCACAAAATGTTGCTTCTCTAAACACGCAGTTGTTGACTAAGACTTACGCAGAACAGTCTCAGCAAACACCGCCTTGTTACAAGTTCTTACAGCCAGAGTTCCTGGAACCTGTGCAATGCCTTTCTTTTGAAGAAATCAGTAAACTAAACACTTCTCTGGAGCGAACTGTGTTACATCAAGCAGCCCTGAAGTCTGGACCTGCCAAATGCACGGCGATGATCGATGTCTTATCTGACAGTGACACGGACAGCACATTCACCGGTGCGGATTCAGAGTGTGGACAGTTTTCTATCATCAGTGCCAGGAAATACACACATGAGCAGTCATCCGTGTCAGGGTGCAGCTTTTTCTTAAACCATGTGTGTCAGTCTGTTGCAGGTCACTGTACAGCCGACAAAACTTCCTCCACTATGTCTGAGCACTGGGAACACATTTTGTATACACACCTGCCTTTCAGCAGCTATGCTCCCGTGTTTGAGGACATCGCCTGTCTGCCAAATGAACCCAGTCACAACTATGATATTCAAAGTGACACAGAGGAAATTATTTGACTATTAATTAAGATGATCACATTGGTGTTTTGCTAACAGGCCAGGTGGAAACACAATAAATATTTCTGCTTGAGTGTTATTGACATTATTTTGAATTATCAAGTTATTTATAATGTTAATTCTTAAAATTAAATCCCCAAATATGTAGTTTTAATAAGTTGATTACAACTATTTTAATTTGTGGTTAACTAGAACTTAGAAATGATTTCACTAAACAAAAATTCTTTATGTTTACTTTCTTTTCTTTTTTTTGCAGTTTCTCTCTAAAGATTTATTCAACTAGAGTTTAATTCACATTCACAGCCAGAGGTTGAATCTGGTGATGCTTGAATATATAAACTGAAATTTGGACAGTTATCTTTCATGTAAATTATAGACCGTCTTTTTTTGTCTTTATCTGGTGATTTATTTGAAACATAAAAATCCGGATGCTGTTTACAGATCAGTTTCTTGTGCATAAGACAAAAATGCTTTTTTCAGGGATGTGTATCACATGTTGTTTTGAAATTAACACTATACAATGCTGGCGGTGGATGACACAGATTACTTTGCTTATTTATCCTCTATTTGACATATTTGTTTTCCCTATCCTCTATTTGACATATTTGTTTTCCCTGAGACTCTCATATTATGGATAATGGTGGTCTGACATTCAGAATATTAAAATGATCTTTGGGTTCTTTAGTTCCCCTTCAAATGAGAGATGAGTTCTCTTTTTTAGGGACGCCCTGATCACATTCACACCTGAAAGCTGCACAATACAATTACAGTCTGAACTGCAGCCACTGAGCAGCTCCTGGGGGTCGTGCTCAGAGCCCTCATAATCAGAGTTATAGGCAGGGTCAGGGTTAATTGTAACCATATCCATAAACATAACCATTTTAGGTGCGTTCATAATGTGTTACAATGTGCTATATATGTTCATAATGTATTGTAATATGTTCTATATATTCATGATGTGTTAAAATGCTTTCTAGAGACAGGCTGTAAAGAAAATGTTACCGAAATGAAGAATTTAAATATGTAACAGAGCCATAATCCAAACAATAACAGCACATGACTTCTGCAAAGGAAATTTACCTTGTTTTATTTACGTAGGATGTTTATCTGGATCCTGAGGACTTAAAACTGTAGTCTGATTGCCTTTGTTGTGTCAGAAAAGAATATTAAAATTAATAAACTTCATAGTTTCAGAGCAATGCTGTTTTCAAAGCCTCCTCACCAACTGATTGGTGATCTGACAGTTTAGCTCTATCTAGTGGACACATTTTTTGGTTACATTCCGTGAAAAAGCACAAATTGAACAAATATTATTTATCTATTGCCATGCACAGTGGAGTGCAGTGTTTGGCCACATAACTTTTTTAAACAGGGACTTCACATTCACTCTGGCAAAATACAGTATTCTTATTAATTATTCAGATATAACCAGCAACATTCTCAAAGTGTTAAAGAAGATGCTTACTTGCAAAAACGAGGAGAAATTTTGAGGGAAATGCAGTAAAAACATAATAATGTTTCAAGTTATTTTGAGTGTATTGTTCAGACCAGCACAGATCAGGAGAATTTAAGGTTTCAAAAACTACTGACTAACCACAACACAAGATGTATTTATACAAGTAAAAAATAATTAAATTGAATTTAGTCTTAAGTCTTTAAGTCTTTAGTCTTTGCATATTAATTTAAACAAAAGTGCTTTATCAAATGCACAAATGATTAAAGTAAATATAGACTCAACAACTTTTAGATTTATTACAGCACATTTAAAAATAAAAAAAAGAGAATGGAATGAACTTCAAATGCATTAAAGCACAATGTAAAGTATGAATGTTTAAATTATATTCTGAGTAAAAGTTGAGCTTGTATGATTTTGTATCATAGTTTCATGTATTTATAAAACAATCATTGATTTTGGTGCAAAGTAGAATACAATACACATATCTAAAATAATGTCCGTTTGTGTATTGTTTCATTTTATTTTCTTTTTACTGATGTTTCTGTTTGTCATTATGTTTGAGAAATGACAAAGTTTGAAAAATTCTTCTAATGTAAGCTAATTTAAAAAAAAAAGTTTGGATGTGTGACTAATTTTAAAAAAAGTAAATTTAAAAATGTCTATCAAAAGTCTTACATGGCACCTGTATAACAGCCAACACTCTCTGTTCGCTGTGGTTCATCCAAAGCAAATATTACTAAATATTTGGCTTATGATCAAATTTAAAAGCAATGCTGATTTTTCTATTTTTAAATCTCTGTATTAAGGCCTCCTTTATGTCCTTAGTCTTGAAACAGTAAATCACTGGATTAACTAAAGCAGGTACGAGGCTGTAGATCATGGTTATACCAATGCGGGCATCAATGCCAAACTTGAACCCCAAATTGCTAGAAAGATAAACAAAACATCTTGGCACATAATAAAGGCAGGTAATAAAGATCTGAGGAGCACAGGTGGACAGGACTTTGTGGCGACTATCAGCATGAGGCATTTTCAGAACAGCTATGATGATGGAAAAGTACGAAAAAATGATGAAAGTTAAAGGAACCAAGAGAACAAACATGGCATTACCAAGAGAAACAGCTTTAACATATGCAACCCTGTCACCACATCCGAGCCTTGTTATTGATATATGATCACAGTAGCAATGTGAGATGATGTTCAGGTTGCAGTAGGGTAAAGATAAGGCATGAAGCACAATCCCCGTCATACGTATGAATGTGAAAACCCAGCACACACTACAAAAAATTAAAACGGTTTTGTTTGTCATGGCAACGGGGTATCGAAAAGGAAACCATATGGCAACAAAGCGATCCAAAGCCATAATCATCAAAATTAGAGAATGAATAGCTCCCAAAGAATGGACAAAATACATTTGAGTAAAGCAGGCTCCAAATGAAGATACTATGTCATTCCACCAGTATACAACTATGATCTTGGGAAGAGTCACAATGCCAAATACAATGTCTGTCAATGCAAGGTGAAAAAAGACCCAGTATGTTGGTTTGTGAAGAGTCCTCTCATACACGATAACAGCTAGAATGAAAGCATTTCCAACCACAATACCTAGGAAAACTAGAAAAAGAAGCACAGACACTGCTCCATAATACTCAGGCGGAAGTCCAGGGAATCCAATGATAATAAAGTCTTTAATATTTGTAACATTGGTGTATTTCATAATGGATAAAAACAGCCTTAAATCCAAAATGAAATTGAGAAAAATACAAAAAAGCCTTCCAGTGAAATTAGAAAACAGCAATAAAAATAACAAGGCTCCAATGTCAATAAGCATATAGAAATATCAGAGGAAGGACACAAACTTGTAGTGCATCACAGGATATTTTACATGCTATAATTATTTTGCCCCGCATATCACATGGTTTTCCTTGAAAGGGTCTAGCTCAGAAAGACTGTGGTCTCTTTCTGGTTCCTTTTTTATTAAAAAGTCCTCCAACAGAGTTTGGTCTAAGGATGCATCTAATGATGTTTGTGTAGTTACAGTAAGCACCCAGAGGATCCTGCACACATGTGACATAAGTCTGAAGTCAACACTGTGGTTGATAGCAAAAAACTTTTCTTCATGGTGGCTGTGAAAATTAACTTCCATGAATATAACAGAATATATATAATATATTCTGTTGACAGAATATAATGTAATAATATGAATATATAAATTTTGCATTTCACAACAGTTTTAAGTCCATATTTACAACATACAAGCAATTCTTACCAATGTAACTTGATGAAATGATGCCAACTGGAGTACATTTTGCGTAAGTCTCGTAAACAAGGAAGAGACGGGCAGAGCTCACCCAACACTAATTAGCTTCGCTCAAACACAGGTAGTCAGTGGAAAGTGCTAGCTTTCTCTTCACCTAAAGTCATCAGATAAACTTTCTAACTCTAAACATGATGTGTGATGTAATTTTAGAATCAAATATGTACTGGAAGTAAACCGCAGGGCATAGGCGCAAATCACCACAGACATGCTTTTAAGTAGGTCAACAAAACAGACGTCAGTTAAAAAAATAAAAAATTACATAGAGTACTGATCTGAATCTAAAAATGAAATAACTTGATAGATACGTCACAACAAGCACACAGGTCCGTTTAGAGTCGTTTAAAAGTTTATCTGTTAACTTTAGGCGGAGGCAGGCTAGCACTTCCCATTGACTACCAGTGTTTGAGCTAAGCTAATTAGCAGTGGGCGAGCTCTACCTATCTTTTCCTTGTTACTGCACTCACAGTGGAAAGAATAGTATCTATTTTCTTGACTGGATCTCGGGAGGGAGGAGAATAACAAAGAGAAAAAAACAGCCATTCAGAAGCATACTGATGTCGTTCAACTTCAGCAGCTTGAGGAAAGGTGTGTCGAAGGGACAAAAAGTAGCACGCAGTTAAAAACAGAGTACGTGTTAATTGTGACCTTTTAATCATTTGTGATCTGTTGTTTTTATTATTTTGCCTCTTTAAACAGCTTATTATCTGAAGCGTAACACATCAACTGTTAAACATGGTGGAGGTAGCAGGATGAACGTGGTGTATACGTCTTTACCACTGGCTCAGATTCAGCTGTAAAACTGATAGGACGACCTTCACAGTACAGATAAACAATGACCTAAAACATTAGGTTTGTTTGTGAAATATTTCAAATATATCTTCTAAATTTGTACAGTATAATATTATTTTGATGTGTGCGCATGCATGCCTGACAGGAAGTAGATATGAGGTAACAGTCGTTGGTGTCCAAAATTAGCTGCATTAACATTTCTGAATGGCCTTTGATGTATATTGTAGTTCCATGAACAGTTTGGCTTTTTTCTTTTTTCTTACAGCATTTTATTTATTATTTATACAGTTCAGATGAAAATTGAGTTCCATTACACCTCACAAAAATGTTTTTAAATGTTGCCCACAGTAGCTAAACTGTGTGTGGTGCTTTACAAATGATCTGACAGGGAGACCTCTACAAAGCTCTAGCTTTGTGAAAAGCATCTAATGTAAGATTAATATTTATTAGTGACTTATAAGCGCAGAAGTATCGTTTCTAATCTTATCCCACGACATGGGATTAAGATTAGATGAAATGGAAATAGGTGCCAAAAATCCACTTTTTAAAAGAACTTATAAAAGTGTTACAATAAAAGTAAGAGTTATGCTGCATTCACATGGAATCAGGCTGACGGCAGACAACAGACGGTGGGGGACACCTTGTCAACGGCACAGGAAAAAACAAACAGTCAGATGGAATACAAAAACGACAAAATGAATCACCCATGACAATGTGTTGCTATGGTGATGTCGTATTGTTTACAAACAATGGAATAAAACACTTAATGAAATTATTTCATGACTACTATTTTATGTAACTTTTCTGGTTATACATACACATGTAAAATGCAGCTTTTTTTATTTTTGTATTGCAAACTTAACATAAAAGTTAAACTGGAGGACAGGCAGCTTTGTGCTGATTTCCCTCCGTTTATCAGATATTCGTGTGATGTCTCAGTGGGTTTTCAGGCTGTGGCAAATATAAGATATTTTTGCACCAAAATAATCATCTTCTCATTGTCGAGATCGGTTATGTTTTCACCCTGCTTGAGGCATTTGAGGATTTATGTAACATTCGGTTGTGAATTCTGTTGTTGTGGACGGCAAAAAGTTAAAACATTCTAACTTTGGTTGGCAATGCTTTGCAACGCTTTGCCGTTACCATTGTCGACATCAAATTTTGACGTCCTGCTCTCATCCACTTAACTTACATCTGGTTTGCTGTCTACCATCTGTATGATTCCATATGAATGCAGCATTACCCAGTGAGAAGCAATCAAAATATGCTTTACAAGATGAGAAAACCTGGAAGTAAACAAGAAAGAAAATATTAAGATTAAGGCAGTTTTCTTTCAATAAGGTGGTGGTAAAAAGTAAGTCTTAAAGCACAAATAAGTTTTAAGACGTAATATAAAGTAAATTCTAATTCATTCAGGGCTGAGAGACCCAAACTCAGCCACCTTTGCTTACATGACATGTAGTTTGAACAGCTAGTATGCACTCTGGGAGACCCCGTGCTCAGGTTCTCAGGCTGCGTCATGATTCATAGAAAACTTTTGTAATTGTAATTGAGAGCTTGAGTCTAATCCTAACAGAAAATCTTTAAGTTGATTATTAAACTCACAGGGATGTAGCACATTTGAAAAAGTAAAAGATAACATATCACCTGATCTCATTTACTATTCTTTGATATTTTTTTAATTAAATGACAACGTCACATGGTGTTTTATCCATCAGCATTTTTTGTGCTTGTATGAATCTTCCGAATAATTAACCTTTTTTTCAGGTTTTCCTTGATATCTTTGGTCTTTAAACAATATATGATGGGGTTCACAGCAGCAGGTAAGAGACTGTACATCATTACAACAACAATGCGAACAGGAACACTGAACCTGAAACCCACATTATTTGCCAGGTACACAAAGCATCTTGGCATGTAATACAGACATGTGATGAGAAGCTGTGGCGTGCAGGTAGACAGAGTCCTGATGCGGCCCTCAGAGCTGGATATTCTCAAAACAGCAACAATGATGACAAAGTAAGAGAAGATAATAAAACCCAGAGGCACCAGCAAACTGAACATGGCGAGACCGAATGCGACTACCTGTACGTCTCGTACATTCTCACACCCAAGAGCTGTTATTGCAATATGGTCACAATAGCACTGCACAATAATGTTTGAATTACAGAACGGCAACGTGAGAGCATCTAAAACTATACCTACCATCCACGATATTGGCATGAACCATGATATACCACAAAGCACAGAAACAGTGGTGTTTGTGAAAACAGCTGCATAACGCAGCGGAGCACAAATTGCAATAAAACGATCAAGGGCCATCACCATCAGGATGAAAGAATGAGTCGCCCCGATAAAATGAACAAAATACATTTGTGCAAAGCATCCATGAAATGATATAATGCTGTCATCAAACCAATATTTTGATATAATCTTTGGCAGAGTAACAGTCCCAAACACTAAGTCAGTTAAAGCCAAGTGGCAAAAAATCAAATATGTAGGTTTGTGAAGAGATTTCTCACATTTCACAAATGCTAAAATGAAAATATTCCCAACAACTATAGCCAAGTATAGTACAAAAAGCAGAGCTGACACAAGTCCATAATACTCCGGTGAAAGTCCAGGAAATCCAAGGATGAAGAACTGCTTTATCCTTGTCACATTATTGTAAAACATAATCACTTGAATTCATAGTAAAAACCTAACAACGAATAGAAAACACAAGCACTGAAGAAGTTATGAAATGTGACATGTTGAGAAGTAACTGCTTAAATCTGACACGCAAACAAGCACAAACCAGTTGAATGTGCTCTCACGTCTTCTGTAAGGGATGTTCGGTGTAAATCTTACCTCGTCGAACTTTCAGTAGCTCTGCTGTGAGCAATCTGCAACATCTCACTGTGCCGCCACCTAATATCTGCTTAACATCTTGCTTGATCGTAATTCTGGTTCAAGCAGGTTGATCCCCAAAGGCTTCTGTTCCCCTGCCAGTACAAGACTCAAAAGTTTCAAAGTAAAGGAGCATCATAGGTGCCGATTTATGTTTTTGCCCGTGGGTGCTCAATTTTTTTTAAAATATATTTTTTGTTCTCAAATTAAATGAATACCACCAAAGCAATGACTGTCACAAATTGACTTTTATTGCATAGTCATCAACCACAACTGTCTGAAGGTAGCAGTATTATGAAATGATCACTTTTTTTCACAACACCATGTCGCTAAGTAACCTAGGCCTATAGCAACACATAAACCAAAAATACAGTAGCCTTCACACAACTTAGTATTAATCACGTAAGATTTACATACAAGTTGGCCACATTAACAAACAGCTATTCATTACGCAGTATTAGTTTAAACTCGGCACATTTACAGTATTACTGCGTATTTTTCAGTAGGCTACAACCAAGAAAACAATGAACCTGAGTTAATTACACCCATTTGCAAAACACACGTTTAACACATACACATAAAAGGAAAGAAAATAATGGAGTCAGTCAGTCACTCACCACTTTCTGTCCTGTTTATTTCCCAAGGAGGAACGTGTTCCTCCTGGCAGCTGTGCGCTGGATAAACTCACCGGCGATAGCATCCAGATTGCGGCTCCTTGTAATGTTTTTGTGACAGTTCAACACCGCAAGGTGATTGAGTCTTCCCTGTCCCATCATGGCGCGTAGATAAGTTTTAAGTCTCCGCAGGCCTGAGAAAGACCTTTCTGATGTGCAAGAGGTCACCGGAACAGTGAGTCCTGGCAGCAGGGTCCGCAGCGGCTTGCCCTGCTCTCCTTTCAGGAAATCCACAGCATCTCCAAATGTTTTTATGCAAACACCCCTCTGTTTAGCTATGTCAATGAACATGTCACGGTGAAGTGTCAGCCTGCCTTTATCCAGATCATCTCCATGAAACTCTGTGATGCTCTCACAGTCGGCTTTTCCCATCACAAAATCCTCAATATTGCACGTGTTTGAATGCAGCTTGACTGAACCTGCAATCCAGAGATGAAGTTGCTGTGTCCATTACCTGGTAAAACTGCTGTCTGTACATGGCCTCTGGTGACTGGAAACTGTGTGATGGTGCGCCTCCATCATCCAGTCGACGTGGGTTTTTTCTTGGCCTTGGCAGAGCTGGGCTTTCAACGTTAAGGATATCAGCAGCTGCAATTGTATTTTTCCAAAATTCTCCATATCCATTTTCACAAAGATGCGTGATGTCCTGTCGGAGCATTTCAATGAGTTGGAATGCTTTCTGTGAATGCAGCTGGCTGTGTTGCAGTGCGCAATTGGCTGTTTCTGCACGCAGAAAAAACATCAACATCAGCTTCAGTGAAAAAAATGCGCTGAACTTCTGCAGGTGCTGAAGTAAACCATTGGCTTTGCCGCCTGCATCACCTTTATCTAGTGAAGACAGGTTGTCAAGAAACTCCAGTAGTGCGCTGTAATTTGAAGAAATTGACTGCAGCAAAGCAGCTTTTACTGTCCAGCGCATCGGGCACAGAGGAGGCAGAGACGGCCCATCTGCCCTTTGGAAGTCCTGAAACCAAGCCAGTCATTTTGGGGAGTTGCATATCAGTGTTATGAGGTCACGAATAAGTGACATGAAGTTCCGACACTCGGGAATGTTATGGGCAACATCCTGCACCACCAAGTTCATCACATGTCCCATACAGTGGACGTAAAGTGCTCGAGGCTCCAGTTCTTTTACGCGTGCCTGCAGACCATTCCGGATGCCTGACATATTCGATGCGCCGTCGTAACATTGACCTCTACAGTTTTCGATAGGTAGGGAAAGTCTCAGTAGTACATCCTTAAACAGGTCAAAAAGTGCATCCCCGGTTGTGCTGGCTGTCTGGTAAAATCCTATGAAAAGTTCTTCTATTTCCAGACATTCAGTAACAACACGGAAGCACACAGACACCTGTTCCTTGACTGTGATGTCCGCGGTCTCATCCATGATTATGGAGAAAAACTCAGCGCGCTTTATCCCCTCTGTGAGTGTTCATAGAACATCATGTGCAAATAGTTCAGTCATTTCATTTTGAATGTCGTGCGAAAGCCACTTAGACTGATTACAAGCGAGCCAGGACTGTAGCTCTGGGATGTCTTGCGCACGCAAGTTGAGCAGCTGTCTAAAGTTTGACTCTGTGTCCACATGTCCCCTTAGGGCTAGTCCTTGACATGCCAAATATTGGACAGAAGACAAAATACTTAACAACGCAGTTCGTGCTTCAGCCATTTGCTTTTTCTTGGCGGCAGAGAGGGCATTTGCAACATTAGCAGCAGCTCGATGGACATTTGACTTCTCGTGGCAGCGAAATCTTTCTATTGCCTTGCTCCAGCTGCAAAAGCCATCTTTCACAAAGGCCTTGTAAGAATCCATCTCACGTCCTCCTGTGCAGAGTTACGGGGCATGTATTTTGTCGACAGCAGAGCACACTTCACAGAACACTTTGTTATTTAAGGCGTCATATGTAATCCACTGGAATTTTGTCTTCCAGCTGGCCTGGTACTTTCATCCCTGCTGACACTTGCTGTCCCTGTCGCCGCCGCTGGTGTCACTGCCGCCACTGTCACCGTTGCTGCTGCCGGTGCTGCTGCCGGTCCTGCTGCCGGTCCTGCTGCCGGTGCTGCTGCCGCTGCCAACACCGCTGGTCCTGCTGTTGCTGCCGCTGTTAACACCACTGGTGCCGCTATTGCTACTGCTGCTAACGGTGCCGATGGGAACATTGCTGGTCTTAGACGTTGTTCCACTTACTTTTCTGATAACAAACTTGTCCATTTTAACCGCCAAAACGCACCCAACTTTCACATTTTTGCTGTGTGCCTACGTGACGGATTCGTAGTTAAGCTGCAGCAAAATCCGATCAGCCGATTGGTTAGCCTACCTGTTATGTGACTACGCCAATTAGACACACAGAGTTGTAATGGTTTTTAATTGGATAATAGGATTCAAGTAAATGCAATTCATTTCATTTCATTTCACCACAACTTTCATTTATTCACTTTTTTTTTTCTCTCTTTATCGGGCATCCCCAATTTTCCAGTGGGTGCTCATCAGTTGTCAGTGGGTGCTCGAGCCCCAGAGCACCCACGGGATCGGCGCCTGTGCCCTGCTTCACTCCAATTGACCTCTCCAAACTAACTTCAACAATTTCTTCGTCTAAGCCATCAACTTGTCTCTAAAAGTAGAATGGGAGGCAGAGCCTTCTGCTATCAGGCTCCTCTCCTGTGGAACCATCTTCCAACGTCAGTC
>JAQLOL010000024.1:22936792-22952089 GCA_029783665.1 Naso thynnoides | reverse complement strand
TTTTTTTTTTTTTTTTTTTTTTTTTTTTTTGTCTTTATCGGGCATCCCCAATTTTCCAGTGTGTGCTCATCAGTTGTCAGTGGGTGCTCGAGCCCCGGAGCACCCACGGGATCGGCGCCTGTGAATCTGATTAGTAATTGTAGTGTCGTTACTCAGTTCCTACTTATCATTCATTTCATGATCATTCAGTCATACAGTAACACATTATTTACCTTTTGCGGAATTTTATAATATCAGAATGTGACTACACGACCTTTTGGTTGTGCAAACCTCAGCAGGGTTAGCAAAACTAAGCCGAAGCATTATTGTTAAAGTTTGTCAAAAGACTGTTGGCAATAACTTGAATTGTCTTGGCCATGTTTACCTAGTAAGAGCTACTCAAAGGGCAAAGGTTACCTCAGCAGTCTTGGAGTTTCCACCAACACCATCAGAGGAGGGATTTTCTTTAACCACAAGGGCCAAATCAGTCAGATATGTGAGATTATTTGTTCCATCAGGTGCCTTGTTTTTATCATAATTTTTTCATAGTCTGTCCTTTTAGCTCACTTATTTTCTGTTTTGTTGTCAAGGTCAATTTGTTCTTGTTGTTCAGGTGCTCCTGTGTTTTCTGTTTTATTTTGGTAACTGTCGTCTTGTGTTACATCCCTCGTCTTGCCAAGTTTGCCTCCTGTTTGATTGCCTGCCCTGCCTTTATGTGTTTCGCTTGAGTCTGTGCATTTCCCCTCTGTCTTTGTCGAATCGTCTGCTTTTCACCCTTGGTCCTTTTTTGGTGTCCCCATGCTCCTCCATTTTCCATGTGAAACTGTGTTGTTACATTATTTCTCTTGCTTTGGTTGTTTCCTAAGATTTTTTTCTGTCATTTTTGAATCAGCTCATCGTTAAAGCAACACTGTGTAACTTTGACCAAGACCCGCTGCTTCGAAAAAGGAAACTTTACAATACATGTTTATACTTTGCAAAAAACAACAATTTGAGTAAAACCGGGTCATATTTAATGGAGATAATGTCCTACAGCTGTTCTGGCTCATCTCTGTGATTCATGGAGGTTCCTGAAAGCAACATGTATGCCTCATGCAGACCGAAGCTGCAGCTGCAGCACCAGGTTGCAGCTCTGCTAAAATAAAAGGCTGCAGACAGGCAGAGCGGTCGTCAAACATCAGAGGGAAAACCAGAGGACATTTTCTCTGTACAGTTTGACCCAGTTTCACTTAAATTGCTGTTTTGTGCGATGTATTAACATGCATCATTAAGTTCCCTTTTTTCTAAGCAGTGGGTCGCAGTCAAAGTTACATAGTGTTGCTTTAAAGCTCACTTTTAGTTTGTCCTTCATTTTGTATCAGTATCTTGCTTTTGAGTCCTCTCTTGTTCAACTGACAGTATTTAACAAATTACTGTTGGACTCTTGGTGCTTCATAACTTATTGTAACTTATTATGATGACATTTATTGTATGTATAGTTATGTTACTGCTGCAAAACAAATGGCATCTCATGAATAATAAAGATACGCTTATGTGATTACATCGCAGTCATCAGTAGATGTTTCTTGGCTGTTTAATACCATGCGTGAAACATTTCATAGCTCTGTGGTTCAAACTGCCATAGCCAGCTGCACTCACTGCTGTGATCACTTTAAGGAGTAATTCTTGTCAAACAGACTTGCAGAGAGAGAGACAATGACATCCATGGCACTTTCCGAACACACACCCAAAGTGTTCTGCACACCTTTGCACCCCCATCCAGACCCCTCTGATGAAACCTACTCTGCAGAGGATCTGCTTCAGTAAACCTCCAAGACGTCATATCATCATTGTCAAAGTTTTGCTTCTTTTTCGTCCAGGCACCCTGGTTTGTCTGCCCGACACAACCAGTGTGTTCGAAACCACAAACTAATATACTATACATATAAGTACGATGTCAGATTGAGTTTGTAGTGCACTTCAATGTATAAGAAATGCCAGCATGTTTAATTTGCCAGGTGTGGTTTTAGTGACATAGATGTCAGGCTTGTAAAGGTCATCCGATTACGAACACGCTGCTTTGAGTAATTAATTTAATCAGCCTGTTTGGTGTAGAACTCCCAAAATGAATGAAAATACACCCTTGAAAGAATAACAAGACTTGAGTTATGGTTTCTGAAATCACACTGTAAAACTGTGTGTGCATATTTATCTTTATTAGCTTATCACTTTTATTGTATGACACACAATACAGTTTTAGTAAAGCAATTACCCCTGAAATTACTACTGAGTACTATTAGGATATATTATCATCTGAATTGCTATCAGGTGCATTAAAAAAAACAAAAACACTCAAAAAATGTTATTGACACGTCAGGTTAAACTTAAGCTCAAAAATAATTTTCTCTTGTGAAGTCAAAAAAGTCCTCTGTACCAAAGTCTGCTTTACATTCTCAGTTTTGAGGCAACATACAGATTAGGTTAATAGATGAATCCTGCTGTTGGCTCACTGTTTGCATTCAGTCTGATCTTTTAGTTTCTCATTAATAAGATAATTTTATCTCTATTCCAATTTTAGTTTTCCTAAACTTCTTTATCAACATCTTCTTAATGTCTTGAGTCTTGAAACAATATATGATTGGATTAACAGCAGGAGGCAAAAGACTGTACAGCAAGATCAATAAAATGCGAATATCTAAGCTGAAAGAGAATCCAACAGTATTGGCTACATAGACAAAACACCTGGGAAGGTAAAAAAGACATGTGATAAATATTTGTGGGGTGCAAGTTGATAAGGTTCTTTTGCGCCCTGCAGCATTGGACATTTTCATTATAACCACAATAATGGAAACATAAGAAAACACAATGAATGCAAGCGGAAGCAAAAGACAAAACATGGCCATGCAGAGAGTAGTGACCTGTACAATTCTGACATCATCCCCACATGCCTGACTTGTAATAGAAATGTGGTCACAGTAGCACTGAGCAATGATATTTGGTTTACAGAAAGGTAAAGCAATGGCTTGGATCACAATGGTCACCATCAAAGACAAAGGTATGAACCAAGCGAACCCGCAGAGCACAGATATGGTGTTGTTTGTGATGAGGACAGGATAACGCAGTGGAATACATATTGCAATAAATCGATCAAGAGCCATTACCAGCAAGATGAAGGAAGTCACTGCTCCTAAATAATGAACAAAGAACATCTGCGTGAAGCACCCATAAAATGAAATAATGCTGTCATCCAAACAGTATTTTGATAGGATCTTTGGAAGAGTCACAGTGCCAAATGTTAAGTCATTGAGTGCCAGGTGACAGAAGACCAGATACATTGGTTTCTGAAGTGACTTCTGACAGATCACAAATGTTAAAATGAAAATATTTCCTACTGCAATAGCAAGGTAGATGAAAAAGAATATTGCAGACACAGGTCCATAATACTGTGGTAAGAGTCCAGGAAATCCAAGGATGAAGAAGCTTTTCATTCTTGTGACATTAGTGTGGATCATTGTCACTTGTTTCACAATCAGAAACAGACAAAAAAATAAAATAAACCTGGAAAACAAAAGTCAAAGTTTATTTCACACAGCATATCAAAACTACAAAAGATGATTTGGGACGCACACACAAAAAGAGCTCTGAGTTTAACCTTAGAAAATAAAATAACACGATAAAGCTCCTAAAGATTTTTTTCATGTTATTTTAAATTGATTATCTTTAAACTTTTTGGGGGGGTCAGGAAAAATAAACCTTTTAATTACATATTGCTGTGGGCTCTGGTAACTTGTGAGTCATTTAGCCATTGTTTTATGACATTTAATATAAATTATTTATTGATTACATAAAAATAATCATTGTATTAATGATTAATACAATTAAAAGTATAAGCATGCAAATTGTTTTTCATAATTATTGAAAATAAATTGTATTTGAAAGTAAAAAACAAGACAGTGAATGTAAGTATTTGTTGTGCTCAAGTAAGAGTCTTACCTTTCAGATGCAGGCCAACATCTAAGAGCTGCGTGCAGTGCCTGACACTTAATATGATGTCTGACCGTGTTTTTCCTCAAAGGGTCATATTCTCAAATGAATATCAAAAGTGTTCAAATTACAAAATGGTATTTATCAACAGTTCATTGACAACCTAGACAAATATTAAAACAAATAAAAACTTATATTAAAGAAAACACACACACAAACTTAAGCACTTACGCTACACTCAGTCCCTGAATCTACCAAACAAAATATTGTGAAAACATTTGTGTCAAACAAACAGATTGTACTTGCTTCAGCCATTGTAACTGCTTCCTTTGAGGTCGTGTCTGTATACAGGCGACTTATGAAGCTGATGGCTGTGACTCTGCTCACATGCGTTTATTCAGTGTATTTATGATTCTCATTATTAACCATAAATATATAGCAAAACAAATGTCTTGCAGCATAAACTTCAAATGCCAAGCCTAACACAACATCAGCACCGTTGTATTTTTTAGTCTCCTGTAGATAATCATAGTAAGATAATCATAATTATTACCCAGACTGCACTGGGCCATCTACTTTTTTTTCTTTTTTTTTACAATTCTTTGTTAGAAAATAATAAATAAATACTAAACAGAAGAGTATACAAAGGACAGAAATAACAGTGAAATAGACAGGGGTAGCCTACATTACACAAAAATATTCAAAGAGGTACACATATTGACGGCTCTCATAGCCTTTTTGTTGTTGGAGTTAGAGATGAGCTTTATTGTTCAGTCTCTTGGAGGAAAAACACAAATTAAGTTTTTATTTTCAAATTGCTGAATCTTAACTTATGGATGTAAAATTTTGCCGGAATAACAAATACATTTATTATAACAAACTTATCTTTTTTTCTTTGACTTCTGAAAAAACAAAATACTACAATCTCCCATGATAAACTGTGCCACCTATATGAAATACAACAACAGCTGAGCCACATACTGGACAAGCAAAGTGTGTTTCATTGTGATGCAAGATTTGTCAAAATGTATCAACTGTTGCTCTTGCTTGTATTAGGGTGAATGGTATTGTGTCTGTCACTGCGCCCTCTTTGCCAGTTAATGCACTTGGCAGCATTAAGTTGGGAGAACAGACACAAAACCATGTGTAAGGTTTTACAACACTCTTTCTCACACAACTGGAATATTAAGATTTTTCACTGAAAAAAAAACAAATCCTCCTGGTTTTGTACCCCAAGTTTTTTCAGCTGCTCTGCCTCAGCTATCTGATTTAACGACAGTCCTAAAGTAACCTGTAACTGCTACTAACTACAGCCGAAGATCGTCAATAATTAACACTTTCTACTATTAACTGTCTCTGCTATAGCTGCCAGTTAGCCTGTGCGGCTAGCAGCAAGAGACTCCTGCTTGTCTTTTTTCACAGTATGTCCACTAACATGCACACACAATAATGTTCCTCTTCGTCTTTTTCCCCCACTCTCACATTTACTCAAACACATGAAGACACAATGTTCAGCAGTGTCAGCAATTTAGTTAAACCCCATCAACAAGATCATCTCGAATTTTGTAATTTTCAAATTGTGTTTAATATTTAAGCGTATCTCATAAACACAGAATGCAACATTGTTGTCTTCAAGGAAGGAAGGATCCACAGGATCCATAGGATTAGGATATGTAACAGAAAATATAAAATATAAATCCAAAAAATAGGACGATAACATCCTATTTAGTTTAAATGAGTATGTAGAACAAGATAAAGACACAGAAAGTGCATAAAATATTTTTTTGTTTAAAGTTTACCTGTGATATTATTGACTCAAACATTGTATAGAATACACTGGACATGAATCAATACACTTTTTTCTTTATTAAAAACAAACTAATTCATGCTCAAGTTTTTAAATAGAAATACAATGTCTTGGTTAATCAGGTAAATGGATTATTTGATATCAAACTAAAAAGTAGAGTACCTACAGCTTAACAGAATGGTTCAAAATCAAACTTGAAAAACACATGTTTTTCCCACTCAGCATTGCATGCAACACTACTTTTAATGCACTAGATGTAAGATTTTAGCAGTTACAGTTTCCTGCACACCAATAGCCTGACCAACAACCTAAACTATGAGTTCAATGACTTATCTGGTTTCCATTAAACTTGCAGTGAAAGAAAAAGAAGGCTAAGATTAAAATCTGGAGGAATGGCTGGAGGAAGGTTCGGGGTGCAATGTGCAAAGCGGGTGTTGTTTGTCCATAATGTCATAAGACATATTTAATAAATCCTGCTGTCGGCTTATCATTTGCATTCTGTCTCAGCTTCAGATTAATAAGATAATTTTATCTCTATTCCAATTTTTGCATTCTTCAACTTCTTTATCAACACCTTCTTAATGTCTCGAGTCTTGAAACAATATATGATTGGATTAACAGCAGGAGGCAAAAGACTGTACAGCAAGATCAATAAAATGCGAATATCTAAGCTGAAAGAGAATCCAACAGTATTGGCTACATAGACAAAACACCTGGGAAGGTAAAAAAGACATGTGATAAATATTTGTGGGGTGCAAGTTGATAAGGTTCTTTTGCGCCCTGCAGCATTGGACATTTTCATTATAACCACAATAATGGAAACATAAGAAAACACAATGAATGCAAGCGGAAGCAAAAGACAAAACATGGCCATGCAGAGAGTAGTGACCTGTACAATTCTGACATCATCCCCACATGCCTGACTTGTAATAGAAATGTGGTCACAGTAGCACTGAGCAATGATATTTGGTTTACAGAAAGGTAAAGCAATGGCTTGGATCACAATGGTCACCATCAAAGACAAAGGTATGAACCAAGCGAACCCGCAGAGCACAGATATGGTGTTGTTTGTGATGAGGACAGGATAACGCAGTGGAATACATATTGCAATAAATCGATCAAGAGCCATTACCAGCAAGATGAAGGAAGTCACTGCTCCTAAATAATGAACAAAGAACATCTGCGTGAAGCACCCATAAAATGAAATAATGCTGTCATCCAAACAGTATTTTGATAGGATCTTTGGAAGAGTCACAGTGCCAAATGTTAAGTCATTGAGTGCCAGGTGACAGAAGACCAGATACATTGGTTTCTGAAGTGACTTCTGACAGATCACAAATGTTAAAATGAAAATATTTCCTACTGCAATAGCAAGGTAGATGAAAAAAAGCAGAGCTGACACAGGTCCATAATACTGTGGTGAAAGTCCAGGGAATCCAAGAATGAAGAAGCTTTTCATCCGTGTCTCATTAGCCATCATGATTTTAGTTAGTCAATCAAAACCAAGACAAAATATAAATACCTGCAAGGTAAAAACACAGATTAGATCTTTTAAATATTAATTGCACAACGTAAACAGTCATATCAAATAACTGACGGTGATATATAAAGCCCAAGTTTTCAAAATTATGCCCTGCAACATATTTGGGAAACATTTAATAAGCAAGCAAATAAATATATCTAATGATTCTGCTGCTTTCCCATAGTCAGTCTGGATGTAGCTCTTACATTTCAGATGTAAGTTAAGTATCCAAAAACCACTGCAAGGCATAGATGACTGGAAATATCTGCCTTTATAAAGCTTGACATGATATATCCTCAAAGGATCTTGATGTGAATCAAAGGGTCACATGTTCTTATCTTTCCAATGATAATTTCAACTTGAGTCAAACATCAACCAGAAAAAAAAGCTTAGTTTTTTACTCTTTTCTTTCTATTTTTTTTACTCTTTTGAAAGCTATTTTGGAACTACAACATCGATAAATTATCAAAATGGATTAAGAAAAAAGAAAATAAAACTAAGTAAAAACTGAAAAGTTTAAGGCACAAACGTACACTCTTTTTTTATTGTTTAAAACTATAAAAGATGTTGTCAAAAACATGCAACACTTGTTCTGTTGTGCACGAACAGAGCACTGCACAGTTATGTGTATGTATCAGGTGAATGCAATAACTTTCTGTCATAGTTATTTCCAAGTTACATTGATCATTTGTAGTCAGCACCTGTGTTACATAATTTTTTTCTGACTCCCAATTGAAGGAAACACTGTGTAAATTTTATTTTAGCACAACATCCCCTCAGAGGAATTAAAGGATGTCAGTCTTTAACTGAAGCATATGTCCACAAGAGAAAATAAAAATATGTTAAGAAAGGAAAGGTGGAATCCAGTATGTGTTTCTGTTTTTATTGACTGATCTGCTGATTTTATTCAACAAAACAATAACACACAATGTGCACACAATACTAAAATTCATCAGGATATCACTATTTAGTCATCTGACTTATTTCCGCTGTGGTCCATGAGATTTATGGCTACAGGGCAGGCAGGAAAAGGAAAAGACATGTATACTGCTATATGCTGCTGTGAGCGTATGTTAATCACTGCACGTGCCACTGATATCTCATATTTTACACTGATGCACCAAAAACTAAACACCTCAATGTTATTCAACTGTGAAAATAACAAAAAATAATAAATAAATGGCCTAAAGCACACAAGTTCAGAAACCCAGCCTGTAGAATTTGATGTTTCACTATAATAACTTATTCAGCCTAAATTTTTTCAGTTGTTTTTAAAAATTGTTCAAAGGCAGGGCAGATTTGATTTAATCTGGGATTTTGTTCAATTCCTTCCCCCCGTAAAGAGAAATGTACATCTCCTTTGGGTTATTTCAGGTTACATACACTAGACCTCATAGCCATGGGAATCCTGAACAAAATGAAAATATCCAGTGAAATAATTTGGACATAAAGCATGTAAAATCTTAAAAACCATAGTAATTTTTTTTTAAACTGTTGAACTCTTCCCTCACTGGGATCGCAATACAAGCTGATGCTCTAAAGATGTTCAGAGAAGGTGTTACATTTTTGTTGTCTTGCCTTTGTCAGACTGTTTTTACACTATATTAATATATCTGATTCTGTGACACATTAAAAACCCTTAGTATGCTGTGCATTGTAATACAGCTTGGATCAATATTTACAATTTTTACAAAGGCTCGTGGACATTATCAAAATGTAGAAGAAACATACATAAAAGTTTTTCGGTCTGGTTTCCGGAGGTACCATAGCACAGAAACGTCCTTGCATAAAGTGACCAATGACCTTTTAATGGCAGCTGATAGTGGCATGTGCTCAGTCTTGGTACTTCTGGACCTCAGTGCTGCATTTGACGCAACTGATCACAGCATTCTCTAAATAGACTGAGGCACTGGGTGGGAGTGTCAGATATAGCTTTTGAGTGGTTTTCTTCTTATCTTACAAATAGAGGGTTTTGTGTCGCAGCAAATAACCACATGTAATCATTTCCCCCCTTCAAGTACGGTGTGCCCCAGGGGTCGGTTTTGGGACCTATTTTATTTTCATTGTACATGCTTTCTCTGGGGCACATAATACAAATACATGGAGTTTCATTTCCTTTTTCATGTTGATGGCACGCAGCTGTACCTGCCAGTTAAGACCACTGACCCTGAAAAGTTGAGTGCTTTACTCAACTGCATCACTGCTGTTAAAAACTGGATGTCAGAAAACTTTCTTCAGCTGAACTCCACCAGAACAGAAGTCTTGATTATTGGGTCCAAGCAAATGGCAAAACAAATTCTGCCATCTGCTGGGCCTTTAGTGGATTGCATCAAACCTGCTGCAAAAAACCTTGGCATCTGGTTTGATAGTAACTTAAACTTCGAACAGCACACCACAAAACTTGTACAGTCATGTTTTTAAAAAAAGAAAAACATTCCAAAGATTCGATCTTTTTTATCTTTTAAAGATTCTGAAATGATTTTACATGCTTTTATTTCTTCACGGCTGGATTACTGTAAGCTGTAAAGCCTTTTTGCCTGTCTTAATCAGAAATCCTTGGCCAGACTTCAGTCGGTGCAGAACTCTGCTGCCAGGCTTATAACTAGAACTAAGGAACAGGATCATCCTACGCCTGTTTTAGCATCTTTACACGGGCTAAGAGCACATTTTCGGATTGATTTTAAGATTTTATTGATTACTTTTAAAGCACTCAACGGTCTCTGTCCTACCTACATTGCTGACCTTTTAACAGCTTACTCTCTGGGACGTCCCTGTGATCCTCAGGCAAAGGTCGTTTAGATGTTCCTAAGGCCAGATTGAAATCAATCAATGGGGGACAAAGCATTTTCAGTCTGGGCCCCGAGGCTCTGGAATGAACTGCCTCAAGAAAGCTGGTCAGCTGACTCTGTGCTCTCCTTTAAGTAAAACATATTTTTAGTTTTAAAAGTTTTAAACACAGTTTTTCTTGATTTTATTTAATTTCATATGTCTCCAGTTTTTATTTTTATTGGTTTTATTAACCAAGCTGGTGCTAAAACCTTACTAGGCCTTCTGATATGGCTGATATTTTACTTTGCTGTGATTGATGTCTTATTTTGTTGTAAAGCCTTTTGTAACATTTGTTTTGAAAGGGGCTATATAAAGTTTATTATTATTATTATTATTATTTGATTCACTCTTCTGTCTGGCAATGCTTAATGTCATGGACCATCAGCAGTGTCAGTGTTCCCCTCTGCAGAGGATTGTTAATAATGACCTTTCACCACGACAGTCTTCACCGTCTCACTCCACTGCTTGTTCTGTGAATCTCTTTCTTGCTGTGTCTGTAATGATCAGCAGCACTTCATCTGTAAATGTTTTCAACCCAGACGTGTTTTCAGTTTCTTCCATTTTCTCTGTTGTTCTCTCATCTTGCACATTAACCATGCAACCGCTTGCTGCTGCAACAACGCACACCCATAGGGATGCCAAAAAGAGTTTTATATAATCTAACAGGCCAACACCAGCAGTGAATTTCCTGCATGTGTCTTCATTTTCTCCACTGCTGACGCTGCCTCAGTCTTTTTCTATTTATAACGTTACAAGAGCCACAGGTCTCAGGGGCGTTTCCTCTGAGAAGGGAAGGCTGAAGTGTTACATACCACAGTGATGCTGATGGCATCATCAAACTGGTGCATGAGGACGCTGATGACAGCCGACGCCAGCAGCAACAGGATGAGAGGGTCTTTGAACTGCAGAGAGGGAGCCACAGGAAAAGGTTATGACATCAGTGGCCCTGGTTAGTGGCAACAAAACGCATTATGCCTGTCGAAGGCCTACATTCTGACAGCAGTGTGTGTGTGTGTGCTTCTATACCGTCTGTGTGAGGCCTGGTTTGAGATTAGCAGGACACTGTGTTGAGCTACTTTCATGGTAAATACTTCTATTTACAATCGCTGGGAGCAGCTCATGTCAGTGAGGTTCCCCACAAAGATAAGAACTTCAGATGTGTGTGTGTGTGTGTGTGTGAGTGTGTGAGTGTGTGTGTGTCATGATGTGTGGACAAAGTGAAACAAGTGTCAGTCATCCATGGTGAGAAGGCGGAGCTCAGAGTGAAACGGGCCAGCCAACACTTCCAGCTCTATTTTCAGCTCCAGCATCCAAATGACCTGATTTCCACATCAGCGACGTGACTGAACACAGCCGCAGCGAAACTTAAACTGTTCGCCGTTTAATCCACAAATCTGCTGATCTCATCTTCGGAAATACGAACACAAGACCAGCCGACATGAAGTTAAGGGCAGGCTACAGGCACTTCACAGGGTTGCAGTGTGTAGTATGTACTCCACATGGTTTTCTGGATGAATGCGCACATGAACATCAGCAGGAGAACCAGTGCAGCTCCTCCTTTTAACAGAGTGACGAGTGTCTCTCCTCTCACCTTCAGGCCAAGTGTTCACACATGAAACCTGACTGATCGTGGCTGAAATCTGAAGAATGTCACGTGAGAGAAGGAGCTAAAAAATCCAACACATCTTCTCTCCTCCCTTCTGTCCCCTCACTTCCTTTCCTTCTGTCCTCAACATCCTCCCTTTCTCTCCTCCTCTGCTCTTGCCTCTCTATATTTAACCTCTGTGTTCTGTTGCTGCTCAGAAAGACCTCCGCTTCCCTCTTCTTTCCTTCCTACCTCCCTCCCCTCCTCCGCTGTCTCCCCTCCTCTCCCTCCTTACCTCTCTTCTCTTCTTTCTTTTCTCCACCTCCTCTCCTTTCCCTCCTCCCTCCTCTCCCCTCCAACCCACCTCCCATCCTCTCCTTTCCTCTTCTTCTCTCCTTTCCTTCCTTCCTCCCTCCTCTGTCATCTTCTTTCCTCTCCTCTCCTTCCTCCCTCCTCTTCTCATTTTCTCGCTTCTTCCTCCTTTCTCTTCTCCTCTAACTCATTTCCTCTCCTTTCCTTCCTCCCTCCAATCCTCTCCTCTTCCCCGCTCCTGTTCTTCTCCCATCCCCTTCCATCCTCTCCTTTCCTCTCCTACCTTCATCCTCTCCACTCATATCCTTCCTTTCCTCTTTTCCTCACCTTTTCTTCCTTCCTCCTCTTCCCCTCTCCTCCCCTCCTCTCCTTTTCTTCTTCCCTCCACTCTTCTCTCCTCTCTTCTTCTGCAATTCTCTCCTTTCTTTCCGTCTTTCCTCACTTCTGTCCTCTCCTCCTCTCCTTTCCTTCTTCCCTTCCTCTCCTTCACCCCTACCCCCAACTCTCCTTTTCTTTTTTTTTCCTCTGTCCCCTACTCTCTCCTTTAATTCCTTCCTTTCTCTACTCCCTACCTCTCCTTCCCTTCCTTCCTACTTTCTTCTCCTATCCTCCCAGTCTCTCCTTTCTTACTCATTTTCTTTTCTTCCTCTCCTTTCCTTCCTCCCTCCTCCATCCTCTCCCCTCCTCTCCTCTACTTCCTGCCTCCTCTCCTTTCCTCTCTTATTTTCTCCTTTCCTTCCTTCCCTCTTCTGTCCTCTCGGCTCAACAGCAGCAGCTTTTGACCTTGTCACAGTTCATGTGGACAAACAGATCAGCAGCAAAACTCCCTCAGGCTGCTTCTGTTATTTAATGAATTTATTTTTCTGAAAGGGTTTTAAACATGAGCCCATGCTCAAATATAGACTCAGCATTTGTCCCACAGCACATTTCTCTTGTCTTGCTCTTCCCGTTTCTCTGCGTCGTCAGATATGTAGAACAGATAATTGAATGTCTACATGTAACGTTAACCATGTAACAGGTGGCATTTGTCACTGAGTGAGGAAACATGATGTTGGTATTAATAAATCAGATATGCTGTCAAATTATGTGAGCGAACAGAAACCGAATCTCAAACACATTCTGCAGTTAACTGTCCACCTACTGTGATGTATTTCAGTGGCATGACAGGAAAAAAACACTCTCACACTCACTCATATGTACTTAATAATAAATAAAATTTATATTGTGTCCTTATTGTGTTTTATATGTTTTTGTCTTTTTTTCAAAATAAAAAACGAGCAGCTCTGTTGTAGCGATTAAATCCGTTTCCCGTGTTTACGGTCTGAGCTGAAAATTTAGTTGCAATACATTTTATCAGGCATGAGATAAAAATAGCCCACAGTTTCATCCTGGAGCTGCGTTCATGCTGCCGGATGCGTGAAGAGCTTCCTGAGACTCTTCTGTCTGATAAGTCGCTGAAACATGGACCGTCAGATAAACAAATGAGGACAAACTTTGGTCTTCATTGAGGAAACTGGAGCCAACACAGGAACCACACACTTTACTGTCAAACCAAACATAAACCTGATAAACTGAGACGCCGCCCATGCCACAAAAATCCTCGTGACCACTTTCAGTCTCATCTTCCCTCGTCTGTACGTTAGCACCTTATAGCACGCTCCTGATGGTGAAACCTTTCACATGTGATTTGTTACCTGCGAAATGTATTTCTTCCATAGCGGCTCCTCTTCACTGATGTCGAACTCGTTCCAGCCGTGGTAGACTCGCCTCCTGCTCACCTCCTCCTGGTTCAGACCAAACTGCAGGTCGGCCTGTCAGCAACAACAGCACAGAACAATGGCTGCTTTGACAATGCACTGCCAAATGTGACACACACACACACACACACACACACTGGGGATTCCTTGTCCACTAAACGAAGAGGCTGTTCAAAGGCTCAGGATTGTGTTAGCAGGGATCAGTCTAGTGCTTCTTTGCAACTGAATTAGAGTCCTTCCAAAATCAAAACGATCGCAAAATGCTTCTGATACCACAGAAGAAGCCGGTATCAGCATCGGCCAGTATGTCAGTGCACCAATCTGACACCATGGAATTTATTATCCAGTACACAGTTAGCTTAGCTAGCTCTGACTGATGCTACAAACCTGAAATCAATTCTTCTTTGCTGCTGTAAAACAGAACGCAGGAAGCTGAGCTGCACTGCTACGGTCAACTTCTATTTTTAAGAGCAGCAAAGAAGAACATAGAGTCAACAGCGATAGCATAATGTCCAAAATTGGCATAATTTTACACTGGAAAGTCTTTCCAGTAAAAAGCTTATGTGTGAGGAATCTCTGGATTTTTGTTTTGAAGTTGTTTTGGCACTGTTGGTTTACAGCGTTTTATTTAAATCATTCTACTCTACTGAATTACGACTGCACCTGAGGTCTTAAAATATAGTCATTTATTCCTCAATTTATTTATTTATGTTCTTTTCTACATAATAAAAGAAAGTTCCACTGCATTAACATCTCTGTATGTATTTTTTCATATTCTACAAAGGATTTAATCTGAGCCGGAACATACAACGATAGCCACGTTTCCATTATCTGGGAAGCACATTTCAAGAGAACTTTTGAAATTTTGCAAAAAGAAATGAAAACTAGGAGCCTTTCCAACAACTGGTCTAAAGCAAATAAATTAGGCTGCAAAGAGTAGTTTGGTTAAAAGATGAATTTCGTTTTTTCCATTCACTATTTCTAATGCAATATTTTAAAATGTGCATCAAAAACGTTTATGGAAACACGGTTAATGATTGTTATCACATCACATCCATGCGGGGTCAACAGTAAACAGCAGGGAACAAAAATATATATGTTTGGGTTTGTTTTTTTTTTTTAAGCGCTGGTATCTGTCGACACACAAGTTTAGGTCTCTGAAACAGTATCAGAAAGGAAAATATGGTTATGGAATATCTCTAAACTAGATATCGGTATTTTCCTAATATTAATAAAACCAAACATGGCGTTTGTATGCAGTCTTCAAAATGTGTTTCTCTGTTAAAATGTTGCATTAAACAAACATCTTTAGATGTAAAAGAAAACTGTTCAACAATTAGTTTTGTTTTTTAATAACAATTTTGTTAAAATTATCACTTTGTTAATTAGTGTGAAGTTAAGACATGATTATCATAACCATCATTGATGCCCTCGTCAGGGATGGGGATTATTAATCGATAATCTGTAACTGACTGTTAAATGTTTAGTCGTGAAATTTCTATCAATCAAATGTAATGTAAATATAGCTTATGTATAATATAGC
>JAQLOL010000024.1:22919899-22936692 GCA_029783665.1 Naso thynnoides | reverse complement strand
CTGAACAGGTGATTATTTTTTGAATTAATTAATTATTATTTTCATCAGGATTATTTGTCTGTGTCAGAGGTGCCTTTATTTTCACCAGCAGGTCACACGGGAAAACCAGACTGCCAGGAGTCACTCTATCTTTTTTCTCAAGCTGTAACTTCTACATAAAATCATTTTCAATCATCAAATCATCTTTCAACAACATGGTTATAGTTAGAAGTTTTTTTTGTCGAATATCTGTTAACATATTGTTAAAATTTCGTGAACATATACAAATAATTTTTTTAAAAAGTCTTTAGACAGTATAACAGTCACACTGTTGAAAGTCGACTGATATGATGTTGAAATGTCACAAACTCTATAAACTATCCTCAGGCTCACTATCAACTGAAAATGCAGGAGTCTTTGAACTTAATGTACAGGACTGATTGTTCGGTGTAAAAATGTTCCTGTATCCAAGCAAGCAAACAGTAAATCTCTAAACATGTCAAAAGATAAAAACATGCTCTGAAGGTTCAAGAAGACAAGTTGAAAAATAAAAACAGTGAGCTTAATGCTAATTTTTGCATTTTGCTTCCAGCAATGCATGAAACGTCTTGCTGGATTTGTAGCTTAGCCAACAATGCCTTGATTGTTCTCATCCTCTTAACTTCTGACAGATTAATGTATTTTTATTTCATGTTTTGTCTCAAAATGGCTACTTAGGATGTAGTCTTTTTTTTTTTTTTGTCTTTGAGGCTCTTTCTTTGTGAGTCCAAATTAATTCTCCATCACCTGTCTCAAAGACAGCAGATCACATCGACGTCAGCTGTGGCAGATGGAAGCAAAGCACACTCACGGCATAAAGCATTTCAAACGAAAGGCCAAATTACATTAATCACATTACTGTGATTTGTCTTATGGCAGGGTCAGACTACAAGACATTTTTGTCTGGCCCTACATCTTTTGGGTTGGGCTATAATCAGGCTCATTTTGTGTGGTGTGACCCCGGCATCAGACCCCCAGAACAGGCAGAACCATCATGTGGGCCAGTTCACCCCAGTTGGCTGTACAATGCCCACGTCTGTGTGTATGCTGCCAATAGTCTGGACTAAGTGTTGGTTGTAATATACATCATCTACACGTGGTCAAAGTGCACCACTGCCTAACTTTAAAGGCTGCCATTGTGGCAGAAATATCTTTTCTGTAAAAAAAAAAAAAATCACAGACAAACATTTTGTTTAACCTGGCAAATTTATTTCTCATCTGTTTTAGATATATAACAAATAAATTAAGGAATTTAGAAAGATAGTACTGGCAATGTTTTTTGTTTGTTTGTTTGTTTTTTTACTCATTCCATAGTCATAAAGACAAGGGAAAAAAAAACTATTTGACCAGATTTTAAGAATGTATCATCAGAATTTCAATGTCAGTGTGTATGTGCTCTGATCATCTTAAACTTAAATTTTCCCAGTGAAAACTCAGGAGCTACTTGTTAGTCATGTAAGATGATGCCTTGCCCACTTTTCTTCAGGGTGCACATAGTAACGCTTTAGTTTTTAGTGATTATTAAGTCCCCTCTAGTTTTGTGTTTTGTGTAATCAGGGACAAATCAGTGGGTCAGTTCAGATATGTATGAATTAGCCCTTCACATAAAGATTCAATAATTTAGTATTTCTAAGTCTATCTTGACCATGAAAAAATAATACTTCATTGTGCAGTACATCTGTTTTGCTGCAATTATAGGATTTAAAACATGTTCTAAAAGTGATCCTTACGCTTTTTATGTATGTGCGATCAGAGGTGGTCAAAGCAGGTTTTACCTTTTTTTTCTTATAAAATGATTATACAAAATGAAACATGTTTCAGAATATCTGTATTTTAATAATCAACCACACAAACATGCAGACATCTGCAATTACTCTATATGTTTTAAATTTTTTGTTTGTTTTTGGTTACAGCACTAACTGTAGTGTGTCTAATGGATTCACAGTTGTTTGCACTTTAGACAGTGCATTTGGTGCATGATAAGGGGGAAAAGAACATTTAATATGATGGGCTGCAAGGTTCACTTTTCTTAAAAATAAAAAATAGTAATTGAATATAAAATTAAATATAAAGATATAAAGATCAAGAACAGAACATGCTGTATATGTGAGAAACAGTTTTACAAAAGTCTTTCAATGAAAATGTAATTATGTACATGGCAAAGTGCAGAATGGCATTACTGCTATAATATCTCTATCTAGAATCAAGCACCATTGTGCTTACATAAGCACTCACTGTACACCGTTAAAGAAACACAAAATAAACCACATTACGACTAAATTTTCAAAGCTGACAAAATGTCAGTCAAGGCACATATTTTCAACATTGAAGTTATGTTTCCCACCTTTTACATACTGTTTTGAGGAAATATACAGACAGATATCAGATATCAGTCAGTCCACTTCAAATCCAGGGTAAATGACTTGTTCAACACAGGAAAACAGCATTTCCACACAGAATTTACAGTTTACACATAAAAGAAACAGTTACAAGAGATTTCAGTTTGTGTTTGAGTTCCTGCACTTGTCCTGCTTCATTGAACAGTTGGTATTGTTTCCACATTACCATCAGAATGTTACTTATAGTAGTGTTATGTTGGTAAATGCAATTCAGTAAGAAAATATTAAATGCTGTTCATTACATGTGTAAAGATTTAGACCAAATCTCTTCTGTTCTGTAAGACTCTCAGGAGAGTGTTTCGTATTTCTCTTGTATACAGCCCATATACTATTGGATTCAGCAGTGGAGGCACAAGAAATATCAGCATGCCCATTATCTTTTGCAAATCACTTGAGACATTTTTGAACCTATGTGATAAAATGGTAAAAGTTCCCACAATCTCAAATATTATCAATATAACCAACTGCGAAATGCACGTGTTGACAGCTTTCGTCTTTTCTTCAGACCTCCTTGTAACCACACACGTGATCAGAATCTTTACATAGGAAAACGCCTGAACAGACACACTTACAGCTTGCATGACAGCTGTGTTGAATAATCCTACAATGTTATTGACTGTAGTGTTTCCACATGTGAGCTTCAGTAGAGACGGGTTGTCACAGAACACATTCATAATGACAGATTTACACCTGGGAAGCCTTGTGTGCAAAGAGAACAAAAACACAATCAAGACAAAGTCAAGACCCCAAACCAGAAAGATAATGCAGAACACAACTCGAGGGGTCATGATGGAGCTGTAGCGTAACGGCATGCAGATGGCAGCATAACGATCGAAGGACATTGCTGCAAGAATAAACAAGATTCCACCACCGTACATGTGGAGCAAGAATGCTTGTAAAACACAAAGAGGATAGTAAACCGTATTTGTCTCTGTCACAATGTCAGAAAGCACTTTTGGTAGCATAGCAGTGATGCCTATCAGGTCGTTGAGGGGAAGACTAAACAGGATGAAATACATGGGCTTGTGAAGGTTCTTCTTCAGAATGATCAAAGTCAACAAGGTCAGGTTGAAAAAAATGCCGAAAAAATAAACTATCAGACCAAGAAAAAATATGGGATATCTTCCTCCGGGTGGAATAACGAAGGGGTCAAGACTCAACTCAGAGCTGAACCCAAAAGATTCATTTTCCATCGTTACTTAGATTAGAAACAAGCAAATTTAAGCAAGTTCGACAACATGTCACTTCCAAAGTAGCGCTATATGAAGTGTTGCGAGCTGCTCTGCGCGCCTTGCTTTATTTACTGATCCGCAAACCGTAACAAATGAGGTCACCTATTGCCTCTGGGACTGATCGTGATGTTGCATCAATGAATAAATCAGGATTATTTTAAGATAAAGTTCTGAGATCTCTTAAAAAGAAAAGAAAACATTAGAACCTTAGCAGGTATTAAAATATTATATATAACCTCAAATAAACTTACTGTTATTTATATAAGGGTTACTTTTCATATAAATTAATGAAAATGTGCGCTTGAATAACTGAATTAGAATTTACTACATTGTTTAAAAACTGCACATGCCCTGTTGTTTTCACATGTGCCTGCATTTGTAAATCCTGTGCAGTTAATTTCTGGTAATTTGTACATAGAGTCCTCTGTTTCTTAATATAACTACCAAAAAGGTATTTTAAAATATTAACTCCTTACAATTAGGTTGTGCAAAACAAACTGAAGTGGATTTTTATTTGATTTTATTTAAGGATCATTAGCTGATACCATAGCAGTCAGCTAGTCCTCCTGGGATCCACACAAAAATATACAAAAATCACACAAACACCACCACAAATACGAATACATGAGCTAAAAGCCAGAAATCAATACACACATACATACAACAATACAAAGAAATAGCATACATATCTCTATACAGATACAAATACATTAGCTAAAAAAACAAAATCAACACAAAAAACCCCAAAACAATTTATTGTACGGATAAAATAGACAAATATTCCTAAACAACTCAAACAACAAAGCCAGATTATTGTTTAATCACTGCTTGCATTGAAGGCTTTACTGTAGAGCTGCCTTTAAATTACTGAATTAAATTCTCAGAAAACTGATAAAATAAGACAATCAAATGATGATTACAAGTGACAGCAGCTTGAGGAACAAGCTTAAGATACAAACAAATAAAGAATATTAAAAAAAGATAGATAAAAACAAAAAGAATGATGGAAGATTAGCAAGTTTGTTACGATACGAGAGTGTGTTTTACGCTTTGGTTGACTTTTTTTGGAAATGCAGAATTGTAGCTGATATGAAGACCAACCGTATTCAAACAAAAGTGAAAGAGTAGGAAAATAAAAGGCTTTTTTTTTCAAGAAAAACTATTTTTGACTTAGATGAATAAGAGTAAAGGAAGTTTTCTGTTGCCGTTCTAGGTTTGTGATACATTTTGATAACATCTCTGGGACTTTTCATTCAGAACAATGATATTAAGTTGACATTACTTAATCTTTTAATTTTTAATCTTAATCTTTTTAACTACATTTGTAAAGGTAGGTATTTAGTTTTATCTCAATTACCAAATAACTAAATGTATCACCGTCTGAACACTCTCAGTCAAAAGGCTGGGCAATTTTTCTGTTATCTAATTTTCTATTTTAAATTGAAGCTATTTTACATTCACTTTAACGTGTCGAATCTTCAATTATGAACTGAAGCTTCGATTTTACTTAAAAATTCAGAGTTCAGAGTTGGCTGTTGTTTTGATGGTGGTCTATCAAGTCTTTTATCAAAGCTACATATCGGCCCTCACTACTGTTTGGGCTGCCCTAAAAATTATGCTCTGCTTAATCTGAGTCCCCTTTATTTTGTTTGACTTTGAAAGGGCTGTATTGGTATGACACTACAGCAGGATTACTTTCATCAATACTTGAGAATAATCAGTTCTATTTTATTTATTTATTTTTTTTAATCCAAGGGTTACGGCAACATTTCATGTGATTTTATTTGCTTTTATTCTCTGTAAGGTAACCTTGGGTGACTTGAAAGGCACCATCAAATAAAATGTGTTATTAAGATTATTATTATTATTATTATTAGATGCATTACAAATTGTCAGAATTACATCAGCTACATGTATTATTACTTTGTCAAAACATACCTATTAATGAGCCCCTTTGAGAGATAATTAGGCAACATGTTATTAACTGTCTCACATTGTAATTAATCCCTGGACAATTAACCTCCAGTTGATGATGAGGTGACTTGTTGTTTGCCAATAACACCCTAAGGAAGCTGTAACATGTGACAACAACTTGTAAATATTTGATTCCCTAACTTTATTCAATAATTGTGTTTTTATGTAAAATGTGTCAACAGATCAAGTTCATATTGATTTTAACTAATATTATTTGCTTTGTGTGTTTTTTTTTCTAATTTAATCAGCATTTAACAAAAAAAACCCCAAAACAAATAGTGCTAATAAATGTGTTAATTGGGTTAATCAATCAAAAATGTATAACATACAGTAATTGTACCATCTTTTTTTATGTCCCAAAAGGAAAACAGTAATTGAAACAGACTGAAGTGGTCACATCAGGCCTTTGGGGAAAAAGGACCAGGTTCATGAACACAAAAGGCCTGTTAGGACATGAGAAAGACTAATCATCTCACCCAAGAGAAATGGACATGATGGACTCTTGAGTTGCTGTGATAATTGATTTGACCCTTTAATTACTTTCTGTGGTTTTCCTCCTGTATTACAACTCTACTATGACAATTGTCACAATAATTTGTTTTTAGTGAGAGTTCCTTCGCCTCACATCAAAGTGTATGAGGCCTTGCTTTGCAGAGTTAATGTGTTCTTCTGGTGTTTACATGGGTTTCTTCCCAACCTGCACACATTCAGGTAGATGAATTTTAAACTTTAAACTGAATTTTTAACTTAACCCATTCCTGAGGAGCGGTGGACAGGAACAGCACAGCACCCAGAGACCAACTGTAGATCTTAGCCAGTACCTCGGTCAAGGGTACTGACTGGAGATAGACCTAACATCCATGTTTTGATGGTGGGGCAACCAGAACAATTGTAGGAAACCCATGAGAACACGGGGAGAACATGCAAAAACATTATTATTATTATTAATAAAGAAGAAGAAGAAGAAGAAGAAGAAGAAGAAGAAGAATGTGAAAAGTGAAACCAGCTCTGTGCTGCCTCTGTTTTAAAAAAATGTTTGGAACCTTTTTCAGTCTTTGAGATGAGTAATGTATTTGCATGGCATTTATATGAACTTTGAGTCATCATTTACTATAGTAAATATGTAGTGCTAATGGGTTTAACTACTGAGAAATAAAATAATTTGAAAGATATTCAGGAAGAGAGATTGACCTCTGTGATAAAAATGACCTTTGTACCTGACCGTTGACCTCAGAGGGCTTTTTTTAGCCACTTGCCCAAGACTCCTTAATATGTGTCCAAATGAACCAAATTAAATATCAAACTATAAGTTTTCCTGTATGTACATGTGAGGATCACATGGACAATACAAGAAACGGAACCCTTGTTTAATGATAAAGTAGATGGAGGTTGGGGGAGTAGGGGGTGGAGGCCAGTGAATGGATATAATATGTCACTTATGTTGGCAATTAAAAAGATTTCGGCGCTGACTCAGGATTCCCATCTCCACAGGTGAGGCACTACCATAGTGATTTTGTGTTATTTAAACATACAGCATTGTGCCTTTTGCTTTGATTGTTGGATTTGTTGATCATTTATTGTACACATGTGCTTTTCATCTGTATAATGTACTCGTCTCTGCCATTACAGAACACATTTATACCCAGATGATTTAAGTATTTGTTCAGAAGAAGAAGAAATTTAAAAGGTAGGAACTGTCCCTCCACGCAAAGCTCTTTTTTAAAATATTTAATGATGCCTAAAATGTATGCTTTTTACTTTTATCTATTGTTGTATGTATTAAAATAATTATACATGATTTAACTCATCACATTAAGTTTTTAACTTTTTCTTCTTCAGGTTTTTCATCAAATGACACAGAATGCAAAGCAACATGACAGTTTCCAGTGGCATCCTAGAGATTCAAGGCTTCGACGTCTCTCCAGAGTTCACCTATCCTGTGTTTTTCTTACTGCTGTTTGTTTACTTCTCCCTTCTCTTTTCTAACATTGGAGTTCTCGCTCTCATCGTCACTGAGAAGAGTTTGCACCAGCCGATGTACTTTCTGTTTTGTAACCTGTCTGTCAATGACCTGATCGGTAACACGGTCCTACTGCCTCAGCTGATGGCTCACATCATTTCAGCAGAGCGCTTCATCACCTACAGCCAGTGTGCTGTTCAAGCCTTTTGCAGCCACACGTTTGGATCAGCCTCACATATGATTCTCATTATTATGGCATTTGACAGATATGTGGCGATATGCCACCCCTTAAGGTACAGCTCGATAATGACCACTAAAACTGTGATTGGGCTGTCAGCATCTGCGTGGGGGGTGTCATTGCTGCTCGTGTCTGTGCTGATAGGCCTCACAGTGAGGCTGTCTCGTTGTAGATCACTTATACAAAATGCTTATTGTGACAACGCATCCCTGTTCAAGCTTTCCTGTGACGATGTGTCCATTAACAATATCTACGGACTCTTCTTCACTGTGCTGCTGTTCAGCTGCTCAATCGGAGGCGTCGTCGTCACCTATTTCCGAATAGCTCTCATCTGCTGGATCAAGAAAAACAAAGAGCTGAATAGCAAAGCATTGCAGACATGTGCCAGCCACCTTGTTCTTTATCTTATCATGCTCTGGTCAGGGTTTTTAACAATCATATTGCATCGTTTCCCAGATTACCCAGATCTAAGGAAGATTGCTTATGTTTTATTTCATGTGGTCCCTGCTAATTTAAATCCAGTGGTTTATGGGATGCAAACAAGGTCATTACGGGACAAAATCATCCAAATACTGCAAAGAAAAGTGACTCCAACATAAAATGATCTGTTTGTGCTGTGCTTAAAGATCTCCTCCAATCAAAAATGTGTTTTTCTTATGTTTCCCCAAAAATGTCTTTTCTGACGTGTGTCTGTGTAAAGTTTGACACGAGAGAGGTGTTTTAATATTTTAAGGGTGAGATGTCTGTGCACCTCCCTAAAATCTGAGACTGAAAAATAGATTTGATAAATAAAGGCAAAGAAACCAGGATTTTTCTTTACATACATACTTTCAATTGTGTCTATAGGGAAACTTTAAGGCTTTAATATAAGATACACACTCGTTGCATGTTCTAGAGCCTGTCTGCATTTGAAACACAAGGATTTACATAGGGGTGGCTGTTTCAAATAAAAAAATAATTACATCTTCATTTAAGTTGCAGTTCGTTTTGTAAACTCATATGTGAGACATTTTTATCTTCTTCAGTATCTTTAAAATTATCATCAACAGGCAAGGTCCTACAAATTCTTCATCTTCATTCGTCTCCATTTAGCTAATTTTCTGTTTATGTATGTATTAGGACTTCTTCTGATTTGTTACAATCGCATATTTTAAGTCAACACAGCAGATTATCATGACAAAGAGTGAAAACAACTGACTGAGTATGTAAACTAATGTCTGTGGTCCCTGTGAGCTGGACACCAATAACAAGCTCTCTACTCACACCTTGTGTCTGACTGCTGGAATAACATCAAGGACCTTGTTTTGTAGTTTGTGTTCTGTTACTAATCTTGATTACTTTAAGCGTCATGAAAATCACTACAACTACAATGTCTGTTACTATAATATTGTTTGCATTGTAGTGAGTATATTTAAGTATTTTCATGTATTTGTGGTTACAGAGCTGCAGGGATTACAATAATATTTCATGCAGCATAGTCACTAGTGATAGTTTATTAATCTAACACTTGAACAGAAAACTGTGTTTCACAGCAGTACAATGCAACAAAAACTGCAAGACTTTATTTGGATAGTCAGCCTACAGATAGTTCATTCGAGCATTTGTGACATTTCAATAACGCATCAGTTGTTGATAATATTGTAGTCATAGTTGTCTGAATATTCGCTTATACATTTTTAAATATTACTTGAACATTTTTAGAATGCTCAACAAAGGGTTAGGGTTAGGTAAAACTCTTACATTGTTTAATGTCAACTGACATGTTGTTAAAATGTTACATATCTGTCAACTTTCTGTAGGGGGACAATCCAAATAAAGTCTTACCAGAAAGACTCACTTGTTGTGCATGTGCATGTGTTTACAATTGCACAAGCATAAAATAAGATGAAACACATATTCATTCTGTAGTCCTAAAACAACAACAACAACACACACACACACACACACACACACACACACACACACACACACACACACACACAAAATCTTGAATTATGTTTGGGTTTTTTTATGTTGTTCTTTTACCTAATCATGTGAAAATATTACATTTTTAATTTGATTTTACTTTTATAAAATGACAAAGTCTTAGAGTGACACCCACAGTGAGTGACTGCTTTATCTGTGGTAAAAGAAAACCTGAAAAACTATTTCCATAGACAATGCATAAATAGCAAAGAAAAACTTTTCTCCCTATGAAGAGGAAGTCAGTTTGTTTTTACGCCACAGGATGATGATTTATGAAAGGTCAGCCAGGGGTCCCAACAGATCTTGTTGTCTATTTTTCACTTTTCTAATTTGACAGTACGTATTTCTCAAATTGTTTTTCCAGATTAAGTCCTTAAAAAACACAGTTCTGCTGAGCAAGCATTGTGCTTTCCTTTGGTTCGGATTAAAGAGTCATGGCCCATTTTACAACATAAAGACCACAGATAATTCACATCAAGAGCAGGGCAAATGGTGGAGGATGGTGGGGATTTAACAGATAATCCATGTGAGTCACACTGAGATGTTGTCGTCTTTTGCTCTGATTTTATGTACACAACCATGCCATGTTGTGCTTACTTTACCAGTGTGTTTATTTATGAATTCAAACTTATTTGTGTACAAATAAATTGCCCAAACCGTTTATTTGTATACAAATTTTTTGCATGGGGGACGACATTCAAGGGTTAAATTAAATTAGGGGGGAAAAAATGATAATTTCTTTCTTTATTTTTTTAATCCTTTATTTAGTCAGGAAGGTCCCATTGGGATACAGTATCTCTTCAGAAGAAGCAGCCAGGAAATAGGAAGTAGCCTACCAGTCAAGACGGTAGCACATATATTTCCTCAAATACAGAACCTAGACACCCTTTGGTGCCCAAAGACACAATCAGAGGAGCTGGGTCTTTTTTTGTTTGTTTGTTTGGTTGGTTGTTGTTGTTGTTGTTGTTGTTTTTAAATCACTGTCCTTGTGTACTGTACAAATAAAAAAAAAAAATCTGTTGGTTTCAGGACCCTGCACTTTGACACTAATTTCCATAAAATAAGAAATTATGTTTAAAATTTATGAATCAGTAATTGAAATCATCTTTACATGTAACTTCTCTTTATTGCTTTTGTGAACTCCTTAAATTATTCCTTAATGAGCAAAGAAATAAACATTTATTGAAATAAATTGACCAACATGTTGTTTATTTTACATAAAAACACTACATTGTGAAATTACAATCAGTAGAAAAAGTGTATTGAATTGCCAACACAAAAGCTATTTGTTTGTGTGAACTTTTTAAAATTCGACAGGACAGAAATTGGGGAATGCACGTTGTCAAATACAACAAACAACCAGAAGTTTATTATAGATCAAATTCTACTTATAGGTAGGACTGCAATGGGGTGGGAGATGTCTGGCCTTCAGAATGAACCATTTCTAACAGTTATTTTTTGTATGCTAAACGGTTAATGGACTGTTTTTTAGCAACTTCCTTTTCAGTCCTTTGACCACTGAAAGCACTTTTACAACACAAGTGAGCATTCAGTGTTACAAACACACACATTCACAGAGTAAGGGTAGGGATGTCTCTACAACCTTGTCCTTAGAAACACTTACCAATGTACTCGCACACTAATAGAACAATGTGAGGCAAAGTATTTTGCCCCCGGACACTGTGGCATGCAGATCGGAGGAACTGGGGATTAAACCACTGACCTTCCATTAAATAGATGACCCAGCTTCCTTTGCTACAGCCGCCTCCCTATGCTGCCCCCTATGAATTTGAAAGGTGGCTATTTCTTACATATTGCATGTTGGACTTAATATCCCTCTGCTTACCCTCCCCTTCAAACTGTGCAGGAGAACCTGCAGTGAAACTCAAAGTCAAAACAAAAGTCATTCTCTAAAGTTTGTGTTTTGTTTGTCTGCTCTAAGCTACAGTTGAAATATGGCGGACCATGTTGAAGAGGACCTACTACCTCTGTTGATTAGAAAAAAGGCTCATTCTCAATGGAAATATTAATTTTATTTTCAGGTGATTATGCACTAATGAAAGTGCCTCTGTATGTTATTTTCCCTTTCTGCCTTAGTCTATAAATGGATCTCCTGAAATCCTACACACTGAACCTTTAATAAATCCTCTATTAGTCCATAATAATCTCTATGTTATGAACTCCAATTTACACTGTCATTAAAGCAGTTCTGCAGTTAGATGGCTTTACCCATAATCAGAAGGCTCATTAAAAACACCATGATGAAAAATATCCACATGAAGAAGCGGTCTAAGACTTTGGCCACCTTCTTCCACTCCCCAGTCCTTCTCTGCGTGGCCCTCTGATCTCTGTAACAGTTGGCTATGTACTCGATGTTACGCAGCAGCTGCCTCTCATTGATCTGGGTGCTGCAGGGAACTTCTGTGTGTTTTTTCTCCTCATCACTCACACCTCCTTTCCTGCATCTCCTCTGACTCCCCGAATCTCCACAGTCCATGCTCATGAACATGCCATTCTTCCAAGTGCTGTAGTGGTTAGTTGGGTTGATCCCTATAGAGCCCATTGGACTCATCATCTGATCCACATCTTCCCTCTCCTCTGTGGTCATGGAGCCCACAGTCTCTTGTCCTGTCTCCATTTTGAAGACACAGTCCTCTCTGCACGATCCTGCCTGGCCATTCATGGTGCAGTTGGTATTCTTTACAAGTGGAGGCTCCTGTTTTGGCGGCTGTGGGGACATGCAGTTCTCCCCAACCTCGTAGACAAAACACATTCTGGCCATGTACTGCAGAATGACTGTCTTTGCCCACTTGGGAACGGGCTTGGCATCAGGGCCACAGTGGTGTATGTTCATGATGAAGATGGTCAGGGCAGTGGAGGCAGTGATCATGGTCATTGTTGCAATGTAATACTTACCTGTGGAGAAAAATGTGAAAGGGAAGTCAACAGTCAGGGCCAACACATTCTCACTTTAACTTCTAGAGCCACAACGATTAATCGAATAATCGAGTAATCGTTGCAAGGTAATTGAATAATTGATTAATTGATCAATAGAAAATTAAGTGCCAACTATTTTGATGATCGATTAATTGTTTCAGTAATTTTTCAAATAAAAAAGTGAAGTACTGCCAGTTTAGCCTCTTTAATGTGAGGATTTGCTGCTTTTTTGTATCTATGATCATGAATGAGGAGTCATTGTGTTTTGGGCTGTTGTTTGGACAAAGGAAAAAAAATGAAGATATTAAATTGGGCTCTGGAAAACTGAGATGAGCATTTTTCTCACTTTTTCGATATTTCATGAATATCAATCGATTCATCGTAAAACGAATTGGCTACCAACCTCGTCACATAGAGACTCTTGGTTGATGTTTTAGCATTTGTGTGTGACAGCCTACATTGCGAAACAGTTATAATATGGTCATGTTTAGGCAACAAAAAAAATTGGCTTGGTTTCGAAAAAGATTTTTAACTTTCACTCTGACTCAAACCCCAGTTTGCGTGACCCATGATTCAATCCCAACCTCCACCTCTCTCTGGGTTTTTTCACTTTTTCCACTTCGTTCATTGCGTTGCTAAAAAACTTCCAATACTGGCGCAGATGGTTTGACGTAGGAATTACGTGAAAGGAAGGCCCAAGTATTGTTTTTAAAAATTTATACCAGTCTGAATACTTGTACATATGATACTAGCACTGGTGTTATGAATATATTGATTTTGTAAGGCACCACTGGTTTGCAATATGGCCATATGTTTTGGTCGTATCTCAACAAGCTGAACTGCCAATTCTGCTAAAAAAACACAAGACAAGATTTCACCACACTAGAAGAATGGCATGGTTGTAGCTAATGCAGTAGTGAGTGGAGCCACATTTAATCTAAGAATACTTGATTGATAGCCTATGAGAAAAACCATACATATATTTTTTCTATGTCTGGGTACAAAAGGGAACAAATGTAGGTACTGTTTGCCTGGATAAGCCATGATAATACTTGAGACTTGGTTTGTTTGGTAGGTACCTTGAAAGTATTGAGAACTGACACCCAGCCCTTCTTTGAAGCCTGGTTCGTATAGAAGCTCAAGATACTAGTGTTGTAGTCAAGACCGCTCTAACCAAGACCGGGATTTCACCAAGACCAGAATGTGCCGAGACCGAGAAAGGACCAAGAGTTTCAGGGCCCAAGACCAAGTGAAGGCCAAGACCATAAAAAAAATTCCTTCTGATTTTGAGTTGGCAATGGAAGTTTAATGTTTTCCCAGCCGTCTCAGTAAGTACTGCCTTGCAGAACCTGCACTCTGCCAAGCGTTCTCTCTTGTCTGCTGTTTTTCTTTTTCTGAATTCTCCTTGATCAAGGTAGCCAAACTTAGACGAATCAAAAAAATCAAACTACAAATGACATGTTATTGGCTAATTTGAAGAAAAAGGTTTATATAAAATTACAGTCATTACATTAACAAATAAATCTGTTGTTGTCTTGACTGGCCTTGATTAAAATTCCTGCATCTGCTGGGCTATGTCCGAGACTGAGACAAGACCGAGTCAAAATGCATTCGATTCCGAAACGAGACTGAGACTTTCTAAAAGTGGCCTTGAGACCAGTCTCAAGACCAAGACCAATCTTGGGTACTACAACACTACAAGATACACATGCACTGTTTTTAAGGCAAGGTGCACAGATCTGACCTCATTTTATTGTCCTTACCAATAAGTGGCACATTCTCAGAGGGTGGCATGATCTCTGCAACAAGCAGCTGAAAGACAGTGAGCGCCAGCATCACGGTGACACCCAAAGAGACCTTTTCGCCAGAGTCGGCAGGCAGGTAGAAGCCCAGTGGAGCCAGGAAAGAGATCATCACACATGGTATGAGCAAGTTGAAGACGTAAAAGGACGCTCTTCTTTTCAGTTTCAGCGTGTAGGTAACGTCAGGGTAAGGGTCAGCACAGCAGCCATACAAAATAATGTTCTTTTTAGCTGGCATACCCAGCACTTCCCACTCCACATTTTCCACCAGGTCCGCCAGGTCAGCACTCTCCAAGGCGTTCAGGATGTCCAGCTGGTTACCGTTGTAGGTCCAGGAGCCGTAGGTGAACCTGCACTGCTGAGCATCGAAGGGGAAGAAAGACACATCCACTTTGCAGGAGCTCTTGGTGATGGCAGGGGAATCCCACATTATCTGGCCATCATGTCGGATTACCACATTGGTGTCCATGGGGCCAGTGAAATGGTCATCAGCACTGGAAGACAGAGAAAACATGTCTGGGAAAAGAAATTAGAGCTACAGTGTTCAAACCAAGGCCAGTTATATGTTTTGAATACCTTTGTGAAATCATCTGAGAGCAGAGACATGGTGGAGAATATTTTAAGAAGGAAATTTGATCAGAATACAAAGGCACAGGTACACCAACTGAGGGAAGAATCAACACATTTTGGAGAGTTGCACTCATTCCTCAGTGTTGTGTCTGCGTTTCATATTTTTCCAGTTTGTGGCAGTGCATAATATGAATTTTTATCAGGTTATCATGATGAATAGGAGAGACATCTTATCGTTCTCTGGCCCTACATCTACTTGGACAATACTTCTTTTCTCTCCCTCTTTCTCCAATGATTTTCATTGTATAATTTAAAATGTTCCTTTCGTCTGGATTATTATTATTTGTCAAACTGGTGTATAAAACGCAGACGGAGGCCTGGACACTCCCATAAGTAATACCTTCACGGAATGTTCAGCTTGTGCCTTTATGACTGACCAACAGGATCTTCAAGGGATAGTAACTGTATGATTAACCCAATACCAGTCCGACCTACTTGTTATATAGGACTATATCAGGTCTCCATACATAACTACTAGGTATGCGGATGGTATCGAGTCCATCGTAATCATCTTTATTCCATTTGAGGTATGCATCAACCCACACTTGCCGTATCCATAAATACGCAGTCAAAATTTGGTTTCGCTCATCCTGTAAAACATTGGAAATTACAGAAAGAAAACACTGAAAAATGTCATTACTGTGTGGGCATTTTCACATTCATTTAACACATAGTGTCTTGTGGTCACTTGTGTGCTCTGTTGTTTTACCATGTCGATAATTTGTGACAGTGTAATCTGCAGGGTCACGTTCAGTATGTTGTCCGTGTCCTCCACAGGCCTCAGAGCGCTGGTATAGTTGTTGAATAAGTCATTCAGGAGCTTCTGAGCGTATTTCCCATGAGCACACCAGCAAGCTAAGACAGGAAGAGAAACAGTTTTCAGTCATATTTGCCGTAATTCAGCTACTCATATCCCACTTCAGTCAGAAAGTACATGACATTCTTTGTTTTCCTGTCAGGGACATTCAGAGCAAATGCAGCGATGTGGCTGCTGATGTGGAAAGAAAGGTAGAACATGAGAGAAACTGTGAATGCATGACAGATGGTGGAGGCGGACAGAGGGGACGTCATGTTAGATTGCCCTTCTGTACAGCTTGAGAAAGAGATCAGGCAAATCTGCCATAATGTACCAGCAGCGACTTTCTCTGTTCAGACTCTGCATGTGGAGTTTAACATGTGCTGACCTAAACTTAATCCAGGGACATACAGTATATGAGAAAAAAAATCAGCCAGTAACGTGAGATCAGTCATTCCTGTGTTATCAAAACAGTGACATGGAAAATAAATTAATTTTTAAAAAAAGATGTTTTATCTATAATCTTTTGTGTTTTACAAAAATATTCATAATTTGCGGTTTCCGGAATATTTAAGAGGACATTTTTGAATATTTCTAAAAATAAAAAGGCTACAATTTATATTCTAACTGCAGCTTGTTTGCAGTGTCAACAATGGATTTGAGCTTGCCAGATGTTATCCCTGAAACACTGTTCCAATAAAGCCTCTGATACAAAGAAGGTCCACTGGATTATGATGTTAGCAAATCCCTCTACAACTGGATTCAGGTTTCTGGGTAACAGCTTGCCTGGAATGAGAATGGGAATCTGAGAAGAGAATGATCCTCAAAATTTTAAAACACTG
>JAQLOL010000024.1:22879119-22916335 GCA_029783665.1 Naso thynnoides | reverse complement strand
CAGAGGTGATGTCATCTTTTTTAGAGAGGGAAGGGGGGGGGGGTTTAGAAATTATGTAGTAGGAAGTGAAATAGTGGTTTTTAAGTCTTTAGAATATCAAATAGGCACAAAAAAATAGTATCTGACACATAAGCTATTCAGATTCTCTCAAAATGTAAGTTTCACAAGGTTGTGTGTTGAAATGCAGCTGAAGCCCCCTCGTGCCCTCCTGAGGATTCGTGGAGGTTTTTCGTCTAAATTATTTTCGGGGGTTGTTGATCTGTTCCTCCAGGGTTTTTTTCTCTTTTGTATTCGTTAAAATGCTTTCAAAACAGGGAGGTGAAAAACCCTGGAAGAATGTGTCCAGATTTGGCAGAGGTTGGGAGCAAAGGATCCGCCTTGACCGAATCTTGGTTGAGGGAGGGCACAAGGGCTTTAAACTACTGCTGAAACAGAAAATCATGTGAATGTATAATTAATAAATAAGTCCCTGATATGAAAATGTTTTTTTACATTTGAGTGCAATAAATAAGCTGAGAAATCTCACAAAAAGCTGATAAAAGCTGTCCGTTAGTCTGGTGCTACAGCAGCTGATACCTTTGCTATTTCTTGCCAGACGGCAGCACAGTGAACAGGCTGTTGCTGGGGTGGTTACTGTTTTTTAATTATTATTCTCCAGGCTATGCACAGGCACCTCATCTCCCCGACATTACTGATGCAATGAAGCCTTTCAGTCCTGGGCCGTGCACATCCCACGTCACTTTATGATGTTCCCCCTCAGAATGCGTTCTCTCAATGTTCTGTAAAGGTTCACAAGATCTTGATCCAGGAAGTTTGCTTTCTTCCCAAGTTTGGTCTTCTGACAAGTTTCCTAAAAGAACAAAGCAGTTTCTGGGCTTTTACCCGGTTGGAGATATATGGTGGTTATGACAGGTTGTCTGTGATGTTGATTCCCAACAAACCCAGAAACTGTTCAGTTAATTTTCCACTGTTTTCAAAAAAGAATTCTCTGTTCAGGGGCCCTGTAAATTACTTAACCTTCTATGACCCAAACGTTAATGCTATGTGGCTAAATGACCACATGCAAACACAAATCACAAATTTTAACAGAAATTACCAAATGTGCACCACACCTTAGTGTATGTGATGTATTATTACACTCATAGTATGATATTTAATGCACCGCTGTGCAGTATCTCCATCCTTATGATATAGCAAGGTAAGTATTTAAAATATGATGTTTAGATATTTGTTGGCTGTACACCATAACAAAGTTGCTATACTTTCATCGTCCCTCCAAAATGAGACACTGACGATGCAAGAAGTCTCATTTTGGCTTCTAGACCTTGAGTCAAACTCATTTACAACAACAGTCATTTTACTTTCTACTGTTCAGCTTGCTGGTGTAATCAACTATAATGTGTTCAAGTCAAACAATGATTTATTTTTTTCTTTTACACTTGTATGTTGTTGTTTTATATGGACCTGTGTCTGCAATAAAGATTATTATTATAATGACCGGAGATGCCCTCCAGCAAACAGACAGCATAGACAAAGGCAGACAAATAGGGTTGGTCAACATGGCTGCATTATTCAGAAGCATATTTTCTTGATCTCACTACATATTCCAGTATTCTTAAATGTATTAGTCACATTGGAAATACCGCATTGTTTGATATCAATTACATTATTTCATATTTGATTAAAAAAAAAAACTTGTCGAAATTGTCAAACAAGACTCACAATTTCTCTCTTTTTTTTTTTCTTTTTAATAAATCTTTATTTACCAACAACACAATAGGAGTAAACCATGAAAGTATTTACAGAAATAATTCCTGGATCGTGACCCAGCCACCCTCATCATCCGCACGGCATCTAATAGTCACCCAACCCCCGGAGTCTCCCATGAACAGCTCAACCGCAGTTACTTCAACAAGTATAAAGTTCAGCGTTCCCATTTACTACAATTATTAATTTGTTGTTTTTGACCGTATTTTTCCAGTTGACAGCACTAATAGCCTATTTTAGATGTTAAATTTATATGACCATGTTATCAAAGGAAGGTAGCACAGAAATTACAAAAGCAAATTTAATAGACTTTTTCACAGAAGACAGTTGTGTTCAACATCTGTCTAGTGTAATGGCGCAAAGTGTACGCTAGATGGCAGACCTGAACAATTTATCCATATTAATTCGACGTTTCTTAGTTTTATACTCCAGACGCTAGAGGGCGACACTTGCTGCTGACATCCAGGGACGCTAAGGCGTAGAGCAAAACTAGCCTGGTGTCTGTCACCATTCTGCGGCTTTTTCGGTTCAGTCGGTCGGGGTGAAGACCGAGACCCTTTCTGGCCGAAGGAGGAGTTCGCAGCGCTTCAGCTCCAGATGAACGGGCGTCTGCTGCAATGTTAATACAGAGCTGAAACTACAGATGTGCAGGCTCTAGTGTATGACAGGTAACTTTGTTTTTTTTTAGGGTCATTTAACATTACATTGTTCCTGTAGTGTCTAGCCTAACGTTAGCTAAAAACTAGCGTTACAGTTGCTCTCAATAGACGCCCCTTGTGTGACTTGCGGTGTCTTGCGGTTAGCTAACGTTAAATGTCAACGGTGGCTCTTGTACGTCTGTACAAAAGACAGTAAGTCGACACTACCGTAAGATGAAAATCACGGAATTGTTATCGTGGGAGCTATGAAGTGTTACCCCTCCTTTGTGGAATATTTCACTTCATTTTTTTTTCCAGTTAGCCGAGGTGTTTAGCTAGCTGGTCGGGGCTTGTCAAACAGTCAGCCACCAGACGCCGACGGACCGGGCAGCTGTTACTTTTCATAATCTCATTACTTTTCCCCTTGAACGTATTTTTTTTTGTAAACATGCCGCTAAAACCCCAAAGCACAGCTAGACTGGCAAAAAGCGGTTTAAGGGCTTCCTCGGCTAAATTCGGGTATTAGCAAGCTACCGAGAGTAAACGTTCATTCATTCAGGAAGAAGAGGCACACTTGAGAAGTGTTAGCATGTGTCTGCCGTCACTGCAGGGGATTTTTATGTAACCTTATCTATTTCTCGGCGTGCTGTAAGCCGATTAATGAATTCTCCTCTCCACGTTGATATGTCAGATGCTTGGGGAGACAGAGTCGCTGCCTTGTTCTTAACAATAAGCGGTTTTTAAAGTGATTCACCCTGACAGAAAACACTGCCAAGTCATTACACCAGATCTCTCCCCCTCTGCTGTCTTCTTTCCAGTACGCACCAGTCATGGAGTTCAACAAATTGGTGACACTGTGGATATTTTGCTTCTGTCTTATTGGTGAAAGTTGGACTGAAAAGCCAAGTTCACCCACACCGGACAGCCAGGTTGTAGAAAATGGGGTTCCAGGTGAGTACTGAACCATGGCACTGAATTTGATGGTGGTGTTTTAGTGCTGTTTTTATCACACTGTTAGGCTAAGCTGACAAACACTATAGATTGGTCAGAGTGTTTGTGTCCGTGCCAAAACTTTGTGATTATGCAGGAACTATATGTGGCCGTGCTGAGAATAGTCCGGCTGGCATTCTCCGTAAAGCCATGTCCTCCAACTCAGATCGAGATAGCAAGTCAAACAAGAGGTAATTGAGCTAATGGTTAGTGGAGCAAGTGAGCAGGGCTTTAAAGTAGTTTCTGAAACAGTTAATAGTAACAGTGCACGTTTTCACAACATTCAACCACTGTATTTACACTGCAAATAAATCTCAATCTCATTATGTTTAGATTGTATAAACTGTCTGTAAGAGCAGGACTAATAAAAGTTCTATAATTATTAAATTATTGAATGCACACCGCGATAGGAGGCTGCATGTTGACATTTTGTTGGCTCAAATCTTGGATTTCCGCCTCTTATCATATGTGTCTCCAAAGTACAACACGTGGCCTCACTACATTACACAGCACAGCATTGTCTTTTTATTTTAGAGTTTAACTTTAAGCACAAGCAGTTCGACAAGCTTAACAAGCCTCTCTTTCTGTTACACAAATCTTATTAGATGAGGTCTGCTATTGCTGTGAAAATCATTCGCCTCAATCCGTCAGGTGATTTCGCATGAACGATGACAATGGTTGCGACTGTTAAAAATATTTTGAGACTACGACGTCGACTGTAAGCTATGAAACCCGAGTCTACTCGGGAAAGGTGTGAGCCGGTCATGATGTAATATGACTCCGGGTTAACTGTTTTTTAGTTTACATTTTGAAATATTGTGCTTGACTTTTTTCACCGCACTTGTAGCTGCACACCGAGCACTGAGCACTTAAACCTCTGTGGTCTTTTGTTTGCACTTTTGAACAGTGTCGTTTAACAGGAACTGTTGCGACATGTCCAAGTTTTTGCTTTGGAAGCACATTTTCCTCTGATGTTTGCCACGTCTCAGCAGTCCTAAGAGGCCACAGTGTGGAACCGAATTTATTCGTGACAGTTGTTTTTAAAGCTTGACAGGTATCCTGAATGGCTGTGGCTGCAGGTGTGAGGTGACAAAGTTATAGAGTGTGGGCTTCATCTACATGCAGGGACACAAATGACTTACGTAACATGAGCTCTTAAAAAAAAGGAGACTGGCCGGTATGTAAATATCTTATCTCGTGTCTTCGGAAGTTTGCAAGCCAAATGAGGACGGTTGAGTGTATGAGAGTGTTACAGGTGGGAGGCTTTCACTCTGGTAGCTGCCGTGCTTTGTTTAACTTGCTGAGTGAGAGTGTGAGAGTCGTTACCGTTTGGTATGTAGCTTAGCAGGTTCTCTCACGCCGAGTGCTTGCATGCTGGGGCTTAAAAATTTACTTTTCGCCACACTGAAGCTCACATTGTGCACCCAGGCTTCCTGGTTCTGGTTTGGTGGTTTCATGTGGAGAAAAATGAGGCACAGTTTGCCAACTATTAAGTCATTCGCATACTCCCGATCAGGGACACAGTGACTGTTGCGGAGATTTATTATTGACATGGTTTACTTTCTGTTTTCTCTCGGTAACTGCAGAGCCAACCTGTCATAACATGCCGTTCTAGGAATTTAAAAAACGTGGATTGGTATAATGAGCGAATAAGTGGGAGGGGGCATTACCTTATAAATGCCAGCTCAACACAAACCAAATGCTTGAGGTATGCTTTACCACAATTGTGTGGGTGACTGTAATTAATGAAGCAGTATCAACAGAGATATATGAATCCGAGCTCAACCAAGGGACCAAAGGGGAAGTGAATTTTAATTTAGACTGCGTGATATAGGCAGTCAGGGAATTTAGTTCAGAGCCAAAAAAATACCTATTTATTAGAAAACCAGAATAAACTAGAATTAAGCCTGCTATTCAATAAAAGTAATGTGTTTTTTTTAGTGATCACAAAAGCTCAATCCGAATTTTTATGCAGCAGCACATTCTTGTTGGTAAAAGCCAAGCTGAGGAAATGCAAGCCTCTTTTTCATGTGGGTGAGCAAGGCCAACCTCCCCCTCACTGTCACCTTCCTCTTTTGTGGTTATGATGTAGTGAAATAAAGCATACTGTGTTTGACATATGCTTCTTACATAACTTAATTTATCAAGCAAAAAAGGGCCTCGCTGAGATTGAAAATCACAATTTAACAAGAGTTTCCAGGCTTAAAAAGAAGCGGCAGCACATAGAGCAGAGAGGTTATGTAAGACTGACTTAAAATTAATTGAATGAAATAAACACTTTTGAAGGTTTAAGGGGCAGTGTTCTTGTGAATTCGCTTCAGCCATCCGGCTTTGAATTCAAAATCATTTCCGCACATTTATAGGCACTGTTATTAAAGTTAGCCCTGCATGCCCTTTCACACAACTCCTGGGTGTCTGCTGTACATGCCAGACAAGGTTTCCTCTCAGTGGGAGTGGCGACATTATCTGTGATCTGTGGCAGAGGATTTCTAATCCCTCAGGAAGGAGAGGGGACACGGACTGGGCAGGCTTCACTAGATAACTTGGACACCGCTAAGTGACATGACCATTTATCATGGAAACACGCATTTCTGATTTATCCACAGATAATTGCGGGGCCCTTTATGCTGTGTCACACTGCATTACTGAGGCCTGACTGTCAAAATTCTGAATACTGATGAACTTAAAAAACATTTTAACTGACTAACTGAAATTTTCTCCCATTAAACACAACTGTTAAATCCAATGTAATGATGTTTAAAAAGATTCAGATGACTGATTTGCCCCACGATGTTGCCTGTTTTTGGTCAGCACAGTAGGTCGACAGTCATGGTTTCTGGCTTCTTTGTAACATCCCCACGCTGACTGAGCGGCCTTACATAAACAGGGATTTGTCTTCAGCTGAGAACTTTGCAGTTCACTTATCTTAACAAGAGCAACAGAGTGAGTTAAGGCAGTCCAGTCAGGGACTTCGCGTTCTGACTTCTCTGCAAAAAAGCACAAAAGGTTAAGAGCCGTGCACAGCTATGACATCACAGAATAAGATGACGATAAACGAACTGTTGCAGTGTTGAGCTAAAATAAGGACTTGAGCAACTTCACTACATCAGTGCTTGATTCAAATAGTATATGTTTGTGTGTAATATGTTGATATATTTAATTGTTTGTTTAAATAACCGATATTTTGAGGAATCGCCAGAGGCCCCACGATATGATATTATCACGACATTGCAATATGTTAGTTAGTGCAAAATCTTGGATTGTGATTTTCTCACTTTTTTGATCTGCAAATCATTTTCCCGAAGTAAAACTCTGTCAGCATCTTCTTTTTCATCAAAAATGATACATTTTTTTTGGTCTATTTGTCTCCCTTTAATAATTTTTTATTGTCGTTTTTATTACCTCACCAGCGAGCACTTAGCACCGTCTGGTGGACTTAAAAAAGTCAACTGATTTTTATTATGCTGTTACACAAAAAAGTGAATTTGTCTTTGCAACATTTATTAAAAAATTACTTATTAAAATTTCGATACTTGGTATGTATGAAGCGAAACGGTATCATCACGCAAAATATCGCGATATCACGATGTATCGATTTTTTCCCCCCACCCCTGCCCTTTGTTAGGGCTGTCACTTTTTCCAAAAATTAAGGTCGGATGAATTTAAAATGACCCATAATTGGCACGGATAAATTTGAACCCCCCTGCTCATCATTGCCCTCCATTTTTTGCAGTAAAACAACATATTAACATCAGCTTAGTTTACTAATAGGTCAGTAGAGTATGCAGTAAGTCGAACTGAAACGCTTTAGAGTGCCCCCTGCTGGATCTTGGGGTGAACTACTTCAAATGGTCTGGCGCACTCTTAGAGAGACTGCAGCTTACATGTCAAGCAATGTGTTGCAGCTCAAATACGATTTTCTCACCACACGTTTCAACAAATATCTGAGGTTCAAATAAAAACTGACAGTCCTACTTTTTATAGGTTGAATTAAAAAAAATGTTATTTCATATTCAAACATTGCAAAGATGGCATGTTTTGGTACAGCGTCTCAAATTTTGGTGTTTTCAAGAAACTGATATCTATAAAGGCATTTGGTTTACTCGTGCGAAATTGTTTTGGTAGAAGTAGTAAAGGCATTAGAAATATGATTTGAATAATCTGTTGTAAGTCGTTGAATTTCCGAGTTGCCCTAATGCATCATTTTGACTCAACTCTGTTTCCCCACCAGATTTTTGTCGCATTGATGAGCAGCTATGCAAGGATGAGAACGCCCTCCTCAGCTTCGAGGCCATCCGCAGTATCCACAAGCAGATGGATGACGATGCAAATGGCAACGTGGATGTGGTGGAGACTGATGGTGTAAGTACCAGCCTAAAAAGTCATCATCAGCAGGAGCTGACGCTCTGTTGAATGGAGGCACTGTGGTTGTTACAGTACCAGAAGTGGTCGTCATTCTGCCCGAATAGGCTTACATGTATCATTATTGTAATCCTCTGTCATTTGACCGGTCACAGGATCATGGTCATCCTATTAAGATGGTTACTGAATCATAGCCCTGTAATGACCTTAACTGACTCTGAGTAACTGGAGGATTTGTTTTGCTTGTGCTTCAGTGCCTTTTCACTTTGTTTTTGTCAAGTGCTTAACTTAATTCACTGAAAGTCTGCTCATGCCGGCCATGCACGCTGCACACATTTGTGAAGCCACATTTGCACAAACTAGGGATGGGTTCCGTGTTCAGTCACGAGGAAAATTAATCATTTATTGATTTAATCATGATTTTTTTTTATATTAAACATGCCTGTAACAGAAAATAAAAAAAATTCCGCGTTCTTCCTCAAATCTTTATTGCAAGGAGAACTTAAAATTCAACAATAATCCTCTTAGACATGGCAGTTACTGTTCAACTGTTTAACTTAAAGTCCCCACCCACCCACCCCTAAAAAAACAGATGGTTAGGTTTTTTTTAATCATACATGTATTGCTCTTATCCTTGCCTATATGACAATACATGGCCCAACAATGACCAAAAAGTAGTTTTGCAGTTTTGATTAATTGTATTTTACAGTTAAGCATTTCCTGGAAAATGGTTTAAAAGTATCAATGACTCATTCTGCACTCGGGGGTGGGGAAGAATTTTTCTTAACAATCTCTTATTGATCATTTAATCATGCCCATCTCTAGTGCAAACACATTGCAAAATTTTACAAAATTGTGAGCTTATTAGTGTGTCCAAAGTGGAATATGTGGCTTGTATTTTTGAAATGTTAGCTGCTCATTAGTGCCGTGGATTATTGTGAAAGCACAATACACAGCACAGTGTTACAGCTCAGGTTCAAAGCCGTTCAATGCTCATAATTAGTCGAGTCTGTTACCTCTCAGATGTCACTGGTGTCTGAAAGACATTGTGTGTCCATTAAGCTTACATCCTGAGCTCTAGTCTGTCTCAGCCTCATGCTGTAGCCTTGACGAGGCCTCCTCTGTAGTCTCGTTTCAGTTTGAGCAGTCTCTGTAGCACGGCCAGACCAAAGCAGCTTCATCTCTGCAGACGTCTTTGCTTTTTGAAGAGGCACTTAGCATGCAAGGAATCTGGCGCAGTACAGTGAGCATTCACATCTGAAGTGGCTTTGAGCCAGTGAAGAGAGAGCTCAAAACAATTAAGAGCACTAAAGTACGGTAGTCTGGCTTCCTGTTATCACAGTGATTAAATAAAGAGAATGCTTGATTTCTTTATGACCGAGATCAAAGTCCGCATCTGGCTTTTAAGAATCATCTTCAGGCAGTGGCCACATTACGCAGGTCCTGCTAATTTTCCCAGTGCTGTGTTTTCAGGAGCGTGATATTTCACCTGCAGTACAGACCATCTCTCTGAGCTGTAGTGAAATCTTCCCACACAACTCTATCAAGAAAGAAAGGCATCATGACTTATTACTGTCTTACACCCATGTTGCATGAGTTGGCTTTTGTGTGAGTGGATTTTTCTTTTTTTTTTTTAAAAAACATGGTGACTGAATTAGCCTACAATACAGTGGGCAACCAGTAGTGTGGTTCCATCGGCCAGTAGCTGACCAATAACATTCCAATGGGGGCGAGGAAGGAAGTCAGAGCACAGAACATTTTGGAGCTCAGTGCAGTGGTGTCTCGTGTACAACAGGCAGGTTTATGGTTTTCAAATGGAGACACAGACAGCTTAGATTATTTTAGCACATTTATTTCATGTATTTGGCTGCGAAACATCCTATTTACCCTAATGTATAACTCAACAGAAACACCAAAATACATGATTAGAGAGATATATTTGAAGGTGATGTTGTACATTTTTGGAAATGTGCTGCTTTTCTTTCTCGCTTGGAGTTAGATGAGAAGATTCATACCACTCTCATATCTGACCAGTTAATAAAAGAGTACAGCCATCGCGATACACCTTTCAAATCCGCCCAGTAAATACAAACAGCAATCACTCAGTAAACTTTGTGGAAAGACTCGATGCAGGAAACTGGCCTGGCTCTGGCCAAAGGTAACATGATCAGCTTGTTAACACCTCTAAAGCTAACTTATACACAGGGTCTGAGGTGCTTTTTAGCTCACCAGCTAGATGGCAAGTAGCTGAAAAATTCTACTTGCCAAACTGTTTTTTTTTTGTTTGTTTGTTTTTTTTTACCAGCCAAAAATGCAAATGTTTATATGCAGGATTTTTGCGTTGTGTATCATGTCAGAAATAATAACACATTGTGGTAGAAAGTAAGAACAGATTGTAAGCAAAGCAGCAGTGACAGACACTGTTGTGTTTTGCTGCAAAAAACCCACCGTGTCCTGCTTTAAACCCAAAACACTGTGAAACTGGCAAGAGTGGGGGCGGGGGCGGGGGTTTCACTTTCTTGTGTCAAGCCACAATTTTCACATCAGTTCGCAATTTTTGCCACTTTCGATGATTTTTAACACAAAAAAATCAGCAAAGTTGTTGTTAAGAAAAGCCGAGGCAAACTCAAGCTTTTTTTTTTTTTTGATGGCAGTAATAGTCACCTGTTGTTGTTGTTGTGCAGAATAACTATTAAGTTGAATGAGGAAGTTCTGTGTTGCTCTAGACCACAAAGTTTTTTTTGGGTCATGAACGGTTTAGATATTTTTCGTGTTTGAATTTGCTTTCATAGCAAGGAAAGCAAATGCACACATAAGCCACAAGAATGCATTTTCTGCTCTTGTGAGTCCTTAGAAGTGAAACAGGTCAGAGTGCTCACATGAATTAAAACCAGAAAGTTTCTAACATCTAATGTGGGCTTTTGTTCTCCAGCATAAATTTTGTCCAATCAAGTCCAACCCAAATAATGTTAGTGTTTTTTGATCTGCTAATATTTTATTTCTGAATTAGATGAGAGGAAAACTTTTCCATTGCATTACTGGTCAAGCTGAGCTTCAAGAAAGACAATTTCCAAATAAAAAGTTGAGGCTTTTTGTGAATTAACACACTGCGAGAAAGATTCCTTGTAAACACCACGAATCCTCTTGTCACTCTGCAGTTCCTGAGAGAAGATCTGAACTACCACGACCCTAAGGCCAAGCATAACAGCTTCCACGGGGATGACCAGTTCATCAGCGTGGAGGACTTGTGGAACGCATGGAAGGGCTCTGAAGGTACTGCTTTGATTTTCTCCTGAAGGCCCGCGGTGACTGAACAAACAGGCCTTTCTCCCTGACCCCCTTTGTGTTACTTTAAGTTGCAGTGCGTGAATCTCGTTTTGCACGCACTGTTCCACATTGTTCTGCTCTGCCAATACTGCCCGTTTGATACTGGGCTGATATTTTTATTGTTTTTAATAAAACACTCCTTCTGACATGTCTGTATAAACAGCAATGTTTTAAATAGCACGTAAATAAGAGTTTTTGTATTTCCAAGTGTCGGCTCCACATTATTCTCTCCAGCCTTCTTCTCTCAGCCAACAAAGCAGCAAGGCAAAGCAGTTGATCAGATGACTTGTCAAGCAAAGAGCAGTTCAGTTATCACTTCCAGTCACAGTCAGAGTGGGCATCGTTGAATCTGTCAGCACAAAACTCACATTTGCACTCTCACCTCTTGCTTCCTGTCTCTGTGGCTGATTGGCTATCTTGTAGTCCTCAAGAGCACTTTGCATGTGCTGTGTTGTATCTGGCACTCGTGTCTTTTCACACCCTTTCCTCTGGCTGCCTTTCTCCCCTCTCTTGCTTGTAGTACTGACTTTCCCTGCATTGCAGTTTTCTCGGCAGTGCTCTGGAGATTTTGAGCCAAGAAGCTGTGTTTTTGTTCAAGAGAGCATCAGTGTTGACTGTCTGCCAAGAGCCGGACAGTAGATTTTCCTTCCCTAGTTACAAGTGTGGACGAGCCAATGCATGTTATGCTAAAGGGGGCCTCCTAGATCATTTTGGGTATGGCTGCACACGGTCAAGTGTAAATCTGTGTAGTGCAGTGCATTTAAAAAAAATGCGACGTTGTTGTTTTGGCTCTGTTCATTGGGTTTGGAATTAAATGCACTAGTATTGATGAGATTAAGGCTGACCCCAAATTTATTGCCGATAAAAATGGGAAATTAAGCAAGAGAAAGTATTTGGACAAGTTAACACAATCTTTGCTACATTCATGACATGGAATTTTTGATTGCAGATTTTATTTTTTTTTATCACTGATTGCATAAAGTTTATGGCCCATAGATGCTTGTTTTCTTGTTTTCTTTCCTGGTGATGCTCGGCTCGGCCCGCCAAATCTTTTAGAAATGACTTTACTGAATGTTTACGATGGTTAAGTTGACTGTTTACCGCATTGTTATAAATGAGCTACAAATGAATAAGTACAGATGTGAACACCCAAAAACACACATAAATCAGCTGTCTAATTAAAGTCATTGTTTCTTTCTATGTTAGAAGAGAGCAAATCAGTAAAAACTCAACTAATACTTGCTGATTGTACTGAATTCTGCGGAAACAATGAGTGCTTTATTTTTTTTCCTCTTTTCCCTGCAGTGTATAATTGGACGGTGGATGAGGTGGTGGAATGGCTCATCACATACGTGGAACTGCCACAATATGTGGACGCATTTCGCAAGATGAATTTTAATGGAAGTGCCATGCCGAGGTAAGGGATAACGTGTCAATGTCCTCTGTTTAAAAAATGTACCTTCTTTAAAAGTCATAATATTCCCCATTCTGATGAGTCATTGTCAGCTGTATCACGTGCGGTAGATTCTCCCTATTTTGCTCAACAAAAGGGATGCAGTCCATATATTTGTCAAAATACCACATTGGTTTATCTAATAACCATTAGTGTTTCAAATCTCATTGGTTGGATACAGAAGATTTTGTAGGGGTCACATGACACATCCGAATAGATTGCACACTGAATCTTTGTTTCCTTGTTCTTGTAAAAAAAAAAAAAAAATCTGTTTTCTTTCAGGTTAGCAGTAAAAAACACCACTCTGACACTCTCTATTCTGAAGATTCTGGACCGCAGCCATGTGCAAAAGTTGCAGCTCAAAGCTTTGGACACTGTGCTGTTCGGAGCGCCACTAAGTATGTGACATTCTTCTTTTTTAAATCCTGTTCATGAAACATCAGTGATTTATCTAGGGGACCGTGAGGGAGGTTTAGGTTTTTATTGAGTCTCTGTGAAAGTTTAGATTTCATTACTGTTTTCGTCCTTTTATTATTAGTAGTGAAGATGACAGAGTAAGTAACAATATCAAAGTGTCACAATATGTCCCCAGTGACACACAAAAGAGCTCCGCCCACTTTCTGAACGGCTCCGGTTCCAGAAGTAAATTTCCCTTAATTTTCCCCAGTGACTTATCAGAACAGCCTTCAACCAGGCCAACAAGCTGCCTGTTGAACGGTGACCATAAAACATTTGCTTCAGTGCCAAAAGAATTTGGAAAAGACAAAGGTACAAGCCTGGGTACTTTTTTTTTAAGAGTGAGGGAACTACTCATCCCACATACCAAGCACTTAGAGCTGTGCTAAAACAAATCAATACAGCAATAAATTGCGAAATTTATTTTTGTGAAAACTTTATGGTATCGTGACTTATGTATCGTCATACGTGTCGTACTGTGAAGTCCTTGCCAAAACCCCAAATTAAAGTTTAGTGACACAAAAGAACACTTATGCTCTTTATTTTAACGCTTTCTATTTCCATGTGTCCACTCATGAAAGTACCATCTGATTTTAAGAAACGCCTTGTGTTGCTTTTTTTTGAAGGGTTAGAGAATAAGCTACAGTAGACGTTATTTTACCAAAATAACGTGTGCCCCCTCACTCCATGCGAGCTGCTGTGATAGATATATACACGTGTATATACATAAATATATATTTGTGTATATCCATAGATATATACACGTGTATCTATTCATTGCTGTTTGATTGTGTCAGCAGAAACGCCCTTGTTTGTCAAAAATCATTCAGCCTTTAAACGTCCTCGGCTGAACGGCGAGAGGGCTGTTTTTGCCATTTTCAGCTGATTAATTTCGACTGGCTGAACTGGTAGCGCAACTGAAACAGCACTGGATGCTGGGGAAAGTCATTTATTGTAGTTTCCTGTTCTTGCTATTTTCTTCAAAATTCTGAACTAGTTGCAGAATTTGCCTTATTAAATTTAGAGATAGTCATTTATAGTTATCGTTCTAAATGAAGGACTTTGCTGACATTATTGCTGACTGTTAAAGTGATGGAAGTTTATTGCTCAATCTACACAGTCACCACTGCACACTGGTCTTCTGTCCTGATTATCTTTATGCAGGTCGAAACAATGTCAGAAAGATCTCTCTTACTCCATTTTAATCAGCACAAAAACACAGAACATGTGAACACACTGATGAAGGCTGGATGGGTGAACACACTGATGAAGGCCGGATGGCCGAAAACATTCTGTTTTTCTGCTGAGTTTATTGCTTGCTTCAATTTTTTTTCACTTAACAGCTTCACTCGTACAAAACTGGTCACATAACTGGCATAAAACATCTTCCAAGCTCAAGGAAAAATAGAATCGATTCTCTTGAATTAGAGTGATATAACAGTGAGACATCTGCAGGAAGATGAGTTTGTATCAACAGCCTACCACCATCACCAACATCCGGACCACGATTGTCTGCTGCTTTTGTTTTCCATTAGCAGCTCCTGTGATGTGTTGTGGTCAGATTTCATCTGCTTATTGTGTTTAGTCACTTCATCTACTCACTGACTCACTCATTTACTTCAGTCGGCACATCTTTGGTAGGTGTGGGGAAAACCCGTTACCATCTGTGTCTGTTTGAGGGAGTGAGGAAGTGAGCTGAGCGTTAGACCACACTGCTCTGTATTCCAGACACACCCCTCTGCGTACGAGACAAATAAACACACCATTCATCCCTTCCTCCTCAAGTATCCCTGCCCCACTTCTGTAACTACTTATTGTAATCCATCAGGTTCCTTCCTCCTTTTTTTTTCTTTCTTTTTTTTTCTTTCCACGGATTCGAAACATCACAATGAATTGGGTGTGTCTCAGCTGTCATGTGTCCGAGTAGCACTTTACTTTTTTTTTCTTTTTTTTTTTTTTTTAACATCATCCGTTGTGACATGTTCCCAGAACGACTGCCAACATTCTCTTGCTTTTCCCGAAAAATCACGGTCGCCTTTAAAAACTGGTTAGAGTTTTACACCTGAATGCTATCATTTTGCATTCCTGGGCTTAGAAAGGCAGAAATGTTCCGCCCTTGGTGTGTCAGTATTATTCTGTAGCGCTGACACAAAACATTAACTGTGCCCAGCCTTGACTTTTTGAAGTGGAGGGATGCATAATTGAAAGAGGGGCGCTGATGAGAGCAGATACGTTAGTTAAGCAAGAAGGGAAAATGCAGTGAGCGTTGAAAGAAAGCAGGCATTTGCATTGGAAAGAAGTGTGTCGTGGCCTGCACCTGACATGTGTCATTGTGGATGTGTTTTATTAGAGTCACACTTGAAGGAAAAACATCAGCGAGTGCTGTCTGGCTTTGACAGCCTCTTAAAGGCAGGGTGTCCTGCTAATAGTCACACTGATGGACAGCAGCAGCATTTCGAGACAGATCTCACAAAAGGTCGATCCTAATCTCGTGGACAGTTGTGTAATTGCTAACAGAAGCATATTTTGGTCCAGTTGTTCCAGTTTTGTGGGTCATTTGATGTCACTTTACGCTGTCTTGGTTTTGTTTCGGACAGGCAATGAGTGTAATGTTTACCCAAGTTTGTGGAAAGTGTTAGTTACATACATAGTTGTAATAACAGAAGGCAAGCAGTGTTCTCTGTTAAAGGCATTTTTGATTTTTTGGGATGCACAATATTCTCAGCGCATTATCAGTCTCTGCCAATGTTGGCTTTAAAATTACATATTGGGTTTCAGCCAGCACACCAATATCTGCCGATATAATAAAAAAACAGGCTGCTGTTTCCTTGATTAAACGCCCGTGTCGATGCCATGTGTCACATGTTCCCTGTGGACAGACGTTCCGTTTACTTACTTTGTCACTTGTGAACTAGGCCCAGTTTGTTCTGAGTATTGTTGATTGTCTCAGGGAGAGCATCATCCAGTTTTAAGTAGGAGTGGTTGTTTTGTTTAAAACAACTGTCATAAATAAATGTGACATGTTTTACATAACACAGATTCAAGTATTTTCCTTCCTAAGCACAAGGAATGAATATTACATAATTTGAAGCTTTGTATTTTATGCCTGTATTTGCCGACGGGCCAACGCGCTATGTGTTGTGTGCGTAATGATACTGTATGTACATTCCACTACAGAAGAGACGTGATGATCTCTGCAGTTAGGTGCAGGGGAAAAAACTACACATGTTGCTTTCTGTATCCACTGTTGGCCAAATGAGTTGTAAAATATCGGTAGGCCTGTATCAGATATCGGCAAAAAATCCAATATGTAGCATCCCTGCTGAAATTATTTTGTGTTATCTGAAACATAATGCGCTGTGTTTCAATTTTTAGCATCTGCTATCAGTCACAATGCAGACTGGAGACAAGTTTAGCACACCTGCATTTCAGAGAAACAGTGTGACCTCATTTTGTGGCTATTAGTGGTGAAGAGGTAATGATCTGCATATACCAGCTTTTTAAATGTAGCTGAGGCCTAGTGATTGTTGTTTCTTATTCAGCAGGATTGAGAGGAAACAGGAGCGTTGGTTTACAGCCGTGTGTTTCTCAGTAAATACCGTGAAACAATGGCAGACAGGGCTGGTCCAAGTTTCTCGACTCTGATGAACTTTGTGTTTGTTCTGGATTTTATAAGCAAGTCTTCATGAATATACACAGCCCCCCTGAGAGATTATTTAATACAAGCTGGAGACTTTGTAACGCACCACTTACCATACAGAGGGTGTGTGAAGAGAGATGTGCGCTTTGGTTAAAAGTGTTTTGTTTTCATGGCGTTTTAAACTTGCACAGCCAGGGTTACAGGAACACACCTGTAAAGAACAATGTTTTTTCGGTGTCATGTGCCTCTGATCATATCTAAAGATAAATAAGCCTGTATTATCTTTTCCTCCTACTTTTACTTCCTTTTTGTCTCGCTCCAGGAAGTAGAAGTCATGCTTTGACAGCTCTTTCCCTCACGCCCGTTTGCTGGTTTTGCAAGAAAAACTTGTCTCATTGTGGAGCTTGCAGGGCTGAAAATCAGGCTGATTTTTTCGCCGTGGCATGACAAAGTCCTTCTGACTCTTTAAATGAAAGATGGACTTTATCAAACCCAAATTAGATTAGATCTGTTTTTAATGTTAAGATAGTCTTCTTTCAGCTTGAAAGTAAATGTAATTCTAAATGATATAGCTGCTTTTAGCTGCTATAACTCTTAATAGCTAGGGATAACAATGACAACATGACAGAACACTCACATGTAGTCACTCAAAGAAATAATAAAATTTGATTCATAGACCCTCATGTGCACCAAAATGTTCTAGTCGCCATTGTTTGGCTTTCTGTGCATGTTTACTAGCATCTAATACCAGACTGAAATAGGCCGCGTTAAGCTGGCTTTATCGTGGTCTTTTGCACTCGACCCTTCTCACCGCAACCCGAACTTGTGCTACTGACTCTCCTATTTGTGTCACTGCACAACACTCGCAATATGACTAGGATACATTCAAGCACAACCTTCATACCACATCCTTGTAAAGCTAGCTTATTGTCAGACAGCTTTATCTTGTGGCCTTGACTTATATTACCTTGCTGAAAGACTTCTGTTGGTTCGATTTATGATTCAGCTCCACCTTGCTAAAATGTAGCCTGTCTTCATTTTTTTTCAGTGAATAGACATAACCACTTGAAGGACTTCATGCTGGTGGTGTCAATAGTCATTGGCATGGGTGGCTGCTGGTTTGCCTACATCCAGAACCGCTACTCTAAGGACCATATGAAGAAGATGATGAAAGACCTGGAGGGCCTGCAGAGAGCTGAACAGAGTCTGCATGACCTACAACAGAAGTGAGGGTTTTTCCCACCACCCACACAACAAACTGTCTTATGCTCTACAAGTACTCTATTGTGCTCACATACCATTAGTTTCCTCTCATGCAGGACACACTTCATATTAGAGCTTTTGGAAATCCAACAAATTCATTTATAATCATGTCTTCCCAAGAGGACACAGAGCATGCTTAAAAGTGGTTAGCCTAAAAACCAGAAATGTTACTTTCTCCCTAATGCTGCAACGATCTGCTGTAAACTTAAACAACGAGTTAATTGACTTTTAGCAACTCGAAGGATCCTGAGACTTGCAGCCCTGAATGAATTCTTTCTTTCTTTATTAGGATCCCGATTAGCGCTAGCAAAGCATTTGCTATCCTTCCTGTGGATAACAAAACAGAACAAAACAGCTCGTCTTTTCTTTTAACATTGAGTTCATACAGAAGGGAAACTTTCCTTTAAGCAAACAGATAGAAATCAGAATCACATTCCCATCAGAAATGATAATCTATAAATACCAGGAAATATTTGAATTGTATACAAAGTTCTTTTCAACTGTGACGCTTCCCATAATTAACCATCTTAAATTATATATTATCCATCGTGCTGTTTCACATGTTTGCTTTTAGGAAATAGGGTATTGAAAATACATTTTACTGCCAAAACTATCAATAATGTCACTCAGATAAATCCAATAATCACTAATTTTCAGAACTAAATACAGTTATGGGTGTCCAAATATCTGAAGACAACATTTTACAAGGTCTTGAACTGATCTTTCGATTCTTTTCAATAATGTGCAGTGACAGTGAATTCCCTCTGACCGTGCCTCTGTACATAACTGTTTCCTGTTCATACCTGTATTTGCTTTAGGTAGCAGGAATCGTCTTTCTGTCGCATAACGTGTTTGATAATAATGTTGAGCAAACTGAGGAAATAAGCTTTTATGTAATATCTAATAATTTATTAACTAGATCACGGTCTAAACAACTTCTTGGAACAGTGTTATTCATTTCTCCTGAAGGTCATTGTTTTATTCACAAAAGTTTGCCTGTGTGTGTGTGTGTGTGTGTTCACTGAAGGAGGCAGTCTTTCAAAGAAGGAGACTTGCAGGAAACCTTGTTAGTCCCAACGAGTTTTCTGTGTAAATAAGAAGTGCTTAATTCTTAAGAATTAAGAAGCTGTACGTTTTTTCAAAGTCATAAGCAGGTCGTGAGTCACAACATTTCACCGGTTTTAATGAACACATCCACATCGTTCTCATGAGTAGCAGGAGACTGTTGTAACCTTTAGACAAATTACTGTGGATGAATTGATTTGAACAAGTCACATTTAAGTTTCACTATTAAACAGCATAAAAGGGCAAAGTTTATTTAATTTTCTTCATGAACGACTCAAAGAAGGATCCTCGGGTTCACTTGTGCTGTTTGAACAGCTGGAACAGCAACACTGAACAACGGGCCAGTCAGGAGCTGTCATTTGATTCGTTGAAAGTTTCCATATGCGGCTGAAGCGTCAGCGGCAACGAGGCATTTAATTCACAAGTTCACTGCTAATTGTTTTTTCACCTTTTCACACAAATACACACTTCAGTTAGTCTGTACGTTTAAATACATTTCCATGCAGACATTTGTAAGGGAAATGTATTCAAACACAGAGGTACATGTTCACTTTTGGTTGTCGGATAATCTGTTACAGCGTTTTAAAACTGTTTGGGTAAAAGCTCAAAGCTTTGTTTTAGGTAGTGATGATCAAAGTCATTGATATGGATGTGGTGTAAGAGCTTTTCCATTTATTAGTCCAATTTTTGCCAAACCATAGCAGACAGGAACTAATCTTGGTAACAAATGTTGCTGCATATCACAGGTCAGTTAAGTGCAGAGACCATTAGGGTTTGGCCAGCTTCCAGGCATGGCTATTAAATCACAAGACGGCGAGGTCATCTTGTGTCTGTCTCTGTCTCTCCTGTGCAGTTAAGTCTCTTAAACTCACTGTATATATTGTGAAACCCTGATTGTTGTTGGTAGCATTTGGCTGTAGGAAAATGGACTCTGCGGTGGTGAAGAGTCACTTCAGTTCTATTTAGGTAGCCTGTTGTCTTTTTCAGCCCTCAGCTTTCATCAACAGTAAGGTTTGCTTTGTTCTGAGAGATTTTTGGCATCGAGCTGCTGCTCCTTCAGTGAGAAATGACATTTCAGTACCTGCTTCCCCTCACCCTGCGCATCAAGCTGTGCTATTACTGTAAGGAGTTATTCGATCCATTTTTGCTGAGTGTTTGATCCTCACTAAATTTGTCTCAAAAATGAATGAGTAAATAACCCCTGACCCTTATAGCTTTTACTAAACAAGGCGTGCGAATTTTGTGCCTGCAGCATTGCACAATTTCTGTGGTGACACGAGATGCTTCATACTGACTCATCTAGTCTGGCCTAAGAGGAATCAGGACAATGCTGCTGTAATGATCGAGTGTTTTAAAATTAGATGTCTTAAAAATAAAACGCCCAAAATAGAATCAATTCTTATAAGCAGTTGCCAGTATCATAAGGAATAAAAGAAGGTCGTTAGACAAATCTTACTATTTTGGTTCTGTTAATACTTCAAGGAATGTTCAGAATGTGCTGGTAAGTGTGCACTGTTTCCTTCTACTCCTTTAAAGGATACTCAAACACACCCTCATCTCAGGTCATTTTTTAGTTTTTTTATTTATTTTTTTTTACTTTTCAAGGTGTTTAGAGAGGGCCATCAAATGGTCTAAAGCAGGGGTTCCCAAACTTTTCAGCCTGCGACCCCCAAAATAATTTGCCAGAGACTGAGGGACCCCCATCACTCCTGGAGCTGGCATATTATGTTGTGCACAGCCACACAAACACGAAAGAGCAAAAGCCTAACAGCTTTGATATTATTGTAAAGTATTTTAATAAAGAAAAGAACCAGAGAATATACAATAACGGGTTAAATGTGTAATTTAAAATTTTTTGAAAGGCATCTCGTGACCCCCCTCTGTGTCTCGCAATCCCCACTTTGGGAACCACTGGTCTAAAGTCACAAAGAAAGATGATTGAGATGATTCCTTTCATTGATAGCGCTGGAATTATTTTATAGATAAGAAAAAGTTTTTGAAACTGTGCTCAAAGTGGAATTTGATCAGTGGTTAATGATAAATGAAAGCTGTTGGAGCGGTACAACCAGGAAAGTGTTAATGTGTGGAGATGCCACGTTTTGTTAGATTTCAAACCGGTGACGGGCTCGGCGTCGTTTACTGACCACAGTACGGAGCAGCAACAGGTGTTAGCTAATGATTTCATGACATTCCGGTTCTTGCCTGGGGTTATTAACCAAGGGAGGATGAGCTGTTTGCTTTCACTAAATTGTACTTACCTTATTACCCACATGCGAAGCTCTTTGTATCAGATGTCTGTTAAGAAGACCAGTTTTATAAAACCTGAGACAATATGCGCCAATGAACAGCAAATACTGGGAAAAGATTATACTTAACTGTCGGCTTCTTGATCATTTCGGCCCAGAATTCTTCGTTTTCTGCTGCGGCAACACCTTTTCTTCTGACACTGTAGTATCTCTTTCATGGATTTTTATTTTCTGCTGAATACAAACCAAAAGAGCCGTTGATTGCACCAGTGGGGACAAAACACTGAGGTGAAACTCCTCTGATTGACTGTCAGGTCAGTGTGTGCGTGACTCTGTGTGTTATGCCTCTGTGGTATTATACTTTGATCAGTTGTGAAAACACACCTGCTACTGCCCACTTTGAAGCAGCCTCTGACATTTCTGTGTTTCTAAGCTAAGTGCTCAGACTTAATTCTCTTCAGCAGGTTAAACCAGCGAGCTTTGAATGAATCTTAAAGGCCCACAGCTGCAGACATCAGTCAGTTTGTTCTGCAGGTACCTAAACTCAATACAGCCGGCTACAAAGCTTTGTTACTTGTTGTTTTTTTGGTTGGTTTTTTGTTTTGGACAGGCCTGTGATGCTTCAGTTTGACTACTGCAGGAATTGCATTATACCTAATATTTCAGACTTATGTCTGTTGGTTTGATTCATTATTAGCAGTGCAGTTTATGTTCTGCAATTCAGTTATGTTGTGCAACCATATTTAAATCTAATCTGTGGTGGGTGCGAGCTCAGAGAGAGGATGAGAAAACTGTCTGTCATCTGTTTTTCATGAGGTAGAATATGTCCCATAAAGAATAATAACTTCAAGTGATATTCATTATACAGAGGGTTTGCAGTAGATTGTGTATTTGTAATCAAAAAGAAAATGTTGCAGCGCTGATGTATCTTTTGCCAAAAGCAGATGACTGTGATTCTCAGACATTTCATTTGTTAAGCCTTGAAGTGATCAAAGCAGATTCCCCTAGATGTGTTGCAAGAGCCAGAAACTGTGGCTGTCGGATGAGATATTGTATTATGTTGTAGGTCGGTGTCAGCAGCAAGAAGTGAGACTTTCATTTCCTGAATTGTAATGTTTTTGAAGCTGAGACAGAGAGAGTGAGGTATGTCCTCTGTCTGCAGCCGTGCCTTCTCTTCCTGATCCCTGCTGCCAGCTGCTCTCTTTCCATACCTTTAAGCAGATCCTGTGGTGGTATCAAGTAGCCTGGCCCAGCTATGGCTTCTCTGTTGGAAAACAGTATGAGGAGGCTCTGAGTGGAGCTGGATTTCCTGACCCAGCCTCTGCCTCACCAGTGGGAGAGTGTTAAGCATGACTGCTTAACGTGTCAGCGCTCGCGCTAATTCACCCACATTTGGACTGGGGTGTGGCGTGCAGACAGACATCCAAGAAAAGGACTGGCGACAAGGACATCAATGTTGTTGCAACTTCACGTGACAGGCATTAAAAAATTAAGCTTTTATTCCACACAAGTGGATTATTTTAATCAGAGAACATAAAAGCAAATTCAGTATGTTAGAATGGAAAAAACTTGTGGGGGCACGACTTACCTTCTCTTTCAAAGTTTGCAGAGGCCTTTTGTCTGTGTCGCGTGAGCTCTGCAATGCAGGTCAGTTGAAACAGCATTTGGTGTCCGCGCTCAGGGCATTGTAGCTCTGCCAGTGCTTTCGAATCTCAACGAGAGAATGGTAGAGGTCAGGGTCGAAAGCATTAGCTGGACTGCCCACCACCCACATTTTCCATAGCTAGCTCTCTGTATCACCTTTCATTTCCCTGCTCCTTCTGCTGTTGTGTTTAGCCGGACAAGAGGACGGTGCTTCTCCACAGTGACTGAATTATAGTGCTGCCTCCTGCCCTTCAGTGTCTGGAGACTAAAAACAGGTTTTAAGGGTTTTTAGTTGTAGTTGTACTTGTGTTGTGTCCTGAGCCCTCTGTGTTTCATATCAGGACTTTGGAATTCCACGATTACAGCATACTGCCATATCTAAAAATTGTGTTTAAGCACAAATAGCGTCATAGTTATGTCATTGTTGACGGCCTCCTTTTTTAAAAGTAGACTTTGTTTAAGAGGCGAGTCTAAAAATATCCCATATTCAAACCCACACGTATGTTCTGGAGACTACAGAAGCGTTGGGTACCACACGCTTCAGTTCTAAAGTTACACACTGGCAGCTGTTCCCATTTCGACTCTGCTCCCTCTGATGTCAGTTTATTGTGAGCTACCTAGCAGCTGACCGTGGCTCTTTGCTGTCTACATGTTAGCCATTGTTTCCGGTCATGCTTGACTGATACAGGTCCTGCATTCCACACATACATGGCCCTCACATGCTGACACGTCACAGCTGACCTCAGATGACGACTCTGGTACCTATGACGCTGTTCATTTGTTTAACCACCAATAAACAGCCAGCATCTTGCCTCTGAGAGGAACTTGTATTAAAAATAATCGCTCCTCCTTGGTTCTTGTTCTCAGGCTGCAGATCGCCCAGGAGGAGCACCGAACAGTTGAAGTTGAGAAGGTGAACCTGGAGCAGAAGCTGAGGGATGAGATCAATGCAGCCAAGCAGGAAGCCCAACGACTGCGAGAGCTGCGAGAGGGCACAGAGAACGAACTGAGTCGCCAAAAGTACGCCGAAGAAGAGCTGGAACAGGTGCCTGCAAATGCCAAATCTCACTTAAACATGGAGATTTTAGTTTGTGCTGAAAATGAGCAAGTAGTGTTTTATGAACTTCCAAGGTGGCAGTATGTTTAGGTCTATCAGATTCACACCGGCCATAGTATAAATACACCCACTGAAGTCTTTGTCCATTAGGAATTTGGCAGGAACAGCAGAGCGCAGCCCACACAAGTTCGCAAAACACATGAGTATTTGTTTGAAGGACTATCACGCTGATCTAATTCAAACACTTTGGTTACACTTCTGTTTTTTTCATTCAGAAACACTGTGATGAAATGTAAACATACAGAGCAGCAATACGTGTCAGTTTTATGTTTGATAGTCTGCGCTGAGGCGAGTCACTTACGCTGTCCTGAACTGTAAACATGGTTTCGAGTTATATTAGAATTTCGGAGTGTGTGGGATGGAAACATTCCAGTCTTTTTTGAAGTATATATTAAACAACTTTGTGACAATTTACAGCAATGAGGACAAGTAAGTTCTATAAATAGTGTTTCTGGGCGGGTATCAAATTAGTACAAAAGGAATCATTGTATCACATTCACAAAATTTCGTTCTATGACATTTGGTAGCAATATTTTCAAAACTCACATGATTCTTCTTGTTAAAAAATCAAGAAATGCTAAAAGACAACTATTCCAAGAATCTGATAATGGGTTATATAAACTTTATGTGTATGCTGTCTTATTTGTCTCCCTGATGTTTGGTATCTGTTGCAGGTGCGCATGGCATTGAAGAAAGCAGAGAAGGAGCTGGAGTCACGGAGTAGTTGGTCACCACCAGAGTCTCTCCAGAAGTGGCTGCAGCTCACCCACGAGGTGGAAGTGCAGTACTACAACATCAAGAAGCAAAACGCTGAACGGCAGCTCCTAGTGGCCAAAGAAGGGGTGAGCATGTGAAAACATGCTGCTAGAGTCTTCGTGTTGTTGCCTTCAAAGAAATGATCTGTTCAGAATTATATTAAAGTCACTAGAGATCAAAAATTTGATAGTCTGTCTGCAATATGAATCTGAGGAAGTGGGTGTGTCAGTGTCAGTCATTAATGCAATGGAAATTATTATAGCAGCTCGTTAAATAATCTCATTCTTGTGAAACAAACAAGGATTATTGTTTGGTCATTTGTTTCCAAAGGCGGAGAAGATAAAGAAAAAGAGGAACACTCTCTTTGGGACTTTCCATGTGGCTCACAGCTCCTCCCTGGACGATGTGGACCACAAAATACTGGCAGCAAAGTAAGTCAGAGACTGTTTGGATGATGGAGAATGGTTGAAAACGTTTCATGAAGCTTTAGATAAACTACATTAAATAGTAGCTTTGGCCCAAGTAGGAAATGATTATCATTACAGGAGGAGGATAAATATTCACTGTGCTCCTCACCATTTTGAATTGAATTACAGGAGTAGAGTGATTGCTGACAAACTTAGAGAGCAGAAGACGAGAGCAGCCCTATGAAAAACAGAAAATCATTCCTCTGCATCTTTAAAAAAGAATCTGCATTTACATGAAGAGCCTAAAGTGCTGTAGTATGCATGCCAGGCCGGTAGTCGGCAGGGTAAGTTTGTAATGACACACCTTAGGAGCTGCAGAAGTTGTTTACTTTCCGTTGCTGCTAAGTGAATCTTTACCCTAACTAGAGCCACAAATTACAGAAATTCAGCTGTAGTTTGACTTGTAAAATTATTCTTTGAACACTCAAATTTGCCTCAGTAGACTGTCGTCATATTCGACTTGCTTTGGATGCACTGTGAAGTGTTCAATCGGAGTTGGTAGTGGCTGTTGTGGAATGCATTGACTTGTGCTAGCATTAGCATTAGCGTGGTCACCGCTGTCACGGGCTTTGCAGTTTGCCAGTTTACACAGCAGGAAAGAAGTTTGCGGTTTCAAAAGATTCCACTGTGGAACCTGGTTTCAAACGTTTGCAGTTTCAGGGGCGCCAGCACGCCGTTGTCATGTAAAAGGAAGGCCGAGCTGCAACAAAAGTGTTTCATTTGATGCGAAAACTTGCGCCAACTAAACGGGATCTTAGGAAATTGTGGCTGTAATTATTACTGGGGTGGGGATAAAAACGTATCACCATGTGCTCTGGACGGGATTATTCTCACTGATAAACACGAGGTTAAAAATCAACACACTTCCACAAAACAAATAAATCGAGTTAGACTTTCCTTACTTCATATTTGGATCTTAGTACAAATTTTATGATTAGCTGCAATTCTTTTGACTTCCTCCGACTTTCTCGTCTTTCATAGGCAAGCCCTGGGCGAGGTGACAGCTGCTCTGCGGGAGAGGCTTCATCGCTGGCAGCAGATAGAGATCCTCACAGGTTTCACCATCGTCAACAACCCAGGCCTCCCGTCTCTGGCCTCTTCCCTCAACCTCGATCCCACCTTCATAGGCGGCAGAGCAACACCTCAGCACTTCATCATGTCCGACGACATGGATGACATGGACGAGGATATCGTGCGTGGAACTGTGCAATGTAAGAGTTCATCCGAATCTGTCGGCCATTCTGTGGAAGTTAGCAAACGAACCCCCAAACACTCCAAGACCTTGCTGGGAAAATCCAAAAATCAGCCCACATGAGAATTTGGACCTCTTATGCTACATTTATCTGAATTTATCCCTGTGGCCTCCCTGGTGATGCAGGCAGCCAGGGTCACACATGTCTGTGATTGATTGAATGACTTGTTTTACTTTTGTATGATGTGTTCCTTGTAAATTCACATGATTGTCTTGTTCTTTTACACGAGATTGCAGTTGAATGCCTTTTTGTCAGTTGTTCTCATTTTGGATAAAAGTGTTTACTTGACTCACAGTCAGACTGAAGACTCCTGTGACTTTTCTGGAAATCTGAACTGTTAAGAAAAATACACTTCTTAATGAGAACAAGTTTTTGTGCTGACCTGTTTGTAGTGGTTGTGTCCTGTTATGTGCTATAGACCCTCTTAAATCTGCTTTTGGTCAAACAAACAAACAAAAAAAACAAACAAAAAAACAGCCAGTTGAAATTCTGTTATATGAGACAGTAAAACAATACATTATTATAAAGAAATATTTATGTAAAAAAAACAACTTTATTTTCATTTCAGGACCTTTGGGTAAACACATCTCAGACATCATTAACTCATTAAGAAAAACAACAAAATTTTGAGGGCCTAATTTTTTGCAGCCATGTTGTTGTCGGCTTTATATTTGACTTCTCATCATGACAAAACCTTGACACACATTAGGTTTGTGTTTGACTAACCGCAGGCGAAAGTCGTACCGCAGTATCCTTTCCCGACTGCCATTGTGAGTAAATCTTTTCATCAACATTAATTGCACTTCCGATCTCACTCCCAACTTCACTCCCCTCTCCTCCCCCCACACCTCTCTGGCACTTGGCTTCTACTGCTGTCTCACTGACAGTTACAGATGGCACCCGACTGTTGGAACGGCGAGCCAGTGACCTGTGGTCCGTTGGTTCAGACTGTCAGCCCGTGTGGAAACATCCTGGTTGGCCATTTATTCGTGCCCAAGTTTGACATCCCTGTCCCTCCCCTTGACTCAATGCCACACAGAGCTGTAGTAATTTAGAATTGTGCAGTATGCTGCAGATGGACGCAGCTGCAAGGGAAAAACTACTCCACGCTGCGTTCATCTTAAAACACCCCTGACCTCGCCCTCATTGCTTGCTTGCCACGTTTACTCCCTCCTCTAAATTTTGTTGTCACCCTCTGCACCTCTGCTGCCTCCTCATGGTGATACATCACTTTTTTAAATTGTAAATGGGTGAATTAATGTTTAATATATTTAAAAATACCTGAGTTGGTAAGACATCACTGTTTTCTCCTTTTCGTGTGATTAATAATAATTGTTTTTCTTTGTAAGCAGGAGAGATAAAACAGGAGCATTGGGATATTATCTTTAAGTAAAAACAGTAAAAGCAGAATTGGTTAACAGAGGTTATCTTGAAGACTTAAAATGTTTAAAGTTAGAAAATTCTTTTAAGTATAGCCAAAAATATCCCAGCACCTGATTATCTTTCCACCACTCTCCCTTCCCGCCACAATTCATTTCGAGAGTGTTTGTTTATAATGGTGTCGTTTTGTGCCCACAGCTCCCAGTATGATGTCCCTACGCCAACGCCACATTGACCCTCAGCTGGCCATGGGCTCCCAGAGGTTGGTTGAGAGCTGCTTGTTGGCAGGGCAGCAGGGAGAGGGAACCCCCCACCCATCCAGATCTAGGGCCACCCTCCTGCAGTCACGCAGCCAGTCATTCGGGCAGCTCGATTGTCTCCCTCTGCCTCCTCTTTCCTCGGCCGTGTCTCACCCCTCCATTATCTGTACCTCCAACCCAAACCCTCAGTCCCTCTCCTCCTTGTCCGCCTCTTCCTCCTGCTTACCCAGCTCTGTGGGTGGCGGTGTAGCTCCTCATTCCTCCCATATGTATCATGCTTCCTTCCAGCCCATGGACCCCATTCCTGATTTCACCTTCTCAGATGTCTCCAAAACACACTCCTCATGCGGCGACAACTTTGGGTACCAGTCTTTTTCCAGTTGTCCACACGAATGGCATGTGCGTGGGTGTGCTTTTTTCCCACCTGCTTTCCTTTTTTAACACATTGCGTAGGTTCACTGTGTACGTAATTTTTATCCTTCTCATTTCTTTTTTTGACATGCTGTCTGTAGTTTTAATTTTTCTTCTATTTGTTTTGCTTTCACTTGCACCTGATGAGGCATCACACAATCTCAGCATTTACCGATTTTCAACCTTTCTCAGTGTTCCTGGTGATCTTTGCCTGCTGAACTAACAAGTGTGGAGTTCCAGTGTCCGGGCTGTGCCACGGGTGTCCACGGCTTTGCAGGCATAGTGTAGATAAATCCCAGCATGTGAGGCTTTAAACTGTTTGGGAAAGTTTTATGTCTATTTTCCTCTAACTTTTTTTTTTTTTTCTGCTACAGGGACCTAAATCGCTCTGACTCCGACTCCTCCTTGTCCCTCTCCCAAGTTGGTGATAGGCTATCTGCCTACAGCTCCAAAGGCCACCTATTGAAGCCCACCTCTCTCATGCATGGCCTGTCTGGTCGTGCAGATGATGCCGTCTCACTGCATGCTCACACCCCTAACGGAGGGAACCGCATTCATGAGGTCAGTCCTGCAGAGCCCGACAGCCCCATACTAATGAAGAGCGTGTATGGCATGGAGAAGTCGCCCAGCACGGGAGAGATCAACAGCATGTCTGAGTCGTCCCGCTCCCTCAGTCCCAACTCTACTGAACCTGACACACCGTCACCTACAGGAGGGGGGCAGCCAGGGGCCGTGGGCGCAAAGGGCAGCACCCGCATCCCACAGCTGTCCTCCAAGAAGAGCCCACTGGAGGAGGACAGTGGCTCTACGGGGGAAGACACAGATTCCACTGCCAGCCGCAAGAAACACACCTTCAAGATCTTCAAGAAACAGAGGAAATAAGGGCTACATGAACTACAGGCTATCAAAGCTGTTTGACTGTATTCTCCGATCTGTTTTTGGGGTTCATTGATGGCTTAATGATGGCACAAGTTGTTGCCGTTGCATCTTTCTGTAGGTACGACACCTACTCGGAAAAACTGGACTGTGGGAGCGTCCAGCTGTTCAGTTTAATCTGCTTATTTGGTCAACGTTGAATACGTGGGAAATGGGTTGGTTTGTATATTGGAATGTAAAGTATTATTTATTCTGCAGGAAATCGTGCCGGTCTCAAAGGGACGTGTCTCAAAGTTGCTTTTTCTTTCTTGTTCTACAATCTATAACATTTTGCATGTCTTCACTTTTGTTTGACTGTTACCTGAATGCTCTTAGTGTTTGCTTGGTTCTTGTCGTTAACTTGCTTAGACAACCTGTGATGTTTCTTTTGAAACTACCTAAACACCTAGCCTACAAATCCAAAGTGAATGCGAACTCCTTTTTTTTCCACTGAATACTTTGTGTTTAGTTGATGGATATAAGTTTTTTTGTCCGTCGGTTTTCTTGGCAGAGCAAATGACACATTTAGAGGAAAGGAGAAAAGAAAAGTAATAGAAAGCTTGGACTACTGTAGTAGTAACCTAAATTTCACAGCAATAGTAGCTGCTTTGAGTTATTTTGGCTTTCTACAAACCCATTAAAAAAGGTGTCACTGTGTGAAACGTAAATAAAAACAATGCACTAATGGCAAAGGTACTGTTTTTACCAACACGTAGAACTATCCTCTAAGTGGTGAACCTCACACCATTAAATAAATTGTCTTTGTAATGTTCTAAATTTGTTATATATCAAAAGTACAAAGTGCAAATTTTAAATTCCTGTCATTTTTTATGTTTTAACCAGGTTTTTAGACATTGATCCAACTTTTTTAAGAAGATTTAAAGAAGAGGAAAAGCAATAGCAGATGATTTTCCAATCTGACAAAACCTTTATTGAAAAGAGAGTTGGACCATTAAATCTTCCACAAACTTATAAAATAATCCATCTAATTGCAGAATTAGTCCTCTTAATTTTGGGGGATTTCAGTTTGAGTGCATGCGAGAGCGAGAGAAATGTTCAGCTTCTAAACAACAACAACAAGTGTGTGAAGATCCTGGCAAACGTAGACATTTCTTCGTCTTTGTGCAGAAATGTTTGCTAACACAATAACCAAAATGTGTAATGTAACAGTATGAAAATACACAAGGCAGTGTGACAGTGAATCTTATCTGACTTGGAAAGTCTGCCGTATTTTGTATATCATTTAAAAAAAAAAACATTATCAAAGACCCAAAAACTTAAAGCACATTGTTATTCACAATTTTAAAAAAAGAAAGAAAAAACAACCATTGTTTTTGAAAATTATACACTTAGAAGAAGATCCTAAATTTGCTGAGCCAGGCACAAGTTTAACTTGGATTTTGTCTCCTGCTGTCTCCGTCTTATTGTTTCCGTGTTAATGATTATTCAGGTGGATGAGGAAAGCGTCACAGCAGTTTGTCAGTGAGTAACCGATTTGATTTGTTCTCCACCTTTTTGATGGGAGATTTAGCTCAAGTTACGAAAGCAGAAGTCCCGTCACGTCAAAGTGCCAAATCGCTTTCTGTCAGAGGCCTTAGTAGATGTAAGTGTTAGGGCCCTTTCAGAACACAAATATATAAGGTACTCGTATATCCTGAGTTTAAACGCTGAATGTCCAGGGGTATCGTTACTGTAACAGTACCCTCAGTACAGTATGTTTACATTTATTACATATAATAACAATCCTCTGACTACCGCAAAGAACGTTGTGCCAGTTTTAATGTGGCACCTTCATATGAGCACAGAACTATGCATCAGTAGTTGTAGGTAATTAGTAGTGGGAACTTAGGATGTTCCTGACCAATGAACAACCAAAAAGTGCTGCAAAAGACACAGTCAGCCTCCCCCAGCCTCATAATGTCACAGGTGGTTTGGATGTACCCGACATGTTTCAATATTTTACTTTAGAGACCAGTTAAAAAAAAAAAAAAAGTATGTATCAATTTCCTACTGGTACTTTTTTAAAGTGTCATTTGTACCTTTTTTGCACGACAGAGCTGTAAATGAATTATGCCAAGAGAATGTGTGCGAACGTGCGTGTGAGAGTGTGAGTGTGTGTCCGTCTGCTCCCAGTATAAAGCATTGTAACGTTGAAGCATGTCAACTGCTGTAAGGAAACCTGTATTGGGTTCGACCTGACTTTTTTCCCCTTTGTTTCTCTTTATTTCGGGCTTCTATTTATGAAAACATACAATATATTTGTACAGAGAAAATGATAATTTTGCATCTTCTGTGATGGTGTAGACTTTTATGGCACTCCTGCATGATAGCAATAAACTATTTTGAATGAAAACTGAGCTGCTTTTACTGAGACAGTACACCATATGCTGCACAACACGTTCTCATTTCACAAAGCTGTCCTGGCTCAAATATGTCAGTGTGCTCGGTGCATTTCCCCTAAAACGAATAATGTAAAATGGAATCAACTTAACTGTTAAATTGAATTATTTTTCATTTGCATGAATAGTAATAGTGGCATTTAACCCAGTTTAAGTCGTCAACCCTGACTGCACTGTGAGTAAAGTAAATGGGTGGGTCTTGGTGCGGTTAAATATTTACTTATGTGTCAGTGTGAGTGAGGTGGAGCAGGAACAGGTCCGGGTCTTTTCTTCTCGTTTCTCCGCAGTTTTAAACTCTTTAATGGAGAGGTTAACAAGAGCACTGCATGAAGTATGGATTTCCAAACACTGCACATAGCCCATATTTGTGTGTTTTGTCTCAGCATGCAGGTAGGAGCAGGTTAATCCTCATGATCTTTGAACTTTGGTAACCACTGCTTTTCACACGTCATTAGCAACTATGTGCATGTGTTGTGCCTCAAACAGATTGCGTGGGGTTTAGACCAGGTGAGACTCCTGAATCCTCCACAGGAGCCTCTGTCAGACCATCTTTTGGAAATACTTTACTCTTGTGATGAACCTGCTACAGTACAGCTGGACTGTATTGTATCTTTTGACACCGGCGTCACTTCCACACTCCTGCTAAGACGGTGGAGATGCGCCCCCGGGGACCCAAAAATCAGGACTCTGGAGCTCAACCTGCCAGATTGGCTGGTTTATCAGGCTGATGGGACTGTTCCAGACTCCCAGTGGGTGCTGAGTTGTATCCTGCTGGCATCCATCAGATACAGTGGATTTGATGACAGTGAGACGTCTTTCGCAGCTCGAGATGTGGCAGCTTTGCAGCCTAAGCCGTTTTACGATCGACCTGTAAAACGGCATCAGCTGTGCATCGCCTGGAACTTGCAAATGTTGCAATTAACTCGACGGTTTTTGAACAAACAGTGCCCTTCAGAGCAAGGTAGAGTAAGAGAAGTGAGCTTTAAAATGAACATGTGGATGAAAAATCGAAAAACCTGAAAGTAGCTTCACTGAAGCTTTAAATAAATCCTTAATTTCTTCTGTCCGCTTTCTAGAACTAGAATGAGCTGTACAGATTAATGACTGAAGGATGGGTCAAATATTTAAATCTCATACTGCTCTGATATCTGAAAGATGAGGGTGTTTTTAGATGACTAGTATAAATGAAATTACTAAATCTCTATTGTTTCAAGTCTCAACCAAAACAAAATAACTAAATAAACCTGTTTCTGTCATTCAGAAACGGTGCATATGCTGTCTTCAATATATGCTTCAACTGGAGAAAGCTTTGGCATCACAAAGTCATTGGGCCCTTACAGCAGTGAGGTTCTGGAGTACCTGCGTGCCAAAGCCATTTCTTTCCCTTGGTGAGACAGCCAAAGTCACACCTTACATAACAGAGCTCTCTAATACGCTCGTGTTCAAAAGTTTTAGGGTTAATAAACCATGTGTACTTTGCTTTTTTGCCAGGTGTACGTTCTCCATCTGGATATTTGTGACCAGACACTGCAAGACAAACATGTGTGGCCTGTTTTATCACATAGACTCCCACAATAACTATGTCACACCAACAGTGTTCCTCAAAAGTTCAGGTGTGTAAAACTTTCCTCTCACCTGCCACATAACCTCAGTAATTGACTTCACTTTGCCACTAAGTGGACCTAATCCCTCATCACTGCCTTGCATGTACAGGCCAGCTACACATCCAGATGAACGGACAGTCTGAGGAAACCTCTGCATTTCTCTCGTCGTTCAAGGTGCCTTTAAGAGAGTGGTGCCAAATAAGTGTGACGTTGCAGAGTAGAATGGTGAGTAATATCTGAAAAAAGGAGAATGTCCTTATATTGTACAAATAATTGGGATAATTTCAAATAAAGTGGTCACTGTCACTGCATCTCAGGCGACTGTCTCCATGGTTTGCATGGATAAGGAGCAGAGAACGCTTCATTCTACAGATTATATGTAAGTCTAATTTCGCCTGACTAGTTAAACTGTATTAACAGCAGAAAAGAAAAATGCACTTCAAGTGTTTTGTGTCTTACAGGTTGAGACATATTGTCGTGCTGGATGACACAGAAGGGTATTTTGTAATCGGTGGAGGAAAGTACGTAAGAGGGGTGGAAGGTTATTATGGGCCAGTGGTTTACTACCGTAACAGAATATCACCTCACAGCAAGGTAATGTTCTGCGCTTGCCCACACTTACTGTCTTTGTCAACTGTTCACTGCATTTGAGTCTGATCAGTTTCCTCTCCTCCAGTCTGAAGTTGTCATTCCGGATGTCATCAGGACTTTAAACCTGACCGGATGGATGCAGACATGTCAAGCGTTTCGTCTTGATATGACTGTGAAAATCAACGGCTACTCCCTCATGGCCAAACAGAAGGCAGAGTCTGGTAGTTGGCTTAGATATCCACTAGATGGTGCCAAAATAAGTGTCTGAAATACTTTAAAGAGCCCTCTGTAGAGCTACTGATGGTAAAACAACACTGTCTGCTTTTTGTAAGGAGCCTGTTTTGATGCTTTCCATGAGTGGATGATAAAGGGCAGGCTGCAAACAAATTCACAATGTGGGCTGTGGGAGGCGACTCTTCCTCACAGAAGACAAGCTGCAAGACTGGCAGAGTTTTTGGCTTTTAAAAACGGTAAGACCGAAACAGCTCACAGTGATTTTGTGTAGCACTGATATCTAAAGTGAAGAGCAACAATAAACTTACAATATATAAATATGTATAAAACATTCCCATACTCGTGCAGATGAAGTTTTAGGTGACATTTACTATGAAGCCTGTTTCTATGATGTATTATAACTCATTATTAATATTTCTAACATGTTAGAACACACTTATAATGTGTAATATGAGGTTATGGTTATGATTAGGATTATGGTTAGGCTTATAACTATGATTATACAGCACTATAGGTACATTATAAAGCATTATATAAGTATGTTTATAATGCATTGTCAATGGATGCTTTACCAAGCTTTATCTGAAAAAACATGACATCCGCAGCATCTTTAAACCTAAAACAGATAAAAAGAGAACATGTTCATTATTAAGATATTTTAACAATGAGAGCTTTCATAATAATAAGCTACCTAAACTTTGTTCATTCAATGAGGATTTTAAAGCTAGAGTCAGTAGGATTTGTTTGTTGTGGCTTGTTAACACAACATTCAATTTGAGCCCGAAGCCAAACTGAGATTCACTCGGCTTGTCATTTTGCCTCACCAGTGATACATTTTCTTTGCATCTACATCTGCATCTGTAATTTCCTCTGGTCTGAATGGCATCATGTCATTATGTTTTATCCGCTTTTAACCTCACCTGCGTGCTGTCATTGGCTGGGGGGAACGCACCCACTCCTTGCCCAGATTCCTCCCGAGACAACCAAAACTTCAAAATACAGGCTGAGGGCGGGGCTCCGCAGACACAGTCACCACCACACGTCTTGAGGCCCGGAAGTGACGATTGAGCATCATTACTTTTGTATCAGTCTATTTTATTTTTTAGGGAAAATGTACTGACTCTAAGTTTAAAGTCAAGCTAAAATTAAAAAATGCCTGTTTAACCCTTTGCATTACATCTCAAGTTATATTGTGTACTTATTGAACAATATATGCTGGAAACAAAAAAAGGGGCCAAAAATTTGCCCACTCTGGTAACAAGAGGTGGTAAAGGTTTTTTTTTTTTTTTTTTTTAAAGTAAGTAGTCCTCTACAACTGAGTTGAGGCAAATGTCCTACTCTGGCTGACTGTAATTCTCAAGATTTGTTATGGAACTTTTCACTCTTCACCATTCAAATCAATTCCTTCCCAAGTTAAGTCCTGTCTGCTTATCCTGTTCAGAAACACGTCACAATAAGGAAGCCAGATGCTCCAAAATACTCTCTGCTAATTTTTAAATAATATCTGTGAGTTGAACAATGTTCGCCTGATTGTATTTCTAATGACTTACTTGTTTAGTAAACAAATTTGAATGATTATTTTACTTAATTTTTACTGATGATATCTGTTTTTTCACGTAAAGCGCTGAAATCGGTTCTCTTGCTGACTTGCAGCAGACAGAAGAGTCAGCCTTTCAGCTGTGGGCCGAGCATTGTACTCCTTATCTGTTCATAAGCTGGGCAGAACAGGCAGCACGCAAGTCGTCAGCAGAATTTTACCTCTGCTGCTCCAAGCTGGCTGCTTAGCTGATAACCGCGCTATGCACATGTCGTCGGTGCTCTACAGCACTGGCCTGGGAGTGAAGAAACAGCCGTCTAAGGTGTGTGTTAGCCGGTCAGCTATGTTGTAAGTATTCCTGTGGTAACCATGTGTAAGATTTTCACTCTCTCGTGCTCTTGTGTGTGGCACAGGCTTTTCTCCTGGCTCTGCTGGCGGCCCACAATGATGATCGATTAGCACTTCTGCATCTTGGGCACCTACACCACCAAGGTCTCCACGGCCTGCCCATTGATCCAGACTTGGCTTATGCATATTACACAAACATTGCCAAACAGACAACTGTGGACCGTCATAATCCCACACCACAGCAGGTAATGTATGCATATGCAATAGGATGTTTTGCTGTGCATATTTTGCCTGTCTTGATTGATTTAAAAGTCAAATAATTCTACTGTTTACTGTACCAAGAGCCTTTAATTGAAATAGGACAATATATTGTAGGATTTTATACGAAACAATAGTAACCTTTGATAATAATGTATTGTACATTTGTACATTATATTCTCTCTTAACAAGCTGTGTCAGACATACAGAGGCTGGGAGGTAACTCTCACATGCAGCTGTAGACTTATTACAACATATGAAAGGATATTAGATATGATATGATATTATATTTTCTTTTCTTGTTATAGTTATAGTTTTCAGATTTCCATCATTAATAAGGTTACCTTGGCCGCTGCTTTCCATACAAAGAAAGATGACAGCATGATAAATTTGGTAATATTACAGTGCTCAGCGGTTCAGGTGTTTTTTACAACACAGAAATACATTTCTGGACTTTTTGCAAAGAAAGAGCACAAATGAAAATAGTTTTGTCATTGTCTGTCTTGTTTTAGACATTTGTCGAGGCTGTTTACCTGAATAACGACGAGGTGTTGAATCTTCAGACCAATGAAGACCATCATATCTTCCAATGGCTAAAATTGCAGGCACGCTGGGGAACAGCGGAGGCTGAGGTATCCTGCTCGATCATCACTTCTTTTCAAGTTGGATCTAGATAAAAAAGCACAGAAAGTCAGCTAAAATCAGAGTGATAAAAAATTTCAAGGAGTGAGATGTCAAGTTTTAGGTTTTGTCTCAAAGTGGACACTCAAAGGTATGAGGAATGGCCACTGACACTCAAACAAGGGAGTTGAGCAGCTCTGTAAGCCCCTCTAAG
>JAQLOL010000024.1:22854162-22879091 GCA_029783665.1 Naso thynnoides | reverse complement strand
GTCAGGTTGGAAGACCCGGTTTCAATGTATGACTATGGTATAGTCCTACTGCAGGTTAGGAAAACATGTGATGTACAGTAGGAAACTTGATTTAATGTACTAAAACAATACTCTTGTTTGGGTGTCATTAAGTATCATTTACAGTTTGCAAACATTTGTTTGTCTGTAGGGGCATGGGGTGGAAAAAGACATTCGGAGAGCTGTCACTTTCTTGAAGAAAGCGATGGACCAGGTGTTGTTTGGTTAAATGTTAATTCCTCCTGCATTGCATTTACTGAAACATTAGAAGTATGCCATCTCTGTACAGCACTCTCACAATATTCTGGCCGACAGGGTTTTGTTCCTGCTATGAATGCCTTGGCCTGGTACTACGAGCAGTTTGAGCATGACTACAAGAAGGCAGTGCAGCTGTGGGAGCAGGCTGATCTCCTCGAGTGTCCAGAGGCTCCTTTGAACCTTGGTGTTATATACTCACAGGGTCTGTATCCAGGAAAAGCTGCTGATGAGGTAAACTAAAAGCATAAAGGCTTTCTGTGATCATCCACTCAAATGCTGACAGATTAGTCTTGAGTGCTCAGAGATGAATCATATATCTTTCTGACAGTTTAAGGCCTATCAGTACTATAAGAAGTCTGCAGAGAGAGGCCACATCAGAGGAGCAATTCTCCTCGCTGACATCTGGACCACTGGAATACCCGGCCGTGTCAACAGACGTCCATCAGATGCCGTTTTGTTAGCCTCACTTTCTATTTTCTTCACTTCACGTATTGATTTTTCATGATGTCATGACTGAGATGTCTCTTTAACTGCCTGCAGGTTTGTAAAGTGGGCAGCTGAGCACAATGGATACCTGGGCAGCGTCTTGCGGAAAGCTTTGGATTCGTATCTCAAGAGTGACATGTAATCTTTTTGTCTATACTCGCCCCGTTCCTGATCAGACCTCTTGACCAGTGCAGTTGCAACGATTTATACTGTAGTTTTTCAACAGGTTCAGCTCACTGTTGTATTACAAGATGGCTGCCGAGTGTGGCTTTGCAGCTGCCCAGTTCAATGTGGCATATCTGTGTGAACAAAATACGGTGAGTTATCTTTAGCAGGAGTGTCACGATGTTGTTACTGTTTTAGTCACTCTTGTCATTCTAAGAGATTAATCTCTTGACTCTGTGTGTCCATAGTTAGGTTTCCTGGATCCTGCTTTCGCATCAAACTGTATGTGGACATATTACAACCGTACAATCCAAAGTCAGAATCCTGACCCGTATGGTAAGCAACTACTCTAAAGGACTTCAGTATATATAGAGACTCATGCACTAACATTCAAACTAGTTCTAATTCCAATGTGTCTCCAGCCTTTATAAAGATGGGTGACCTGTTTTATGAGGGACAAGGTGAGAGGAAGAAAGATTTGTTTTCTGCAGCAAAGATGTACACCCTCGCAGCACTTAGGAAGGAGCCACAGGTCTGCATCTTTTCAAGAGATTTTTAAGCCTGTGTCACTTCTTATTCCACTGTGTTTATATGTGTGTAAGCCATACTGTTCTTCCACAGGGATTGTACAACCTTGGCCTTCTAGCTGAAGAGGGTTTCCAGCTCCCGTTGTCAGTATTGTCTGCTCTCGGCCTTTCTGAGTTGTACTTTGCAGACAACAATTTGCTTATACGTGCTTTGTACAAAAGGTGGGTTTGAACTGTATGAAGCTAAACAGTGCAAATGCATAATCCTGTTTTAAGAAAAAATCTGAAAGAAGATTAATATATTTTTTTCTAATAGATGCAGAGATTCAGAAGATTCAGATTCATACTTGCCTTGCAGCCTTGCTCTCTTCAATATGTATCTTCAAACTTTCCAAAAGGACTATAGTGCTACCATTAAGGTTTGTGTGATATGTTCAAGCTACTGTTATTGTGCTAGATAAGTGCATTAAAACTTTAAAACTTCTCAGTAGAGAACAGTGTGAAAGGGAAACATGTCAGGCTGTCATGGACGAGGGTTCAAGAAAGAAAACACACATACTTATATTCACAGGTAGCACACAATCACAAATGATAGTCGTTATTATGACACCAACTATGCTTTCATGGGACAATTCATGTGACCATTACCTAAAACCAATGAGATAAAGATGACTGTAATATGTAAGAATATGTAAGAACATGTCAAACTGGAACAGGAATACAATTAACCCAGATCATCGGTAAGATCAGTTAAAAAAAAAAAAGAAAAATGAATAAATAAATACATTAATAAACAAATAAGAGCTGCATTAATTCAGAAATAGAACCAGTTTAGACTTTATACAGTATGAGATTCTTTTTTGCAAAGGTCTGTTCCATTTGTAGTACTAATGAAGCTGATGCTTCACTGTACACTTGTAAAGTAACACAATTACATAACATTACATACAAAGTCTACTTATGCTGTGATTTGTTTTAACCACTTAATGTTGATATGACATGAAGAGGAAGGCAAGAGGAATATTATTTTCTCTTATTTTATTTTAATGTAATTTTGATTTGCTGGCAGTGTGGTCTTTCCATAATGTGATGTTTGCATGTCTTTTCTTTTCTCTTGCATATACCCAGAGAAAAATAGCTATTATGTAGCTAGCTAGAGCAGAAAATAAGTTTAAGAAATTCAAGAAAAATATAATACAAGTATAATCAGCAACACAGACTACAGAGAGGTTAAAAACAAAACAAAACAGTTTTTCAGTTGTGGTCTTTAAAGGTTGGATGCACATACATTTAAATAGAAAGAACACAGTGTTAACTTCATAAACTAACACAACGTGCTGAGCAGCTTTAAAGCAACCTGCTCAGCAAAACTATCTGGTTAGGTTTAAGACTTTTTTTGTGATTTTACATCTTGCCCACAGTTCTCTACTGCTGTTGCCATGGTTGCAGCGCCGACGATTTTCTTCATCATTCTCAGTGTGCTCAGGAGAACCGCCCTGTCCCTCAGCTAGAGTCAAGAGTCTCATCAGGATCATTGTGCCGTGAACTCGGGGACTAAAGCCATCCTGCACTCCAACAGCCAGCAATATCTAGTGTTAGTTCACATGTTTACTTTGGGATCCCTGCAAAGGACATATATGTAATGGTTGTGTAAATACAAATATATTAGTTTGTTGTTATGAAATATTTGTTTTTTAAATGTATGTATTGAAATTTTCTAGTTTGTTCATTTCTTTCTGTTGAAACAAAGTTTTGACTTTTCATGAAAATATTAACTTAGTGAACAATAAAGAGACGGCGAAAACACCACAAGTCACTCTGTCATGTTGTTCTTGGGAGTCCTTTTGTGTCCCAGAGCAGCGATTCCTTCACCCCACAGCAGTCTGTGAGTGAATGACTCACGGAATAACGTAATGATTTCCCAGATGGACCTCAGGTCCACCACCACCACTGTATATTTAAACCTGCTTCAAAAGCATCTAGTAGGTCCAGGTTTTTGTCACGTGCCAAGTCAGAATACGCCTTAAATTTAAATGTTATATCCGATTGTAACTAACATAACATATAATAACATTTGTTAATGTAGTTTTGAATAATTTTTTTGTGAACAGATCTCACAGTTTTAAAGGTCAGAATTTAATTTTAAATTCATTCTCGAATACTGTCATAATCATGTCTACAAGCCTTACACGTAATGCAGTTTGTTATTAATATAGTATTGAGTATGCTAGTGGTTGTTGTTAAAAGCATTGGGCTCCCTGGCTCCAATAGCCTACTATGCAAAATCAATTTTGCTCCAGTCTGCTTGGAAAGAGGATTTCAGGTATATGAGAAGTTAACCCCCTTTTATTTAAAGGTACTGTAAGTGATTTGCACTTCATTAAAATAAGGGTCAAATAGCTCCACATTCTGACAGCCAACACTGATAATAGAGTTTGGACAGTAATGTTGGTCTCAAAGTCTCTCCGTTCTGCAGTAAACCGAAAATGCATTTCTGGAATCTTCTCTTCTGGTTGGATGAGAGTGGGAGCGGGATACCAGAAAATGTCTTTTCTGTGTACGGCAGAGCGGAGGACCCACGTTACCGGCAAAACACTCAATATAAGTGATGTCTGTCTGAGTGTAGAGCTATTTAACACTTATTTAAAAAATTTAATGGGAAAAATTGAAATACCACTTACAGCACTTTCAATGAAGAAAAATACAGAGAGACCAAAATGTCTCCTAAAAAACATTAAAGCTTAACTCAAAGTTGTTGACAGTCAGACTTCACTGAGCATATATTTGGCAGACCTCCATGTAACTCAGTTTTGAAACTGCTCTGTCATATTTGTAGTAATGACTTCAATCAGCACTCAACATCTCATTGGCACTGACAGACAATGAATAAATAAACTGCTTTGCTTCTGTTTGTAAGAATTACTCAGAATTTGCTGAGCGTTACAGTATTAAGGATGGCAGGAAAAAAAACCATCTGAAATAAACTGAAACACATATTGCACAGGTACCATTAAATTAAATAGGCCTATTTTAAGGAGATTCACTTCCTTATAGCAAACTGAGGAAAGTTAACATTCTACAGTAAAGACAGGGATAATTTGGGGTTTTGTAAAATGTGTCCTACTGTATGACAGAATATTAAGCCACTGTAAAGCTATTTTGAGAATGAAGTCATGGTAACGGTCGGTTAACTGTTAAGTGCATAAGGAACTGTCGGGAATTGTTAAAGCGTGCACGTAAGACAAGTAATAAAGTATAAAAGTCAAATAACATTTTGTTTACAAAATATATCAACTATTTTTTAGAAGTATTATTGTGACAATAAGCCATAAATCTCAACAACTTGATATTTTCTGACTTTTTCCTCATAAGTCTGTGACTTCTAACTTAAAATCAAAATTAAATGTCTTTCTTTCTTTCTTTTTTCTTAAACAGTGGGCCTTTACTCGTAGACCTATTGTTAGAGCCGGTCTATTTAAATTGGACTGTCTCTTGGGCCATAACTTTATTTTTGATATCTTAGAATTTCTGAGGAGGGCTGGGAGAGTGGTTGCTTGGGAACGGTCATGACGTCAGTATTCATAAAATCCTTGCTACTGACGCAAGACTTGGCCGCTGTGCGAGGCGAGAAGTCGCCAGGAACTGCATAATTTACAAACAATTGGCCACCTGCCACCGTTATTTTTTCCTCGGAAAACAAACTCAGTCAAACCCATTTACATTTCTGCCTGCAGGGAGAATCTGAAAAGTAGGTGAATTTGCCATAATGGACACATAAAGGGAAATTTAAGTAAGCTCGCTAAAGTAATTGCAGCGACAACTACCTTAAGTGAACGGTTAACGGTTACTCAACGGTTGACGTTAGCTAACGTTAAAGTTGACTTTAATATCGTCCCAGTGCAAACCCCTCATAACTGTTTGAACAGTTTTAGCGAACGTTAACGTTTAAAAACTTGGGTCACTATTCCAGCTACCGAGTTTTATTATTATTCGTTTAGTTATTTCCTGACTAACTTTAAGGTCTTTTGCATGCCAGGTGGGGGCAGGCGGCACAGGTGTTGCTAATATCACTAATTATCACTGGCGGAAGCAGGTGTGACGAGTGTTTGGGCTGTGATGCTGCTTATATCAACGTTACTGTGGGATTTTTATATCACCTGTATACTGTGTATTAAATTAGGAGTCATAAATATGTTTTATTTTGTGCTTTTCCCTTGTTTTTTTTTGTACTTTGTGTGTTAAAACGGTAGGCCTATATATTTATACCCACCTTCATGTTTACAGCCGCCCACATTTTTACATTGGTTGATACTTGTGTTTCCTTCACCGATTATAGTACATGATTATTTGACACTAAACACCGAACCATGTGAGCAGTAATGAGAGAAGTCACATCATGGGATGCTTATTGCCACACATCATTTCATGTGGGACCGAATGTACAGTGATTATAATCAGAGCTGGAGTACAAAAGTGTTTTTTTACATGAGGTTGGTGTGTTTTCTATTTCATGGAAAGGATCAGTCCATTCAGAGACAATGGTGGCATCTGCCTGATGAGCAGTTTCATATGAAGTACCAAAAAGCCATGCCTGAGTAAAAGACATTGGTACAAGTGAAAGTCACCTGTTAGAATATTACTGGAGTAAAAGTCTTAAACTAGTTGGTATTTACTGCCATTAAGTGTCAGAAACTACAGTGTACTAAAATGAACTTAAGTACTGAAAGTAAAAGTACAGGTAAAAAGTTTGACTTTTCTAATGTTGTTCATTCTTCATTTATGTAGCCTCTGGTCTAAGGACAGAACATCCCCGTCATAAAACAAAATGCAAATAAAGTGATGATAACAAAAGAAGTGCTGTCAGAAAACTTTCTAAACTCCTTTGAACCTGATTTGAACACAATAGACTTAAGTTTAGCTCAAGCTAAATCTGCAACTGAGTGACTGTTATTATGTCATAGCAACAAAGTTACTTAAAGTCACACATAAAACATGAGTACAGCAGCACCCAAAGTAGAAAGCACCTGTTTGTACTGGCGCCTACCATGATTGACCGATGATCCAACTTCTTGCAGTCTGTGATTCAACGTTATTGGTTACAGGAAAAAAAAAAAAAAATCATTGGCTAGTAACCTACCAAATTTCTTCTGGTCTTATTCAGTATAAAGGAACTAAGATGCTTATATAAATGAAATGGAGTACAAGTATCTGTTTTCTTTGGAAAATGCAGTAATGTAAAAGTGAAAGTCTACAGAAATAGAAATAGTAAAGTACAGATATCCAAATTTAAAAAAAAAACCTGCATAAGTACAGTGACAAAGTATTTCTACTTCATTACTGCACATCACTGCTAATGACCCTTGGTCCTGTCTTTGAGGGCCATGACGTTGTCGCAGTCTTGCAAAAATAATGTCAGCATCTCTTTCAACTTATATGGACTTAAAATCTAAAGTAATTAATTTACGTTACAAACACAAACTGAGAGACATTTATCGGGAGTGAAACAAGTCCAGAGATTAGCCTGCTGTTATTGTTCACAAACAAATGTGACAGCGGACAGCGCTCAAAATGCCACATGTGCACAAATTACAAAAGCAGCTGTTTCTAAATCATTAGAACCCATATAAAGTATAAACAGTTTCCCCCGTTGAACCGCTGTCTGCCTTTTTTTTTTATTGTTTGGCTCCATTATTGAACCTGATAATGAATGCCTTACACAAGGAAGAAGATAGGAAAAGTAAGGAGAGCTTTACCCATCAGCTTTGAGACGTGCTGGTTGTTATCTTAAAAATGATGTGCTACCTGTTGTTTAGTTCTGGTAGCCACATTATCTAATAAAGACACTGTTTCTAAATGACCTCAAACACATCTTTGACATTTATATAGTGCATATTTTGTTGCTTATTGGCCAATATAAATGCCAATGCTGACATGATCAGCCTGCCTATGTCTGTTTTTTTTTATTACTACACTTTTACTGTCTTGCTTTTTATTGATTTAGGACAGCGATATGTGACATCTATCCAGCGTTCATCCTTTGATAAAGACTGTTATTCCAAGATGCCTTTGTTTTCCTGCATCTCATTGTGATTCTCGAATGTTTTCTTATTGCTTTGTGCATTGAAAGGCTATTGTGTATGCTGTCTAGTGCTTCAATAAGATCCCACATAGATTGTGATTTAAGTGCACAGCAGCCGGGCTTGTGATTCAACGCTCAAAAGCCGAAATGCTAGCAAATGAATAGAAAAGGAAACGGCAGCACTGAGGGAATGTGAAATCAAATCAGTGTAACTCTTTTACTTTGATTTTTACTTTGTGCACATAGCCCGAGCAAGAATGCAGCTCCTGACTATCTGCATTATTAAAGCAATCTGTCTCTGCTTCCCTTTTCTTCTCAGTCACATCCACAGGTTTTCCTCTGCTGTTCTTTTTTTCACTTTTCTTCTCTTTTTCCCTCCCTCTGTCTTTGCAGATGGGCTGTTTGGCCAGAGAAAGGGGAGAGAGCTGTGCCAGTTGTGAGTGTACAGCGGAGGCAGAGAGAAGAAACTCACTCAGGCAGCACTGGGAGCCGGACTTGTTTGTGGGATATACAGCAGAAACACACCACAGAAGTCCAGCTTCAGTACAGGTACTCTGTGTGCATATGTGTATCTATTTGTGTTTAGAGGGTGGGGGAGTACAGCTGTCATTGGTAGCACTAGATTTGTCATTAGAAAAATGAGATTTTTTTCACTGCAGCACTAAGAGTTGTATATTCTACACTGCTCTTTTCTAATAGACACTTAATATTTTTGCAGCACATTTCAAAAGTTGGTAAACTTCAGAGGTTCATATATAGACAAAGTGTTTGTTAGTTTTCCTTATTGTTTGAATTCAAGCCTTTGTTTTCCTGCATTAATTGTAATCAGCATATGTGAATGACATACAGTATATGTGCTATTTTGTGTATTTTGTGTTTTTGTTCTCTCCTCTAAATATGCAATTTGTTAACTGAATGGCCAAATTGAACCTGGCTCTGACTCTGCTGTGACAGTATAACATACGGGGGCAATTTGAGAATTTTTGAATAAGTTATATACATTAGACGATGAGTACATGCTGGATTTTAATGGTATTTGCAGGTGTACATGGGATCAAGCAAAGTAATAAAGAAAGATGTCACCCCAGTCAACTTTCGTACACTTTGTTTGCTAGGCAGTTACAACTTGTGGTTGATATTGCAATCTGTTTTTTTATTTTTCAGCTCTGAGATACACATGGGGGGTTTGAAGTCATTTTCTTTTCTTTTTCACAACCAGTCAATAGACAAAGCAGACGGGCAGTATTTGTCCCTCAGACATTTGACAAAATTGTTTGTTAAATGTGAAATTAGAAATTTTAAGAGTTGTTATGTCTTTGATTTTAAGGTAACTCCTCCTTCCTTTTCCTGCCTAAAAAAAAACTCTGATTGGCTCAATAGTTTTCTAACTGGGGAACAACTGGCAGTTCATATCTCTTCGAAATACTGGATAAACCTGAGATGTGGGACCCATTATCACAGGTCTGGAACCAGGCTACCTTGCACTTCTTTTATTTGTCCCCTGGGTTTGTCTCAAACTCAGTATACCACTTTTACTGGAGACATTACCACAATTTTACACAGGCTTTGATGTTTGGAGTGCAGTGTTTTATAACTGTAGCTAGTGATTTGAGGTTTTAACACCATTTAATATTAAAAAGTCATTTATTTACCATTGTTGAGAGGTGGTAGAGCAGTGTGCTGCTGAACTGTGGAATATGAATTCTGGAATGAAATGTAGTGGTTGGTGATCAAACATAATGCCTGTTACCTAGTGTTTTCTATTTCTTTTTATCTGGAGGCACAGAAAATTGTTTTAATATTTAAATGTCCAACACTGCGATGGTGCCAAATAATTAATCTCTGTCTTGAATATCAAGGTTTTAAAATAAATTAGTGTGTAAAGAGTGTTGGCAGATTGTTTCCATTCTTTCTTTTTCTTTCTTTCGGAGTTGTAAATTGCTAGGATGAATGATAGCACTTAGTAAACTTTGCCTCGCAGTGTGCATCACTTAGACTGACAGGATGGAGCTTTGTCTTCTCTGTAAACTCAGGAGTATCAGATTTATTACAGAATGAATGTTTTGAGAAGACACATCTTATCAGTTTTTAGCCAAACTAACCTCATCTATTACCAAGTGTAAAAAGGCTTAAAGGTGATTATTTTATACAAATAGTTTTAGGTGTGTGTACTACATCGCCTTTAGCCTTGTCACACCTCTAGTTGTTTTTGTTTGAATATTGTAACAAATAACAAACTCTATTTAATGGAGATACGATTCACACTCATTCTGAATCTGTGTTTAAAATTACATCATTAGAATTTGATTAATTTTTGGACAGTGAATGCTTTTTTGCATTCTGTGGTTCTTTGGCCAGATACTAATGTGTAGCCTGAACATTTGGTGAATTCGATATCTGCCAGATGATTTATCTTTCCTGGCGTGGTCCCATTTGCTGAGTAGTCTCTGTTTTTCTCATTTTTAATACATTTTTTTTTTTAAATGGGCATTTTCCCCAGCAATATGAAGCAATGTGCAATTAAAATAAAAATGCTTGTCAGTATCTTAATAGTTTGGTTTTCAGTATACAAGGTGCGCTGCAAAATAATGTGTCTTCAGCAGGTGTAAGCGAGAACTTCAGTGATCACTTGATCTTCATCGGAACCTGAGTTACATGTGTTTTTGTGACCACCGCTATCTGCACATTTGCATTTTTGTCATGAACCCAAAACAGGGAACTAAATCCTGCAGTGTTTGACTAGAAGTTTGAGTGGACATGAAGTTGATCTGTAAAGAGAGATCCTCACACACTGCGACACGGTGCTACTACTACAGTACTTGGGTGTCAGGAAATCGCAAATGCGCAAGTACTGCTATTTTCACAAACACAAGTGTAAATCAGGTGTTAGTGAAGATCAAGCGATGTAACTTGAAGTGCTTGCTCACTGACGTTCTTGCTTACACCTGCTGAAGGCACATTATCTTGCAGCACACCTTGTATACTTCCATACTTGAAATAATACCTCACAAAAGTTATAGCTTGCATGCTCTGTGCTTCATTGCTTCACAACAGAAACGATCTTGGAAATTTTTCACCACACCTGTTATACTTTTTCCCCCCAGTATCCAATGGCGCCATGGCTGTAAGGAGCCAGAGCAGTTTGGGATGGAGAGCACTCCTGGTGGGTGTGCCTTTCTCCACCTTTCAGCTTCTTCTAATTCTCTGCACTCACTTCCTGGATGCCCAGAGTCAAGGTAAGATTTTTTTAAGCTGTGCTTCTTCTGTCATTATGGCCATCGTAAAGAGACTGCACATACTTCCCGCTGATCTTTATTTATTTATTGTTTTTGCTTTTGCACTGTGGTGTTAGAACAGTATTTTAAAAGACATTTTTAATGTCCTTTTTGTATCAATTAAATGATTGGCAGAACATGTACCATAACAGTATGCAGATGATCGGTGCAGTACTGGTCTTGGTACTGATTGAGGGTCACAGTCTTACAGTTTTGTTTGCCACCTGTTCCTCTTTCTGTGTTGGGCTTCTATGTAAGTTTGCTGGTAGTTTGGCAGAGAGGTGAACAGATGAACAGTAAAGGACCATAGTGTTCTTTATTGCTCCCACACTACAAACATCATGATAAAAATATTTAAACTGATACTTGTTATTAAGTACTGAGAGTACTTAATAACCAGGTTTGAGTAAAATAGTTAATTAATCAATAATTAATAATTATTTAATAGTAATAATAATGAAAATAAATAACTGCATCCAGGTGCATAATATGCAAAGGTATATGCAGTGTGTAAGGTACATCGTAGGCATTCAGTTTGTAGACCAGGTTTAATCCTCATGTCCTAGGGAGACAAGGCCACTATGCCCTCTGCTGTCAAAGCACTCCACTGGCTTCCATCCCTCCCTGTGACTGGTTTTATTTATAGCATGGCAGAAATTGCTACACTAACAAGTGACAAGGGCTCAAAATACACACGCATGCACACAAACACACAAACGCACACACAAGAACACGTGCAGCACACTAGTGCCAACTTTCAGGGGTGGTAAGGGGCAGCAACAAGGTTAATGCACGAGAATTGGGAGTGGTGTATTCAGCGCTTATAAAATGAGCTCTGATTAATGGGCCGCTGCTGTGGCATATGCCAGGGTGAAGTGTGTGGGAGGACAGGAGAGGACAAATGCCAGACCAGGAGAAGATTAGGCCATCTTTAAAAACAAATGTCAAACATATACCTAACATTTGGAATGATTAGTTTTCAGTTGCATTTCATGACTTTAAAATACTCTCTTAGATGCTCTTTTTTAGAGGTACACCCCCTTGTGCTGTACAAGTTAATGGTGCATTGATTTATTTAACAAACCTTAGCTATCAATAATGCAATAGTCTGCACCCTTCTGCAAACATGTCACAAAGAAGAACCAGCTGATAAGAGGCTAAAATACAGTTAAACAAAGCTGAACTTCGATGTGAATATCTGTTATGGAAGGTGTGCTGTTGATTAGGAGGTGTGCTGATGTGGGTCTTGTGACATAACATTAAACTGTCACACAACTCTGGTACATCTGTTTATGGCAAGGCTGCCAAGTCACGATCTTTGAGTAAACAATCAATTTGAATGATATGCAAGTAATTTCTCAGATGCGCTGGACAACCCTGAGTACAGCGCTGGAGGCACTTCAGCTGCTTGTAATGTGCCAAAAGACAACTCTGCTTTATCAGCAGCTGTGGAGGCCTGCCAACCACCTTGCAGATTGATTTTTTTTATTACCAAGAATAAATGGATATTGAATCTGTGAGTAACAGAGTGACCTGGCAATGAAGACACTAATGTATTTAAGTCAGTGTGGGAAAGTAAAGTTTGACAGCTAAGCTGATTCTATTAGGTGCTGTGTTTTACATTTACACAATGAAAAGTGCCCAAACCTGTGAGTGGGAACATGGAGAGACTCGTTACACTGGCAATGGTCATATTTTTTCACGCTCTATTTCTTTTTTTAAACCAACAGCGCATATAACAGTAAACTGTGTCAATTTGCATCAAGCCCATATGTATAATCTCCAAAGTCTTATTTAAAAAACCATCATTATACCTGCTACAAAACCTCTTCATGCATTATGATGTTTAGTAACAAGTCCCAAGCACAGTTATTGTTCCCAATCAGAGTCCCCATTTTGCATTAAAGATGTTAAATATCATGTGGCTTATTGTAATTATGATGCTTGGAGAGTGTGTTGATGACTTGCCAGAACACTTTCTTGACAGCTCACTGTCTGCTTCAAGTAAAGAAAACATGTGCTGTTATCTAGCAAACATACCGGAGGGCTCCGACAGAGGCAGGATACGACCATCATGCCATTTGTCACTGCAGGCATTTAGTTCATCCTGACACCTGAGCCGACATTCAAAACCTTGAAAGAGCATGGCAGTCATTCAAATTGGAAGTGTGGTGTCACAGAGGAAACTGTACCGCAGCCTCGCTGAAAGAATGTCTGTAGTAAATGAGCGGGAGTCCTGGCTTATTTGGCATGACCTGAAGGCACAACATTCTGGGGCGGATCAGAACCTTGCATATCTAACTCCTTATCACAATGCTTCTATTGTCAGATGTCAATAAGTTTTTTAAGATGCATTAATATGATGAATTTCAACCTTTGTAATTATTATGGGATGCAGTAGTCTAACTTTTTCCCTCTTGATATTTATTCTATCATCTCCTGATATCTGGCAATCCAGACTGAGGATCTGAATCTTGGCATACAGTGATAAATAAGGCTTGAAGATGCATCAGACATGCTGAGTGATTGTAACTGGTAGGGGAAATACTGTATTTTATAATGAAATTGGTGAAGAAATTTTGCTTTTTCTGTGATCAGCACCTTACTGCAGTTTTTGGTGTTCACATCTCCTCCACAATGCAGCAAGCTGGTAACGTTCTGATTAAACAATAGCAAAATGTGCTGGTGATACTGTACTGTCATTTTAATTACATTAATTACAAGAACTAAGACGAAGAAAGACAGATCTTCATTGTAGTTACAAACAGTATGATTCAGCCTACTATTGTCTTGTTGCCACTGTTGTGCGTATGAGAAAGTATAGAATCCTTGATTTTAAATCTTATTTTAAGATTGTATCTTTTGGGAATATGCCAGTGAGAACATGTCCAAATTTCTCATCACACTAGATGGCAGTATTGCTTTGTTTAAAAGCAGTTATTTGCCATACTTTTGGAGGTGGAAACGTTGTCAAAAAGACATAGACTTGAATTAGTGATTACTATGAAGTGACTATAGGTCTGTCATGTTTAATTGTGTTAATGGCCTGGCTTTTGCATTTACATTAGCTCAGTTTTTGTTTGTTTCAGTGACATGGATGGCCTTTATAGATTTAGGCCTAATCCTTTTTTATAGCAAAACATTTCTGTTAAGACACATTTTTTTTAAAGCTGGTTGTTTTTTGTGTTCTCCAGATCTGTGGGACAGCATTGTCTCTTTTCAATGAAAGTGTGGAGTCAAAGTCATTTAAGATTCATTAGCCCAAACATGGTTGTTGTAGTCAATTGAAAAAAGCCCCCAACACAGCAGGATGCAGTGCCATTCCAACACAAATGACTTCCAGAAGCCATCTTTTGAAAACCGCCATTTAGGGAGTTCATTTAGGATGGCTGATGGCATTTGCTTGTTTGGATGACCTTAATGTCACTGAGCCAAAAGACATCATGCTGGAAGAGTTTTTGCTGCAGTGTTTCGTTCAAAGATTATAGCTTTTGTTGCTGTGCTTTTCATCTACTTTGCTCTGATTTACCAGTGTATACGGTCATGAAATATTACAGAGGGCCATAAAAGGCACAGCACATCTACTGCCCCGTACTGAATAAGGGGAGTGAAGTCTCAGGGGACTATGTCAAAGTCATAGCTTCTGACTCCCTATAGCAAGGCCCATTAAGTTTAACTATCTGAATTTACACTTACCAAAAGCAGCGCCCTTTTTTGCAACTGAAATCACTGTGATAAGAATGTTTATTCAGTTTATACACAAGAAAAATGATTTAAGTGTGACAAACGGTGCATTTTGTATTGTGAGGTTGCGCCCTTTAAAATCTCTCCATGGAGAACTGCAGGATAACAAAGAAATTGCATTTGAATTCTTGTTTGCTAACACTCTTACCCAGAGCAACTTGCAGGGAGTACAATAGACAAAAACGGCTCAGTTACCAGATCATCAGCCATATAGGCAAACGGGAAAAACAAGGAAGGAGAGACAAATTTTCTTTTGACTGGATACACTGCAGTGTAAGTCAGAGCTGAAGTTATTATAGCTCCTACTGCAAAATAATCTCACCCCAATATCCATTGACTAGCTTATCTAGGGTTCTTGACTGTGTCACCAAATTTTCAAGATAAAGTTGCCCAAGTTGTCATAGAACTTATATATTTAAAGGTACTGCTGACCCCTTTAAAAGAATAATTTCTTCTGTTTCGCTAGCAAAGTTTTGCAAAGTCTGAGAAAATAACTTTGATGACATTATCATCTGAGGCATGGAGTCTGGAACATTTTTATCTGGTTTGGAAAGTATGGCAAAATGTGCAGTGGAGTTGCATTGTTGGAAATGTAAGCTTCAGCATTTTCAGAGCTCGACTAATACTAGGGACTAATAGTCAGAAGAACTTAGCCTCTGATGATTCGGTTTCATACATTCTGCTTTTTACCGACTAGCATCAATTTTTCATGTTTTAGATGCATTTGAATGTGTTTACCATAAATACGGTCCAAGTAAAGGTGAGCCACTAAACACCTAGTAAGAAAAACTATATGAATAGTTTCTAGCTGAGATCTCATTAGACCACTGGTCCTCAACCAGGGGGGTCGTGCCCCCTAGGGAGTCCGCGGATGTGCTGTAGGGGGTCCCCCAAAATAGTTAACAGTTATTCATGAAAATAATTTAGATCTGGGAATTTCTTAAAATTTGGACAAAAATAAATTGAGTCAACTCAGTTAAAAGTAAACTCTAATATTAATGGGCAATGGGTAAATATGATAATGACTGAGTATAAGATAAGTTAAAAACAGTTGGCTCGTTTTGAAACGCAACACTTTTTCTATTTTTTTTTTTTTTTTTTTTTTATCTGAGGGTCCCCTGCTTTGTTTCTCTGTCAATCAAGGGGTCCCTGGGCTGAAAAGGGTTGAAGACCTCTGCATTAGACTAATAGACATGAACACTTAAACCTATATTGGAACGTGTTTCTGTGGGTTGTCCTTCCTTGAGGGAGGAAGTTAAGGCTGCAGAGGAACATGTCTAGTGAACCTTGTCATCCCACACAATGACCCCTGCATTGTGTGCTCTTGTGTAATGCCCTCTCTCCCTTGAGAGGAGCCCAGATGGCACTCTCTCATTGTAATCCTGTGGCTGTAATAGCTGTGGACTCAGGTTTTAGGTGTATCACTGCACACCCTTGGAAAGACGATCATTAAGGAGATCTGTTTGAATTTTGAAATGAGACCCAGTGCCTGTACTTGCACCAGGTGATGCTGACTATGCATTTGAGTTTCACCACTGTGATAATAAATGTAGCTGCGCTGCCAGTTGGAAGAATCCAGATGTCCTTGGAGTGTTGGAGTGTTTGTCCTCTGAGCATGACGCTGTTGTGGTAAGGGGTGTGGCTGCAGGACTTGGCTCCTGCTTTGGCGGTAGCACCGACACTGTTCTTCAAAATGACACTTGAGGGAGGGACCTTTCACCAGATGCATCACAGTCTCATCAAGTGTTGCAGTCTGCCCAGATTAATGGGGCTGAGAGATGATTATGCAGGGCTGTACATCATGTCTGTCTAACTGCCTGCTGCTCTCCCTGCCTGTCAATGATCCACCCTCCTATGTCCCATCCTTCCATAGAAGAAAGCTGAAAGTGGCACTGTCGCCCTCAGCAAGAAGAGCCCGAGACTCATTGTTTATCCCCAGACTTACAATATGATGTGGTTAGAAGTTTGTCATTTTTCTATTGGCTTTTGTTCATAAACATATAGACACATAGCACATATCAGATGACTCTGTTGAGACAGTACAGGCGGAGCATGTTTGAAAAGTCACCTGTGAAATATTCTCAAACTAACAATATTTTCAAAAAATGAGATAATGTATGATCTGTGTGGCAGCCCTGTAGTTTTAATTCATGGTAGTGTCAGACTGTTCAGTTTAAAGAGTAATTAAATGGATTGGAACTGCTAATATACAGGTATTTTACAACTCCAAAGGTCTAACTGCTGAGTCGGGCTACCTGCATGTGTAAATTACCTCTGTCGCTGACTCGCCGCACCCTGTGAGCCGAGCTCTGTGTGGGGGATGGATTAATCTTCCCAGCACATTATTGAATGTGTTCCCTTGCTTGGGAGCAGCCGATAAATTGTGCTTGTCACAATGGCCGTGCACCTGCTTACCATAGCCTTGAAATTTCTAAGAAGGCATCACATTTTTGAACACTGCACTCGAGGCTGTAAAAAATAGAGTCACAACATGGATTGAAAATGCTTGAGGAAGCTGTAGTGAGGTAAGGTGGAGGTGGACTAGGGTGGAGGAGGAGAAACACAGGAGGGAGAAGAATATTATCCTAGTTGTTGCCTTACACTGTATACCATACCTCATGAAAAAAAACCTGCCCTCCAAAAAAGTATTTTTAAATTGAGGACTACTTTTATTAAAAAAGATGATGAGATTAAAAAAAACTGTAAAGAATGGTCTTCTAAAGATGTACAAGAGATTGTACATATGTACCCAATAAAGTGATAACTGCTGAGTTTAGTGAGACATGCTGGTGTAATTTTGCATTCTAGTTTATCAATCCATTATAAAAGTGAAATGTTGAAATATCTCAGTTAACTTATGGATTACACATTTGCTTTGTATTTTCCTACAAAGCTGCTGTGCTTCTGCAAATTGCAATATTGACAAATATTTGACTGTTACAAATTCTTTATCTACAGTTTTGATTAACACAGATTGACTATATGGTAAAACAATCTTAGCATTGAGGTTTTGTGTTTGCATCTGGTCCAATGTAATTTTAATTTTCACCTCTAAAATTAGACTTTGGTATCACTGTAAAGAATATTGTTAAATCTACACGTGAAGGATTCTCACCAGATAATGATTTCCCGACAGACAGTGTCTTATGATGAGTAGGAGGACTGTGTCTTTTCAAGACATTTTACTGTGATGTCGCTGTTAATGGGACTGAATATTACAGTTGATGTATGGACTCTAGCATACACTTGGCACTGTAGCTATAATCACTTCATATGATTCACATCAAAGTGATAAAAAACTTTCAACAGTCCAGCTCAGTTCGTCAGCTCAATCTCTTACACCTAAATACCATTCCACTATGAATATTTTACATTTTGAAACAAACACAATCAAATCAATAGGCTCCATTTGCATTCTTTGCAGTGTTTTACTATTGAAACAGCCCCCACAACCTTGGGTTTTTCAGCCAGTCTTCCTGTACCCATTTCATGGAATTATTGTCAACCAAATCAATATTCTGTACACTCCACTGAACTTACTAACGACTATTAAGTTCAGGAAAATCTTGAGAATTTACCCTTTTTTCCATTTTTCTCTTTTTATTCAGTTGCTGCTTGACTCAAAGACAGTCCTTATATATAATGTAGACTATAAAGTTGAATTTAATGGATGTTTGAGCCTTAAATAATACTGTATATCCACCCATGACTTGAACTGAGGGATGTGGTATAAAAATACTGTTTCACTTTCACCAATAGGGGGAGCTTGCACACTTTCACCATCACCTGTGTTCTTCACAAGCTCTTTTTAGTCTTTCATCATGAATCTTTATTCATGCCCCACCATATAGCTTTTTTTACATCCTTTGTTTTACTCTCCCCTTTAAAAGGTCATAGGCTGTATATTTTCATTGCTCATGTTTGTTTTGTCACATTAGTTGTCAATGGTTTTTGAGGCTCACACAGCAGTGATTAGTTTGCTTCATTGTTGAGACACTGAATGTATGGCTCTCCCTCTACAAGACCGTTAACACCAGTTAAATGTATTACACTTCATCTTCAATTCCTTCTTCACCCTCATCATTCCTGTCTTTTTGTTTATGCTCACTCACTTCTCACTCTGCCTTTGCTTTCTCTGCCAACCACCACCCACCCCCTCTCCCCACCCTTGCTGCGCTCATGCAGTTTTATCCCCAGAGGTGAAGAGCAGACTCCTATAATTACCCAAGTGTCTGTGAAATGAATCATTGGGCGGCTGATTGAGCTGCATGATGGGAAACATCCATCGTGAGTAGTACGACTGAGTGTTCTCAGCCCTCTACCCCATCTCTCTGCTGATGCCCAGGGCTGGCACGTGTGCGTACTCAAAGCCACTGCTGAGAGAGACAGGGTGTGGTCTGCAACCGCTGCGTGCTGTAGCAGAAACAATGACAACTGACAGGTAAATGTAGTAATCATGATCACTGTTACACAAATAACACTCACAACACCTGGATTACTGCTCCTGTACAGTGCTGGCACTCAGAGGTGTCTTACTCTACCATGAGAATGGCCCATTTTTGATCTAGTTGCAGGGCATGTGTGCCATAGTTATGCACGTGTTAGAATATAATGTAAGTAGGGGCTGCTAATCTAACAAACAGCTTTGCATCCGACTATGGCATTATTGCATGGAACATAATGTTGCTTCTCGTTGCATTAGAGCAACATTACATAACTACTCGGCCTTGAAATAACAGCTTAAAATTCATTTTGATGGCACACAGACTTGTTATAGGGTGACTGATGTCTCTCTGTCAGTCACTCTGAGCCCCAGTCGACAGTTACTGTGCTGGGTAACTTTGGCAAGTGAAAACGAAACTATGTGAAATTGTTCATGGCACTCCTTCTCACTCTCAGTTAATACGACTGATTTTTGTCTCGCCCCCTGGGGGGACCTGAGGTCTGGAGGTGGGTTGGTGAGATTAAGGATTACACTTTCTGTGTGTCTGCGTGTGTGGTGTCCAGAAAATGAGTGAGAAATGTTCAAGTTTTTATGCAAATATTAAAGTTTTTAACCAATCAGATCACATCGGACAAGGCAGGTGGGAAATGTTAACATTTTTTAAATCAGTCACATCGCTGTGGGTAGGTCAGATGGGAAATGTTCAAGTTTTTAGGGTGGGAAATGTTAAAGTTTTTAACCAATCAAATAGTATTAGGCGGGTCAGGTGGGAAATGCTACATGTTTTAGGGCGGGAAATGTCAACGTTGTGTAGCTAACCATGTCACGTTGGCCGGGTGCTGCCTTTAATTGCATTGAGCAGGTGCAGCCTATTAATTTTATTACCTTTAAGAATGGAGGCCAAATATTGATGGGGTGAATTTTTGTAGCCTTTTAGCTGCAAGCAGCTCTATAGCTTGCTCTCTTTTACAAAAATGCAATACAGGCAACAGCTGTTACTAATTTACTAACGAGACGAGAGAGTAGAAGATCCAGATTAGACGAGCAGCCCCACTAAAATGTAAGTGTTTCCTTTTCGCTTCTAAAAAAACCCCACAGTTACATGAACAACCGGAAGTGCTATAGTATGCATGCCAGACCCGTAACTGGCAGTGTAACTTTGTACTGGAATGCCATAGGAGCTGCCACATTTGTTTACTTCCTGTTGCCACGAACCGTATCTTTGCCCTAACCAGAGCCACAAATCAAAGGAATTCAGCAGTATTTTGACGTCTAAACTCTGCCATGAACACTCAAATTCACCTCAGTAGACTGGTATCATATTTCACTTCCTTTGGGTGCACTGTGGAGTGTTTAATCAGAGTTTGGTAGTGACTATTGAGAAATGCACTGACTTGCGCTAGCATTAGCATTAGCTTAGTGACTGCTCACACAGGCTTTCCGTTTTACCAGTTTACACACGAGGAAAGAAGATTGCATTTTCAAAAAAATTACACTCTTAAACCTGGTTTCAAAAGTTTGTGGTTTTAAGGGCGCCAGCATGCCGTGTAATGCCCCTCCTCCCTTGAAGGTAAACCGACAGGTAAACAAAAGTTAACTGTTTGGTGCAAAAACTTGCGGGGGGCTCTCGAGCGAGACATACCTAGTGTTAACACTTGTTGTTAACCTAGCTCATATTTTATAGAGAAAATGCTTCCTAGTTTTGCCCCAATTATTCTCCTGCTGCTCTTACTGTCATTATTCAGGCACCATTACCGTTAAAAAATATATTATTTTAAATCTCTCAAAGGATCACTGATCACAGACCTCTGACCTCTCCAAAATCCGGGGCAGTTATGCACAGCCTGTAGCATACATACCTTTATAAATTATAAATAATTTTTGACTGATGAATTTAACAGTTGTGAACTCGTATGAGTATACAGACACCATTTTATATTTGTTTAGAGGTAAAATGACTCTTTGAGATAATTAATTTGGACTGATACTCCTTGTAATCAGGTTGTAATAAGCTAAATGTGTCAGTGACTTTATTTAAAAATTGCTGAATTTATACAGGACTACACCTTTATAATCCTTAAAAACCACAAGATTATTTAGGTGAGGCAGGTAAAATGTTTGATCAACCTCCACTGCAGTGTTTCCAAAATTTAGAGTGGGGGAAACAAAACTGACCCTCGTTTTTTATCGATTTGCTTAATGGCTGAATGCCTAACAATGCTATAATGTTGGATTTCTTTTTCCTAATTAAAATAGAAAAAGATGACACTTTTCACCACGCTGGTTCTTTAAGTTGAGATGCTGTTTACATCCACTCTTTCCCCAAACCTGAAACTGAAGATGTGTTAGTGCTCTCAGACCTGTTTTCCCTCACTGTGAACTGCTTGTATGATGTTGAAATGAGAGTACAAGGAAAAGTTTATAAACCTTGGCTTCACCAAACCATTTAAAATGCAAAGGAGAAGCCTCAGTTTGTTTTTTATGTAGGCAGCTGTTCAGTAATTAGAGCTTAAATGTGAACAAATTGGACAGACATCTGCAAACGAAGCACTCTCAGCATCAGGGCAAGTCAAAAGAATTTTTTCCTGTGCCAAAAAAAAGACTTTCAAGAGACAGTATTTTGACAGCACAGGACATAAAAAATATATTTTATGAGGTATTGAAAAACTTAACTTTACACCAAACAAATTAAATTACTGCTGATATTTACTTTATGTGCTTTACTGTACTCTGCACTGTAGCTGAGATAGTGAGTGTATTGCCTTACTGCATCTCTGTCCTAATTTTTCAGTAGGAGTTCATAGTTTCTGATGAGAAGATGAGAAACTCAAGCATTCCATTAAGCAAATTTGATTATTGATGTGATTTAATAATGATGATAACAATTAGAAATGTCATTGTATACTGAAAATAATACATTTCATGTACATTTTTAATGCATGATTATTTTGTTTTTTATCAGCAGTTTACAAATGTAGATGTTTCTGCAGTTCTTGATGTATTTTTGTAAGTTTTGATGTCAAAGGTCTTTTCTGGGCCTCGAGTTGAAAAAGTTTGGAACCCTTACTCTACAGGAACAGCGCGGCCGGCCCCAGACCAGAGACCCCGCCCACTCCACTGAGTGGACTTGATTCTCTTGGTCTGACATTGTACTGTCAAAACTTTGGTTCTCCTGGTTGAAAAAGCGATTATCCAGTGAGCACTGGGGGTGGGCGGGACTAAGCCATCTGTCAAGATATCTGACATTTCAACCAGCAAAGTCACATCACAGGACCAAAAACAGTACTGTGGTCGAATGTGGTGTGATGGTAGTGATGTGAGTTTAAAAAAAATGCAGAATTTGGCTTGGCTATAAAATGACCATGCATGTGGATTAAATCTGAAAAGGCAACAACCAATGAGGAAGGGTCAGAGAAAATCTGTTCCCCTCCCTCTCATAGTCGCTCCAAGTGGAGGCAGTGCCAGATCAAGAGAATCAAGTCCACTCAGTGAAGTAGGCGGAGTCTCTGATCTGGGCCCTGGCAAGGTACAGCACTCTTTGCTTTCTGACCCGGCCAGGGCAGATCGTGCTGAAATTTCCTCATAATTTCTTATTAGAAATAAAACGACAAGACTTTTTTACTTCACTGACTGGTTTAAGTTCTTGGAAACCATGATCTTAGACACCAGCAGATGTGATTACAACTCTGTGTTGAAAGCCTCACAACAGATGCTCAGCAGTTACTGGACCTTTCATAATGGCACTAACATTTAAAGGCAGCTCGCTATCATGACCCCACACCTTACATTATTTCCAAGTGCAGCTTGACACTCATACCTCTTTCACACTGATCAAAGAAACACTCACCCCATACATCTGGCAGATATTCATAAATGGGAATAAATTGACATTCATTTGTGGGTCACATGACTCTGCACTACTGGTGGTTATTTATTTTAGCTCCAATAGGCTGTGGTGTTATGACTTTAGTGACATATGAGTGGATATGTTCAACATTATTCATTGATTTTTACCTTCTTGGAACAACATGCAACAGTGATTTTGTCCTTTGCATGTTGCCAGAGCAACACTGTCAGAAAAGCTGAGAGAGCTTCTTGTGATTAGAGGAGAAGAAAATAGGAGACCGGCTACTGGCACTGGAGGGATGCTGCAATACACAACAACACACGCAACAGTCTGGAAGGTTGCTTACTTGGGATACGAGTTGAGGCTCCTTGCTACTTTTTGCTGTTTCCTGTTTTCCAGTTTATGAGAAAAAGAAACAAAAAAGAATCAGCTTGATTTTTGTTTTTTTTTAAACTCCATATACATCCTTTTTTTTTCTTTTTTGTAAAATTGTATGTTTTTTTTCACTGTAGGAAAAGCACTACCTCAGGCAGTGATTGGCCATGTGTGTAGTTTAGATAGTGGCATTAGGAAAGGCATGATTTTGATTTCACTGTCCAACTCTTAATATAACTTTGTAATTTAAGAACTTTTTTGTACTTTTATGCGCATATGAGTGCAATACAATGAAAGGCTTCATTTAAGTCTGTCTGAAAGAAAATTTTGTCATTAATCTTTCATTTGAATGATTCGGGTGTTTTGCCATTTCAGGACAGCTTTTTTTCCAACTTACCTTCGAGAAGGGCCAAACTGAACATCTATAAACACTTCTGCCTTTTAAAATGGTTAGTCATAAAGGTGTTTTAATTTTTTTTTTCCTGTGAATATCCATCCCCACCTTCTGTAACTTTCTTGGTTTTTCACTTAAAGTAACATTTTGTTAAGTCAAAGTACAAGTACAAATGACTTGACAAAGGGGACACTTTGAGAAAGCATTTTTGTTAGGATGCAGCTTGTGCATACACAACTTAAAATAACCTTGGTAACAGTACTTTTCACTGTGGGTGACATTGTTACTGAATAGCTTTATGGAATAGTTTACTTTTCTGTATGCAAGCTCTTGTGTATCCTTGCACCCTGTTTAGAATTAGTGCTGTGTCAAATTAATTTCTTGCATCCACTACATCAAAAGAAAGTCATTTAAAGACACTTTTAAAGATGCAAGTCCACCATACAACTTGAGTCATATTTGTGCTCAGCAGTTAAGCTTAAACTAGACACTCAAAGCTTTGGTTTGCTCTTTCAGAGCTCAGTACGCCAGCTCCTTTGATGCCGACTGTGCTCACAAAGACAAAGAGAGATAGGGAGACAAACAGTGTGTGACAACAGCCCTTCTCCACGCCTGGCATTAGACATGGGACTTTATACTAGGGAGTGGATGAGTGCTGTGACAAAGTCAGTAGGACAGAGGGGAAATGGGGCTGCATAGGCGTGATTGTTTAATTAGACTTCACTTCATGGCATGCCAAGCCAAATGGAAAAAAGAGGAAATAGAGATTGTGGGAAAAAAAGCCCGACATTCTTGGCCAGAACTCATTGTCACAGATTGTGATGGGCTCATGAGATTCTGGTGAGTTGCTGATAGTGTTGTCATTGTAGAGTTTGCACTTCTGTTCAATGCCGAGACTTTGCACACAAAATGACAGTTTTACATTTAATTTTATTATTTACTTATCTTTTAAAAACTTGCTTGTAGGGTCATGCAGTAAGACAGTAAGCATTTTATTGGCCTTGTTTTTTATGTCTCTCAACGACCTTCAGAATTTTCACTCTGTGGTATCACCCAACTCATCAACGCAGATATTGCATCTCAGAGCTACACTGATGTCATTTTGGAGACGACATGGCCGAGTTTCATGTGTTCATCTCAGTTTGCTGTTACCACATGATACCTATATTACACCAGGTGGTGAGTGTGAGACTGATAGAGATATTACTCAATAAAAACTCTCAGGCCAGTAAGGCTTTGTGTCTGATTGAAAACTCTGACATAATTGGACACTCTCGTCCCCCCTCTTAGAGGCATGTGCAGTCATGGGACAAATGA
>JAQLOL010000024.1:22838635-22854062 GCA_029783665.1 Naso thynnoides | reverse complement strand
AAAAGGTGTAAATGGCTTTAGAATGGACACTGACTGAAAGGTGACAAATGAAAACAGCGTGCACTGCCATTGAAACCACCTCCTGCATACTACAAACTACTTTCTGCACACTGTATGTACTACATACTGCACACACTCAGCAATAAATGAATGATCAGTCTGCCATTTTGCCAGATTCTTTTGTCAGCCTTTTTTTTTTTTTTACTTCAGCAAATGCCTGCCTGGGGTTGACTGTGACATTGCAGCGCATTGTATTGTGTGAATCATTAAGCGAGGTAGTCTGCTCAGATGCAGACTGGGAATTTTCTCAGAATCAGTATATATCTGGTAATTTTTTGGTATAGTGCAGATTTTGCTTGTGTTTTTATACATTATATTAAATGCTACCTTTTGGCCAATCCAGTACGTACTGCTAGTATGGTATGTGATTTCAAAACAACCAATGAGTAGGTGTATATGCAGCCTCAGTCCATGCCCAGAAAAATCTCTTGTAAATTTAGAAACAATTTAACTCTGAAACTAGTGTCATCCAGGTTTTAGATGTTTAGGATTTACTAGCTACTGTCAGTTTTCCTGTCATCTTAGAATACATTATTCAGCCTTAGGTAAAGTTGTACTTTGAGAGTAACCTGACTTCTGTTGCTCTGCTAAGCATTACTTGTATTATTCCCTACACATTCTTGTCCAAGCTCATACATATATCAATACCCCTTTTTATGGCAAGGTGTCTTTTTGCATCTGTGTGTAGAGTACAAATCCTTGGTGCCAGAAAAACTTCCTGAACACATCATTAACATTGAAGTTAAGGCACCAAAACCATTTGGTTTGGTTTAGGAACATTTAGATATTCAGTTAGGCTTATGAAGGAGTTTTTGATTTTACACCTCAGGTCTTGCTTAGGTTTTGCACAGGTCTTGAACCCAGGTTTTCTGGGTGAGACTGGGCTGTTACTAATGCAGATGGGTTTATACTGGAGTTTCTGTAAAACTCCAGTGCGTAGAGATGCTGAAGGGTAACTTATGCTATATGAGACGTCAGGGGTGTGACCAACAAGCAGTATTTGACTACTCGGGAATGAGACTGGGATGATATTCCCTACAGGGTTGTCCCAATATACTGTAATTCACTAGAACACCTGATTTGTAGTACCGTTGATTGAAGAACGATTCCCTCCTGTGTTGAGAAATTGACAGTGCTGTGTTTTGTGACATCTGTTTGCTTTTGCTAGGTACTCTGGGTAATCCAGTGCATTTGTTTGGAGCAGCGCTTTGACAACCTCAGTGTCTCCCCAACAGCCCGAGAGGGATTATGACTGTGCAGTTGATATACCTGACTGTTGTCAGAGCCGCCACCTCCACCCATACCCACATCACGCAATGTCAAGCAGCCATCAAATCAGTCTGAAAAATGAATGAACTCTAAAAATATTAAAGTCTGTCTTTTGTCCTTCCTTTTTCAGGCTTTATCATTTAGTCTTTTTTCATCATAAATCTGCATTTAGTGAACATGCATACTTCTCTTCCGAAGGATATAGTGAGAAAAAATGAAGGACATGTTAACATCAGCTTCAATTTTAATTAATTTGTTCTGTTGTTGACTTTACACACAATATTTCTTTTCTCGAGAAGGACCGTATATTACATTTTTCATATGGATTCTGCCCTGAAACAAACAAAAGATATTACTTCTTGTTTTTTTATGTTTAATGCATCACTTCTTGGAAATAAGTGCTTATGAGTCCTGATAAGGTCTGTGATATGTGACACAGTGTGTAATATAATATTATTGCTGTAGTCATTGCTTGACTAGCCAGTGTCGGGGATCGGGACAAAATGCCTTCAAGAAAGACTACACAAAGCAGTTTGATTGTGCCGGCGAGACAGAATTGCTATAAATTATTGAATTTTCGGTAGGGAAAAGGACCAAAACAAACTAATAAAACCCCCAGAGGCTACCTTGCTATAGGGTAGTGTTTATGACTTTTTGGAAATGCGCCCTCAATATGAACTTAAATGGCACAGGTTTGTGCATACGTCTGAAGGCTATGCTGTAACTTTGAATCTCCAACAACCTGCTCTGAAGGGTCTGAGAGAGGGTCAGTCAGGCTTTATATAATCAGGCTATTTTCCTTTTCTGCTGACACAGTTATATTAAGTCTTGCCACTTTCTTTAAGCAAGAGGAATGACAAGAAGTAGGGATGAGGGCCATGGACCAAACATCACATTTTCAGGCAGAATGATCATGTATGTCTCAATATTTTCCACAGTGTGGGCGTAATGTTCAGTTCTCAGTCAAAACCCCATCTGACATCTCATTAGGGCTCGGCGACATGGCCAAATCAAACATCAAAATACTTTTTTCCTGATTACCCAATATCAACATTGCAGCAATATTGTAGGAATGACTAGTAGTGCTTTCACAAATATTATCACAGTGAGATTTTGGATAAATAATCATCTGTGATGTGAATATAATGACCATGTGAGTAATGGCAAATATTACAGCAGCTAGAACAGATCAGATTCTTTCATGACCACACAGCCAACTGGTGGATTCCATTTTATTGCAGTCCGATAAGTAATTACTGTGCATTATTTTACTGTAGTGTAGCCTTTCAAACAAGGAAAAGATAGCACTTCTGCCATATAACAATAACAATAACTATAAATCTAAGATAATATAATGTCAATAACCTGACGCTAACCAGACATCCTATTGACTAAAAAAATATTTAACTAATTGGCCCATTTTTGCATCTGTCACCCTACATCATTCGCGCTACTTAAACCCATGTGGGGAATTTGATTTTGGTACTGATAGTACATCATATGGCACTTTATTGCCTTTTATGTGTTTTATTTATCGTGTGTTTTCTATATTTTCAAGAGCTCACAATGAACATACTGATTATTGGTAGGCAAGACTTCAACTCAACTATTTTAACTGGCAAAAAAACAAACATATAAAAAAAAACCCCAGTAGTTAAACATGAGCTCAATGCACCATTGTTCTGAACCCCTTTCGCTTCTAGATATATGATTGTATGTCCAGGGTAAAATCAAGAGTGCTCATAAGAATGTTTTTTAAACAGTTCACAAGCAACAGATAGATTTAATAATAGTATAGTGTACAGATTTCGCTTAAACAAGCTGCACCAGAGTCTGCGCTGCAGGATCAAGACCTGTCTATTTTAGACGGTTTGAATGACAACTTTTACACCAACAATAATGAATTGAACCAGGCAGTGGTTCCAAAGTTTGGATTAAAAAGTAATATAAGTAAGGAAACTAAGTTGGAAATAAAGTTTTAAAAGTAGCTTATTAAATATATCCTTGATTTTGTGTACCGGAATTTCTAAATGCTCATTTTAAATTTTTTGTTTTGATCGCTGAGTTTAAAATCAGTCAGCGTAATACCATGACAGATTGCTTTACGTGAAGACCATTATATTAATCAAGACAGTTACAGAGCGAGACATTTCAATGGGATAACAAAGCCCCTCCCACTCGCACACTTTCTCTTTTAACAATGACAACTCTAATCATCGGAAATTGATATTTTAAATGCCAAGACTGGAGCTTCATTAAAGTGGTGTCAGGGGCAATAATAAATAACTTTAAAGTAGGAACAAATGTGTTAAATAATGGCTTTAATCTAATTCATATCATCATGTTCTCCTGTGGAAGCTGTTAAATTATTGTGATTGGCATATACGTCTTTGTCTGGAGGCTAAAATGAGAAATGACCTATATTTTTGTTAAGCATGGTATGAAAGCATTAATTCTCGCCAGCAAACCTGACAGAACAGGGCTCCTAGGGGCGAGTTAATACAAAACGATCACATTTTCACACATAATCAATATTGGTCAGTGACAGTGGTTGGCTATTTCTCATCCCGCCAGTTGTCTGGAGAGAATGATATGTGGCTCTTTTCTGGTAAAGGGCCCTCTCAGCGACTTGGAGATGGAAATGGCATTTTTAACAAGTGGCCTGGGAAGCTATTGATTATAATGCCATTTCTGGGCCTGCAGTTCCAATGCCCCAAGAGCTTCTGCAGCCATCTATGCCTGTTGGAGTGAGAGCAGTAATATTGAAATCGTGTCCACAATTGTGTTCTGTTTTTAACATTTATTGTCCTGTTACTACGATGATTTTAAAACAAAAAGAAAAAGAATTCAAGGTTACCATTTTATATGTGTTATCATGGCAAAGAAATAGTCTTGACTAAAGTTGTGTTTTTTTTTCTGCCTTTACGCGTTTACATTTTTGAAAACCCCTCAAATACTGTTCATTGGAGTCGGATCTACCGACACACAGTATATATGTCAATACTTCTAAATATCCTCAAAAGCACTTTATTAATGCTAGAACTGGGAGACAGAGTAGAACATTGCACTTTTTTGACCAAATTCCCTTTTTTATATGACAGTATTGTAGGAATGACTATTGGTACTTTTACAAAATATTTACACAATTCCATTTTTGATCGAAAATCATTAGTAGTGTAGATACAATGACTAAGTTGGTAAAAGCAAGTATTAAAACAAGTAGAACTGTCGGATATGGGAGATAATTACACGACTTTACTCTAATGCAGCCTAAAAAAATCAAGAAAAAAAACACCATTTATTCCATATCACAATGAAACGATGTCCAATATCTAAGATGATATATTCTATCATATCTTGATGAGGATATAATATCTTTACATTTCCCTGCCCTGTTGTCTGACCCTTATCACTTGGTTTCTAGTTGTGATCTTAAAATACAAAGTTCATGTCCTGGTGGGACATAAAGTGGGACAACTCAGCATCTTCTGGTGAGGGTGCTGAGTACATTGAGGCCCAATAGACAGCAAAGAGGGCAAATACATAATGCCTAAAAAATACGAAATACTATTACCTGAAGAAATTAATTTTAAGTTTAATTTCTTTGTTAGCCTCTCATACCAACAGTCGTAAAAGAACAACAAAGTCAGACAAAAGTGTTATCTTAATATTTTCTTATTTCTGGGTATGTGTGTTCTTTTCTTGTAATTAAAAAAGGCAAAACTGTCATTCTCTTATAAGATGAGTGTTACAAATCTGCTGTCATGAATTACACTGAAAAGACTGCTGTTTGAAAGATTGGTTTCTGGGAGGTATAACAAGATACTGTCTGCTCTGCTCATAATATATAGGAATAAAATTCTGCACAGCTCCTTGTTAAGTTGACTACAGGCATAGCTCACTTTTGCAGCTTATTTCCCCTATGGCACCTTTGCCTCATTGCTCCCAGGTCTACTATATAATGTTGTAGCATTGCGAGCCGAGAAAGTGTAGTTGCTCCACAGCATTGGCAGCATGCAATTCAGAATGTATTTGAAAACTAGGCATGTCCAAGGTTGATCCACGGGACTGGGCTGCTCAGGGCAGTGTTGCCTCCAGTACTTTCTTTGTTTAATTCTGAGGGATATTGCATATTGTCCTTATTGTCAACAAATGTAATGAACAAACCACTGTCATCTCTTCAATATTCTTCTTTACTGTTTCTCTGGCACGCAACACCAAGTCAGTTTGTTCCTACTCAAGATGTAAACCTTTCAATCTAAAAATGACTTTTAATATATAAAGTATTTTTTTAAGCCAAGGGTTACTGATTAATTCATTTTTGGTGTTCCATTCAAACTTAGAACAGTGCCTGTGTTTGTAATAGGGCTGGGTTATCGTGCACATTTTAATGAAAATCAAAGAGTAAGCCTACTTTTTCTTTGTTTTTTTAATTCTCTCTGTGATACCAAAAAACATAATTTAAATTTTAGAAGAAAAGTCATTACATACAGTGTAACATCACTGCTTCAGAAGAAGAAGCTCTTTGAAAGCCTAGGAGTTTTTTCAGTCAGCCTCAGAAAACTACATAAATTGAATGAATCAATGAAATATCTTCACAGTATTAGACTATAGAATTTTTAATAACTGTCAAAATTAACATTAATAACAAACATTAGAGGGCAGCAATTTGCAGCATATTACCCCAGAAGGCAGGACACCAACTATGTTAATTATGTTGTAGTTACAACTACCGCATTGTTGCACCAGAGTCTGAAATTAGCAGTTACCTCATGCCAAATGTGAATGGATTTTTTCATTGGGTGTGTAAATTTTGGGAGCCACCCACAATGTTGATGGGTGGCTTTTTTGAAGTAAAAATATGACGATGTCTGTCACTGCTGCTGCTGCACCAGTTCAGTGCAGTGGGTAGATTTATTCACGCTGAGTGAGTGTAGGTCACCTGTGTTTTGGCAGCACCAACAGCAAAATCCACAATTAGAGCGGCACTGGAATGGATTGTAAAAATCGTGGCTGTTTTCAGACGTGTGAAACCAAGGACTGAAAAATACAGCTGAAAAACTTTCTGTGTAGACATGCCATAAGTATGTTCATTAGTAATGATTGTCATTTTTTCACAATGTCAAATTATTAAGCCTATCACATTGATTGTCTGTAGTACATGGCTAGACAGTTTTTTCAGATAGTAAAGTGAAGGGAGTGATTATGGCAGTGTTTGGATATGTGCTTGGCAATTTCAGCTCATCTCTGGTGGCTGTGTGTATCTAGAGTTTTTGTCAAGTCAGGAGTATGAAGAAAAAGTTGACACAGAAGATGACAAGAAGCAATATCTGATTTCTTTCCTGCCAAGTTTCTCTTCAGTGCTCACACAGTTCTACTGTGCCCCTCTGTCATTCAGTTAGAGCAGACAGCTTCTTTTAGTTGGGCTGTCAAGTTTTTATTGTACGATATAATTATGTACTTGGGAGTCATTTCTTTGACAATTAATTCTGTACTTTTGAAAGTCACTGAATATTTTTACAAAGGAGGAAATAAACTGTTGTTAGGCACAAAAATAGCTTTAAAATACAATTAGGGAGGAATAAAACTTAAGTTAATAACGGGGCTCCAGACTTACTTTTTGCACTTGAAGCACTTGTGCTCTTTGCTGAAAACTTTAGGAGCACCAGCATAGAATTTAGGAGCGCCGCTCAAGTCAACATACAACTTAACATATTTAGATTTTTTCCTACAACATTATATAACTGATAAATCTTAGAAATAAATATAATCTAAATTGACAATATACAGAGATAAAAATGTGCTGTTGTAAAAATGTTGGAAAGTAAATGCTTAGAAATGCCCCATTTATAAAACCATCTTCCAATACTTTATAAAGGAGGATTGCGACACCTCCTAACACACTTTGGTATTAATACACACACACACACACACACACACACACACACACACACACACACATTGATTCAGTATATATAAAAATCTACAGATGCTGTTCCACCCGTGACCACCAAAGTTGAACAGGTGGTTTTGCGCACCTGTCCCCACTTAGCTCTGTATTGCTCTGTGTTAGCCTGTTTACAGGAGAACTGCGTAGGTACGTGTAAATTGAAACTGAACAAAATCACCAGGCTCCTTCCTTGGAAATAAACAAAAACAAAAAGAAAGTTGCGAATAACAAAAAAAAAATTGATTTAACATTTTTTAAAAGTAATATGGAAATACAGTCATCATATTGCCTTTGTTATTTCAGATTTAACTAACCAAGATATAACTGGATTAATGTAGAGATCTACTCAAAGCCAATTTGTTGTAGCAGGTTTATTCACGTTGTTTATTGTAGGTTTATGGCCTCACACATAACAAACAAGTTGCTAAATCATAGTTAGACAGCGAAAACATACATTTTGCCTGTCAAGCCTTGCAGAATGATTCTCTCTGACCTTAGGGCACCCTAACATTGTATAAATGCTTACAGAAGCATCAATTTTCATTGCTCATTAATTGCCTAATTACCTTCCAACTGCCTTTGTTTCAAATGATGGTTTACTGACCAAGAGGGCAAGTCTCCCAGCTGGTGTCTGAAAACAACCTATTAATCCTCTGTCACAGCAGTGTTATGAACCTGCAGTCCATTCAACTCTTTTTCCAACCAGAACTTTGTTTTTCAGGATGCAAACTGTAGAGTCTAGTGAAGTGAGTCTGGTATTATATGAAGTGGAATCTAAAAGTTTTGGGACTGAAAAGCAAAAACAACAGTAAAGCTGATGAATACATCACAGTATATTACTTAAATATGACCACCACCTCCTCCACTGCTTCCCAATACAGGTGCCCCTGCTACCCTGGGAAAGCATCCTGGAAGTCGGGTTCTGTTAACGCATCAAGCACCATCTGAGATTTTTCGCTCCATCACAGTGTCAAAACAGCATTCCTTCGGCTTCTGGTAAATAGGGTTAGGGTAGCTGTTATTTGCTGGTAATTTACATTGTCAAAAATAATAGAGCTTTAGCTGCAGTACATGTAGAAAGCTTCAGAAATCTATTTGAACCTGGTTATGATGTTCCCACAACACACGACAGAGTGCCAGTGTTTCCACTACCATTCATTTGAAGGTGCTGGGCTGCTCCCTGAAGAAGAAAGGCACAAAATTTTTCATTTATGTTTTTTATGTATGCACTCAGGATAACGGCCAGAGTCCACGTAGCATTTTTTTCCTAATTGCTAGCGCCTTTTGTAATGCATAGCTATATTGTAAACTTTTGATTTTCATCCAAGGTGAAGCTGTCCAAAGCACTGTATGCCCATGATAATGAAAATGAGCCAGTAACTGGGGAAAAAAGCCAGGACTGAGAGTGATTTTGAGGAACTTTTTGGGTTCCACTGTCCAAGTAGGAAGAAAGAGGAAAATTACCCATGGAAGCCAGAAAACCCGATCTCTTTTCATAACATCGCACCAAGAACCTGCTGTAGTGGTAGGCCCACAACAAGGACCAATTTCCCTGTTTGGTGATATGCCAAAGATACTTGACTGTCTCAGCCATGAGCCACCCGAGAAAGAGAAATTTTTCTTTAGCTGCGAACATGTTAACAACTACTGCCTTCATCCAGCTCACCTTAGTGCTCTTATCATCTTGCATTCAAACCAGGTCTCAAAGCAAAAACTGTGACCGAGCAGGACTATGACAGTAAATGGGGTTGTAGGCTAGCTCTTGCCTGATTTCTCCCAACATATATATATTGTTGCAGCTGAATTGCAACCTGTTGATGTCTCTGCTTGCTTCGGTTCCATGTAAATATTGTGTGTGAGCTGTCTGATGTTAATACAAATTGTCAATTGTTTCAAAGCAGTCTCTTCTCCTGTAGTTTTAGTTGTGCAACTGCTGGTGGACTTTATAAACTACTCAGTCTCTGTCACGTTCACTTGACTGGCAGTTTGAGTCTTTTATTCTATTAACTATTGAAATGAACCAATACTACTAACCAGTGCAGATGAAAAATGTGACTGAACTCTTAAAGGGCAGCTGCAGATGAGTGACACCTTACAGCCACAGATCAGGTAATTGCCACTGATAACATGTTTAGAATGCTAAGGCTGCACAGGTGGACAAATTCAAATGCAGTCAGGGTTTTACAAATATATCCTCAACCTAGCTGCTCAGTGAGCTCTGCAGCTGCCTTCTGTGTCACGACTGCCTGGAAGGATTAAGGGAATCGCTGCAGCTGATCATGCCTTGAAGGGAGAAACAAGGGCTACTGCATTTACCACCTTACATGTTAGTTACTGATGGTGCCATCAAATTGAATAATGCCTTCCACCTGGTGGACAGATGCCTTTATAAAATAAGCTTTCATTTAAGCAGCTCTTCTCTCCTGTCAGTTGAGGAAAAGTGCTGTTCCCAGTGCAAACTAGCTCAGATGGACATCTCCAAAGCATGATAGGGAAAGTTCTTAAGCCACCAAAAGCAGCAGCTGTCATCATGTCCGAGGAATAGTGGCTCTCCCTCTAACTTCATAATCAGACTATTGAATTAGCAAAATAAGATTAAAGAAGTCATCCAATAAAACAGCCGATGATGGACTTGGCCAACCCGGTAGGATATGCAGAAATTACATTTTAACCTTTTTATTACAGTTAAAATGTGCTTAGAGGGAATTATTTTCACTGGACATTATGACTGAAGAGATTGAAGTTGAATTTGGTAACTTTTGCTAATGAGCTAACAAAACTTTAGCTGTAGCATTAGAGTCATTGGGAAGCAACTCCGCTGCAGCCTCCCCTCCCTGTTTTTGCTCCTGCTTGCATTTGTATGTTGTTTGTTGTTGCTCTCTCTTTTAAGTTCAGTTTAAACCGAGACGAAATGGTTGCAGGGAAAGTTGCAGCGTGAAGTAAACTGGTCCGTCTCAGCTCGAGCTTGAGCAGACTGACGGTGTCACTTGCAGACACTGTGTTGTTGGCAGAGGCGAGTATGAGTGTACAGTAAGGCACGAGGAGCCACTCGGCTCGAATGTTGTCACCTGTCGCTAAGAAGTGCAGCATATATTTTGGCCAGTCGGGACAAAGAGTACAGAGAACATCACTGACTGGGCAAATAAATGGGAGCGATGGGATTTTTATCAATCCTAAATACAGAGGCATGAGAAAACACAAAGATCACACAATACTCTGAGACCACGTCACTTACTAATAGCTGTCTGTAGGTATTATGACATTTTTAAAAAATTGAGCACAAAAAAGCTATTGATGTTTACCTCAAAGTTACCAACTGCAGCTTTAATTTCGTAGGACTACGTCTGATTTAACAGCAACTCTGTAATAATGTTGTAACCTCACAAAGATTCCTACCCATACACAACTCTAATTTTTTATCTTAAAACTTGCATATTATAATCAATACAGAGGTAATAAACAGTGAAGTGAAATGCTATTTTATGTCAGCACCTTTGCATACACAGCCAATTTCAGCGTCAGCAAGACTTAGGTGCACACTCAGCCAGGAGCTGTCAAGTGTGAGGCTAAAAAGCTTTATGAACAAAATCAGGTTTAAAGCACATAGCAGGACATAAAAGGCTGTAATTTAAGGGGCATGCAAGTTGTGCAAATTCAGAAATTAAAATCAATAATTTTTTTTCCCTCACAAACCCTTCCAAATGTCTAACAGTCTCTTTAATTTCACATTCAGTTAATTTTAATTGCATGCATACTTCCAGGAGTACTCATTTTTAAAAAGGATTTACTGTGCAAGCATGGCAACCACTTGAACACCACCATGTGTGAGATAATAATCACTCTTGTGTCCTTGTGTCCTCTGTTGTTGTTACATGTTGCTCATTAAAGCTGCTTCGTGTGATGCCGAGCCACAGCTGTACATGTGCGGCCATATGCAGGGATCCTCTTGTCCTTCCTCCTGTTTGACACATAAGCTCTGCTGGTGCTGGATGAGCTCTCACTGACAGCTGGATGTAGGCCGGTCAATCCTCACGGGTTCACCTGTCAGCCTGTGTTTCTGTTTGCCTTCTAAAGCAGTGCTGACACTTCCTCTGTCCCTCTCCTCTACTCCTCTGCTGTCACTCTCGCTCCTCTCTGTCACCTTCTCACTGACTCACTGACTTCTATCACCAGCACAGGGTTAATCATATAGCTGCTTGACTAGGGCACATGTCTTTGTAAGCTCCTCCTACAGTATAAATCTGTCTCGTCGGTATCCTTGGTTCCCCTTATTTCATGACACTCCTAATCTCACTTCTACTTCTAAGGTTACATCTCTAGTTTTACAATAGACTTGTTTCACAGGATGTTTACACTGGCTTCTGTCTTAACAGAAATGAGGTGAGGGGACTGTTAACACATTAATTATGCAAATGCAGTCCAGTAATTGTTTTATGCATAGCATCACATTCAGAATTTGTATGTTATATTAATAGCGATGTAGGCAAAAACATCTTATGAGAAAACTATTCCTTGGCAAGGTCCTGACCATTTATTTGATGTGCTACACCAAATCTCAAATTCATTAGCTCATAAGAATAATAATAATAATGATGAACTTGATTTTACATAGTGCCTTTCATGAGACCAAGGACGCTTTACATAGATGGGTAAGTAAAATACAAAACTGAAACAAGTAACTAAACGTATGTGTCTGCCACAGAAACAAAGTTAGTAAAGGTTGTAGTCAGTGGTGAACAGTTTGGGAAGTTTTTAAAATATGTCCAGTAAGAGGTGTTGTGTGTATCAGCGGGGAGAGCATACTTTAGCCAACATGGTTTTGAACTTTTCTTTTGTCATTTGTCAAAAAAAAAAAGAAGAAAAAATGTTGTAAATGTTTTTCACCATTAACTGCAACACTGTCATCTGAGATTTGTTGGGGAAATAGTTTTGAATTTATTTAAAAGCCTTTGATTCTACTTAAGTTCTAAGTCGGTGCATATTGGACAGCAAACAAAGTAAAGCCTGCAGTTAAAACTGTTAATAACTAGGGTCCAAATATGCAGTACGCAAATTGAAACCTAAAACCAAACCTACCAAACCTAAAACCAAACCTGATGCCGTGGAGAGTGAGCCCTGTGACGCATGAGGTTTCCCAGGGTAACTGCTTCTTCAAATTTGTGGCTTTGGTAGGAGAGACTCTGGAGTGTTTATTTGTTTTGTTTATTTTAACTTTATTGAACCAGATGAGTGAATTGAGAACTGATTCTCATTTATAATGTCAACCTGGCCAAGAGGCATCAACAGGAGGCAAGATGGTACAGAATGAAAATTTAGATACATCCATAACAGGGAAACAATTTCATATAATCTCGTACCAGATTTAGGTAAATTAAAGCAGCAGAGAGAAGATGGATCAGCTTGTATTTGTGTGTTTATTCTGCCTCCAGCAGCTTCGGATGATTGTGTATAACAGTGAAATGGTTACTTTGTTACAAAGTACCAAACCCATAATCAACAGCTCTTTAAAAATCTCAGCAGCTGACATATTTTGTCTGTGTCGTTTCAGTGTTTTCATTTGATTTTTGTACCTAACGTAATGTCATAATAATTCATCAGTGCAGCTTTTTCATCTTAATTTGATTAATTGCTCTTCTGCAGAGTTTGTATGAGAACAAAATAACAAAAGAACATGTCATTTCTCAACACAAATCCGCTTTGGGTATTAAAGTTCAAATAACAGCAGAATGAGAATAAGTAATGCTGCCAACACTTTGTAATAAGTCACGGAACAACAACAGCAGCAGCAACAAAAAGAAAAAGATACTGCTTGTCTCCCTTTTTGCAAACTTTAACTACATGGACATGTACAATGTGTCTATGCAACACTTGCACAAATGTACTGAAAAAGTCCTTTGTGCAAAATCTAGTTAATGTACCAAATCACAATACATACCGTCAATAATGTGCAGCACTTTGCTGTGAGAGACACATTTATAGATTTAGATGGGACAAAATTAAACAATAAAGTGGAATTGATAAGTCACTGTTTAACCACACAAATACATGAGGAAAAAATGACCGAGTAACTTGTGCGTCATACTTTCATCTTTTTTCAATTGATATATAACCTTTGAAGCACAACTAAATACAAGATGAAATGTTCATAAAATAAACTGATACCCTACTTGTATTACATATTTAATGATCATGACTGTGTTGGTTTATTTACCCTGTGAATAAACTGTGTGCAAATGATGTAAAAGCAATAATGTTATTATTGGATCTTGACCTGAAATTACTTAAAAAACAAAAAAACAATCTTACTTGATATGAAATTATCTCAAGAGTGAAGTAACAGAACTGAATGAATTAAGAAAATATTATTTTTCCACAATTGTAGTTGCACCAAGATGTATATCCAAAGTGTCCCACCATTGCTATCGTTGTATCTACAGCTTATCTTCGATTTCTCGGCTTTAGTCTGGTGTTAATGCTAATGGCATGCTGTATCAGTGGAGACAGTAAAGGTGATGGCTAGCCTGAGTGGACTTCTGTCCTGTATAAAAACCCTATCTGCAGATGGGCAGTGGAAGATTTAGTGATTAGTGAAGGGGTTTTTTAAATGAGTGAGTGTTGGAAATGTGGAGGCACATCTCCACACCCAGCCATTTGGACTGGAATGGCAGGGAGGTGAGCACTGAGGTCCTGTCCATTTGGAAGACTGACAGCACAATCAGAAGCGTCTTAATCACATCTGGTTGTCTCGTTAATCAAAGAAAGTACTATTGTTAAATGTTATGCCTCTGTCCATCAATGCACCAGTACATTTCCTTTAATAATTTGGCTAACCTTCAAGGAAAGTTCTCTCAGTGAACACGTGGAAGGAAAAGCTTACATCTGACACACTATCTACCTTTTTTATGCTTTAACGGATTTTAAAGTGTAAGTAAATAGTTATGCCAAAGTATGTTTTAAGGCCTTTTGCTTTTGAGAAATGGATACTGAAATGGTAAAGACATTAAATTTGCTTATTAGACATTGTGACAAAATCACATTGTTTGAAGAGGTAATTTGACATACAGTTTACCATGCAAAATTGCCAAAAGCAACCTTTTGTTTACGTGTAGTCCAGGTGTTTTTAATTTAAGGGTTTTTTGTTATTAGTAAAAAGAAACTGGAACTGTGCAAGTCAATAGAGAGGCATTGTTATATTCCTCAACTGGAGGGGAGATGTCTGTGCACTTCTATAAAATCTTAACCACAGACAAGCTATAGTTGGTACATGATCTCAAATTTTTCGGTGACCTGTACGCATTGGGACATTGGTGGGCGATGACATTTACATCAGGCAAACCAATGTGGACCCTTGCACTTATACTGACAGAGACATAATGATTTGGAATTCAGTGAGTAAGTTTTTTAGAATTACCTGTAACTGCTGCTGTTGTAGCTGATAGTATCAGGGAATGTTTGTTTTTAGCTACAGTCTATTGCAGGAGCTTTGGACCATGAGGGAGAGGGGAACCCAGTGGAGAGTGTTGTTGGGGAGTGAGGTCAAATGGACAACAGAGCCAATGCCAGCAAGCCTGACATTGCAAACAAGCTCCGCAGCCACAATATAACAGAGGCGAAGACAGAAGAGAACATTGACAAGGAGAGAAAGTGAGAGAATATTACTGATAATGTATATTGATAGTTCTTATCTAGACTAAATACTGCAAATAGATAATACAGAGACAGAGAGAGAGAGAAGGTTAGTGTGCTGGAAAGAGCTCATCACTTCAACCAAAATGAGAGTTTAAGAATTTGTGGAGTCAGATATTCTGTTGGAAAAATGAAAATGCCACGTCTCTCTCTTGTTTTACAGGGTAGTAGTAGTAGTAGTAGTAGTAGTAGTAGTAGTAGTAGTTTAGCAGTAGTTTATTTATTTGGTTGGTTAAAAAATAAGAAACAAAGCAAATACATGGATTGAACAGATTGTTCAACCAAAAGGTGTAGGCTGAAGCGGTTGCTTATTTCGCCCACCCTTAATACATAGCCTTAATAATAAAAACAAAAAGCATACATATTAATACAAACAAACAATCAAGAAAGAAAAAATAGGCACACAAAAGACAAGGGAAAAAAAGAAGATGTAAAGAAAAATACAGCTTAACAACAATCATT
>JAQLOL010000024.1:22816876-22829683 GCA_029783665.1 Naso thynnoides | reverse complement strand
GCAGGAGTTTGAGGAAGCAGGTTTGTTCCTGAACGTCGCTCTGCTTCTCTTTCCCTCCTGATGTCATGTGTACATCAGAGGAGCGTTGATTTTTAACATGTAACAGTTGTGTTTTCTGATCTAATTAGGTCTGTTTATATTTGAGAGGAGACGATCTCTGCGAATCAGTTTTTAGACAGTCACAAGCACAGCACACTAGCTCTGCAGCTAACAGCTCATTGTTACAAATTACCTTAAAAAGGAAGCTGTGTGTATGCCGTTTAACCTTTAGCTTAGCTTTCAACGAATCTAGAATCTCACAAACTCGTGTTCTGCTGCTGACTGAGACAACCAGCTGCTCCTCTCACAGCAACATGAGGACAGAGGAGATCCAATACTGAACCTTTCTTACTAAGCTTCACTCAGATTTGTTTGATGTCGGGAATATGATTAAATTTATCAACATTTTAGATTTGTTTCCACTGACATACTATTGACTTTAATTTAGTGCTGTCAAAGTTAACGAGTTAATGACTTCACGCAAATTTATTTTAATGCCATTGATTTTTTTAGCGCGATTAACACATGCACGTTCTGTCTAGGGCTTGGCAAAAACAACTGATTAATCAATGCATTTCTATTAATTGTTTTTCCTAATGAAACCCCAACCCTAATCCTGCTAGCTCACTAATGCGCAGCTGATGTTTGCAGTTTATTTACAGTGAGCTAAAAATAGAGTCAACAGCTCAAATCATGTTACGAACTAAGACACCACTTAATTACTTTGACGTACGTAATGTTACTCCTGCTCCATCATCTCTCCATCGCAGTTTGTCCCGCAGGTTCAGATTTAACAGCACAACAGTTAGCAAGCAAAATAATTTTTGTACTTAGTTTGCTCACCAACATCATTAATATTCTCATCCAGTAATGATGCTCTCTGACGGTTTCTGTCCACAGTCGTCCCGCAACATATGGCTACTTTGCATAAAAAGCACATGGCTAATTTGCATATAAGCTACAAAACATTTCTGAGCACAGACTGCTCAATCAAATATATATCTCCGTATTTTCCACTGATTTGGATTGCAATAATAACAAAATACAATAAATTTGCAATGATAGTAAACATGTTTGCATAAAGAAAGCATATTTTTCCGCTCACATGTTGATAAGAGTATTGAAAACTTGAAAAATATCCCTTAAAGGTACATTTAGAGCTGACAATTTGAAAAGGTGTGATTAATTCGCTATCAATCGCGAGTTAGCTATGGAAATCATGCAGTTTATCGCGATTACGTCTTTTAATTGATTGACAGCACCACTTTGTTTAAAAAATAAACATTTGGAAATGTGCTCAGAGGTACCTCAGCACTGTGTGGTCTACAATTTAGCCTCATCTATGAAAAGTGAAAAAAAAGATAACAGGCCCATATAAGTCTTTCTCCTTCTCAAGGTGCCTCATAATGCAAACGCCCTATTGTTCCTAGAGGCACAACTATATTATTCATCCTATTATATCTTGACTGACTTACTAAGACTGCTGCATAACAGCTACTAATATACAAACATGCTCATGTGACACATGACCTCTAACTAAAGCACACACTGGCCAAAAAAGACACACATTCACCAAATGGGACCAGCCATATACTAGGTTTTAACCCAGTCCTGTTTATTTTCATGTTATGTCAGCTACATCAGTGTGTTTGGAAGTTTGCCAATACTGTTCATGTAAATTGGCAAATAAATTTTGAATAAAATTGTTTTGACTCAATTTGTCTGCTGAATTATTAATATAATTTGATGTGATGTATTAAGACCACCCAGATCATACACAGCAGCTTGTATTTCAACTCTGTTTTTACATTTTCAGTCAACTATGTGGAATATCGCAGTGTGTTTTGTATCATAATGTATCATGATATAATCAAATCATGACCAGTGTATCGTGATGTGTATCATATCATGAGGTCCTTGCCAATACCCAGCCCGGGTATAATAATGATGTAATTTCCTCCTTCAAAATTGCAATCGAATTAACATCATTTTGACATTTCCCATTTGAGCTGTCTGAGAGGAAAAAGTTGTTTGGTGTGATGGGGACAAGGAAGTGATGAGAATGGAGACAAAAGAAAAGCTCAGCACATGATGGCAGTTTGGGTGGGTCTCAGAGATGGAGGAAAGCCTCAGGCTGGAGCCGCACGCTGCCACCAGAATACCATATAAGCATGACACTGTTGCTTTTTTTAGCACCTGCTTTCCAGTTTGCAATGCTCTATTAGACCAAATGTCCATCTGCCAATATATTCAGAATGCACTATGGAGATTATTAACATGCCCTTGGCAAAAAGGGTTTAGCTCTGTGGGCCAAGCATCTCCATAAATCCCAGCACAGGCAGTTTTATTACAGGTTGTAAATAGAAGCCCCTGCCATATTTTATGACAGCCATCACTAACTCATTCGGAGTCTTATTACCTCTCTGTTCTTTGACTTGCGGGACCATTCACAGACACATTCTGTGCACAAGTTTATGCGGTATAAAGGATTGATTGTAATGGAATTTATTCCTGATGTAATTGCATTGCGCTCTCAGTTTGCGCCATACATTTTTGACTTAAAATTGCTGTTTCCATGTATATTATAACAAGCCAAGCCTGTTTCTGAATGGTTCCATATAAAATTACATATGGGTGCTCGTACTAGCATTTTGATTAAAGAGCTGTTTAATATAGCATGTTACGGAGATGCAGAACACAATACATTCTTGATTAGATTACAAAATTAGATTATCCACATTTCTATTTAAGGAAACACATACATTTATGGGATGGGACATTACTAAGGGTGTAATGATACATTTCAACAACACAATGCGTATTGCAATACATGGTTTTCGATATGATACAAGAACGATATGGGCTCATATGGAGCAACATGATATGATTCAATCACTAGAAATCCATACGTAAAAGCAACACTATGTAACTTTGACCGAGACCCACCAACAATTTGAGTAAAACGAGGTCATATGATGGAGATGATGTCCTACGACTGCTCTGCCTCAACTCTGTGAGTCACAGAAGTTCCTGAAAGCAACATGTAAGCTTCCTGTAGACTAAAGCTGCAACTGCAGCACCAGGTCGTGTTGGTGACAGGTGTGCTAAAATATAGGGGCTGCAGACAGACAGAGCAGTCGTCGAACATCAGAGGGAAAATCAGTGGACATTGTCTCTGTAAAATATGTCCCGATTTTACTAAAATTGCTGTTTTGTGGGATGTATTAACGGGCATCGTTAAGTTTAATTTTTCAAAGCAGTGGATCGCAGTCAAAGTTACATATTGTTGCTTTAATTTTTTTCTTTTTCCAAAAATAGGTAAAAAGAAAACAGTCATATCCATCTACTGAGGAGGTAAAACAATGGAAAGAGAGATTCACCGAACTATGCAAACAATCAGTGCAAGGCCTCGATTCAGTCTGTGGGGACCGCAAACGTCGACTGAAAATCTTGTTCTCCTGGTGCTTCCGTGCCATGATTCTCCATTATCTGAAGCGACGCTGCTGATGCAATACGCATGCCCACAACATTGGAGAATGGACTAGAGTAATGTTTACAAATATTTACCATTATAAATACAAAAAATACATAACAACATAACATACCACATAACAATGTTTGACGTACTAAATACAAGGCACGAATTCTTAGTATCAATGCAATCGATTTTTGCTTTGAAAAACGTTTTTTAATTGATACAAGTCACACTGGAAGGGCGATGTGCTGTTTACCTTATTGATAGAAGGAACATAAATCGATGCATCGATGCAATGGATGTATCGTTACACCCCTAGACATTACATACCAGTTCATTTGCATCATAGTTTGAGTAAACAAAGAATAGTTATTGGCATAAACTATAATCCAAATCAAACTGTATTTTATTTCCTTAAGAGCATTGCTTTACAAGCCTTCATGTTTTCTAGTTTTCACAGTGATTCTTCATCTGATAGACCAGCTAGGGACATATGTATATTGCAATCACATTTGCTAATTGTTTTCTACAAGCACAGCTCTTTTACAGTCAGGATTGTTTATTTATTTGAATTGGCTGACAGAACGGTAATCTGTTTATGATCTTAACATTTGGTTGCCAGAAGTCTGGGAGTAGTTTTCTGTTCAAGTATGTTGCTTTGTTGACCATAATCTTTTTTTTCCCTTCTTTTTTTGTGGAAAAAATATTTACACAACCCAACAAACTGGCATGCGATATTTTTACCGTGCCAATATTGTTGATTTAAAAATTTAGGAAAATACAGCATGCAGCTGTTAATAAAAGAGATGCTGATTTTTTGGTCGAAAGTTGCTGGGCCCTCGTCCTCGTCTAATTAGAAAGTTAATCATTACCCAGAGATTAGCTTTGCAGGGGAAATAATCATTTCACTGCCACACAACAGTCATTTTAAGAGACAAATAACCAAATCTATTCCATTATAGACTTCCAAACTACACCCCTGTCCTGTGCTGGGACACACATGGGCGGAGTGAATGGGGATGGATGGTTGGATTAGGAATGCCGGGAGCGAGTAGATTATCCAGTATCTGGGCAGGCAGATGCGCAGAGGAGAAAACGACTACACAAAGAGCCAGATCTCCATCAGGGGATCCATTCATGGTGCTCGCTCTGTCACTTTCTGTGAAAAAGCAAATTTCATGGTGTGTTTTCAAGAGGCTGGTGTCGGAAAAACATCAAGAACATTTTCTCTCTCTCTCTCTCTGCCTCTCTTCTTTCTACTCCACTCTTTTTTCCTCCTCTGCTCTTAGGCTCTTTCCATTACACTCACACTCCATTTTTGGGTTTACTTGTGAGTAAGACGTAAGTGCAAACGTGCTCCGTCTTCTCTCGCACACATACACAGTTACATTTATGACACACGAACACACGCGTGCTGTAACCTATATTTGCTGAGTATGGTGAATGCCTATGTGTAAATTTTTTAAGAGGTTTAGCCAGTGAGAGCTGGAATGAGCGTTGCTGTTGGCTGCGTTTCTCTGCCCAGGGCCCCCTTGCTTCTCTCCCCCATTTCGCCCAGTAGAGCTTCATCCTTATCGCTGTCCTGCACCCCATCACTGCTGAAGCTGGGCTCCTCTCCTGCTTGACCACATTTATCCAAGGGGCTCTTGTCTGGGGGTGATAAGCTGTCAGACTTACCAGTATGGATGTAGGGGTTCCCACATCCCCTCCACTCCACTCCACTATGCTCTGTTTTACTCCTTCCACAGTAGAAGTGAATGTTAGGTGACAGTGCCCTACCCAACAGGACAATGCATGTTTTTCTATACGTTTGTGTTCACAGTCACACACTGCACAGTTTCATTCTTAGCCCCTTTATTCCCTCTCCTTTCCACCCCGTCTGTTTATTAGTACTGCATTAAAGACAGAGAAAGTGTTTTGAAGCAAAAACAACTTTGAATGGTTAGTGTAATGGGCTCAAAGGGACCTTAAACAAAGCCACCGAATGCTAATTCCAGCTACACTTCACCCGATTTATGTCTGTGCAAACTAATTTTACACTAGAGGCAGCAGACATCAAAGACTGCCCCTTTTATCCGCTGATGACACATGCGTGGAGTTTGTTTTTTGAACATCTGTGCTGTTTTTCTATTTCTGAACTTTTTATACAGAACTTTACCCATATAATAGTAAATTTAATCTGCCACAGATTCATGTGTTGTTGTGTCATTTGGATGCTTTTTGCTGTGACACTGGTGCACACTAGCTTTTAGATTAGCATGGTTTGGTAAATGTAAAATAACTCTGAGCTCTTTGATGTCGAACTGTTTTACCTTTTCATGTGTAAATGAACACTGCACAGGTTGCAACAAGACTTTTGATTGTTATTTTCAAGGTTCTTGCTTTAAACCCATGGCTTATGAAGGAGCACAGCCATGGGACACAGACTGTAACAAGCTGACACTGCAGACCACTTTCCATCTTGGTGAAGCTGCACAACCTACCCCATGTATTTCCAGGTTGTCCTCCACTAACTGCTTGCATTTAAGCTATTTGTGCTTAGCCTTGCCAGCATCATTGAGCTTTGGAGCCCAAGGTACATCAGACTCTTTATATGCACAAAGAATAATCTCTGGTGATTACTGTTGAACACAAAAAGCTTTAGGCTACTGATGAAAAAAACCTTCTTCTCAGAGATGTAGGAATGCAATGAGATATATTGTAGCACTACGATTTGAATTTACCTTGTCTTATGCAGAGTTCTTGTCTTTTTTTAAAACTCAATTAACGTGGGACTGTTACACTCAAGAGTTATGTATGTAAGCTATAGTTTAATTGCCTAGAGAGAAGCAAATATTATACGTTTATCTGTTATCAGAAATGTGCATTGCCAACAGGTGCTCCTACCTACCCACACACATCTCTATCCTCATATTCAGAAACCATAACTACACACTAGTCTTTGACTTTGATGCTGGTTGTTGTGAAAGAAAAAAAAAAAAACAGATGGCGTGAAGATATAGGAGAATTTTGGGGGAAAAGGTTCCATTGGTACATAACAATTGAAAATCACATGGATTTGGATTTAATTTGCTCTGTATATAAAAAATAATGGACTTGATCATGGGTTTTCTCTGGTGCTTCTTTAATTAGAACATTAAAGCCATGGTGTGTGTAATAGACAGCCTGTTCACACTCCCCACTTCTGAAGTACTGGTTTTATAAACTTGGGAGCATAATGACCTTGGTGAAATGTGGCTAGCATCTAGATAGAGAAAGGGCTTTGCATTCCAAAAAGTTCTCGAAAATCATGACAGTATCTAATCAATAAGAATATTACGGATGTTTTTAAAATGTTAACATGTTTGTATTGGCTTTGATGTGTTGGAGATCTTTAACTGTTTGCAACTGCCGCATTGTCACAAGTGCCTGGATTGTGTGGAGGTTGTGTTATTTGGAAGCTAGAGAACTTTGGTAATGTGACATTTGACAGCTTCCTTTCTGTGGAGTATAGAACTGATATGATTGGGTGATTGATCCATTAGTGGATTAACAGAATTTGTTAGCCCTTGTAATAATTGCTTAATCATCATTTATCAAGTATAAATGCTATTTAAACAAAAATATTCTAAAGATTTTAAGAACTGTATTTTTTGAAAATACTTTCTTTAATTTATTTTCTTGACTTTTTATTGACCAAACTGTTAATTGAAAGAATAATTGACAAGAACAATTAGTTTCAAGGCTTAAAGATTAAAGATTATGTCGTTGTAATCCACAGCAATTACTTTGATTGTTGTGGGAATGGCATAGTTTTGTGATAAACAAAAATCAGCAACCAAATGACAAGGTAGACTTTACTTGTCAGGTTCTTGAGGAATCAATATTCGTACATGCTCTGATGTTATCAGCGAATATTAAAATGCAGAAGTTTTTAACACATTCTTCCACAGTGATTTTGTTTGACTTTGGCCCAGGGATATTTTGTACACCTTTTTGGACCACAAGCTTTGACAGCAGAGAGGGCTGATGGGTTTTCAGGTGAGAAACCTTCTATTTCCCCAACAGAGTACTCCTTTCTGATGTCCAACTCTCCTTACCCTGCTTTTTTATTCTCCTATCCTTGCTCCATTGCCCCTACTGACTCCTAGCACCTTGCAACAGTGATGCAATCTCCTTGTGCATGTCTTACTCATAAAGAGCATCTCTACTAATATGGATCTTGTCTGTCTGCTACATCCTTTGCTCACCAACTACCTGTTATTCTTACTTGCCTCTCCGTTGGTTTACACGATCAGACAGCCTCAGTCCAACACGCCTGTAAGGGATTCTTTCTGGAGTGCAGAAGGTGGGTTGTGCAACCACCTCTCGTCTCCTCCACGATGTGAAGCTCTAAGCAAAAGACAGAGCGCTGAGGAATAAATTCCCTTTGAAACCCAGAGTGAGGAGGGCAGGAAATAATTCAGCAGCAGCTCCGCCAGCAGCATCAGCTTCAACAGCGGTGGCAGCAGTGAGCGTGAGAGAGACGGAGAGGAGAGTGAGGGAGAGTGTGTGTGTGTGTGTATGTGTGTGTGTGTGTGTGTGTGTGCGTGTCTGAGAGCCTGAGTGAGAGCGAGTTCCTATGCACTGTGCCGACTGTAGCTGAGCCGTGCCGTCGTGTGGCAAGCTGTGTGTTCCCGTTTGCTTCCGTGCGCTCTGGTGAGGCAGAGCTTACAGAAGGGAGAGATGTGGCTTCACTCGGAGCTCCAGCATCAGTGAAAGACCTGCACCCAGCTGGGGCATTGCAGAGCAGCATGGTAGAACTAGAGACCCACTGCTGACACCAGCGTGACTGATGATGACAGCCCACGCGTGGGTTACCATGCGCCACAGCCGCGCCGCTCTAGGAGGAAACACAGCCATGTGAAAGTGACTCGGCTGCCAGCAACTCTTGGACATGTTTTCCAGGGCAAAGTCTGGATTTCTTTCTGTGTTTGAACTTGTTTTTTTTCTCGTGGTGCTCTCTGGCTGTCCCGAACTCACCTACCAGGCAAGGACTAAAGGCAGATGGAACAAAGGGGGTAAGTGATGATGGGCAACCTTGATTGATGTTTGTAATTTTGAGATCAGCAGTGTATCTGTTTATTTTTGAATGAGCCATAGGTTTGATGGACATTTTCAGGTGATTTTGGGTGGAACATTTAAATTTACTTTGACTCATTCTCATCACAGGCTGACCTTGCCTGATCAAATTTTTGGATTTGGTTGTCTTGGACCACATTTAGATATACTGCATGTAAAAGTCTGGACTTACACATAATGATCTTCCGCCAGTATACTTTTGTCTTTTCAATCATCTCTCACTATGGCAGCTGATATGTGTTCAAAGGAAGTTGACCTGTTTTTGGAGCATAAGAGGAAGTGATGATGATGCCACTTATGTCCACTGAGTGGTCTCGTCTAACTTCAGTGCTAGCCAATTCATAGCTGTCGGACAGTGAACACTTAGGTCAATATTTTAGCGTTTTCATCACACTTTGTCTAATCTGCTGATATCTTTTGGTGTTTAAAGGGTCTGTTTTGAAACCCGCCATTCTCTCCACACATAACTCACAGACACACACCCTTCTTCCTCTGTGTGGCAGTGTATTGAGTGAGATCACATTCATCAGTGCACCCTGTAATGTTTGGCTGGCAGGACATGCCACCAGTGTCTCAGAACTGTGGTGTTTGGTTTAAAGACTTAGATCACTAGTCTTGAGGATAGGTGTTAATAATTCATCTCAGCCCCTCCGTGGGAGCGGTCCTCTCGCCTCTCTTGTAGTATTTAATCCCCTTTGTCGGATTAAAGGAACCTCTAATCTTAGTGCTAGTGCTCAGTGAGAAGGTTGAGAGATGCTCCCTGCAGCCTATCGGCATTGTTGGCACTTGAGACTCATCCTCAGTGGGATGTGTGTGTCTTCAAAGAGGTAGTGTCACCACTGTGATCTATTTAATGATTCCTTGCCACTTTGCTTTTGCTTTTGTTCTGCCTCACCCGTTCTCCACTTTACATTTCTTCATATGGATCTCTCGCACCATGTTCACCTACTTCTCTCTAACACGCATCATTAACAAACGGAAGTTTGGACTTAATGACTTTGACCACGCTCTAAGATTGATTTTATAACCTCTTACATATCGGAAAATGAAAGAATTTTTTATCCTTTGACGTCCATTTTTTTTTTCCTGCTTTAATCAGTTGACATATGTAAAAATTGTTGCAGTTTATACATTAAATAGATCCCAAAAATTTACAGTCATTTCATTTTCCAGATTTTTTTTTTTTTTTTTTTTACAGTCAGTGTGATAACAACCTGTGATGGAGCAAAAATTGTCAGTTTGAGGGAGAGAATAAAGTCTTATTCACCCAAGGCTTGCAGAAACAACATGCGTTTTCAGCACAATTTTAAATCACTTGAAATAATAGATAAAAATTTGTTCAAGGGTAAAATTTGATGTGTTTGGCGCAAATATGAATCAGCAATTGGTAAACCAAGGGTAAAAGCAGATAGTGTATAAAATTCCAGCTATCACTGGCCTCCAGTGAAATGGAGGGCACTGACCTCCCTTGGTGTAATTAGGCCATAGACTCCATCTTTATCTGTGCACAGTTGAACAATCTTTTCACTCCCATACTCTGAATCCTAACCTTGCTGGTTTAATTATAGTTTTGTGACACATTTTGGAAAAACTAATATTTTCCATAATTAAGATAAGATTTGTGCAGTACTGATAAATCTTTATGGATCTCCTGTCAGTACCTATAAAAGATATTGTGAGGGAAAAGCTATTTAATATTTCATTTGTACGGCACCACTGTATTATTGGATTTTTCTCCCCAGCAATAACTTTCATTGACTGTCATTAATCCTCGCAATTCATTATCATGTTTAACATCATGATTTTCATGCTTGGGTCATTCAAAACGGCCCAGTGTTAGCTAAATTATCAGTATTTTGTGTTCCGTTACTATTTTATAGCCAATAACACACTGTGGGCGTGCACGCAAAATGCATAGCTCTTAACTAGAGGACTGCATTGGGATTGGAATCTCATCGGACCCAATGCAGATCTCCCTGGAGTAGGCAGTGTAACTTTTTCTGTGGGTGGGAGCAATTGGTTCAAAAATAAATGCAGGATTTTCCATGGATGAAAATTGTAATTATTAGTTCTTTATATGTGTGTCAGTGATCACACTTAAAAAGAAAAGAAAAAAAAAATACTGGTGGTCAGTGGCTTATAATGACCAGTCACTTGCTAAATAATCTAAAAAATCAAATCAAATTGTTAATGTTTTAATACAGAGAAAGAAAACAGCCTTTTGCTAAATAAGGGGTGCATTAGAGGACTGCAATGAGATTGGGATTTGCGTCCTACGGGATCCATGGGACCCAATTCAAATCCCATTGAAGCAGAGGTTTAAACTGTGCTGTGGGCAGGAGCGGGTGGTATGGAACACACACTGCAGGAGCGGGTGGTAATGTCTGAAAATTAGGATTGTCTGAAGTAAAGCATTAGTAATGTCTGAAAAGATTAGGGAAAACACAGAGCTGCACCTTTTTGTGACCATCTTACTCACTCATTACAGATTAAATGGCTGCTTTATGTTATTGATCTACAGTATCTGATCAGTGTACTTAGAGACCACTAATGGATCAACGCCTGCAAGCCAGTTCAGGCAGACAACTTGAGCTGCACCGCTGTATAAATGTGACATCCACTGCTCTCCACGCCTACCAATCACACCCTCTCAAGTTGGCAAACTACAAGAATCTCCCAAGTCTTCCTCTGCTTGTCATTGCTGCGGCATTAGCATCATTGCATTTTCTATCGGCCCCATCGCCATCCCAGCATCCAGCTGCAGGCTCTGACTGGGGATTCAGTATGTTTTGCTCATCACTCCCCAATATCTCTATGTAAACTTATCTGCAGGGAGTGATGAGGCCAGAGCCTGGACGCCAAATGCTTAAACATGTATTTGCTGCTACAATAAACATTTCAAATGTGAGCTGTCTAAACAACATAAGTGAGTTGATGATTTTAGGTTTCAGCATTCTCAAACTGTACAATACGATCATATGTTTTCATATTTTAAAATAGTTAAATTAGGATATTTTCAGGTCCATTACAGGGCTTTTCTTGACTTTTTTTGTACATAGCACTGGTGCTGAGGAGGTTGACAGTTTTATAGCACAGGTCAAAAAACCTGTAGCACTATTAGACATCTCTAAAATCTCTAAAAACAACCACAAGTAGTGCAGTTCAAACGGGTATGTGGCGGTAACTATGAATGTTGCACACAGGGCACACAAAATCCAGATCTTATTAAAAATTGTTTTAAGACAATGTTTTTTCTATATTTGCACTTAATGCCATCGATACGTTATAGAGGGGGCAACTTCATCTATATGTTTTGGTGATAGACTTCAGGGTTACAAAAAATTTGGACCGGAATCACCAAACACTTAAATGAGTCGCATTCCTTATGGAGTGTACCGACTTTGTCCTCAACTCTTGTTACTGTCAGTTAATCTGTCTGCACTTCTTCACGTTTACATTCAGGCAACTAACGTTGTCATTTTAGAAAGATCTGTCTGTTCTGTAGCAAAAAACTCACCTTTTAAAACAAAAACATAGTTGATAAGCCACATGTGTGTGTGCAAAGCTGTTTGTGAGCAGCGAGAATAAGCCACACTGTCGGTAGGAACAAGAGAGTGGAGCAGAGTCCTCGCTGACTGTTTGCTGAGAATTGTGGGATTTTGAGTCGAATGTATGGACTTTACACATATGGGAAACCGTAGGAAAAGCTACAGCTACCAAGGAGTGTAGTGTGGCACAGTGAAAAAAAAGTTTTTCCTCTCACACACAGGCTGTCGCACCGGTGACACCAATGTGATTTCATTCCTCACACTGACAGATTACTTCATAGCACGTGCGACATATGTGTCACACTGTAGAGCCCTGCATTAAATGAAATTTTAAGAATAAGCAATAATATTTTAAAGCAGCATAATGTGGAAATATGTATTTTGTTAGATTAGACGGTCAGATACTTTCTGAATGCAAGACCTTAGCCGTAACTATAACTGTAAGCCTCTGTCTTCACATGGCATTCTAAATTTCCCATAACCTGAACCAGAGACAATATGCTGTGTTTTTGTTTTTTTTGTTTTTGTTTTTGTTTTTGTAGATATTTTTTTGGTCTTTTTTGTGCCTTTTTATTTACAGGACAGCTGAAGAGTGGACAGGAAACAGGGGAGAGAGAGGGGGAATGACATGCAGCAAAGGGCCAC
>JAQLOL010000024.1:22792291-22803734 GCA_029783665.1 Naso thynnoides | reverse complement strand
TCCTTTTTTTTTTTTTTTTTTTCAATTAGAACAGAAACAGCCAAGATGCTGCAGTCCTAGAGTATGTTACAGAAAGACCATGTCTTAATCCCTCCATTCTTTCACAATATCAACCATATCAGCCATTAAATATTCCTATACATTAAACGCCTACTTGCCTTTCCACAGCAAAATATTTGAGACAGAGAGCCCTGGATTATTTAAATAAAAAGCTTGGTGAATGAGCTTTGCTTTTGTACGTGTTTGTTTCTTTTTCTGTCCTTTTGAGTCTGAAGCCAAGCTTGTCTCATATGCAAATTTAGAAGAAGAATGGCTGTCTGGCTCTCTGAGAAGCTCTTATCCTTTACTGTAGCCTCAGTGCTGAATAGAGCCAGAAGATTTTAATGTGCTATAATTTGTTGTTTGGACAAACTCTTAGATTTGTGTGCTGGAATTTAAGTGTTTTCTGTCTGACGAACGTAACTGGACCCTTTAGCTGAGATTAAAGTGTTTGTGCTTCTCTGTTCTGTTTTTGACAGTTTGAATTACTTTGTCTTGTCTATAAATAGTCATTTGTTATCCTGTATTCTGTCAACACTCTTATTGTCATCTTGTTTTAAGTCCTGTCAAGCTAGTCTTAGTTTGAATAACACCTGCTCGTACAAGGAAAGGTGCAGAATTATTGGAGGGTGAACTTGCTGCTCTGCCACACTTGCATAGCATGTAAGAGTCTCCAAGGAGCTATGAAAAGCTGGTAGAAAGTGTCACTGCCTATAAACTTTAGCCCAGGAGAAGTGTTACACTGCAAAAATCTGAGAGGTAAAACAGCTAGGGATGCACGTGGTGACTAATTTCCCTCTCCTCTACACTCAGAAAACCATCTAAATTCGGCGCAATCTAATCTATAAGGTTAAGACGTTTAAAACACAAATTTTTCGTGTGGCTAGAAGCCATTTAGCCTAAACATTCTTTGAAACAGTTAACATCCTGGAACCTTACTTTAGATGCTGATGTAACGTGCGGCACTTTATGCCATTTATTAAGATTGTGCACGTTAGAAACATGAAAGCTGACTGAATAAAGGTTAACAATTATCTTTTAAAACAAAATACATATCCGCTGAAATGTGTGCCACTTTCTAGGCTTGGTAAGGTTTCAGGTTTTAGTGGTTTGGTTTGGTGTACGGGCTTAAACTGGTTTTGTGTTATGCAAGTTAGCAATAGCAGCATTTATCAATAAGCCAGATCCTGGCATACCTCAGCAGCAACATGTTCTGACATCTAGTGGCCCAACGAGCGCAGACATGGCTGTCGAAACAGTGCTGTGTGTGAAAACACTGAGCTCTTACAACACGACTTTATCACCACAGGATATTTTATGAACATAGACCCACAGTATGGTTTCTTGGACTTCCACAAGATGTACAGAGCAGAAATGATGATTATGCTGGCTGTAGTTTATGAAAAGAAATGGCAAGCCCCCCTTCTCCTGATGCTAACCTTACTAGCTAACACTAACGTTCCAACTGTGGCTGTTTGTAAATTAACAGAACACCGAATGATTTTATTAATCTGGACACGATGTTGTTAAGTTTTCCATCCTGTCTAGGATCTCCACAACTGAAATAGTGCAGCAAAAGGCCCAAGCCTACCACATTCAGCTTTTTATTATGAATAGTCAGAGTACATTACATGAAGACAACAAGACAATTCACAAAAGTTAACAAAATAACAAAAATAGGTGCTAAATAGGAGAGACGTACGTTACTGTTGTGCAACTTGGTTTGTACCGTGTATTCAGGCTCAGTACCGCGCATTAACTTGCTGAAGCCTGTCTTCAACAAAACATAGTGGCAGCAGCAGATCACAGGCAGTCATTTTGTTGATGAGTTGCTTTATCTTTTCTGACCAGGCAGCATCACAGCGTCTGTGGGTTGGAGTGGTAAATGTAGATGCCAGATGAATGCACTTCTCATTGCACCGGTTGAGTGGTTGTGTGAGCTTTGCATACACAGCTGACACAAGATCTTGTTATCACTTTCTTCTTCACCAAAATTCTGCCAAACCGAGCTGATTTTTCTTCAAGCCATCATCTTCACTTGTCCCACAAGTTTCACTTTTCTACCCACTGGAGTGTGCAGGAGGAGAGAGGGGTAATCGCCTGCAGTGGAGGCTGGCTGCTTAACGCTGAGACGCAGCGTTCTACATTTTTTGATTAAATAATTACTGACTGACTAGTATTTCTGGTACCGACTAGTGAGGGAGTGGGCATTTAAACATATAACCCACTAGTGACATGCCACCCCTAAAAACTGCCCAGCAGCAATTTGACAATCAGACTCAATCTTTGTGTTACTTAAGCAGCTTCTGATTGTAGATCTTTTTACACAAAGGCCCCTCAATACTGCCTCAAAAAAGAACCGTCATTTCACAGACCTTGCTCTTTTATACACTGAACCAAATGTCACAGGCATAAGGCTGCTTCAGTGTGTGATTTTAGAAAGCATGTTGGCGTTTTGGAAGCTGAAGACACTGAGTTTGAGACTGGAGGCGTTCTTGCTGTGATATGTCAATTTGCAAATTCTCGCACGAGCAGTAGCCCGCTTGTTCTTACCAAAAGCGCAATTCTTCCCTCTGGTCAACAAGTGATTCTGCACCACTGCTCTTTTCTAATCACATGTCGAGCTGTTAACCTCATGATTTTCAAATGTAAGTTTCTGAATAAGCGGGATGTCACTCTCTCAGCAATTATAAGGCTAAAAGGACCATCGCGTTGTGTGGTGATTGGCAGGGAGGGTCATGTCTCTTGACTCTGTGTGTGTGCTTTTCTTATTTGCTCCGTTTAGACACAAGAGTCAAATATTTGGAATAAAGACGTGATTTACAAAATGCAGTCAAAAACAGTACAAACGTTCCTGCCATGAACAGGCTGTGTAGAAGGAGCTTTTGATTTATTTTTTTTTCACCACACACACACACACACACACACACACACACGCACACACACACACACAAACCCTCCAGTGGTCTTACTTTTGTCGCCAATAAGTATTTCCAGCACATAGTTGGACAGCTTCTGGGATGTAGTTACACAATTTGTAAATACTGACAAAATCTTTCTGCAGTCAACATGCGTTAGTGATTAAAATGCAGCCATTAGCATATTGGAGCCCTGTTCTTATTAATGAAGATAATTTCATCCATGCCCACACATGCCCTAAATCTGTGCTCGGTGGCAGCCTACAAAACCAACTGAGAGGATAGACTGTGACTCTAACAGATGAATGAGCAGATGCGAGTTGACAGTTTGTGACCACAGGTGAATCTAATGATGGGGATATTACGAAAAACAACCTACTTACACCCTATAATCATAGGGGAGGGCTTCACTTCCAACAATTTAAAGCTTTATTCTGATGTTTTTATTAGCCACTTCATCAGTTTGGTGGTAAGATGTGGTGTTTATGTGTTTATTTTTTCTGTCAACCTTGCCCCATTTTGTCTTTATTGCAATAAAATATAGTTTGCATATTAATTTTATAAAGCACAGTTTTTAATAAGGAAAACATGATTTTATTACTATTACGCATTGATTTATATCCTAGTGTCACTTTCAGTTTTTAAGCTCTACACAGGCAATCAAGCAGGAGCACAGTGCATATTCATCATACAAGAACTGTAACCGTGCATCTAATGTGGCTGAAAAAAAGGTACAGATTTTTCAAACAGATGGTAACATGGTGGCTTATTGTGGTAGACAAGGCCCAAATGTTGTCTTTCCTATTAGCTACACTGTACAGTGGCTAGAACGAAGAAAAGTGTGACGCTGTACGCCGTCATGATCACATATGAATATTTTATCATATGTGCTGTAATGGGTTACTTCAGTTTGTCTCAGGGGTGGAGCATTTTTTTAAACTGGACTTCCTGTTACAGAGCAACCAGCTACTCTGTAGGTATGACCTCTTGTAAATAATCCTATAACTATTAATAATTAAAGCAGCTTTTATCTTGAACCTATAGTAATACAACTGTGGATAAAAGGTACAAACAGAATGCTTGGTGCTGTGTGTCTTTTTTTCTACTCTGTCTTCTCTTTTCTGTTTTTTGCTTTTGGTCAGCAGCTTGAAAAAGCCTCTCTAAATATAGGAACCTGTTGATGAATACATCTTTAACATATTTTAAACCCCTTTTTAGGTGTTAAATGTTTACAGTTGGAAAAAAAAAACATGCAGCATGCCAGTTATGTTTGGCGTAACTCCATTTGATTGCCGTTGAACATGTTGGGCAAATGTGCTTTGCATCGGCACTTGTTTGGTTATTTTTTGGTGCCAAAAGAATCTGCTTGTGCAGGGATGATTGGAGCAGCAATATTTTTACGGGTTGCATCAGGAAATTGTGCTTCAGCCTGCTAGGATTTGTGCTGTTCGTTCTGGTCCTTTATCCTTTATAGATCCCCGTAGGGAGATTTGTTCTCTGCATTTTACCCATCATAAGCATTATGGGCAGTGGGCAGCCTGTGCAGCGCCTCAGTTCTAAGCCGGTGCCTTGGTCAAGGGCACTGACAGGAAAATTGACCTAACATACATGTTTTTTTTTTACGATGAACAAGCAAACACGGGAGCCTACGCCACACAGGCCCCACCATGGCTGAGGTGACGTCAACGGTTCTAACCACTGAGCCACTGTGCTGTCCCGTGTTTGTTGTTGTACCTACGTTCATGTCTGAGTGGGGTTTATCACAACATTCACCTCTTCTTAGGACAAGCCATAAAAGTCTTCCAGGGGCAGCAAAGATGGGTACAATCAGTACAATTGAGCACTTGAAAAGTTCAGATTGAAAATGTGGACTCTATTTCCATGCTGGCACAAAGCTGCTCTACACGCAGGTCTAGCCATATTGGTAATTCCGTGCAGCACAAGTTGCTATTTCCATGACCCAGAAGAATCAGCCTAGGACAGACGGCAAATGTACGTGATCTTTAGTCTGGATTGAACCATGAAAAGTTTAAATAAACAAAACACTGCTTTTCTCAGATCAGGAAAGGACTTGCATTCTGTAAGGTTTGTGGAGTTTTACTTATTTATGCGACCTATAATGTGCATGATCAGTGTTGCTGTGTGATAATAGGCCTAACATTGCCTGTTAAGTTTGTGGATATGAAGCACCTGAATTGGTCTTAAATATTTCTGCTTTTAACACCACAACATCAGTGACATTATGAGCACATTGATCTTTGCCAGTGATATAAATACATTGCCATTACGTGCCTGAACCTCCCGGACAATAGGCTTTGTCAGTTTCCTCCTGCATAAAGTTTGGCTGGCACCCACCTGCTCCTTATTCAGCTGAAATTGATAATACCCTGCAGTGTCACAGCAGTCTTAAAGATAAAGAGAGAAGCTGATTTAATTGACTATGATTGAAATCAACTGTGACACACTTTCTTATTGTCTATTCTTCCCGCCTTTCCAAAGCCAGGTTGCACTGCAGGTGCACCTGCCTCTCTGTTCACCGAATTACCAAAAAGATTACCACACCTACTTGTGCTCGTTGCGCCTGGGCTAAGCCCAGATTCATGAAAATAGAGCCCTGTAAGTCATTTTTCATGTATGTCTCAAGGAAATAGCATACTTTCTGAATAGAACAGTTTGGAAAAAATGTAAAGATCGCCTTTTGTTGCCAAATCACATTCGCTTCACAATACTAATAAGCCCCTGACTCAGTCAAAGCAGACTAAGGGCAGAGTGGGCGGTTTTATCCTCAACCTTGTCCTATTGGGATGATGAGCTCTCTTAGTTATCTTACACCCAACATCAAACTCCTGATCCTAATCTGTTCTTTTTGTCTAATCTGTCCATGCTCTGAGAACACACTCCCCCATGTCACCCCAACTGCTCCAGCACTGCTCCTCAGATTAGAGGACTCACTAGCTCTCAGCTTTATCTACCACTGTTCCCAACCAAACAAAATTGGCTCTAGAGGGGAGTGGGAAGGAGAATCGCGAGGAGACGAGACAGGCTGTCTTTATCTTAATCAGCAGCAGACATTAAAAAGTTACACAGAATTAGTTTTTTCTCGCTCCTCTCTGAGTAGGGTCATTAGGGTTAACACTGTAAAGAAGGGATGGGTGTAGAAGAGATTTGTCTCAGTGTGTTCTCACTTGAGGGACAAGGCTTCAAGGACAGCAGTGAATTTAATACAGTGGGTAAAACATGGTGGGATAAGCATGAAAAGAATCAATATGATCCTTAACAGCAGTTTCTGTTTGTGTTCTGAAGTCAAGGGGCTCCTAAGGAGTGCCTACTGTATAATCAGTTTTGTAATTATTAAATGTCAATTTTGTAACATTGAAAGCTCTCTTCACCATCCTCACTGCAGATTGTGTGGGTGAACAAGGCTGTGTTCTAAGATGTGTCACCTTTCTTTAACGTTCATTCTTGTGCACAACTCAGATATTGCTCTTGCCATTTTTGTGGTATCTAACATAGAACACAACACATTCCCTATCCGCTGTAATCAATGGCAAAAACAGTGGAAGAAATGCTTGGGGCATGTTAAGCTCTTTGGGAATGTAGAGTGGATAGAAGCAGCTGTGATGGAACTAATAGGGTATACATCTGTTTGACCTAGCCTGACATACATTTGTTACCTTTGTGATCCACCGCATGTATGTAATTTTTACTCCATTCACACCTGGTCTAAAAATAATCTGTATTTGGACATCTTTTCAGGGTAAGAGAAAAACCAAGTTAGTTCAGATTTAAATGCTTACAGGACACATTGCAATGAGAATGCAATTGGATTGGCCAGATCACATCAGGAGGAGAGCTGGATATGATTTCATCTGAGCCGGATGAAAATAAATTTATCCAGATATCAAGGTGATAAATTTGTCCTTGTCAAATACAAAGTTGTACACCAAAATAGAACTTGTGGTTATTCATGCAAATAGAACATACGAGGGGTGACTGATAAAGTCGTAGCCTAAGCTAAAAGTAGACGAGTTATACAGCTTTCATTACACATACCCACAGTTCAACTCTTTAAGCGATAATGCAAAAGGTTCGAAGTTGATAACTTTTGCAGTATTTTTCTTTTGTATACTTAAAAATTTTAAGTCAGCACAGTTTAAGAAAATGAACATCAGCCTTTGTGCGCATGTGCCAGTGGTAACAAAAACATGGCTCACTCAAGTGCTGATGATAATGTTGGGATTTGCAACTTAAAGTTTTGGCTATCACAATTTATTAATGATTATCATAGATAATTATTAATTGTATTAATTAATTAGATCTAATTTGCATTAGACCGCCTCAGGAGCACCACCCTTAAAAGGGAAAAGATAGCCAGTTCGTTGATTCAGTCTCAGAAAAATACTTAACTGTCAATTTGGAATTTGATCAATAATTAACTTAATAACTAAAATCAAATTACCATGTTAACAGCTAGTAAAGGTTGAAGGTTTTCAGAGTTCTTGTCAGTGAAGAGGTCGGCAACATTCACTGTTGTACAATATTATAACAGACAGCATGTAGTTTTAAAAGCCTTTATTACACAGACAATTAACCCAATCTGACTAAACATGTACTATATACATGTGTGTGTATGTCAGTGCATGTGTGTGTGTGAATTTGTGTGTGTAGGCAAACTACAGGTAAGATGGCTGACAAAGAGAAGGACTTAGGTCCAAGTTGGTGGCTGAAAACCATATGTTTCTTTTGTTGGAGAGGGACAAAGAAACATGTTTGAGCTCAGACCTTGTGCTTGTAATTTCACACGTTGGTGTGAAATGAGCCAAGCTAAAGTATGTAGGTGTGTGTGTTTGTGTGTGTGTGTGTTTCAAGGTGCTAGATTAGAAAGGCCGTTAGTAGCATGCAAAAACTTGGTCTGTGAGAAGGAAGAATTAACTAACAACTTGGCAAAGCCAGCTATTAATATCCTTTACAGCCTGCCAGAGAACCTCAGGACTGCAGAGACTGTTGATGTTTTTAAAAGGAGGTTAAAGACTTACCTGTTTAATCAGGCTTTTAACTGACTTTTTAAATTCTTTTACGTTTTTATTCGGATTTGATCTTTCTTTTTTGTTATCTATTTATATGCTTAATTTTGATGACTTTTATCTTGTTTTTAGATGTTCTCAATCCTAGGTATTCATTTACCTATTTTATTTATTCATTCTTTTATTTATTTATTGTCTTTTATTTTATCTCGTGCCTTTTACTCTATCTTTTGTTTTCAGACTGTGTGTCTGGTCTGCCACTGGGGGTGCTGTCCTTTGTGTCCCTTCTGCCCAGGTGGCTGGGGGGCTCTGCACCTTGGAGTTGAGTCCACCGGGCTGTCCGGGCTGGGGTGATCTATGTGCCAGCGCTCCATGTGGTCATAGGCTGTGACCATTCTCAGTGTGGATGGCCCCCCAAAGGTGGCTTCTTCCTCACCTCAGTGCCCTGCCATGTCTCAAGAATGACAGTTGTTGTGTGTGTTGGTGTATGTGTGTGTGTGAAGCCATATATATAGATATGGAGGGTGAGAGGAGTGGGTTTTTCTTTTTCATTTCAATGTTGTTGTTTTTAACTTCTGTGAAGCATGTTGTGTTGCATTTTTATTGTACTAAAAGTGCTAGTGTGACCAAGGTTAATGGTCCTGTGCTTTGCTATGATGATGCTATCTAGGCCCAGTTCAACATTACCAGCTTTGAGGGAGAATGCCAGTGGTTCCTCGTCTGGGGATCCAGGCTGGGTGATGTTGGTCCCAAAGTTGAAAAGTACTGTCCTTGCTGTGAGCTGGTTGCTCAGTGTAATCCTTGCAAAGTAAACAGCTCCATGCTTACTTGGTGGTCCTTTGGAGTCAGCTAGCAGGCCTTGGCAAAGCTGCTCGTGCTAACGGCTGGTGCTACGCAGGACCTTGTGTTGCTGCTGTAGGAAGAAGTTCTCTTTGTTTGCTGGAACCGCAGCTTGCAGTGACTTGAAATTCCCGACCAAGTCGCGTATTTAGTTTCTGTGTTGAGAGACGTGTACGAGCTGCGATTGGCTGCTCCTCCCACTCCCCCTACCTGATTGGTGGAGAGCGTTCAATCAATGTCGGGGTTATGAAGCTTGAGCCATGGTATTTCCAAAATGACAGAGTTCAAAGGTGAGGAAATAACGTACAGTTCAACATACTCATGATAGTTGCCGGAGAGTACTGGCTTCAGTGGTTCAGTTTTATGAGGAACTCGTTCTAAAAGCTTACCGTTCACTGCGTGTACCTCCTTAGGATGAGAGTTCATAAGTGGGAATGTTGTGAGTAGTTACAAAGTTACCATCAATAAAGTTGTCATCGGCACTGGAATCCACCAGCACCTGGACCAGAACCAAGTGTTTGAGTCCGTGGATTGTACCTTGTACCTGAATTCTTGAGGAGGAGGAAGAAGAGATGTGGCTCACCAGAGTCCCCCCGGTCTACTGGTGAGCCCTGCCTTTTGGCACCTCTGGGCAGCTGGAGAGAAAGTGGCCTCCATGGCCGCAGTAGAGGCAAAGTTTGTCCTGCATACTGCGTTGTCTCTCTGTTGGGGTGAGGTGAGCCCGTCCCAGTTGCATGGGCTCGTCAGCTGGTGGCGATCGTGGCTCGTGAGCATGGTGAGTGGTGTCAGGGAGCCCTTGGATGGAGTGTGGGAAGCTGGGTTAGGTACTGGAGAAAAGCAGCCTCTTCTTCATCTCCTGACGCTCCCTAACTCTTTCCCTAATCCTGTTATCAAGGCGGATAGCTAAATCAATAAGGGAGTTACATTCCTCCCAAACTGCCAGTTCATCTTTTAATTCCCCAGCCAGTCCCTTAAGAAAAATGGCCTGAAGTGCGGAATTATCCCACCCACTTTCAACTGCCAAAATACAAAGATTCACAGCGTATTCTGATACTGAGAGATGGCCCTGTTAGAGATTGAGTAACCGGCTTACGGCCTGTCTACCCTTTACCGGGTGATCAAAAACTCGTCTCATCAGTGAATCGATGATAATCAGTAATTAATTCCTGCTGTTCAGAGGAGATAGCTAAGGACCAGGTGGCCGCCTGTCCGGTGAGTAAACTCATGATAAATGCTACTTTAGCTTGGGAAGTGGCATATATGTGAGGCTGTTGGCTAAACACTAGATTACACTGGTGTAAAAACTGAGAGCAGGTCCCTAAATCTCCAGAATACCTGGCCGGGATGGGGATGTATGACTCATGTGCTTGAAAAGCTGAGCTGGTCGGCTGATCGTTGGTTGATCATTGGCTGGGTTGGGAGCAACGGACCCGAAAGATGGGGTGAGCTGGTCCTTTAAAGCTGCCATTTGACTGCCGAGCTGAGAGACGCTGGTGGTAAGTTGCTGCAGGTGTTCCATTACCTGCACCGGTGATGTGTCGTGCTGGTTCACCAAAGTGGCTCGTGTTGAAAGCACGTTTTAAACTCGCTGACTCTGCTGGGTCCATGCTTGGCAGGAATATTCTGTGACGTGCCAGGCAAGGAGACCAGGACTCAGAATGCAGAGTACAATCAACAGAGTTTATTTACAAAAAGTAACAACAGAAAATCAGTACACACAGTACGATGAAACAAAGTAGCAACTAATTTACTTGCGAAAAGTAACAACAGAAAATCGGTACGCTCAGTACGATAAAACAAAGTAGCAACTAAAATATTTGCGAAAAGTAACAGAAAATTACCAGCTAATGGGGAAAAAAGAGATACAACAAAGTTCAACAGAAAATTGTGACGATGCACAAAACCCAGTATACAGGAGGAAAACACAATGAAGAAACGATCGTGTGGTGAGGGGCAGGAGATCTCAGGAAACACAAGCGAAAACACCGAAGCAACCATGGAGAATATTCCGGCACTGAAAACAAAGAGAGAAGCCTGCTTGATTAGGCAGCAACAAGCTGCAGGTGTGCCGAGAGCCCAGTGCTCCAGGAGATCATCCCGCCCCTCAGCACATGCTCTTTAGGGAGAGGGAGAGAGAGGTTACACAGAGAAAAACTAAACTGAAGATCGGGACCATAACATTTAATCCCATGCAAATTTGTATTTGACATCTTTCATTCTTTCTTTGTAAACCGCATCAAAGTGCTCCACTTCTGCCGATGTCAGTTGGTTTTTCCAATCTCCCGCAATTCCTGAAACACAACATGCAAGAGAATCATAATCAAATTGACGAAATTATGTGTGTTATTAGGTCTTTTTTTCCAGTTTATTATTTGTCCTCATGCCATCTAGACATACACTGTGTTTTGCCACTCTGCACTGTAACATTGTATACTGTATGTTGTCATTCCCCATTTCCATTTCATTTATTCAGTGTATATGTAGGATTTATTGAATCTCACCTTTCCTGAGAAATGTATTCTTTGTCTGGTCCAGGACTTCAGTTGGAACTTCAGACATGTTGGACTTTTTGTTTTTCTTCATGTTCTTGAACAAACATCGGTCTGCGATCTTCTCTATCAC
>JAQLOL010000024.1:22779798-22792191 GCA_029783665.1 Naso thynnoides | reverse complement strand
ATGGATTGTGCTAGCTGCTTGCTAACTTGTTTGTAGCTTGCTTGACTAACTGGAAGAAAGTCCAGTAGCAACCAGCTGAACGAGGCACATCCCTGCCTACCGTAGCGGCTTTGGACAATAAACTGAGCGCTTGTGTACTGGGACAAGGACGGTCCAATTAAATGACCTAATCCAGATATAACCGTAGGTTGACCTAACTGTGCATGTAAACATACTACTATGTCTAAACGCATAGTGAAAAATATGTCCAAGTTAAAAGGTCACCAAGCTCTGCAGGTCTGGAAAAAGCTACTAACATTTACTTAACTATCTTACTTGAAGTGTAGTTGTTTAATTTGGTTTGAGGCCATCTAAGGAACAAAGATAATAATAATAATAATAATAATAAGGTTAATAGCAATAGTAGTTCCAACATCTCCACATATCTATTGTGCATATTGAGTTCTGACCACAATGCAGGCAGAATTATAATAACAAGGACACTTTATAGTACCAAGACCAGTATTAAGAGTCTTGATCCAATGTCATTACTGAGATAAAGCACCCAACACAGACCACATTTCAATACCGGGTCAGAATGGGATCTGTGTTCATCATTCAGTGCATTTACATTTAGAAACATAGTACATAGCTAGCTAGGCTAATTTAGAAATTCTATACAAATCACGTTTGACTTTACTATAAAAGGCTTGTAAATGGGTGTAAGCCTTAACACTGCGGACAAAATGGACCTATCTGAGATTATAGGCTCTTTTTAAATAATGTTTCTCATTCTTATCAGTTCTCACATAATGGATGGTCCTGGTTTCAGTCCATCAGTTGCTCACAATTTAAATGCAGTGAAAAAGTCAGTGCAGTAAATGTCCCTGAGGCCAGGATCCAAAAAGACTGACTTCAAACATGACAGTGAAGGGCAGGGGTTATGGACAGTACCAAGTCCCTCATCAAAATTTTGATTGAAACCATAAGACAGTGACAGATTCACTGTGACCTTGACCCGAGGTGACATGACCGGGGTGAGCCAGTCAAAATGCCTCACCCATGACTAGCTTTCAGCTCCCTCGACGAGCTGACCTAACTGGCATGTTTCTTTTTCACTCTTTATCATTAGCCAAGACACAACCTTGCTGCATCTCCCCCTACTCATCCTCCTCAACTCAATTTTCTGTAACCCTTCACATCAAACCTCCCATTTGGCCTAATTTTCCCATGAGCTGCATGTATTAATCAAGCCCAAGGCCTGATTGACAGGAGTTATCACCAGTGGATCAGTTCAGTGCTGCCTATCTGGCCCTTTCCGTCTGACTAGGAGACTATCAGAGCTTCTGCTATCTCTTTTGCCCGCAGCCAGTGTCTAGCATGAGGTAGGGCTGCTACGTTTGTGGCTCTCTCTTATCTCTTCCATTTTTAAACATCCCACAATCAAAGAGCCTGTAGCATTTCCTGGCTAATTGCCGGAGGATAATAAATTGCAAAATCCCCCAACACCCCCATCCTCTCCCTTCACCTCCCTCTCTGGTGCTTACAGTTACTCATTGGCAGCAGGTAGCTAATAATCCGCTTCATTGCCACTGCGCTTATTCGCCTGACTGTAAGCATATTCAGTATTCAGTTACATGTCGAGTGACCCACTTTAATGGAAACTGTACCTGAATCCGTGAAACACATCAAACAAATGGAAAATTATCCTAAGCATCATTAGGCTACAGTGGCACTGTATCTGCCAAGATGGAGATTTTGAGCGCTGGGGCTGAGCTGGAGTTTTCATTTAAAGATATTGGTCTCTCTCATTGCCCCAATTTACAGGATTACTATCTTTTCATTATGAGCCGGTTATGTTAAACCAGATTTACTGTATTTAAACAGATGGCATACGAGGGTGTCAATTTTGCATGACAGGATTAGGCTCATCTCGCCATTTGGGTGTCTTTTAAAAAGCAGCAGAATATTAAAATATGAGCGCATCAGGCGAGATGCTTTCATGCAGTCTGGCTGAGTGTTATACTGAGGGGTGATAATTACTGGGGATACACCCTTGGTCCTAATAATGTAAGGCTTAATTATTCTTTGAAAAAGAAATGTTGCCTTTGGGCGACTGATCCCAACCACAGCATTTCATCTAAGCCTTATCTAGATTCTTATAGTCTTTAATGGCTGTAATTCAGCATTTGCAAGCTTTCTGATATTAAACAACACTGGTCCATTGAGACTTAACTGTGTCAGGATGTTCTCTCTGATTATCACCTTAACACAAGCAATCTTCATTTTGATGCAAGTGTGACAGTTCATTAACCGTATTACTTCATTTTGCACCCGCCCATACGCAAAACACTCTAATACACCCAGACATGCATTCAAACTCACTGAACTGTCTTTTTGAAATGTGCACACTGAGCAGGAGTAAAACATAGATCTAATGTTTTGGCATGTGAAATAAAGGGTTTGTTTTTTCGTGTTTTCCATACAACAATGTGCCGCAGATTATGTCGGTGTTAGGATTATACACGTTTGAGGTCTCCAAGATTGGCACGAAAATGTGGATTGTTTTGAGCATCATCTCTGTCTGACTCGTGATCAAAGCTGCCGTGAAGCATTTGATGAATACATGAAGATAAACTGGTTACAGCTGGCTATAAGCGTTTGTGTTTGTGTGTTTGTGTGTGTGTGTGTGTGTGTGTGTGTGTGTGAAAGCACTTTTTTGGCTGCTCTCAGCTATATTGTTGGAACAGGAAAGTGTATTTAATATGACACATTTCTGGTTAAAAAAAGAGTTTTTGTCACTTGAGCTGTAATTTTCTAATGTTATAAAAGCACTTGCTAAAAGCTAAAAGGAGTTGTCAGCTCATTGTTTATTTTAGTTCAGTCAGTCCTAGTGAGTACAAATAACTACTGGGTCAACTCACTGGTTGACTGAGTTGTTTCAGTGGTGAAGTTGTAACATGTGACACTCTTTAGCCACCAGCTGGGTCACCTCTATTTTTTGACCCCTACAATGCATGACTATAATTTTTCATCTTCTTATCACTTTGATAGGCAGAGGAGCATCTGTATTTTTGTCGGTACTGAAAATCATACCATCAGAATTTCCACATACCCTGGTATAACCTTGATACAACCCAGGCTTTGCGGCCACCAGGCCAGGCCAACTCCAGATCATTTGAATGGTTTGTAATATAGGACCAGAGTGACAATGAACAATATTTTGGAAAGTAATAAAGTAAGCAAAGAAATAACTTAAAGTAATAACACTTTAATATCAATGCTTTGATGCCCATAACAGTACATTATTGTGAGATAGCTAAGAAAACCAACAACCTTTTTTTTAAACCTTAATGCAAAAAGTATCTGATTTATCACTAGGGAATTATTTTGAAAAGACCTATGAAGAATATTATTATTATAAAAATCTACTATATTATTTTGCTACATGTTAATGTCAAAACTGTGTAAAACAAACTTGTTTACTTCATGGCTATGAAAAACAGTGTTTGTGAATATCAAAAAGTACCATCCAGATAGTCTCAGACCTGTAACAGTAACAATAATAACAATAATTGAGTGCAAGAACTAAATCTGTGTTCCAGTGGTGTGTCCTCTAGAGTATGTACTATGCTGTACCTGCCATCAGGGATCCCCCTGGTAACCCCCAGTCCTCCTTCTCACCATTGCTCTGTCCCAGTTCCCCCTCCCTTTTTTCCTCTGAGTGCTAATTAATGTGAGGAGGAGGCTGAGAAGTTAAACAGCAGCCATAGAAGCATCCCTTTGTCTCCATGGTTCCTCCCAGGACAGAAGATGCTGCTTTTGAAACCACCTGAACACAGACCAACAAACAGACACCGTTGTTCACTCAAGGATTGTGTACTTATTCCCGTAACTCCCTTTCTTTCTCACGTTGTTTTTGTTCTGACTTCCTTCCCATTCACTCATGTTAACACACACATTGTTCATATTAGAACTTAACAATAACCTTAACAATGCTTTATCAGGCAGGAACAAACACTACTTTTGTTATTGAGTTGATACTTTTGTGTTTACAGGTCTCTATCTCTGGACTAAATAAGTTCTCATTCAGCTCAAATTTAGCTCGAGCTACAGAGAATCACATTACTTGAGGTCTCACATGATAAAATTAAAACCTGTTTCACTAAAACAAAAACTGCAGTTGTATACCACATATTTATTTTATTTAATACAGTTTACTGGTAGTTTTGAATAAGTATGCATATTTGAGACAAGTATTGTAATGCGGCCCTGCTTCTCCTTATTGTCTGAGAATGAGTTTGCTGTGAGGGAGCAGTGGTTTGAGTCAGGACGTAGGATGGAGCTGCTAATTCTTAGTCGTGACATGTCTCGGAAAAGTGTCTCTGCGTATTTAAAGTTGCAGTAGATAACTTCTTCAAAAGAGCTAGCAAGCTAACATTAGCTGAAGTATGAGACTTGAAGGGAAGCAAACTCACTGCAGCCATTTGCCCCGGCTCACACTTTAATTCATTTGTTTTCGATCTCTCTTTTTTATGTCCAATTTAAAATGAGACAAAACAGTTGCAGGGAAAGTTGCAGTCGAGTAAACTGGTCCGTGTCAGCTCGAGCTCAAGCTGACTGACGATGTCACTTGCAGACACTCCGTTGTTGGCAGAGCAGAGTCAGAGCACGGTGAGCTAATCAGCTCATACCAAGAAGCACACCAGCGAATTAGGACAGAGAGTACAGAGAGCATCACTGATTTTTCATTTTTCTGCAAAACCCTCGTCCCAGTGGCAAAGAAAATATCATGGTGAAAACAGGGCTTATTGGAGACCAATTTAGCTGCAAGTGGTGTCATTTTTCCATACTATTAGACAGGTTACACATCATAATGGCAAAATTAAGCCAAAAAGTTGTTTAGTTTGCTTCCTTTAATACCTGTAATAATGCACACATTTGACAAATCAAAATGTTAACCCATCTTTCGCTGACTTGAAAACCACTTTACCACTTTCTTTGAATGGTGCATTTAACTGAAGATATAAAGCATTGTCCTTACCTCCTGACATAGCTTGTTTAACTTTCAACATTTAACTTCAAAGAGATAAAAATAAATAAGTAAATAAATTTAAAGCTGGGGTAAGCAACATTTGAAAAAAAGCTAGCTGTAACATGAGACTCCTGGACAAGCAACTCCACTGCACCCTTCTCTCTGTGGTTTTGTTCTGGCTCATGTTTTATTATGTTTGTTGTTGCTTTCTCTTTTAAGTCCAGTTTGTGCCAAAGGTTCATGACGAGACAAAGCACTTGCAAGGAAAGTTGCAGCAGAGTAAACTGGTCCGTCTCAGCTGGACTTAAGCCAGCTGATGTTGTTGCCTGCCAACACTGTTGTCGGCAGAGGCCAGTTTTGCAGCTTAAGGCATGCCAGTTGTCTCAACAGCCAATCAGCTCTTACTGACATCACCTGTTGTTAAGAAGCCCAGTGTCAAGCTGCCAATAGGAACACATGCTTTCTAAATGTACTGTGATTGGCCAAAAACACCCCTTGACAGTGTGAATACAGAGCATACAGAGTGTAGTGTTTGGACTACCTGAATTACAATATGAAAGGTTATTATTTATCACTTTCTATTATTTAGCACAATGACACCAAAGATTAACTGCCTACCCCATTTTTAAATAACCATATTTAAAACATAGCTACTAACAAAGAAGATAAGCCATGCATAGTCTCACTGACTACTAAAACAAATTACAGCAATGGATTAAAAAAAACAAAAACATTTTTAATTAATAGCCTTTTCCAAACTCAGTCTTCAGCAGCATTTGTTTTATTAACTGGCCTGTATTGTGGCCCAGTGGAAATCACATATTGTTTATTTTAAATCCAAACATAACCTTAATTATAGAATAAATAAACCTGCTGTAGCTTAACGTGACTGGTGGATTTTTATAAAAAAAACACAATTAGCCTGATTTCTTTGACTGATCCTATATCATTTTTATTGCATAAAGTCCATTTTAAATATCGTTCTTAGCAAACATTACAGTGAATGTCCTCATGCATTCAGGTATGTATAGTTTGTGCATAAATATGTAAGTATTTGTTTGAAACCACATAGCTAACTATTTTGAATAGCGGACAAAAGAACATTTAATCACTCTTAATAAGAATTATGAATAATTTGAGCAAACCATGGCAGCGTCAGTAAGGAATACATAGAACATAAAGAATACTGCCACTTACAAAGGAAGTTGTTGGCTAATGTTTGTGTATAGCAAGTGCTGGATGCATTATTGAAGTTTTACCATGCTGGGTGTAATAAATCCTCTGGACTCCTATTATTCATTGCATAATGGCTTCCATTCATCATTGAAAACATGAAGTAAATTAGCTGCTGGAACCTGGTGTCTGGCTCCAAGGCTTTTCTGAAAAAATCTTTTAAGTCTTTATCTGGTAGTCAATTTCTGTGAAGAAAGACAAACTTAAGTTATGTAATACAGAATTATTTAGAGACTGCTTTATCTTTGGATATCTCAATACCGTGACATAATGTCCAGATTTGATTGGGAGATTTTTGCCAGACCTCACACACATTACTTTAGAGATAATCCTCACATTTTCTGTGCTTTATATTTAGTTCATTGCTCTGCTCAGATGAAATGTGTCTGTCTCCTCCCATTATATTCGACCCTTCCCCCAAAATGATAATTAAATGAGGAATGCGTCAGAAAGCCTAGAATTAAAGTATTTAATTATGCATCCTTCACACATTAAACTTTCATGATTAGGGAATCAACATTCTTAATTATTCAAAACTGCAAAATGTATGAAAAGTTAAATGTAGAAAAGGCAGAGGACATGAACATAGGAGAAGGAAAAAACAAGGTGCACATGGAAAATGTGAAGTAAAGCTCAAATACTATATGGTGTGCAGCAAAGGTCTCTCTCTTTCCCTCTCTCTCTCTCTCTCTCTCTCTCCACTCCTCTCATCATTCAGTCAAAAGAGAGAATTACTTGATAAAAGATAATGCAGGGCAGATGATCAAAATTACCTTACAGTGCAAAAGAAACCTTTGACCTGAAATGCAGTCCTGCTGGGAACTTAGACCAGCGAGACAGAACGTGTCTAATTTGCAATCATGCTGGTTCAAAGTGAAACTCGAGGTACAGTAAAGTGGATGGTGTATAGGAATTGATAGATATCCATAGTCTTTTTCTGATTTGATCTGTTCTGTTTTTCCAGCATCTTAGTTTGTAGGAAGGAAAGTAACCATGGTGCACAGTTTGGAATTCTGTGTTTGACATGAAATCATTTAGGCAAGATTAAAAGAGAATGAAAATTAATTCATTCAGTCCTTTTTAAATGGTTGCAGAGGATGGAAGGCCACATTTTAATCAATCCATATTTCAACAAAGACAAAGACAAACCCTTTCATGTTTCTTCCAAGGTCACTCAAACGCTGCTGTTGCTCTTTCTGTTGATTTGTGTATATATACAAATAGTGAATGGATTTCCACTCCACTGTGTTGTGCATGTAAATAGGTTTTGAGTTTATGTATTCTGAAGGTCCGCCTGAGGATAAAAGTGGAACTCAACACTGACCTGCACCTCTGAAATCTTCTGTAGTCTGACAGTGACTCTGTAAAGTACTATCCTAGGAAGGAGTTATTACCCTGGCTGGAGGTCACCCAGCCAGATCTGTTGGGATGACACAAGGGCTCCCAGCATGTTTTCTGGCCACTGCTGCTTCTATCAGAGGCCACCATAACAAAGACGGTGTCCTGAGCCAGCACTTGGCCTCTCCCTCTGGCCCTCGAAGGCAGTCACAAACACATGTGCACCCGTGTACGTGTGCATACACACATAACTGTGCATGAGAGTTGACCAAGGTTCCCCATGAGGGTCTTGGCCTGTCATCTGACAAAGCCTAACAATAGCAGTGAGCAGATGCCTGGGTTCCAGGGCCAAACAGATGGATGGGCCAAGTGGCCTTGGATAAGAATCACCCTTCTAACCCATAAAGGCAGCTTGGGGTTCTGGCTGTCAGGGTGCAATGTTTTTAGATAAATTAGCACAGCGCGAGGAAAAACAGAGGGCTTTGCAGAAGTCCAGGAACAGCTTGCAGAAAGGCAGGCATGAAAGAGGGGCTTGCTTAGGGCCTAGAATCCCACCAAGTCTAATCCCTCACCCACTGCTTGGAAAACCAAAAGCCATTGCCCCTCTGCGAGGGACTGAATTATTAAAGCAGTTATAAACCTTCAGGCTGTCAGCCATGAATGACAGGCTGACTTGAAAGGCCACTAGATTCAGGGTGTCATGGGCAGTGTGACAAGACACAACACAGGTTAGCTTACCTGATAAAACAAGAGCAGCAGCCTCCATGTCCTACTTGTCAAACTTCCGTCTCTTTGTAAATTTCAGCCACTCTTTTCTTTTTGTGTGTGTGCGTGTTTGTCTTGTGGGCTATTTCATTTACTTTCTGATTTGTCATTGTGTCACTACATGCTCCAAGGCTTAGCAACCTTTAAAAACCTTGTGATGTTTGTAGACCATTGAAAGAGAGCATCTCTTTTCAAAAAAGTGCTACTGGTGGTACACTGTCGTGCCTGTGAGAAGGGCTGTGTTGGCAGGGAGCTGTAATTTGAAGAAGAGGAGGTGCAGGCTGTCTGAACCTTGGCTCTTCAGACAACCTCACAGCCTACACTGTATTGAAACTTTGGCAGAGAAACAGGGAGGGGCAAGCGGTGTAATGGCCCTGAGTGGAGAGGGAAAGGGTGCTTAGCTAGGGTAATTTAGGAGCAGGACATACAGATGGGATTGGGGGCAGAGAAGAGACTGTGCAGGGCAGCAGTGATTAAACAGAAGGGCTCTCTGGAGTGCAGCGATGGAACTTTGGTACCATGACAGAAAAGGGGGGAGAAGAGGAGAACTCACCTCGTGACATCATCAAAGGGGTTAAAATGCAAAGGCTGCTGACCCTAGACTTTGGGGATTCCGTAATGAAAGGGCTCTTAGGAAGTCCTTAGGCATCGCTGATCGTGCTGTTTGTTAAAAAGCAGGTAGGACACCCGGCTGCTACGCTCAGTGAAAATGTCCCTGCGGTCAGCAATGCACAATGAAGGTTTTCCCAGCGGATAAGGTTACAGGAAGGTAAACAATCACCAGCCAAGTACTTCAATGTTGCACTGCAGCATCAGGCTCATCACACACCACCACAAGAATTAGGAAACAGCACAAGTCATCACAAAGTGAAGTTGCAGGGTGGTTAAACAAAACAGCCTGAGGTTCAAGAGGTCATCGTTGATGAGGTGGGGAAACAATGAACACGTGGAAACTTACTGCAGGCGATTTGATGGCAGGATGTTGCAGACTTATCAAACCAAGCAATGAATGCACAACGCCTGTAGTCATTGGGCCCACTGGCTCTTATTTGTCTGAAGGTAGAACATAAATGGAAAACTGCAAATGGCACTCAGCAACTGCATGCTGCCCATGTCTGTTTGGACATTAAGTGTAATGAAAGCCACACGTCTCCTGTCTGGGCGGGTTGGAAATGATGCAGCTCAAATGAACCTGCCTCTCAGTTAAATGTTTTCACACTTCACACTCCATTATAGTGGTGCTGATGTGAGCTGCTTCAGGTGAGCAGTGGGGATGAAGACTGTCAGTGGAAGAGAGGAGCTGCGGTCCTTAGAGTGGGAGTGGGAGAAAGGGAAGGGAATGGAGCCACAGCTCATTGGGAACATCAGCCTGCTACGGGGAGGACAGGGAACATGACTCATTAGGTATGGGCCTCTGCACTTTCTATACTGAGCTGCATGTTAATGTAGGGAAAACATGGCTGAACTGGAACACCACTCCTAGACGATGATAGTGCTAGAGAATTAAAAACTGTTGTGGCTTTTCTGTGTTGCATATGGCGGGTGTAGCGCCACGTAACCTTCTAGCATGCCTGTAGTTGTAGTACGGGGTAATATAGTTGTGTAACAATGCCTTTACATAGACAATAACATTAACAGTGCAATGTGCTCTTGTCTAAGATTCATAGGGAACATTGATAGAAAAGACCACATGATTGACTTGAACAGTTAATGGGAAAAAAGTCCGTATACATTATGAACATTGAAGAGCAAGTGAACCCCGATTGAGATTGGAGGAGAGTGAAAACCTTTATCATACTAATGAGGGATATTAGCCATACTTTCCAGGCCTCAATGACGTTGAAAATTCTACACTTGACATTAATTGCCTTTCTCAAGTACTGAAAATCTTTTTTTTTTTCAGCGTCAAGAGTGTCATTTTATGAGGCTGAGTTAAATATCGAGGGGGCTGGTAATGAATGTGGACAGGAGTGAGCCAAAACTTTTCTATTTGCAAGGTTGAGATGTCAATAAAAATCTCTTATGATGGCATTTACCCCTGCAGGGACACACACATCCACACATTTGCTGTGTGTCATATAGGAATGCAGACAATGCAACATCAATGCAGTTGCGTTAAGTAGGGTAAACCGCCCCATAAATAATTACTCCACATCAAATACTTGGCAATGAACTGCGTTTAAACACCACAAAACAAACTGGGGCTTGTTTGCTCTTGAATTTTTTTTGTCTTTTCTTGTCAAAGACTAATTAGATGCTCAAGGATACATCTGATTAAACAACATGCCACTCTCACAATTAAATGTCATGTGCAATTACAATGAGAGGAGTGAGTGATCCTCGTACCACGTAACCCATTTGCATGTATCTTTCCATCGTCCTACCAGCTCTCCCTTCCTATCTTGGTTTTCATCTTGGCCTTTGTAAAAGAAGAGATTGTGAAACCTGTCTGATTATTGATCAAAGCAAGATGTCTCCTGAGAATTTGGGACATTACAGAATATATGCAGCAAATAGCTTTTCCGACAATAAAACACAAAAATGAAATCTGCTATTTGTAGCTAGTATGTGTGCTGAAATGAGGATTGAGCATTTACTGTTAAATCGCTGCACCCACGGCTCACCCCCCTTAACACACACACACACAAATAAATGGCACGCCCAGCATACAAAGCACGAGGTTCAGCTGTTTCTCTTATTGTAAATTTGACCCGTTTTCAGCAGTATGCTGCTCCAACATTGCTTTAGTCTGCAGAACAGCACTCTGTATTTTCCAGTCACTGAAATACTGGCAGGTGACTGTTACATATGATTCAGTTGGAAGCTCTGTCCATGACTCCATGGTCAGAGACACTTTTTGGACACTTGTCAAATGAATGCGCAGCACACATGCATTATTGTCATACAGTTTCTTCAGTGGTGCTAGCGTTAGCTTAACCTGGCAGAGTTTGCACTGTACCTCGATTTTGTTTGTTTTCTCGAAGGAGTTCCTTCTAGAAAATAAATCTCTGCTGGGGTCTGCTGTTATGATTTGCAGCATGCAGTGGCTCTCACAGCGCTGTAGTAACTGGTAACTGTAGTACTGACCTCACCTCATGTGGAAAACACTGTGCTGCTACAAATGTTTTACTTGAGCCTGATAATAACATGAGACTACTGATGCATGTAATAACGCAATATTTGGTGTTATTGTGTTGTTTCCAGATGCTGGTGAAACAAAGTAAAAACATTGACTTTTTTTTTTTTCCAAGACAAAATCATAGTCACAAGAACTTTTTGATTTTTTTTAGGTTATTGACCATTTGAATATTTGAAAATCATTGCCCATCTCTGTTAATTAATCTAAAAGATTAATGCTGACCATGTGCTTTATATCACTTATGTCAACAAATCGCCAAAAAAGACCCATAAAAAGTGTCTCTTCTATTCCTCAGTCCTTTCTGACTTCAGTATCTTGTCCCTGGCTAAGTAATCAAAGAAGTTTTGATAATTTCCTAAAACAGCTGGGCACTTTAGTTTTGCAAACAAATTGCCCAACCAGTATACTTGTTTGGAGCCATTTTAACTGGCAGGTTTGGTTTACTAGCGAGTATTTATGGCAGCAGGACAGCGTTTGCAGGATTGACTCAGAGTAAATCACAGTGATACGGCGCCCACAACACCCAGTGAAAATCTGGTTTACGCATTTTTAATAGATTCAGATAAACATGGGGTCTGTCACACAGGCACATCAGACTTTGGATGCACAAGCGATGCCTATTAGTCAGATCCATTTTGTTGTTTGTTGGTCTTTTCTTAAGATGAATGACAAGTGGTAAATGGACTGCATTTATATAGCATTGTATTTGTGTAGCGACTCGGGATGCACCGATCCGATATTCAGATCGGATATCGACTCCAATATTGACTAATTAGCTGGATTGGATATCTGATGAATGACGCCGATCCAGCCTTCCGATCCAGTCATTTTTTTTCTTTTAATTAATATCATACACAGCAACACAGCAATTCTATTCGCTTCAATTCTATGTCTGCAGCGCCGC
>JAQLOL010000024.1:22705583-22734854 GCA_029783665.1 Naso thynnoides | reverse complement strand
ATTTAGAAGTGAAAAATTTAAACAGCTTTTTTGGGGGGCGGGGGTGGGGGTGTGTCAATTTTGCATAAAAGTTGTTCAGGTCGCTTGAGGTTGTTTTGCCTTGAGGTTGTTTTGCCTTAATTGAAAAACAGTCAAGGCACAAAATAGAGATGCAAACAGCTGAATAAAATGTGACGTAGCTAATTTTTATTTGCTGTTTCCGCTTTTCCAAAAGAAGAAGTAGGCTGAGGTTACAGAAGGAAGGTAATTCTGCCGTTTTCTTGAATAATCCACAAACACTCGAAAACATGGCTGATAACAACAACAACAGGTACGCGTGGAGCAATGTGGAGACCAAAGTATTACTAGATCTCAGCAATTTTAAGATGGAGAACAGGAAAGAAATTCCACAAAGTTTTGTTTCCTGCCTGCTGCCTCTACGTCTACTTCCTCTTTCACAGTGTTGTTTATTTGCTCCAGACCAGTTGTTGAAAACCCTCCTAATTCACATTTTCTTTCTGTGAGATTTTGAAAGTTTGCTTAAAATTTGCTTTTTCATTAATGGAAACATGGCTATAGATAAAGAGGATTTGTCCTCTGAATCAAAAGTTCAGCAAAAAATTTGTCATGAAGTCCTGGTTCCGACACTTTTCCAGGACTTTTCACATCTATAGTTCGTTTGCTCTAAATCTGAACTAAATCTAAGTGAGCCAAATTGCAAGACTAAAAGCCACATGAGAATATTCACTTTACTCATTGGATGTGTCTGGTGTTGGAGCAAGAACGTGAGCTCGGGAACAAAATCCTTAAGGAGGTCCAGATATAGTGTACCATGTTGATATCCTGGTCCGACCTCAATTCATTCCCTGGCTATTTGCTAGCAGCTATCAAATTTGCTTACATCATTATTCTCTCCTTTTTATTTGCGTAGCTGTTTAAGGCAGGCATAAATGGCCATTTTTCATCTAAATCAGGATACAGGATAAACACACAGTGTGAGAGGTAAATGTGCAGGTAGGTGGTGTTTAGGTGTGTGCTAATTTTCAAACCTAAAAATCCAGAGATACAACCCTGAAGTCTGGCATTCAAGGTAAATGTGAACCCAAACAGATAGCAGATGTTTTGGTTTTGGTATTTCACAATTCAAATGCTTGAGTTGACCGGCTAGCGATGCTCCAGTTTTTATGATCCTTTTTCCAAACAGGTTTAAGGGGAAATGGAGTCAGCAGAAACAGGATCATTGCGCATTATTAGTGCTTAAACATCACAGGATTTGCTACTTAGAGTAAATGCTGGATTAGCGCAGGAAAAATGCCAGTAGCTTGCAGATATTTCCAGGAATGCAAATATTTTAAAAAAGAGTTGTGCAGATACGGAAGCATGCACATCTGTTTAGCAAGTATTTTTTGAAATGTGTGTGTGTGTTTGTGTGCATGGTAAGGTGCATGAATGTGCGTGTGTGGCCTTGTGTCTCCACCTGTGTAGAGACCGTGCAGCCTTGCTGTCTTGTTTTCCTGCCCATGGCCTAGCAGCAGTCATTGCTTGGCTCACACACCAGCTGCTGTCACATTTCAGGACACACACTGACTCACTCAGTTTATACCCTTCACTGCCCATACACCACCTCAGGCTTTTCACCTCTCTCGTGGGTTACCAAGCTGACATTGCTGAATATGAAGATAATAAAAGGGCACAGTATACTGGGGCTGAACTTTCTCACAACAGTCCTGAACCACAGTTTTAAAAATGTTCATAACTAAAAATCGTAACAAACTGTAAACAAAAAATGTTTTGAGAAATACACATGTCTTAGACAGTTAATACACTGACAAGTGTTGCTCTGTTGATTGTTTCAGAATTAAAATTACAGCTGCCAAATATTAAATTTGGTCCCTTAGAGGAAATAGATTAATCTGTAAATTTAAAATATAAATATTACCCCCTAATTAGGTGCCAACATGTTAGCAAACAGGTATGTATTTAGACGTAGAGCTGACATTAAGCTACACGATCTTTCGTTCAAAATTTTGATTTTGTCCACCTGATAAATTTAGGTCTAATATTCATATTAAACTCTGTTTTGGTCTCCCCACCTCCTGAGAAAAAAATATTTTACCTTATAGCTTGTCAGATGACTGTTTCTCTGTTCACCAGCTAGCTGTGGGTTGCAGAGTCACAGAGTCAAATATTAACTTCATCACAGTACACAAACTGGTGTCATTAGTAGGGCTGTACTAAAAAATTGATACAACACTATATTGCAATATTCATTTTCGTGACATATGTATCGCACCGTGACCCATGTATTGTGATGCATATCGTATCATGAGGTCCTTGCCAAAACCCAGCCCTAAACGTTGGTGACACAGAAGAACACGGATGCGCTTTATTTTCATGCTTTTAATTTCAGTCTGTCCACTGTTTCAGTGCGTCCAGTCAAAGTGCAAGAGTTTATTTAAATTTCATTTCTTAGTTTGGAAAGAAAATTTTGATTTTAAATGTTTTGACTTAATTTGTTGACTAAATTATCCAAATAATGTGATGTGATGTATTTAGACTACAAAGATTGAACACAGCAGCTTGTATTTCAGCAAGAAATAAAAGGAAAAAAAGGATTTTTTCTTTACAATTGTAAATAAGAAATAGGTGATACCGGACACCTATGTGGAAACATTGGTATAAATGCCTTTTCTAAAATTTGCATGTGTTGTATGTCTTTTTAAATGGACCTTGAGTCTCTTCAGCTGATTGATTGATTAAAAATGTCTTTCTAAAGGAGTATGTTGTACAGACTTTATTTAATTTAAATAGCATAACTTTTACCCAGAGATATGAACACATTGTTGCGATGCTTTCTTTGTTATCTACTTGTTTCTAGTAATGCTGCCTTCCATTGTGAGGCGCTGTTGCAAAGGTTTGCCTTCTCCACATTCCTGTCTGAAAAGCGGTGCTTTCATATTGGCTCGCTCATGGACTAAACATGGCAAAGAGAAAGCAAAGCTCCTTTCTAACCAACTTCGGATTGACCTCTAAAAAGCTTAACCGGGACATCCAAATCGTAGGGGAGGAAGCTGGTTCGGCTGCCGCATCTAACGTTCGTGCAGGTCAACGGTCTCACTAACCTTACATTTGTAAGACTTCAGCACAGCACTGGAGCTTCGGGGGAGACCACCTGATTGGCACGGGGGTATTTCGCACACTGATTGTATAGCCGTGTATTGTGATATAACATTTCATGACTCGTGTATCACGATCCGTGTCATATTGTGAAGTCCTTGCCAATACCCAGTCCTAGTCACTGATTATTAGTTTTACTAGTAATATAAAAATATTGATTAGCTAAGCTGCCACTTTAGATATATGCCAGCGGTTACTCAAGTAAAATTAAGTTTGTGCATTTATTATTGAGGAAGTTGTTACTTGACACATTCAATCATTTTTCATTTTGCATATAAAAAAATTTGACTATTCCGTGTGTTCATATGTAACAACATATTGCCATCTGTGTGTTTATGCCATGCTATTTGTTTTACAATTGCTAATTGCAGAGTCAAATAAACTTTCTTCACAAAAAGAGGGAAGACATTAAGCAATTTTTATGAAGCTTAAGCCTATTGTTGACAATAAGCAGGCTTTATTGGTATACTGTGTCTTGAGCCGGAGAACTAGAGGTTATTCAAACAAACCCCCTTAAACCAAACACAGAGCTCTGTGTCTGTTTACCGGCGTTAATACTCTGTTATTTAGTAGCATGGGTCCACAGGGAGCGGGGTTCGTCTGCAGGGTGAATATTCATTTTGGACTGACACCTGAGACTCACAAGCTTCTCACAGAGCGCATCCTCATTCTTCATCAGAAATGGGATGGATGCACAGTATTGACTGCATTGTTCCCGAGAAATATCCATTATACACCAATCATTCATTTTTTGCTCCTGCGTTTCTTCCGTATTGTCTGTGTAGCTTTGTAGAAATGTTCTTGATAATGAAGAAATGTCTGTGAAGCTGACATGGTAGTGCGAGGCAAACAGCACCATATTGTGGTTAAATATTTAAATACAGTAATACTGTTGAGGCCATGAGAACAAGATTAAAAACAAAAAAAACAACACAACACAACAACACATTACAGGGTTTTAGAGCACTCTACACATTTAGATTTAACAGTGTAATTTCCCTTCATGTTGGTGCATGTGGGAGCACAGAATTGCAGCGTCCAGGCTTTTCAGCCTCCCCACACTCTCCATTGTGTGGATGTATAATGAAGGCATTGAGTGCTTCATGAAATCCATTTCCCTCTCGATCAATCTGGTCTAATGTCATCTGTCTCATTCACATCTAACTGCCTAGGACTGTATTAATAATTGCATTGGCTGTATTGATTTCTATTGAGCGTCAGAGCTGCCTGTGTGAAACACTGTAGTCGTCAAGCAGCCTGACCCTAAATCAAGTGACATCTCGTTAGAAGAGACAGTGTCTCTTAAACACATCTTTTCCGTCTATAAAAATGGAAATAGGAAATGGCCACTAACATAAAAGAGGATTGTTTCCTCATTCTTTGCTGATATCTCTGTCTCTGAATACGTCATTACGTTCCCTCTTAGGTTGACAAAAGGTGTCTTGTTCATTTTTTTTTCTTCTCACTACACTAATTGGCAGATTTTTAAGAGAGACCTGTCTTGTTTTGCATTCAGACTCGACTGACTTTTTCGGGACTGAATTAGCCCTCATTGCCATACTTCTTGCAGATGGTTTGCACAACACTCCTTTAAAGTTGAGGTTGTTCTAACCCACTGCAGTAAAATCAAATTGTCATTTTCTTAAAACAGCATTAAAAAAAAATGACCATATTTGGCCTTCCTCCTCTGAGGTCTCACGATGAGCAGTTAATTGTTTGTTCCCAAAGAGCAGCCGCTGAATGTTTCAATATATTGCACCATTCTTAGTAAACTTTAGCTGCTGAATTGTGTGAAATGTTGTGAGGGTTTCTGTGTCAGATGCAAAGACTAGCACATCTGGAAAAAACACTCACACCACATTCATTCACATAGATCACAAATCTTTAGCTTGCATCCGCAATAGTTTAACAGTTTCCCGATGTTTTTTTGTAAATACATTGCAGGGTATAATGGATTAAAGTAATGAATTGAGATTTATAGTTTTAAGGGAATTACTGGTATTTTAAGTTGGTTATGATTCATGCTAACATCGCAGCAGTGAATCTGGCAAAATAACCTATTTGGGGACAGGCAGTGCAAGCCCTCTAAAGCTTTCAAAATAGGCAGTCAATCATTTTAAATACTACACACGGAAAGTAGTCTCCTGGATGAGTTATTGTAGCTAACTGCTTGGGATCTACATCCAGGGCAACATAACAAACCACTTGCCTGTTCATCCGCACGGAGCACTTTGTTTACATGCGTGAGGCTAAGGGTCGCTGCTGTTTTACTGTGTATTTCTGATGGCTGAGAAATGAGGAACAATTCAGAAACCCTGCAGAAATATATACTGGTAATTCAGCTGGTGCGTATATGTACTGTGCATGTGGCTTAATCACTGACGTTTAAATTCTCTTTTTCTGTCTTTCTTTCATGCCTGCCTCTGTGGACATTACCACGACTAGGTAAGTGCAAAATTACATTTACATGGATCATATTCCGTTGCTGGGACATCTTTTGATATTTACTATAATCCACTAAGGAGAACATGGGAAGTGTGTTGTCAGTTGAGCAAATATTACAGTGGAAGGAAGGCAGGACCTGTGGTTTTAAAGACTGATTTCTTTCTCAGTCTAATGAGTCTCTGCTGACTGGCTGCCACCATAGGTTAACCTCCTTCTTCCGTCTTTTATCACTGTAAAAAAATCAGTCACTTTTACTTCTTGTTGAATAGTTCACTAACACCCCATTTACACCTGGTATTAAAATATGATCTGTATCCGGAGAAGTTATCAAGACAATCAAAAACGCATGTTCAAGCAAAGTGTAAACACGTTTTGATCAGAATGTGATCGGATCTGCCGTACCACATCTGAAGGCAGCCTGGCTCACATTGTGTTCGGATCTTATCTGGGTGTAAACGCAATCTGTACGACATGCAGACATCAGCACACGCACTGTCTTCATGCTGCATTGACCTGTGACCATTACAATGTCATTCAGCGCCGCACTAAACAGCACGGAAATTGCTGAGTATTTCTAAGTTCACCACTCGTTACTCTGCCATCTGTTGTGGCTTTTACAGTAACCGCAAATGAAGTTGCTGCTAACAGTGTCAGTCGCTTGTCCTATTTGCTTCTAACAGAAAAGCGTCACGAATGACTCCTTCTTTGACAGAGGAAAAGGGAAAAAAAGGCCGTACAGCAGTATTATTTTTTGTGACCGCACACCTTCTTGCATATTGACAGCCCATAGCTGATGTGCCTCAGTGGCTAATCAGTCACAAGCCTCTTTTTCTGGACGACGGAGATCTGATCTCAGTGTGGAGTAGAGAACGCATTAAAAATACTAGGTGTATATGCAAAGGCAGGATCGGATTGCCTGTTATCTGGATAGCTTGTCTGGATACAGATCGCATTTTGATAACAGGTGTAAACGGGGTGTAATTGTCAGAACACCTCTTAACGCGTTCAGCAGAGAAAAAAAACTGAAATAATGCCGACAGAAATTCAGAAAAATAAGATTTTAGACTTTTCCAGTCAAGTTATATGATGAGATAAACATATTGGTCTTTGCACTGTTGAACACATTTGGCAATTTAAATACGTTGTTTCTTTCGTTCTATGCATTAAACATACAATGAAAGTATCACACAAGCCACACATCCCACTGAAATTGACAGTAGATGCTTAACATGCGTCAGGATTATCAGCTGAAACAATGACCCACTTTTTTACAGTGCAGCCCAGGCCAATAGAAAGGATAATCTGTGGCTGGATCTGGTGCTAAATGAGTGCTTTATGATTCAGTGCTGCTCTCTCATGGCTTAGCTTGATTCAGTAATGAGTCAGTAATGAAATTTGGGTTGGTGGACACTGGGTAATGTGGCTAAGCAATGCACAGGGGGTGTGAGGCGTATGCTCACTTGCGTGTTGGGCCCTGGGCTCTGATGAAACCCCCACAGGTTTTAATATTAGAGCAGAGGGCAGCATCGGGGAGTTAGGCTAACGCAGCCCTATTGCCTTCTGATAAAAGAATATTGACAAAGGATGGAAATTTTTCACATCTCAGCCATGGTTGCACATGTCAGGAATAATGATTAACGAGATAAATAACCTATCTAATATCTCCATAATAGTTCTCTCTAATTTAACAATATGGCCAGTCAGTCTCCGAGCTCCCTTCTCTATCACCTTCCCTTTACGTTCCAATCTTTCCATCGGACTGTTCTGCTGAAAGCAGCAAAAGAGGAGCGCTCGTTTCCAAGTTTAATAGTCTTTAGATTTGTAACAGAGTGACAGCTTCATGAATTCAGAAAGCTCCTTTCTTGCGTTAGTATGCTCAACCTTGTAAATTCCTTTGTGACTCTTTGTAAATTTAAAGCATCAATTACACCGTGTAGTGAAGATCTGCGATAAATCGGTGGTGAAAGTGTTGGTGTGTGTTCAGACCGAGATTGCTGTTGTTCTTACATCCTGAACCAGCCATGCATTTAAAGAAAGTCTCACCATGTTGTCAGTATGTAAATACATTTGTGTTCACATCATTTTTTCCATGATTGATTGACAATAAAATATAAATATGGACCACCAGCATAATTTAAAGGTGCTGTTGACTAGAGCTGCATCAAACAAGAAATTATTGCATGTATGTATGTATGATTTACACCGTTTTGATAAACAGTGAATCAATGGGTGCGTGAGACTTTCTGATTGTCCTTCATTTTGACAGACAGGGATGGAAAAAATCCATCATAATCAATTACTGGCACAACAATTATGTGATTTCGTTTTTTAAAAACAGGCTAATAGTTTTTATTCATTCATTTCTGTTTTAATACAATAATCATATCAACCTATAGCCAACCTATAGATTAGGCATTTAAGCAGTGGCGTGAAGAGAGAGGCTGAGCAGGTGGCGATGACCATGTGCTCACTTTTCATGTAGACACACTGCATTTAATACAGTACTTCCCTATTTTTCTCGGACTTTTACTGCTGTATGAGCCAATTAAAACACCACATAAAGCAGATGAATGATTTTTCCCACACAGTAACAACGTAGGCCACCAAAAACATTTTGCCATTGTCTATAAACAGGCAAATGAACAATGCAATTTTACAAAATTAAACCATTACATTTAAATTATGAACAAACCACTTACAAAACAATTCACTGAATTTAACTGAACTGACCCGCTGTGGCTGAGCCTGAACTCAAACCTTCCTCCTGGTTCATATGGATTTAAACTGTGCGCTCGTTTGTGCATAATCAAAAGCATCAAGCGAGATCGCTGCAGAGGTGATTGTCATCAGGTTTTGTGTTTTTCTCGTGGAGAGACGACTTTTCATCGCCATTTTAACTTGTTCTGGAAGCTGAAGCCGCGCTCTGCTGCTACACGGGACACTGCGATTTCTAGTCAGCTAATTAATTTGACTCACCCGCCACCAACTGGACAGGGTGTGAACTACAATCAGTCAAAATGACAAAATGCCCTCAAAATTTTCCAGTATTGTTGACTGAAAAAAAACGTGAGTGACAGAAAATATTCTGCTAACGTGACCTGTGCAGTAATTCAGTCCTCTACTGTCACATTAAATTAATATGTTGCCTCGTGCAAGTTTTCAGCTTGGTCCTTGCAGTGCTGTGCTTTCTCTAGCTTTTGAGGATAAGAAGCTGTTTATGTGAAAGTCATGCGAATGCTGCTGCCACTGCCTCCACAACCTTTCACTTAGATGTAAGCCACTTCCCTGCACTACCCAAATCAAGCCCACCTAATCCACTGTTTACTTACCCGCCTTCCTAGTTTGCCGCAGCAGTGGTGGTGAAACCTGGACATGTATACACCATGGGGCCACATAAAGGCTACCTCCACATAAGGGGAAAAGGAACCCCTGTAATGACTGGTTGAGAGAGCTGGATGAAAGGAGCACAGCAGAGAATAGAGACCAGAGAGCAGAGCGCGGCTGACCCAAGGATCACGCTCTGGTTTGACCCCTTGAGGTTCAGATCACAACCAATTGTAGCGGCTCCACTGGCCGGGCCTCTGACACACAGTATGTTCTGAGCAGGGCTGTTCCCAACCCCGTTACAACCCTGCTGCTACCTCTCCTTAACAGCCAGGTCTGAGGGTCTGCAGGGACACAGTGTTAGGGAAGAATTAGATCCTAACTCGCCTTGAAATGCCCCAGGTGATACTAGTATTAAAAACTGCCCTTTGTATTTGTCACACCACTGGAGTACTCAACTGTAATATTTCAAAGGTGTTTTTACCCTGCCTTTGTTAATATGCAGTACACTGTCAAAGCACAAGCAACCCTAGCCCCCAACAGTTTTCTGTGAACCTCATTTAAATGGAAATTGTACAATTATAACCCCTGTGAAACTCTACCACTGTGATGAGAGAACTGAGACTTTTTTATGGCTAACATGCGTTTTTGGTAATGCAATTACTGATGCTGAGTTTCTTCTCTCTTTTCCGTTGGGAGGGAATACTGCTTAAGGTGTGTTTTGCCTCTAACTGCACTGTAGCAAAGATAATGGCAGCTATCAACCTATCAAGCTTTTTTTTTTTCCACGAGGCCTATACACAGGGGGCCCATGAGACAGAGTTGCAGTAGTAATCTTCTTTCCTGCTTGACTCCCACCTTTAACTGGGCTAGGCATGGCCTGCTGGCACAATAGCCTCGCCACTTATCATAACCACCTGCCATTTACCCGTAAACACAATCCTATTCTCTGGCTAGGTAATTATTGTGTTTACTTCCACATTGTTGTGTCTCCACCATGCTTATAGTCATGTCCAAAGATGACAGCTACTGCTGGTTTTCCAAAGGTTCTGCAGCCATGTACCATATGCGCCTCTCCAATATTATTTATCTTTTGTTGAATCCCAAGCCCCCTGAGGAGACAAACATGTATCATATCATTTTTTATGTTCATGTGCAACCAGCCCTTCCCTTTTCTTTTTAAATGTTTTCCAGTAAATTGAGTCAAAGAAGTGGAGGTTTTTATGAAACACGGTGACAACTGTTCTTCCATACAAAACACAGGAAGACACTTGACTCCTCAGGTAGACAGTACTGTCAGAAGCACTGCGATGGGCTTCACAACCTGCCTTTTTCCCAGCATGGCTACAGCTGCAAGATATTTACTTCAGGCTTTTCCATAAATACAAGGCTTCTCAACTGACCTGGATTAGCGCTGTGGGGAAGGGAGGTTCTGCTAAAGGGGATGGGAGTGGAATGTGGTTTTTCAGGGCAAAAAGCAGCTGTTTGAAGACCATAAAAACTTCCATGATGTAGGTCCTGTGTACTTGATAATGATGACCCTGGATCCCATTACTCCAGGATCAGGGAGTCGACATCTATGCCCTGCAATTTAGAAGCAGGATTCCTGTCTGTAATGAGAGGCCCCTGGTCTGGACTGCATGGGATAGTCACGTGATACAGGAAGTCACCCAGGCTGCAGGTCACTCAACAAACACACTGACCTCAGTATGACAGCTACATACTGTCTGTCTGTTAGGTGTATGGTTGTTGACAAAGACACAGATGTTGGTCATGTACAAGCCTTAAATAGCAGCCAAATAGAAGATTAAAGGTTTACTTTATTTGTGAGGAGTGCAGGTCACTGGCCATATTTTAAGATAATTTTAACATCTTAACGTCAATAATTACACCTAAACTTACTATTGTAGCTATTAGGGCTGTCACTTTAAAAAAAAAAAAAAAAAAGTTTGTACGAATTTAAATTGACCCAATTTGTTCAGATAAATTCGACAACCCAACCTTAAGGTTCCTTGAATTTTACTTAATTTATTTATACAGTCTGCAGCCGTATTATTCATTGTGAAAATCAAAGTATCACAGTGTTACATTATTTAGAACAGGTAGCCTAGAAGGCAGCAACTATTTTTTTTATAACTTATAATTAATTGTTGCTACTGCTCATTCAGTGTTTACTTATCATTTATCTTTCCTTATGCACTGTTTTTTTGTTCTGCCATCCACTTTCTCCATAGTGGGACTAATAAAGGATGATCTTATTTTACTGTGTAAGAGCAGGGAACTAATGTTACATGGCTCTTAAGATAAACACCCAAAGATGAGTCAACTACATTTGTAGGCAAATAATATTATGTCGTCACTCCATGAATCGAGTCTGTACTTTGTGAAATAAATGTGTGACAGCGCTGAGCTTACGGACTCATCTTACCATCTAACGTTTTACCACTGAATGCTTCATTCGCCGTCACTACTTGGAAAAATGGTCCATGAAAAGTTTTGTCCCTGCTGTTTCGCATGCTTACTATCCGAGTGCACCTGCTGGTGTGACTGTAGAGAGACCTGGACAGGAAGGGAGGAAATACAGAAGTGAGTTTTTCTTTTGTTCAGACAGATAGGTTTAAGGAGATGTTTCTTTACCTTGACATGTTTCAACTGATAGCTGCAGTCTTCCTCAGAAGCGTCATCTGATGTTGCGTCGTGACTGCAGCTATCAGTCGAAACATGTCAAGTTAAAGAAACATCTCCTTAAACCTATCCGTCTGAACAAAAGAAAAACTCACTTCTGTATGATCTGAGAAGACAGAATGTACCTTTTTCAACTTCGGGGAGGGAGGGGCGCCTTTTAAAGCAATGTGACGATGGTTGGCTCAGTGGACAATGCGCTTAAACACTGCAGCTTACATTTTGAGCAGGTCATCACAGGTCCAATATGAACTTTTCAACCCACGTTTGAACAAATATCCGAATTTTGGATAAAAAGTGACAACTGTAGTAGCTATGCTTGTAACTTTACTGTAGAGTTACCTGCTTCGTTAATGATATAACAACAACAGACTTGCCAAAATGGTGGGGTTTTATGCATATATTGTTCTGAAACACTTATTTCAATAAATACATCAGGGTGGAATTCAGCTCTTCAATCATTCATTAGCTTAGTATGCATATGAAATCAATTAAAGGGTATTTTCAATAGAACTGAGTACATTTATTTATTGAATGATTAAAAAACAACTTTCTGATGAATTATATTGTGATTACAGTCTGAAATTGACCGTCAGATCCTTGTAACAAATGCTATTTTCAAAGCAACCTTTCCAAAAAAGAATCTCAGTATATGATGTTGATGTTGTCAGGAAGACAGCCTGTATTGCTCATCTCAGGGGGCACCGATAAAATAATTTCAAGGAAGGACAAGTGGTCTCTGCTGAATTTTAAATCTCATTTATTGTCTTTTGCCAATTTTTGACAGATGGGAAAGTGGCAATTCTGTTCAGCTCCCCAAAGACTAAACAAATGAAACGCAGGGAGGGGGTTTACTGACAAACTCCTGTGGCTGAATTAACGCAGCGCTTTTCATAATTGCTCTAGAATAACTGCTGTCGGTTGCAGCTTGATACACCCCGCCATATTGCGCACATAGATTTAGCCAGACCCTGACCCCCCACAGCTGTAATTCACATCAGGATTAGATTTTCCCCTCATGCTTCCTCCATCTTTTTCTGTTATATATATGAAACTCCATCTAGGTGCGGGCAGCATCCTTACTCAGTTGATAATGCAGTTTATTAAAACTCACTATGGTGGTTTTGGTGGAATGGAGGTCATATTGGAGACTCTAACCTGTGTCATCTATAATTCATTGTCAGAATATGCTCTTCTTAGTAGGATTAAAGTTTAATAACTTGACAGGCTCTGTAAATACCTCTTTGTGCAGAGCTAGTGTCTTGCCTTGTGTAGGGACTGGTGCAGGAGCTGGATCTCCAGCTGAGGAGGGGGCTGGGAGGGATGGAGAGTTGAAGAGTATCTGTTGGGAGAACGGAGGTGCAGTAAGCTCAGGTTAAGCCCTGGGAGCCCAACGTCAGCAGGCCAGTCTCCTGCATAAGGACTGGCAGCAGCTGAAATGTGTTTCCGTGCAGATAAGGTCCAGTCCAGAATAGGGGCATGGATGAGATGTGGCCCCTATCTGTTATGGTTCTTATTGTGTGGGCGAGCGATTAGGTTGGGGGAAATGTAATACCTCGGTGAAGTAGTTTTGCTACGTATATACTTACTGTAGTAGCTCGGGTGAGGTTAGACAGGGTTGAGAACGAACTGCCAACAGTTGTTGGGAGGTGTAGCGTTGGAGTTTTACAGTCTAATCACACAGAGTAGTACATTAGGCTAAACTACATATTACTTACTGCTCAGCACGTGTCTTTGTAGCAGGACTGAGGATAAGTACATGCTTTTATAGATTTTACTGTAGCTGTTTTGGGTTTTACAGTCTCAAAGCGGTCTGCCCTTGTAACGCGCAATGCTCAACTGTCTTTGGCTGGCCCTGTCATCATTATTAGTTCTGTCTTGTTTATGGCTGCATTTAGTCGGTTGTCTAGGTGGGGTCACAGAAAGGAAACAGGCTCTATTTGGCCATCACTCAGTGCTTGTTAAAAATAACAGCTTTGCTACAGCTCTAAACCTCAGTGTTCCTACCGCACAGTAATGCTCTGCTATCAGTAACTGAGTTATCAGTAACAGATCTCTGATGTGCTTGGACATCATAGCAGCACTTCAGTGTAGTGACCTTTCTCCCGCTTCCTTTACAACTACAGAAGTGCATGTTTTGATCCAGCTTGTGGATGTTTGCCAGCATCTGATTGCTAAGCAGTAGTGTTTTGGCATTCCTGGAAGTCACTTGAAGTATGTCTCATAGTCCAGGCTCAGATTCAGCTTCCATTGGATGTGTTTGGCACCAGACCAACCAATTAACCTCCCTAAACGGCAGACTGGATTGTTTGAAATCCTTTTCGTCACATTTAGACCCCCTGTGGTTTCTATCAGGGTACAACGGATAAAGGGTGATGTATAGAGTGAGTCTGTGTGTGCTTGCGTGTATGCATATCCTGGGTACTGCTGCACATCATAAGCAGAGAGTTTGAGGTATAGTATCAGAGCTATGGCCAAGTAATTTCATTTCCTCTTTAATATAGCTTGAACTCCCCGTAAAGCTATGGGCATGTAAATGTATTCCTGCCATTTTCCCCCTCAGTGACCCCCTCTTTCAGCTTTATGGAGCACATTATGATCTAATTGCTTTGATTTGGATCCCGCTTGTAAAACCAAACCTGTGGTGGTGCTTTTAAGACCATCTCCTCACTTCAAAGAAAGCCGTCTGTCCCTCCCAACCCTCCTATTTACTGCTGTGGTTATGTGACCAGGAAGAAGGGCTTCCCTTCAGACCCATCTCCACAGATGTAGGCGCTGAATTGCAGTTCTTTGTGATGGATGGGTCAGAAAAGCCTCTTGGGCTTCACAAAACTCATTCACTCTCCTTTCTATGGTTGTCTTTCATGCAAGTCATGTGAATGTGTATGTTCTCCTGTTTATGTGTATGTGCGCGCTGTGCTGTTCTTGTGATTTTCCCACATAAAACAACATGTATCCTGGGTCTCGTGGGGGGTGATCCTTTGACATAGAATAGATTAAACAGTGAAGCAGATGGTTTTGTGTGCTGCACTGGTCAAGTGGATTAGTGGTACAACAGTCAGGTTATACTAGTGTAATGCATCCCACCACACCTCCGTTGCAGCTCTGAATGTGTGGCCTACAGCTACACTGCAGTTCTGAATGAGTGTGTAAGTGTTGCCTTGTAATTTCCTGCAAGCCTTGTAACTTGTTTTACAGTTCAGTGTTGGGTAAAGAGCAGAAAATTTTATTCAAATTTGCGGAGTGCTTAAGGAAAGGACCTGAAATACTCTGTATCATCATTATTACCGATTAGATGCCTAATCCTATACATTTTTTTCTGTAGTAAAAAGCCATTATTGCTGTCTCCTGATGTTGGTTCCCACTATTCCAAAATATGCAACACCTTCAGAGACAAACTGGAGTAATACACTGCCTAATGGAGACATGTATTAGAGTTAAATGCAAACATAGATGCAAGGTTTTATCTTACAAATCGTCATGAAGTTAAATCAGGGCTGTTCTGGGCTGTTTTGTCATTACTGTGCATTTTCAGTTCTGGTATTGCAGGGTGGACATAAAAGCAGAATTAAGTCAGAATGACAGGAAACTTCAGGAAACAATGTGCAACTTTATCGTTTGATTCAGTTCAGGCTTTACAGAAGTTATTTTGATATAGCTGCGGTGACTAATATTTGGACAAAGAATGTGCTCATATTTAACATAATGCACTCAGATAATCAAATCACCTCGGCTCTTTTAGCTGTAATTTAAGCCTTTTTTAATAAACTTTAGGAGTCTGCAATAAAAGGTGGTAAATACAAAGTACAATCAGTCAAAGAAATATCATATATTCATTTAAAGGTGTAGATCTTCCTTGGATATAAGTGGCAAAAAAACAACACTAGTTTTGTTCTCTTCTTTTGTTCTGCATTGTACATGGGACGCATTCACTTGATTCTTGACTTGAGTGGATACATTGGTTTAGAAAGGATGTAATGGGATTCCTTTGGATCCTGGCATCAGTACACAAAGCTTTTAACGTTGCCTCTTACCCGAGTGAGAGTCCTTTTTTTGTTGTTCAGGTTGATCCAGTGAGATTGTTTTGTCAAAAATTATGGCCGGCCGTTTGTCTTCATTCAGAGAACAATTGCAGTGTAACCAGGACACTTTTTGTCTCTGTTGTTTTCCTCAGTTGTTTTCATTTTTCACTAGAGTGAGAAATAGTCATTTTCTCTTAGGTAACACATTTAGTGAACTTGTGCAAGTCCCATATGTCATAACCCTGAATACATATACATATTTATATAATAACTGTTAAATTTGGAATTGATCATCACCCGTAGTAGTAAAATTTATTTGACCCTGTACAATCTTTGTTAACATTGCTGTCAGAATCCAGTAGAGGGCACATTGTGCTTGTTGCTTTTCTGTTTTCAAATCCCTTTGTCTTAAAATGTACCACACTGTTCCCTCTATTTCACAGCTGTGACTAATCATAAAAAAGAGAAATATTGAGCTCACACAGCAAACATGACCGGATAAAAGCATTGATATTAAACACATATCTACCTTTTTTATTTCCACATGCTTCACAGCTTATTGATTGTACAGACCCTTTATGTTTTTGCTTTTCAGCTTTTCTCTGCTTTGTCAAACCTATGATTCCAGCTGAAAGAATGACCCATTTGGTATGTGTGTTTAGTTGGAATAACAAGAAAGAAATGTAAGCCGTTGCCCGAACAGGTTGACTTACACCATGTTCTTAAACTTAAAGCTTTACCTCAGACGTCATTTTAAAGGCCAGATTGTAAATCATCTGGGGTGTACCTGCACTTAAGTTAAAATATGAGAAGCGTAGCGACAGCCTCGGCCACATCTCTGTTAAACACACACCCAATTTATGACCACCATCATGGGACTCCAGGGAGACGAGCTTGACATTGTGGCTGCACAGCAGAGGGAAATGTATAGCAGTTCACATCGAAAGGGCCTAAAAGTTCAATACCTGAAATTCAGAGAGAGATTTTTAGTGCTGAACTTTCGAATCCCCAGGATATATGTGTTTAAGCCTTTTGAACAAGCTGTGCGTCTGGTTTCTTTTAGTATCACTGTGCTGCTTTTAATAGAAGAGAAAAATCACTTAGAGATCACGATACTCAGAGTTCATGGCACCCATTAGAGGAGATTCACCGGCCTTTTAAAGGGATATTTGTGTGGTTTGCTGCCTTTCCTAGAATCGCAACAGCTTTGACGGACAGATGTTTTAAATACTTTTACATACTTTTCTTGGTTTCTAACGTGACAGTATGCTTTGATTTATCACTTTTTTGCTTCATTAAACAAATCAGAAAATCATACCCTAGTTTCCAGTCACAGAGCTGCATGTTTTCTTTATGATTGACTTCTGTCTGCTTTTGTAAATGATTGTATTCTTTTCATCTGTACAATACTATTATGTCTGCATTTATGTGAGTGTGGTTTTGTAAATAGCATTATTTATAAAGTTCTTACTTCTATAATGTCAAGGACATAAAATCTTGGTACCTAACCTGGCATTTTGTTTAATGAAAAAATACTTGTAAAACTAGTATTATGTAATAAAATATAGAACTTGTATTAAAAACATTACAGAGATGTTTGTGTGGAGAGTTTACTTCCTCTCAGCCTGTGTAATGTAGAACATAAAAGACAACTTCCTGTTGGGAAGAGAGCGAGCAGCAGATACAAGCAACCATCAATAAAAACAGCATGAGAAGTGATGCCACAAAAACCAACTTGAAATAGAGGTTGTAGTTGGTAATGTGAAACATGTCTGTGTGCTTCTTTTATAAATGAAGTTAGCCAGAATGAGACGAACTTGAATCTTGGAAAGAACATTCTGTAATATGAGCCATAACAACCTCAGAATGAACTTAATTCTTACAGCAAACTGCACCTCTCTTTAAACTCTTTGTTTTTTCTTGGTATTTTCGTAACGAATCACTGTTTGAGTTAGGTTTTAGCTGGTTACAGTGGCCCTCATTTTTAAAATGATCATAGAAACCTGTGGAGATCCGTGTGCAGAAATGATCTCACGGTAAGTTTCACATCTGATTTATAAAACGTGCGTAACTCACCAGTCACAGCGTAAGAATGATAGGGCATTGATAAATATGGCTGAAATCAATCGCTATTTAAATATCACACCTTTAAATATTCGCAGTTTAGAGAACTCACCCCCCAAATTTATGACATGAAGAAGAACTCAGAAAAAAAGTTTTGCTTGGTTGGCTCAGAAGTGGCATTGAAGGAGCCCAGGAAAATACTGTCTGGAAAAATATAAATTGTAATAAATAAGCCTAATAAATTATGAAAAAAACAACAATTTACTTAGACATCCATCATCGGGCCATAGCCTTAGGCTGTACAGCTTATGAACAGATTTTGACAGTTCGCGTTGCAAAACGTATGAAACGAAGAAAAATAATAACAAGAATATATGAATAAATAAATGAAGCTGACTATTTAAAGAACAGTTTTGATTAAAAAACAAAACAAAACAAAATAAAATAGTTGGCCATTCAGTAGGTGTCTTACTTGTAAGTGTCTGCTTATGCTTAAATGAGTTTGGCAGTTTGGTTTAGTCACAATTTTTTCCGCTCAGATTTGGCTATGCTGCTAAAAATCCACACTGACTCCAAAACTTGCATACACAACCTGAGACATGATGTGAGATTTATTCGTAACCTGTGCTCAGGTTCAAATCAACAAATACTGAGTTTTGAATGGGAATGACTGTACGCCCATTGCGGGCCTGTTTTCAGGTGTACAGTCATTTGATAAATGATGGTCAGTGTGTTTGCCAAAAAATGGCATTTTACCATTAAGTGTTAATGCTCTGCTTGTCATTAGTGTTCCTCTCTCCTCCTCTGCCTCTCTCTGTGTGGGCGGGGCTGCAGCACACATACAGAAGAGAACAGAGGAGAGACAGGTGAAATAAAGAAAGTTAAGTTGACAACAACCCGTTAAGTTACTGTAAGCGCACAAAAAGCTTCCCAACAAGCTTCCAAACCATTAAAAAGGGTCTAAAATTGCCTGTGAGTATAAACGAGGCTTCAGCCTGTTATTTTGTTCAGTTGACTCGTGTCATAGTATGAAGCAGTGAAGAGTCTCACCATTTCATATGGATTGGATCTGATTAAAGCCTATATGAACAAAATGTATCAAAAAAACAACTTCTTTGTACTCTTGTAATATTTGCTTGATTCGCATAACCACAGCAAAGAAGTGTAAATGCAAGTATCTGCACTTTTAGTTAGAAGCTGTACTGTAAATACCAGTCTTTTTATGCCGTGGACCCTATGATGAATAAGCTTAGTCGGCACATAATTCTGCACAGTGATAAAGCAGTTTTACTGGAGGAGTCTGGTTATACAAAAAATGATGTGCATGCTATATACAAAGAAAAGTAAGAATTCATCGGAGCCACACATTTCTGTTATGCCGTCTGCGCTCATTTCTGGGGTGTCACGACCAGCTTCGGGGATAAAAACAGCAAAATTTACTGCAACTCTTACTGCAGTCTAAATGACTTCTTTGTCACCATCCAGTTGTTTTCTTCAGTTTTCTCTTTGTTCCATCAATAATATTAATCAATACATCCTCTCCCAATACTGATTATTTTTATTTTCAAGATGCATTTATTTTCTCTGTAGTGAAAAAGTGCTTCTTTTACCCGGGGTGAACAGAATGCTTTTCCTAAAGGCCCACAGAGCATTAGCAGTTTTTTTCTACATTATGGACCTTAATCACAATCTCCAAATGAACATGTATCACATCATACTATTACACCCTCCCCACTCACGCCGCGGTGGCAATAATGCCACTTTTTAGTGCTTGATTATATCCTTAGGACAGATCAGACAGTGACCACCTTCCTGCTGCAAACTAATCAGCTCCAAAAAATTACTTATTGATCCCAGGCCAGACCAAGGAGGGGGATTTAGTTGTGGGGTCAGTGGGAGGGCCGTGTTGCCTGATTGCCAGCCAGCATTTTTAAATCATGAAAACATACACTCACAGAGACACACAAAGACCTACACATCCATTCACATGTTGTGCCTTTCAATTTTTTTTTTTTTTTTTTTTACCTAAAATAAGTTAATTTAAAACCCAAACATGTAAGTCTAATGAGCTTTCCTTTGACAAAAAACGTTGTGACAGATACGACTGGAACACTCCCCCAGCACAACATCTCCTCCCCTAAAATACATACATTAAAAATGGATTTTTTATATATACTGAGCATGACGTTTAGCTCGAAAAAGACATATGATGGGACTGAAATTGAAAAATCATCTCCAGTAGAAATGCTTACTGTTGAGTTTTGTAATATCTCACTGTGAGAGTTCAGACATGTATTGAATCACTGAGTTTTTATATCGTCCTTGACCATTGTATTTTATTGATGTTACATAGTTAATGTGTTACCGCATGCAGTTTCAGCTCGCTTATCAATAATCTCTTTTTCAGTCCAGTTTCAGCATTGCAAAACACTGTTTGACCAATCCATGTTTTCCATGTTTTCCCTGTGCTGTACCCATGGCATGGCAGCTCTCATTCCAGACGGCATTGATCGAATCTTTTAGAGATGAATGGATTAATTACAGGCAGTGAGAGGAGACGAAATACAGTCTGGCGTGGGGACGAATGGAATTGAGGGCTGGGATTGAGAAAGCCATTAAGGCAAATTGAGGGCATTAATGACTGTAACACTGCCAGGGGGCCCCAGTAGCCCACCCTTTTCCCTGGCACCATGGCTGTGTAATGGCTTCCTCAGTTGCTCTTTTCAAGCATCGGTTGAGCAGCGGCTCTGTGGCAGGGAGGCTGACAAGATGTTCTTTTTCACACCTCTGAGAATTTACAAGGTCTCAAAGAGGCTGCTGTCAGAAACCACAAGAACCACCTGCACCACACTGGGGATACGATGCAGGTTGTAAGTTCTAATTAGTTATATTTGACCAGGGACACTCACGATGATTAGTACAAGGTAAATGCACGCATGTAATTTCTCACGCAAGACGTCTCTGTCTCAAAACAATAAATAAAAAATCTGTAGTCTGATGACGTCTTAATGAGTGTGGGATCGTGGGATTTGTTTATTTGATTGCTAAACAGCTACTGTTGCAGCTGACAATCTGTCTGACTGACTTAGAAATGTTCATAGACGAGGTAATGTATGAGAGTTTTATTTAGGTTACATTGTGACACATTTACTGAGTTCATTCCTCTCTCGACAGTAAAATAATGTGATTTTCTGAACTTGCTAGACTGTTTTCATTGTTCTTTTATTTATCTTTACCCACTTATCCACATTACTGATGATTAATTGTCAAAAAATGTCATTGGGCTAATATTTTGTGAAATCACCAATAGTCATACAATACTGTCTCAGTATTGAGGTATTTGGTCAAAAATATTGTGATTTTTACTCTTTTTTTTTTTTACCTTAGACACTCCCACCCCTTAGAATGGACAACAAGTCGTCAGTCACAACCTGTGATCCATAATTATCAGTATAGACCAATATGAAACTCCACTATAGTGATCGGATTCTCAGCTGTATCACCCAGGCCTATGTTGCCCTGAATAAAATTATGTATTTCTCTGGGTATGAACATTGTTAGAAAACATTTGGGATAGTATCTCAGAACACAACAACCAAATATACAACAAAAAATAGACTTTTTAAAAGCATTTTAATGCAGAAATATGTTCACGAATATACTGTATAAATACTGTTGTGTATGAGTAATACAGTAATTTTGTGTGGCTAATTCATTTCTTTCAGATGAGAGAGGAAGGCAAATAGACCTCTAAAGAAATGCAGCAAACTCCATAAATAAAGCAGTGCTTGGTAGCAATATGCTGACACAAGAAAAAAAGGCTTCAATAAATAATGAAAAGCAAGAGGAAGTAAGGGTCTCGTGTTTGTCTAATTAAACAACATTAAATATGAATAACAGTCAATAATGGTTTGCTTATAGGCTTTTAACTCCACCACTGCAACATGGGTAAACTTCTCTTTGAAGTCATAAATGTTGAAATTCACAGTTCACTCACTGTATTATCAGACTGGTGTTGACATAAGGTTCATGGAAAGTTCTGGACATGAGCTCCAGGACGGCATTGACGTAACAATCAATAAATTATAATAATCACAGCCTTTGTGCTGCTCTTTGTTCTTCTCTTGTAAATTTGTTTCACCCCTTCTCAATGTCTAGGCTGTTTAAATCTAATCTAGCTGAACACATTACTCTGCTCACACAGCCCCCAGCTGAATGTAGCAACTCATAAAATCCCAATATTTCAGCCATATTGATTCCCCTGGTAAAATTGGTTTGAGCTATGAATGTGTTGCAGCACTGTACACTGAAATGTTTAGCAGCCTGAGGGGAAAGAATGAGGGTGACCTTGAATGTTTTTTCCCCTCTCTTACTTTCATATCAGTTCTTCTCATTCTGCCTTTGAGCGCTGTTTCATGCTTTTACTGAGATCCTCGGGTGTGCTGTAACTTGAGCGACCTATGGCACTGTATTCATATTCTTTTAACCTGAATTACACTTTCTATTCATGGCCTCTCAAAAGAGAAAAATATTTGGATTTGCTCCTAACTTTGATGGAGGAAATGACATGAAGCAGTTCTTGTTTGATCTCCGGTTCAGATCATTTATATGACGGTTTGTCTGCTTCCTTTCATCTTTTTAGCTCCTTCAGCAAGAGTTCACTCAGATGGAAAGTACGTTATGTGCTTGTATGTGATCCCTGACCGGGATTTTAATAGGATGTTGCTGCGATTCTGGTCCAGCACACTGACTATACACTACGCTTTGGTGATATAGAATGTAGCATGCAGTAGACAGCTAAATAAGACCCTCACATCATGTAGTAACCCCGTCTAATGTGCCATCCTTCCTGTGACACCTCAACCCAAACCCTTTTCAAAAGGAGTAACAGTGGTTTTACTTGACTTGCACTTTATTCCCCACTTAACTGCACTAGTAGGGACAATGGAATGATCACTGCTACAGCTGGCTGTTTATTTTTTACAGACATCAATGAACTTTATAATGGTCACAGCTGCGGTTTACAACAATTAGTACAAGGGATAAGAATCACTACAATTACATGGATACATGTTGTTCTTTATCTAACAAACGCATGACATATCTCAACAGAATATTAACAAAAACCACTGGAGAAACAGATTATCAATATCACAATAAAACAAACCAGAATTTAAAATAACAAACCTATACATCCTGACACAAAACACACAACATGCTGTAAATCAGCAAAACGCACAACAACAGACCGAGCAACGTAGTTAAGTTGCCAACATATAAGAATAAATTAAATCAGTGAATAAAAAATGTGTAAGAAAATGCTTAATCCTGCTTCATATAGACAAATTTAGGAATTTAAAAATCTTATATGGCCTCTCAAGATAATTTAAAAAAAAACAACAGCATCTTAAATCTTGTACTTGATTGTTTTTTAAGTCGCCTTAAGTAAACATCACCAATCTTTCACAATGTTTTTTAAACTCTTTTTTTTTTAGCAATACTGTCAGCAACAAGCTGAGAAAAGTCTAACAGTGGGCAAATTGTAATACCTACAAATTCTGTCATTCTAAGATATATTTAGTACTAATATGTGTCTTGCAAGGTATATGCGTGCTCATGCATGGTTGTATGGAGGCTTCTGTGTGAGCTGCATGTGCATTCCTTCATTATGTCCATATAACACTGTACCCCAGATGGCTGCGGATGGCTGTTTTGATGGCCGTCTCTCTGCATAAACCAGTTCAAGCCTTTCAGCTGCAGAGGTCCGATAGTTTGGACAGTCTGCTGGGAGTGGAAGTAACAGCAATCCAGAGCGTTCCTCTGACTCTTTTGTGGCCACAATGCTTTATTGTGATTCAAAAGGGAAAAAAGTAGTGGTGCAGGTGGGGCAGAGTTCTAAGTCTGATGTTAATCTGTAATAAAGCCAAGGCGTGAGACTCAAACTCAGTAGAGACTGATGGACAGAAGTAGGAAATTGTGTGCCAGGACTTTCAGCAGCAGGTCCTTTGTGGTGAAATTCTGCAGCTCTAGAAAAAAGTTCCACCTGATGGAAATAAATTGGCTGGGGGAGTCAGAGCTGTACCAGAGTCTCTAAAGGCAGACCCAGCTTCTAAATGGCTCAATTTAGCTTTTGTGGGAGCCAGGAACCAGAGCAGGTCACTGCCCCACAACCCGCCACAGTGAAAATCAATAGGTAGTTTCAGAACAAGGGGCCTTATTAAAACAGGTCCTTTTTCTGTGAAGTGTTTGGATGACACTGTCTCACAGAAATCATTAAGCTCAGCTCAAACTGCTCACAACGTTTAAATTGTTGCAATCCCTTTTGACCCACACATCCTCTCTTGTTTTCGCCTATATCCTCTCTTTGATCCTGAAGATAGTGGGAGTACAATTACGATCAGCTGTAATTGTAGGATACCAGAGACTGTATGGACATTTCCAGTTTATAGCTTGCACACAACAAGGAGCGCAAAACAATTTCTATAGGCTCTTCCTCAAGAAAAACAACAGCATGAATAGACTGAGTTAAAATGTCACAGATAACAGAAAAAACAGGTCTATGTTGATAACCTATACCTAACAACTTGTCCATTCTTTTGGTTTTAAAGTTAGCAAATATAAATGTTTTCCATCACCTTCTTTCTCTCTCTTCTATCTTTGTCTCTCTTTCTGTTGTAAAAGTAACAACCTCACGCTTTTAGAGCAGAGATGACCTTTTCGATTTTATGTGTCGGGACGTAATGGCACACAGTAAAGTCTCAAGGCCAGCAGCGCCGCACAGCAGTGTAGTAAAATCCAAATAATGTTGTTGACCCAAGGCCACATGCCCACACACCCAGTCCTTTTACAGAAGGTAACACCGACCACAGCAACACCCTGAACATGGCGACTGAATCCTGAAGCTGCTGCTTTCGCTCTTGATCATTTTTAGAAAGGAGGTTGTTTGATTCATAGCCTCTCAGTGCAGAACTTTTTCACTCCCATGTGACTACGTTGTGCTTTTGCCTGTTTGGTTTTACCTCCAATCTCAATTAATAATATAAGTCGCTCCTGTGGGCAATGCATTTATAATTTATAGGTTTATATTGTTATGTTGTTGCATGTTTCTGCTTGTTTTGTGTAAACGGTAACTCAATACAAGGAAGGAAATACATCAAAGTGCCAGGCTGCAATATTTGCAATTAGAAATATGAGTCTGAACAAATACAATTCTCAGACCTGACTGCCAGCTCTCATCTTTAAGTGAAATTTTCTGTTTTCGATGAAAAATATTGCATCAGCATGTTCATATGAGGGTGTGGGGTCTACCTCATTAAATCACAAACAAAGGGTTTGTCTCCCATAAAGACGGCGTAACAATTATAATAATTTTCGTTAAAAGTTTCACTGATAACTCTTGTGTGACTTCAATAATGTATTTAATTGCTACTTCCTACGTAATATAGCAACTAAATTAATTTGTATACTCTGTCCACACACACTATGTTGTGTGTTTTTTGTTTTGTTTTTTTGCCACTGTTTTCATCCTTCATTTTTTGGACTTACTGTGGAGTGAAAGGCATGAAGCAGTGGGTGGCAGAGTATGATAATGAGAAAAGGAAATAGAAGCACAAACAAGTCTCCTAGCATTGCTGTTTATTCAAAAAAAACTGTTTCCATCAGCTTTTATCACATCACATCATGTCCTTACGGATTACTCTGTCTGCTGTTTTCAGTCAGCGGTGATACAGTTTGTACAAATTGAAAATGCATGCTCCAGATCAGGTTGATAAATATGTGCTTATACTGAGTACATGCATGTACAATAACTTATTTGTGATTGAACATAATATTTATTCCTAAAGAGACTGTTAGCTCACACTCCTGTGGCGCATGTCATATGTCTCTGGGTGCTGTGCTGAACTCAGCAGCCCTGATAAAACCTGAAAGCTAAGCCTCTGTGAGGAAAAGGGACAGGGAATTTGAAGGAGGGAGGGGTGTCTTTGATGCAGCTGCTAATCAAACAACCACCTGCCTAACATAAATTTGGAATTATTCAACTCTCATGATCTTCCCTTCATGCCAAAAAATCAGCAGGCAGTTCAGAAGTGCTTTGGCCACAGCGGTCGAAAGAGTCGAGGGTCAACATTGTGAAGGGAGAGGAAGTTGTTACACAGAGAGACACATCGAGATGGTGCCAGAAATCAAGTGATGCTGAGTCTGGGTTATGTGTAACTACAGAGAGTTATGCAGAGGAGTTAGCATCTAATTTTATTCATCCAGATGTGGCCTTCTCATATTCCTGTGGTTAAACCAGATGTCTGTTTTCCACTCTTTTCCCAGCAGTATTATACTTTACATTGCTCACGCAACCTAAAGTAAGTACACCATAGTTCCAATTCAATTGTGATGTAATAAAAAAACCCACACACGCATCCAAAACCACTAGGTGCAGATGCTAAGCTGAAGATGGCCAAAAAATATGGCAAAGAAAAAGACATTTCGATTTTTGCTGGAAACGTCTCAGTTATTGTGCATTTAAAGCATAAAAAGGAGCCCTGCGATGTGTAAACAATTCCCACTAACCCAGTTTATTCGTGGAGGAAAAACAATAATAACAGGCTATATGTATGTGTAATATCACATTATAAACAGATTCAGCCTGCACTACACTTGAACATTTTAAACTGCCTAAAATATCCAAAAACTATCCATAAATGAAGGCGGTTACACTTTAATATCTTCACTGAACACCTTGAGTCTGATGTGAGAAACCGACTCAGTTTTTTTATGCTGATGGAAATGTGAATATACACAGAAGTAGTAAAATGGGGATTAAGTCACAAATGTTTGAAGCAGAATTTGTGATGTGCCTGGAATAAAAGGAAGTGCAAACATCTACTGTCTGTTGTTACAGCTTAGAACTGTAGAGAGATCTATTCCTGGAGGAAGAGGCAGTGTGATACAGAGTGGGTTGAAAGTAAGCCAGATTAGACAACAAAGGCAACAAAAAACAGTAATTTAGCGCTGCATTAAAACAGATTATGGAATGTGCAAAAATGCTCCTTGGTGATTGCGTACAACTTTGATGTTTACCAGCCTCAGTGAATGTATGATATACAGTATCTGTGGAAAAATAACATCTTTGATGGATGTTAGATTTAAGCATAAACACAATCTTGCTAAGCTCCCCATTGTTTGGCCTCATTCTATCACCTTTGCTGTGCTCTGCTGCACAAATAAATTAGAAGAAAACACGGCGTTGCCGTTTCTTCGTGCCTTTCTACTATGTAAATGAGGAGTTTGACTAATATACTTTGTTTCATTTTCCAATTAGGCATCCTGTGTGCTAAGTAAAACACTCAAAGTTCTGCAGTACCAGTCAGCATACATTGTATAACATGTTTAAAGTTGTTTACAATATTTAAAATACAGTAAAACACCATAAATAAGGGGATATTTATGATTGGAATGCCATGTAGCCATAAAGCATTTAAAGCACCAATGCAGCATTTTTGTATTGACGACTTCAGGGATTTATTGGGTGCTGTTTGAACAGGCTTTGTGTATTCATAGCTTTCAGGTCTGTTTGGCTTAATGTCCCAGTGCTGCCGGCAGTATTTGTGGCTTGGTGCGAAACCTGACTTCTTCAGTGTTCAGACTAGGCCTGTAATGGCTCTGTTGGGACAGCGTGAAAGTGCTTCTTCAGCGCTCATTAATGGAGCAAATTGAACAGGTCTCCTGGCCTACCTCTATAATGAGGGCCCCCTCTTCTCTGCCCCCCCACTCCCACCATCATCCTGCAGTCTATTGTTCACCTACAGTTAGGGTCAGAGCTGCAGAGCAGTAATTGTATCACTCTGACCCTCTTTTGGTTTTTATTTTGTCACAGGGACCTGCTCTTTATAGGGTGCAGGCCATCGCTCAGGTTGTAAAAGCCACGGTGCCCCTCCTCCCATACCTAGGGACAGGGGTGCTGCCTGCCTGCCTGCCGGCGATCAATATGCCACTGTCGTTAACTGGATTTGTTGCTGTGGTGCTTGCTTATGAGGCAGCAATTAGAGTGTGAAGTGGCAAGGCCAGGGTATGAAGCTGCGGCTGTGCGAGGCTTGGCCCTGGGGGGGATGGAAATGTCAGGGGCACAAGCCCAGTTTCATTAGGGCCTGAAGAGTGTATGACGATCCATACTGTCTGTACAATTCATTCGACTGAGGGGGGTCAGGATTATCTGTGGGAGACAGTTAGCAAACACGGAGGTTACAGGTTAGGAGCTGCTGTGGAAACTTGCACGCTGTGGAATCCACTCACATGCCTCCATTGTTTTATTACCAGATCAGTGGTTTAAGGGGAGTTTAGCCTGAATGATACAGCAGAGCTGCAACACTTTGAAATGATTCAACTTATCATTTACAAACCAAATCAATGCTTCCTTTAATAAGGTTCTTCAACATGCAGTATATTGTGAATGTTTTATGGGGAGTTTCTTGCCAGTCCTTTCTCAAACGTCACCACCTGCTGCTTGTAGGCATTTATTGTGATTCTATATGTGTGTCTGCGAGTTCATGCCTAAAAATAATTACAGGCCAGCACGGTCGTGTCCAGCATCATCTGTGTCAGGCCATCACTCAGCTCAGATTGGGGACATTGAGGCATTTATGGCAGTTGGGTGCCTGAGGGCCCCCAATGTCCAGATATTTTTTCCCCCAAAAGGGTCACAGTGTCCCTGATGGAGCATGTGGAAGCGGTGCCCTAATGTGTCATTTGGGATTGACTCTGACCTGAGGCTCTAAATCACTTTCCATTTTGGGGAACAATTAAGTTTGAACCTCTGTTGTGCTCTGCCTTCAATTGATTCTGTCGATAGCACTCAGCATGCAGGGGCGGGGCGTCTGTTTAAGTGGAATACCTCTCCGTTTTAAATTCAGTACATTCTATTCAATTCACAGTGGTCACGGGCATCTCAAAAGGTATCAATAAAGAGGGACATGTGAAATCCTCATTTGTCATTTCTGAACAATATATAGTCAAGCTGCTTTGCTTATATTAATGTAATCAAAAACTTTTAAAGCTATTGAAAAATATTTAGATGAATGTTTTCCCCCCTTGTAACGCCGGACTGAAGGTAAAAAGTGGAGCAGACAATTGAAAAAATGTGGGGGGCTGACACTGTTTTTAAGCCTGATTACAGCTACTTTACCGTGCACAGAGGGCACAGAGGGATTGAAAAGGTGTAGGTAGAGACAAGGTAAGTGCTAAGAGGAGCAGTTTCAGTTCTGGGCTCTGCTCCAAAACAGAGAGAAATGTTGAGAGTGTATTGTGGTACGTACTCCAGGTGTAATCTTGACTCCATGCAAACAGGAAGCAGTTTTGTTTGAGTTGTTGAGTTTTGTTCTAATAAATTTGCTTCAGTTGGTACCCTGAAATGTTGGGTGTTAAAGTTTACACTTTGTCAAACAAACTGGGATCAGTATTAAAATATTGTATTTTTGTATACTACACAAATTATTGCTGGCACATTGGGTAAAAGTGCAACATGTGATGACATGTTGAGAGAGAGAGAGAGAGAGAGAGAGAGAGAGAGAGAGAGAGAGAGAGAGAG
>JAQLOL010000024.1:22659898-22705432 GCA_029783665.1 Naso thynnoides | reverse complement strand
TTGCTGAAGGCAGTAGCAGAGCTAACAAAATTTAAGCTTTTTCTTCTGATAGTTGAATTTATTTGGGTTTGCAGCCCAAAATCGTATTACCACCCCAGTCTCCCATCACAGATCTCTAAGGTGTCAGCAAGTGAAGAGAGAATTAAACACCATGTTATAACTTTCCCAGGACTCGGTGAGCTGCTGCAAACTGCAAACTGTAACTTATTTTCCATTCCATAGAGGGTTGGCAGGAAAAAATGAACACCTGACCAAAATGCTTAATCGCCCAATAAAGTATAATGTAATATAATAAACTCTGCCTTTAATCCAGAGATACTGCCTTCATGAAACTTGCAGTATAATTTGATTTTCTCGATACATTTTCTACCTTTAACACAGAAAATAAATTGCATGACTTCCAACAAATGGATGGTTTAGCATTCCTTAAATACTGTTTATCGATCACGTGCCACCGCTTCAGAGGGAGGTTTAATTAAAGTCTTAGTTCGTGCTCATGCTCTCTCTGCTGCCTCTAACAAAGAGTAAGAAATATTTATAGTGGGTAATATAATGAGATTTTCTCAGTGATATTAAACAGGAATAGCTGTAAAAACCCTTTTATGGTAATGGGCAAATTCATATTTACAGTATAGGCTATAATAACGTACAAGGCTTTGGAGCAGCAATGCAGAAGCAAATAAAAATGTGTCAACAGAGGCAGCTATAGATTTGACAGAAAATGTACACAGTGGATGTAGCACATATGTGCTGATGCAAGTGTGACAATGCTGGCGCGTGGCAGAGTGCTACCTTCTGACTTACACCAACAACTGACGTGGAAACCTTTCCAGGATCTTCTCAGTGTCGTCTCATTATCTAGAATATATTCTGGCAAAAACAAACACACAAGAATGTGATAAATGAAATGCATATACTTTATATTTTAAGTATTAAATCATGTGAGAAACTCAGTGGTTTTAGAATTGTATTTATAATGATGTTGTGCAGCTCAGACACTTGTGAAGAATGTGTTGTGCTTCCTGTCTTGTAAAGTTTTATTCTCCCCGACAAGACTTGTAAATTCCCGTGCCCTGATGGACGATACTCCTGCCAAGTCTTGGGGAGAATTGTTGGTTCTTTGCAATAATATTTTTAATGAATGGAGAGGAAATAACTATGAATAAATGTGGTTGATAGAATAAATAAATCCATTTGTTTGGGTTCCTGGGCGTTTACGAGAACAACTGTGCCATATTTAGAATTTCCTGTGGGTACAATGAAAATAAATAATTTCCCATTCAAACAGAGACCATTGTGTGGGAGATTGACACAGTGGGTTTGCTTGTGCTAAATATGATACCAGCCCTATCACTCTTTGTAGTCTGGTCAGTTGTGCAGGACAAAGGGGTGTACAGTCCAGTGGAAACAGAGCCTGCACAGAGCCTTGCTAATGATGTCTGTAGCTGTGGTCTGAGGAGGAGTACTGGAGAGAGGAAGGACAATGTCCTAACTGATAAGAAGGGTTGGAGAGATACTTGAGAAGCTCTTGTCCTCCCTTCCTCTCATTCCCTCCCTTCTGACTCGTCACAGCTCGAGTATTCACTTCTCACTCATTAGCGGCTGCTGCCCATCGTTCACTGGAGCAAACTGTTTACCCTGTCCTGTCATGACAATGACTAGCACCCTGTTATCAAGGTCTGCCCTGGGTGGGGGATGACAGTTGAGATGAGTTTCCACGGAGGCAGATTAAGTGGCTATGTAAAGGAAAAAGTAGGGCAGCTAATTAGCTACAGCTTTCAGGACCCTGGGAGTGGGCTGTTTTTCACCTAGACAGTGAAATGCCATAAATGACGGGAATGTGGTTGAAGAAGAGCAGCTGGAATTTCTAATAAGAGTGGAAGGAAAAAAGGGGATGACATAAAATAGAAAATATGGAGAAAAGAGACGGATCATCCAGTAAAGTTTACTTTGGACTTCCTGCATCTGAACTTATCTCATAGTCTACTTTATGGATTCTTTTTTGACATTTGTGGGTTTGTTAGCAGATTCCGTGATATGGCCTTTTAAGGGAAAAATATGTTCCCATCTGTTTACAGGACTAAATACAATGGTTCGTCTTTTAAGTGACATATGGTGTGGCAGAGGTGTGGTGAAAGCCCTGAAGCTATATTTTTCTCAGTTGCTTTATTGAATAATGGGATCTTACATGAACACAAAATTTTCTAGTTGGAACAGTTTTTGTTATAACACAAGTGAGCAGGACTGCATTGAAAAAAGGGGATGGCATGTATATCTGTGGACAAATCACAGTTTTTGACTCAACATGTTCTGCGTGGGGTCGTGTGCTTATGTTGCAAGGTCACTCTCGTGCAAATCTGCATGATGAAACACAAAGTCCTGAAGAAAAAGAGTTCGTTTTCAAACCTATTAAAAATATGTGAGGATGTTTTTTTCCCATCTTTAACTTTGTCTGCTGCTTATTTAGTCGTGAATAGTTCATAAAGAAATACATAAAGATCTAGATTTAGACAAGATTTCAAAGACATCTTTTTCTTAATTCTAATCCTACAAATCAGTAAACATGGGGACACGTGAATTGTTCTACTGCGTCCAAACTCATAGCCTCATAGTTGCTGCATGTTGACATAAATTTGCAAACAAAGTCACAGCTGACAGCTGGCATATTCTCAGTACTTTGCTCAACATGAAAGTGAGAGAGAAGAAAAGGAAGTGACACAGCTGAACTTGATGTGAAAAACATGAATTCCTGTACACTAATCCCTAGTTTTGCAACATTTGATAGGGTGCCCCTATCTCACTTCCTGTGCCTTTCAGTGAACACAGAGGAAGACAGGGCGATGCATTACATACAGAGTTTATGTCCCGCTGATGGAAGCCCTGCCCCACATCAAGCTCAGGTGTCATGTCCTCCATACTTCCTCCGTCTGTCGAGCATCATCCTTAAGCTCCCCTGAGGGAGTATTGGAAAGGACAGAATTTAACATGTGGCTCTGACTTCCATTAAATATTTTATTGTTCTGTGAACCCAGATCTGTCTCCAAAAACCTGAGTTCTTGTAAATGTCTCCCTGTATCATATTAAAGCCTCCAGCCTAAATAGCAAAAGCAGTCCTTGCGGCTGAGGCTCCGTTCAGCCAGACACATTTCAGAAACCTTACTCAGTAGCCATATAACCTTTTTGTTGCTGCGTGAATCTTATTCACTGCTGCGCTGAGTGATTTGCATTGTCGGGCAATGCACCCCCGAGTGAGAGGTTTGTCAGTTTTTTAGCATAGTGTGATATTGGGTTGTGTGTACTAAAGAGTGGAAGGAGAGGAAGAAACAGAGATATCTAATAGATCTATAGACTTTCTGACATGCTGGAACTGAGTCTGTATAACTTGCTAAATAAGAAAGTAATATTTCAGCGAATGGTAACGTGCATGTCGTGATGTGTTTTTGAGTTACGAGCGCGCAGTGCTATGCCGTGTGTGCGCGTGTTTGTGTCTGTCACTGCATTGTATAGAAATGTCAGTGTGTGTGCCCATGTGGGTGTTATTGCCGAGGATCGTGCGGAGCCGAGCACAGCTTAATATCTATGTTTGACATAGAGGCCCATTAATAAGGGCCTGATCCGAGCCCAGTGACAGGACTGCTGACAGAGGAGGATCATGGGGAAGAATCATGCCCTGCTGAGGGAGCCTGGGCTGCAGGTAGGCCCATTCTGCCTTCCCCAGGTGTCATTATGGATGCTGGGGAGGGAGTGCAGGAGGGAGGGCCGCTACTGACATCTACATTAATCACCCCCCATCCCTGCACACCGCTACCCCCCTCCACCTCCAGCTCCTAATCATCCCCACACAGAGACCCAAACTCAGTAAGGGGATACTCAGCCATGAAAGATATCCAGCTAAGAGCTCCCCAAATACCACTCTGATCTGATCATGAGTGATGCCGCTACCTGAACCTCTGACCCGGCTCACAATTAAAAACACTTTCCTCTTTCTCCCTGAGACACATGCGACCTGCAGACAGTGCAGCTTTGCCGAAACTACACGTTCTGTCTCTGTCTGCGTGCGATTCATAGTTTGCATCTGAATTGGACATAGTTACATACAATTAAAATGCTGAAAACGTCTCTGTTGGAATGTTTCTCCAATCCCCCTGTGTGTGTGCTGCTGGCGTATACACTCCTGATTGCCTCATGGATATCACACTCTCTAATCGGGGACCCCCTATTGATCCTCAGCTGTGCCTTTATCTATGGAAAACAACAGCGCTGCAGCACTTTATGTTTCTGTTGCTTTACTACAATCTGAGCCACTGAAGGAAAGATCTTTAATCACATACAGGAAAAATTAGAGGATGCTGTTATTAAAGGGAGAAGCACTTCAGATTTTAAAGTGATCCTATAAAGCCTTGATACACCGCCTCAAGTTTCTTCATATTATAAGCTGCTCTGTGTCTTGAATATTTATAGAAGAAATAATTTATCCTAATTGTACACAAAAGTCAGTGGACTTTAATGATCAACTTGACTGATTTAAGTCATGAGACAGGAAGAGTAGACGAGGATGGATGTGAGTCACGACAAAAAACCTTCTTAATGAATAGCTTGACCCAGGATCCATCAATGAGCAGATGCTCTGAGGGGCATAATGGGAAATAATCTGATTGATTATTAGTTTTGATTCAACTAAAAACACATAATTGCATGGAAACGTGACAGTAATTGTGGTGTGATTAGTTTAGGTTCAAATAAATGATCCTTTGCAGCATCTGGTGGTGAACTGAAATCGTCTTTGCAGACAAGACTGTGTTTTTCTTCATGTTTGTGATACATTCGGTTTTATTAGTGATGTTGATGTTGTCGTTCCAAAACACCCCTCTTGCTTTGTTTTCGACACTCGTTTACGTGTGTTTGCACCTTATCTGCATGCTCTCCCCTTTTGAAATAAAAGAACTAATCAGCCCAGCTAACCCTGTTTGTCAGTAATATTATGAATGTCACCCTCATAAAAGATCTGTGGTGTTATTCAAACAGTGGAGTGAAGCATAAGCTCATATTATAGTGTCCATGAGTAATCGGTCGCTGGCTCAGCTCCACCATCTCATTTTTATGTAACATGCCTTGCCCTGAGTAAACACAGCCTCCAGTTTAATTAAAATAAATCCACTTTCAGCTGATATTTAGAAGCCCATGGAATATCACTGCCTCCACTCCAGATACATAGAATGAAAGTGGGGCATTAAAGGCTGGGCTTGAGGGAGAATTATACTCTACTTACTTTTCCATCAATGAAGCCATACACTCCATTGTTTATGTTTGAAGTGTCTGCTTCCTCGCTGTAAATTACCCTTCTCCAATTCTCTTTTTTCTCCATTTTATTTGTCTTGAACCTTCAGCAACACTGATGACACAATAAATTTCTGTTTGCCTCTGTGTGTGTGTGTGTGTGTGTGTGTGTGTGTGTGTGTGTGTGGGTGTGTGTGTGGTTGCACACAGCTGGTAGAATCTAGGACACTACAGAGGCATGGAGAAGACAGCATTTGCATGCGCCTCGCAAACATATTAAAATATGAAGACAAATCACTGTGTCTGGCCATCTGACAGTGCTGCCTGCAACGAGGAGCAGGCTAGCAAACTTACAACATGTCGCAGGTCCCAGCAAGGCCTTCACAGGGCGAGCTTGAACATGCAGCTTGACAAACAAACGGAAGGGGGGAAAAAACCCTCTCTGAGCAGTCAAAGCTATTATTAAAGGCAATAGAAGTGGTTCCCTTTTCCAAAGCCATTCTGTCATGTTGTTAGTCCCTGTATCTTTTAACAGGAGAGTATGGTTTTCACAGACACCTTCAGGGCACATACGGTGACTTTTGATGGCTTTGTTCTATGGCTGACTTTGATGTAAGTCATAAAGTGGGAAATCCAAGCCTTTAAGTTTGTGCTGCTGGTGTTGTTGAGTCCTTTTTTTAAGTAAAAACAAAGGGGGCAACCTATTAGACTGATCTTATGTCACTTTATGCTTGTGTTAAAATGCAAAAAACTTGCAACAGTGTAGCTCCCAAAAATATGTATTTTTAAATTAATCACTGCATTAAAAACACACAACATTTTTCCTCAAAGTGTTGTGTGTTTTTAATGCAGTAATTAAATAAAAAGAAATTCTATATTTTGGGGAGTTACACAGTTGTGAGTTTTTTGTACTACAGCCTTCTGGATTTTTCAACTCAGCGCCTGAAGAATCGACGTGTGTGTGCCTACATTTACTTCTGACTTTATGTTTGTGTAGCAATACTTTCTTTTTTTTAATCCACAGATATGTTTATTTAATGTTTCATACAGCTACAGCAATTTAATTTTGTGAGTAATTAGGATAAGGAAGGAAGAAAGAAAAAAGACAGTAGTAGGCTTTTTTAGGGAGGAGGGGCTGTTAGCATTAGAATTAATTAGAATAATCATTGCAAACACCTTGAAGTGATGCTGTAAATGATCATCGTGGATGTACCAAATATACCAGTCATTTCATTTTAAATTACTTTGTGTTGAAGGAGCTCCTCTGATGTGGTTTTCTTCAAAGCTTTTTCATTCTGCTGCTGACAGCAACACAACACACATGTGAGGTGACACGGTTTTGTTTCGTCAATCAAGTTTCCATGTAAAATCTTGCTGTTGAGGTCACACAACCTGCCGCCTTTGCTTTTTCTGCCACTTGATAGCTCAGTATTGAAAAGCCTGATGACAAGACGATTGCAATAAGTGACACCAGTAGGGGGAGCTCACAGTTCATAGCTCGCTCCATTATGAACTGGTGAGACAGACTTGAAGAAGGTTGCTGGGCGGCAGTGCAGACCACATTCTAGACCCCCCCCTCTGTCTATGAGCCTCAGCCTATCTCCTGACTGCTGTGTTCAATCATATTACCTGAATTCGTCATTAAAAATTGCACTGTAGTAATTTTCTTTTGTCCGTGCTGTGCTCTGTCTTTATGCGGACACTCTACCTGAAACAGAGATATAGGCCCATGCAAGGTATGCAATATTTAGTATGCAGAGGGGCTGCCTCTGGCCTGGTGCAGGGGCTCGGTCAATCAGTCATTGATTTCTGACAGAGATCATGTTTACAATTCTGCTCAGTATCTCAATACATGAGCGTCCCCGTTCTGTTTTACACTTCTTTCTCACATGCGTACTGTATGTTTAGTCTATTGATGAGTAATTTTACCATATTCTGTTTTAATCATAGGCTACTATCTGTATTATTTGATCTTTCTTGGCATGATTTCTTTCCCCTAAAAAGCTCAATTTTGCGTCATCTTGTATGCAACCTGTTGGCTGTTTTCTCGCCTCTATCATTTGAATAAGTAAAGTGCTTAAACAATATGGACATTGTCAGATAAAATGTGCCCACCAGCAATAATCAGTGTGTTAAACCACAAATGTAGGCTATGTGAGAGGCTATAGATTCATATAGACCTAAAGCTCAGGTGTAAACAGAGTTTATGAGCTTTTGTTCCTCCTCTAATACGTCTGTTTAAAAGGATAATTGTCTTACCTGTAGGAAAGGGGTCGCCTGTTAGCCTAGCTGTCATTTCTTTCAAACTACTGACCGATTTGACCTGGATCCAAACTCTTCTCTACTTTTCTATCTCCTCAATCAACTACTCCTCTCCCTGCTGACTCTTCCTCACTGATCCGTGTTTCGTGCGGTGTGTCAGGCTTCAGTGTGCTGTGCTGCGGGCTGTGCCGGGTGCGCATAGACTGTGCGCTCCTAGCGGCAGCGCTGTTGACACCAAACAGCAGAGAGGGAGAAGGAGGAGGATGTGGAACTGACTTGTAGAAGGCTATGACTGCACACTTGCAGCGTCTTTTACAGGCAAAGCACATGGGTCTTTCTGGAGCCGGGTCCCGTTGTGATGAAACAACTTTGTGGGAAAGCGGGAGAGTTAAAGGCTTTGCAGTCAGAGTATCGGCCGAGCCATGTGTTGAACTGTGGAGACATCGCTGAAGATTTGAGAGGCGCCTGAGACGCGTCCTGAGGAACCGAGGACCTGCGGCGAAGTGCACAGCCTACGTTTGCTTTCCAGCGTGGACCTGAATTAATCACCTCGTAGACTGCGTGGGCTCGTGTTCTTGTAGTTGGACATATTGGAGAAAAAGCAGAAATTGCGGATGAACTCGCGGGGCAGGCAGGGATAATACTCTGAAGAGAGTTTGGGTTCTGGGTTTGGTGGATATGAACACCCCGAGCAGCTCCGGGTGACCTTCTCTGATATGGATCCTCACAATTTTTGGACATTGAAACTGGCGTTTGTCAGTAAGTAGGACTCATCCGTAACTCCCAGAAACACGGAGTAGACTTGCCTGTCATTTTGGACACATTATTCTGCAGTGAATTCGAGGATTTGCGTGCGCGCCGTGGATTTTTAATATGCTAGTATGGGTCCGCTAGCGTTCATCCTTGTTGGTGGATTACTGTATTTTCAAGTTGATGGTAAGTTGCCAAACATGTGCTGTTGTGTAAAACTTGTGTTATCTGTTAAAATGTTGAGTTCTGTCTTGCCCACACTTCGCCCGAGGCACTTCACTCATTCTTTTAAAACTGTATTTGATTTGAAAGCAACACCACTGATATATGCTGCGTCGGCGAAGGAAAAATATTTTCTCAATTCACGGAGTTTTAAATATCAAAAATATTTAAAACAGCCAATCCACATTTGTTATCGAGAATACTGCTCATAACCAGATTAATCTAGTGTTGTGATTTGAATTTCTTTCATCGCAGCGCTTATTTTCCATAGGATTTTTACATATGTCTTTTCATGCATTAAGCACAGCTCATATTTAAGTAATGCATGAACAAGCAGCTGAATTCAACAGATAGATCTGCCGACCAATGCAGCTAATGGTCGCCTTTCATGAGGTTAAAATCAGGGCAGAGATGAGCTGATTTTTCATTTCTTTCAATGCAACATGCAGAAGAAGCAGAACGCAGTCTATGGTATTTAAAGTTATATATATATTAACAGATGTTTTTCATTTATTATGAGAAAGAGGAACAGCTGGAAAATGAGATTTGGTTTAAAGCAAATATCTCTGAATATGACTGATTCCCGGGTTCTGTTACAGTGGCCACAGGTTATCTCCAATTTAGATGTGGAGAGCATTTTGTCAGAGGATTTTTTGTTTGTGGTTTTTTTTTTTTTTTTGTTATTTTTTTGTAAAAGCAAATCCCAAATATCTGTTTGTATTTAGATAGTAGGAATGAAAGACATAGTAGAGAAACACAGCAGAGAGTAGTTTTTTGATTTGTGGCTGTGAGGTTCACTGGCTTGCAGGTGTTTGGCGTTCTGTAAACGCCCTGCGTCTACACTGAGAGATTGTACTGCTGTGGTCATTTCACGTCAACGCTGCGATTGTGCATAAGCCGGCTTAAATCCAAGTTGGGACAGTGTCCCACTTTATTACTCCCATTTGTTTGATTAAACTTTAATAATGATTCAAATGAGATCGGCATTGTTTCATTTCTGCAGCCAAAAGGCTTTAGCCCTCTTTGTCCAATCGCCCTCTGAGTGTTAAATCAGCATTTCCTGTAATGATTTCACAGGACTTCATGGGCTGCACTGGCCTACAAGAGAACTGTTCTAATGGGGGAATTAAAACGGCCTCAACTGCAGAGTTAATGTGATGACTCACATCAATCATCAAAAAGGAGGGCTTAGGTCTCAGAAGCACAGCTGGGATTGGTCCAACCTGTGCCTGATGGAATGATAGGAGGGATTAAGACATATTACTTTTTACAATGAATAAACCTTTTCGTTATTGAATGTTTAGTGTAACTTTGCAACCACATTTTCATAGTTGTGTCTTACACACACACACACACACACACCCACGCAGACAAAGTGGGGCTCATGATCACAAGATGAGGAAATGAGGCTTCTGACCAATCACACACTCCAACATTTTATCAGCACTGTGATGTGAGCGATGATTCACATGTATTTGCTTTGTATTGTTTGTCAAGCTCTGCAGTATGTAAAGCTGAGTTTTTGTTGTCACTGAATACAAGGGCCTGCAAGGCCCCATTTTTCTTTCTTTCACCTGTCAGCTCCTGCTTTTGTTCTACACAGCTGTGGGTTTTGGGTCCGACGCTTCATGCCTTCTATAGTTAGCAAATCTAATTCCCATTCTGCTGGGATTTGAATATTTTTTTCCTTTTTCTTTCTTTTACATTTTTGGAGTGTCTTTCACTCTGTTCAGCCGAACCCACTGGTTGCTAAGCAGTGGCTGATGGCATTACTAGCCCTCCAGAGGGAGAGGGTGCACAACTCCCCAGGAGCTGTGGATCTTCCCAATCATTTGCCTGTCACCCTCCTCCCCCCTTTCCCTTCCTCTCCAACTTCATCCCTGCAGATCCTACCCATCACCCAGCCCTTTTCAGAGGTAATCTAAGGGTCCTTGGAAAGGGAGGGGCTTCCTCTAAGAGTCCACTTAGGCAGACAAAAAGGTCTGGAGTTGTATTCACTGGGCAGCACTGCCAACAAAGCCAAGCCTTGTGAATGGCGTCAGTCAGTGTTTAGGGTGCTTTGATTAATACTCCTAGTGTGTAGGAGAGAGGAGAAAAGGTGTGACGGAGGGAGAAACAGAGTGTGTGTGTGTTGGGTGTTGTTTGCCAGCATGGGAGGAGAGAGGATTGTTTTAAGAACTGAGAGAAAACTGTGCATCTGAAAACAGGGTTTCCACTCACTAAAAAAAAAAATAATAATAATAATCAAATTGATCGTAGTAGAAGACATTTCCAGGAATACACCAGTCAACAGCTGCCTGGTTATCTCTCAAACTCCTCCATGCTGCTTTTGAAGCTGGATTAGAACATGCTTTGCATAGTGGACATGCACTCCTGACCCTGTGCTATTCTGAGATCTCCTGCATGCTTGCGTTTGATGTAGGAGTCGGTGACATCACGTCCATCCCGGGCTATGCTGAAATATGGTCCAACTTAAATCTGTCCAAGAAGCTATGGAGATGGCCACTTGGGATCTTCAGCGTCCTAGACAGTGTATAGCTCTCTCTTCACCAGCAGGCTTGTGGTTTCTATAATGCTGAGTCAAGGGAAACTCAAATCTGGAGAGTGGTTGTGTATGTGTCGGGGGAAGGAGGAGGGAGGGGGAGACAAAATGAGTGTAATCAAATATAAAAATTGAGAGAAGAGTTTAACAACACAATCTTTCAAAGGGAAATAGCCAGAACGAGACTTTATTACCAAAGCACCCAGAGACTAACAGCTCTGTTGATGGTCGTGATTGAGTGAGAGGGGTTTAAACTACTGCCCTATAATGGAAAGTAAGCCCAGATTAAAATAGTCTAGTTGAATGATGAGGCAGGCTGAGGTCATTGTGTAAGAGCCATCGCGATGTCTCGCCCCAAATGTGATTGTTCTGCTTGAGTTGCCAGCGTTTAGGCAGCGTTATTGTAATTGCAGTTCATTTGCTGGAATGGGGCCGCTGTAATGATGAACCCTCATCTGAGATCTACAGGAAGCTCCTCTTGAGTGTCTCCTACAGTCTCATCACTGTTAAGGAAGTCGCTTTCCTCTGCATCAAGGGGCTCTACTGTTTATTCTCTGATTAACATCAAAAATGAGTCGAGAATAAAGACAAAGGATGTGATTGTAATAGGGAGTGAATGAGCAGAGGCCAAGAATGAGCTGAGCTCTTGTCCAATGAAAATCAGCTAACTGCCCTGTTAGTGTGTGTGTGTGTGTGTGTGTGTGTGTGAGTGAGTGAGTGTGTGTGTGTGTGTATGGGTGTCACAAGTGTTACTTGACCAATGACGTGGGCCTGTCACCTCCTATGATATTTCAACAGCCAAGACTGGCTATTCGGTGGATCACATTTCAGCAGCCATCGACTCCACACATTCAGGATAGAACAGAGACTCTAAGCTCTGCTTCTTTAAATCCAAAGTGCAGATCTGTGATCACTTAGGAAAAAAAAGGATTCGCAGCTGTTTTAAATTCTGCCGTCATATTGGTTAATGCCTTTACATTTTCACAGTGCAGAAATGGAAGAGAAAATGTCACATAAGACAATTCAAATGGCTGATCTTGCTTTAGGACCAGCAGAATGCAGGAGAGGTAACACCACTTTTCCTTGTTATACCCTGCTTTATTAAGTTCTAGGCAAGCATATGCCTGACATTTACAGAGCAGAAAAGGGCTAAATGCTTTGATGCCTTTTCCTAGAGAAACAAAGACAGAAGAGGATGAGAGATTACAACAGGAAGAGATAGAGGTTTAATGCCAACAGGTAGGCGGCAGTAAAGGATTAGTATCTTTCCCCATGTGATTTATATTTCCAAACTTCCCAGATGCATCTTGTTCATGATCTGTGTCCTCCACTCTCACACACAGAGACACAAACACAAACTATCCGTCACTAGTGTTGTCCATGAGGGTGGAATTTAAACAGTGAGAGGCTTGTTGTACACCTGCGATGGCAGTATAGTTGGTGTGTGCGTGTGGTGGTAGGGATGGGGGAGGAGTGATATGAAGAGTTGAGCATGCTGACTGTCAGGTAAAGCAAGCGGCTGGGGCCTTCACCTGTCTCACACACCTGTACTTATAGAGTACACACCTGTGCTTATCCTACCGGGCCCCTCCATGCAGATATAATCCTCGCTGTAGTCTCTCATTGCATCAGTTTGCCCACAGCCGATTACAGCTTTTAGCAGGCCAACGGACAAAAAACATTGATCTAATTACTGTTATCTAATTCCTTATATATAGATGATAGTGAGTGAACCCTTGTTGATCAATGGTAAATAATCTGCTGGTGGTTACACTGCAAACTGCCTCTGTAAAGGACAGATTTCTCTGTCACAGTGTAGATATAATAAGCATTCTTATCTCCACAAAACTAGATTATCTTGTTATTTTAAGTGTCAAGCAGCATTACCATAAAGATCTGTACAGAAATGGACACTTTGTTTAAGAGTATAATCCTTTTCCTTCAACCGACAAGTCTGGCAGGATTTCCTCTTAAACAATCTGGGAAACTTGTGTGTCCTGTTTAATGAAAAGGATTTCAGTCTTCAACAGAAAGACTGTCTCTGAAAAGATACGTTCGACGATGTTGTCAGACATTATAATAACAACTGATGCATGTAAAGGCTCATTCATTCTCCCTTTACATACGAAAACAGATCCATACGTTTTAAACTATATAACTGTCACTGCCCCTATACTTAAATGTCTACCTTACGTTGGGATGGATGTTATGCAATAAATCCAGTAGAGGGCGCCTCTCAGCGAACAACACCAGTGTCACACGGACCTCCGTTTCTCCTTCGCTGCCGTCCAGCTGACATTCCTCCAGCTGTTCTTTTGGAGTTGTTTGTCCCTGTGCCAGGGGAGGTGGAATCATAAATAAATCTGTAATTCTGTACCAACTCACTCAGTCTTTCCTCAAAAAGTTCTGCCATTTTTCTAAAATATTCTTCTTCGTTGTGTTTTGCTGGTATCGCTTAAGCTGCAGGCTACACTGCGCGACACTGCCCCCACGAATTCCGGTGGTATGGCTACGTTTCGTCTATATCCGTTAGCTTCCAGGAGACGGACAGAAATATTGACCAAATGAACACAGAGTATGGACAGAAGGCTCCGTCCGTGTCCATATCCGTATCTAACGTAGAACATAAATGAGCCTTAAGTGACAAAAGACAGTTTTAGTGGCCATAGTTAAGACAGTCCTAGTTGCCCCAATGGATTAAACTGAAGCCATTACAGCCATGTAATGGGTTTCCTCCTTGGGGCAATCTGCTGATACAATTACAAAACTTTTAGTAGTACCAGTCATTTGCCCAGAACAAATTTAAAAATAATGCCCAGAATGAAAACTGTGCCAAAATACACACAGTACAGTACAAGCCTGCAATGCTAAACATGTTGGAGGTCAGAGCATGTTTGTCCTTATCAATATTTCTATATTGAATACTGCACTGTCACTTCTGCGTGGGGATCCATCTAATTACTCTGCATCCCGTTGCCCTCACTCTGCCTTCTGGTTGGGTGTCTCTCAGCAGCCTTCAGAGAACTGAATATGCTCATTGGTGTAAGCCAACATACAATCTGTCAGCACACAGAGAAGCATACAAACGCATGCTCGTAGACATACACTGTGATTGCACCAAGCATCTATTGTGCAGTAGAAACGTGTAGACAGTGTCAAAGTGCACAGGTTGAATAAAAATAAACATTTGACACATGTATAATTCACATGCTGTTAGTTTTACAAACCTTCTTGTTTTACTTCTTTGCGTTTTGAATCAATTACTTCCCCTCTTGTTCTTCATTGTCGAGAGTTTGTGTGTCAGTTGTACATAAGGTGTGTGTGTCTCACCAGTGTCTTGAAGATGAGGTCGGGCCTGGTGATAAAAATGCATGAGCTGTCTCTCAGTGTGAGATGTGTGAAGATGGACAGCCAGAGCATGACACTCAAGCACACATCCGTCACACACAGCAGTAGTCCAGCGCAGCTGTAATGCCACTCAGAACGGTGGAGCCAGTGAATAAGTGTCTTGTTCCAGCACCTCCATCCCTGGCCTGGTCTATGGATCACCCAGCCGTGACAGCTTGGCTCCTTGTCCTCCCAGTAACCAACTGGGAAATGGAACCATATAGATGTAGATATACTCCAAACTATACACTTAACCCAAACAGTGTTATAGTGGGGCAATGATAGTAAACTGTACTATTTTTAGTCAAAATTAGTGTATATGCGTCTTAAATTTGGGCAAAAATAGAGGAGAGACGCCTTTTCTTAGCCAGTAGATGAGTTTGCCTGTTTTTTTTTTGTTTGTTTTTTGTCTTTGTGTTTTTTTATTTATTTATTTATTTTTTGGGAGGCGGGTCATGTTCAACATCCTGAACCGTTACATCACTTACTTTTTAATATCTTGATGGGTGGTGTTTTGTGTCTGAAATGAAGGCGTTATTGAAGGATGCAACAAGCCTTCATTGCCTCAATGACGGCTATTGTTGATTTAATTATTTTGACAAAGCATTGTGCCGGAAAAGTGGTAAAAATTAGTGTGGTTCCTCGGGTGTCATTCAACTTTTGCAGGAGCTACTAAATGCCTTTAACTTCTGCAGAGCCATTTGCTGTACCTGAAACAAATTCTCCCTCGACGGCGTGGAGATTAAAACGTTATTCTGATTCAGATTCTGATTTGAAAAGGGAATGACGATTTTAGCCTTTCCTGCTGAAGAAAAAAGCCAGATGTTACTGAATGTTAGTCGGTTTTTGTCCAGTGAAAAGAAGAACTAGATGTCTTCTGAGGGGCCTAATCCCTTGTGATATAACATTTTTCTCCCTAGACATCAATGAGGGCATGTCAATATTTACAGTACAGCATAGCTCATAATATGTTTAAATGTAAATATTGCTTCTCATGAATAACAAATGTTATATAATGCCATTATTTTACCTTATTTGGTAATGAGACATAGTGTTTCCTGGCAGTATATTTCTAAATAACCTTGCTCTGTAAACAGCGTGCCTATGTGCTAATATATGTTGTAATATGCTAAATCACATTAACAGTTCAGCTGCAAGAAAAAATGACTGACAGGCCATGCAGCATGATTTAACAGCATTATTATTATAAGACATTTGTAAAATGGCCACATTAATATAATGTTTTGACAAGTAATATGGTTTTTATGGTCTGGCATTGCTGTGGGAATCTGTTCTTGTTGTGTGCCTGCTGCAAAAACATGGCACCCCACTGCTTTGTAAGCCTAGCCACCAGGACTAGGTGTGAGTTGATTTACTGTATGTAATGGCTCCTGGTGAGACTGGCTTTGTGGTTGAAGTCTCAGTGTGGAATGTGCCACGAGCCAAGTGTCACAACCAGTGCGGCGAATAGGAAGAAAGCCTTAATCGCATCCTTGAACGTTTGAACTCTCCAGTTTCACTTCCAGGATGATGATGATTTTTCTGGGGAGCTGCTCGCAGGCATTTGTCATTTAGAGACCTTGTAATACCCAGCCAGTGGTAGAATTATGAAATGTAGTAGGTGCATGTGTGTGAATGTGTTTGTGAGCCCCATTAATAACCATCATAGCCCATTGTTTTTGTGTTCACGTGGATTTATGGGGCTGAGTAAATCGAATAAGTCCTTCATCCACTTACTGCAAGCACCCTTGACCCTGTCCTCCTAAGCCAGACCGGATGAAGTGTCCCATGGAATAGAAATTTAATAAATCTCATCTTGACTTGGTATCCTGTACCTTAAAAAACACAAACAGTGAGCTATAACAAACAGTGAGCTATAAGGGCCATTTGATTACCTCGGTCTGCTCTCTAAGTCCATCACTTGGATGGTGTGTGGTTACAGCTCTTATTCCTCTTGCTCACATGTGAGGCTGCAGACCAGTGGAGTGGCTGGAGGTGGAAACTGCCCTCATTGACATGCAGGCGCAATGCAATATGTTTAGACCAGGTCAGCACCCGCGGTACACCTACAATTATCCACTCATCTCTCAACACAGTGTATCATGGACACCTGAAGGACCCCCACCCACCCCACCCCACTTCATTTCTAAAGCAATAAAGCACTTATTTATTTTTCCCTATTCAATCTCCTGTGGCAGCTGAGCAATGCAGGTAAAGAGATTACGATGCTTGAGGGAGAATCAATTGATGCTATTCATTTCATTGCACTTCCCTCAGTAGGAACTGTTTAGAGTAGCACACACTTCAAAGGAGGGAATTGGTGATGTGAAACTTCATGCCCTGCTCACATGCACACCTTTCACACAGACACACACACACACACACACACATATAAAGATATGTATCTGGATCTCACTGACATAAACACCGCTGCTTGCTTCACTGATTTTATAGCACATTTACAGAGATTCAGGTGATCAAAGAAAATTGTGCTTTACTGCCGTCGTTTTCTACCGATGACCACTGCTTGACAGGAGCAAGTGGACGTTAACTTAAGTCGAGGGCTCTTTCACCGTAGTTGAAAAGGAGGAGGAGGAGGCCATTAATCATTCAATTTCCCTCTTTAATTTTTACTTCTTGCTCTGGAATTAGAATTGTTGATTTTCCACACACAGGCACACATATTCGATATCAATGCTATTGCCATGGTGTAAAGCAGAGGCAGGCAAGAAAATGGCTGAGCACAAGCTGCGCAGACAGATCTGCAGGAAAAGAGAGAGGGCTGAAAAAGGTGGGGTGATGCAGCGAACTACATGCTTGAGTGGCCCTGGCATCGGAAATCATTTAATCTGCATCACGCAGGTTAGTGTCCCAACCAGTGGCCTGACTCTCTCACAGAGCTGGTGCTATATATCACTAATCACCCCATATATAAAAAGCAAGCAGCACCTTTATCAGTACACTGCACTATAAAGAGCCTTTTGTTTCAAATCAGCAATATCAGCTCCTCAGAGACGCGCCACCTGCTGAACAAAGATAACATCACTCTTTCTGTTCATGGCCACTGATAGCAGAATGAGAGGTAGAATGAGAGTAGTTGGTGGAAATTGCTTGAAACGCAAGCTGCGTGAATTGGCCCTTTGCAGCAAAATCTGATATTCTGTTTCCCACAGTTATCTATTTATATATTCTAACTGCATGGGGGAGAGAGGGCAAATACACAGATGCAGAGTCAATACGACCCCACCGCACCACTGCCCGAAATACTCCTGGAGTGGAATTCTATCTGATATTTGTTGGAGGCAAGCATGGATGCAGTGAGATGTCGAGAGCAGCTCCTAGAATTACCCCTGTGTTTGCTTTAGATCGTATAGATCGTAGCAACAGAAAGGAGGAGGGGGGACAGGAGAGTAGCAGAGCACTGAGGTGGAACAGAGCCCATCATGTCAGCTTTCTAGCTAGCTAGCTTGAAGTCGTTTCCCGTCTTTCAACAAAAGATGACACGAAAGAATCTGCTTTGCACCTTTGAACTCCTTATTTCACTTTCGGTGTCTTCTGAAGATTTTGCTGTATGTTCAGACTGTATCTTGGCAATGTGCAGTGGGCTGGGATGGACTCCTGGTTCTCTGCAGTGACACCTCACTGAGATGAGCTGCATGTCTTGGTGTTGGGGTGCAGTGGGGCTCATGTGCTGTGACGCCACTGACAGCCCACTGTAAAGAAGATAAATCTTGGGTGCAGAATGGGCTGCTTGCAAGTGTCACGGCAGGCCAGTGCGGAGGCGAGGGATGGCCAGCACCATCATTCTATCGCCCCCAGTTTCCCCCTGCTGCTGTTTCACATTTCCCTTTTGATGACATGACGGATATGACTCTGTCACCCTCACAGCGTGGGTAGGACGTAACAGGACAGGGAGCAAGTGAAGGAGACAGAGGGGGATTGGGGAGGGGGAGGCAAGAGATATGGAGTGGGAGGTTGGGGGAAATTTGACGGGGCCAGAAGAAGTTGGGGGTAGGAGAAGAATATATTTCAAAATAGACAGTATGGATCTAACGCATAATTCATTCCTTTTGAAATTTCTCTGAGGTTTTCATTTTTTATATATATATATATTTTTTTTTTGTTTTTTTTGTTTTCATTTTGGTGCCATTTTTTATTCCCTCAGCTTACTAGTTTTCAACACTTCCTGCCTGAAAGCCTCCGCCAACATTTCAATATCCACATTACAGTGTTAGTGTGTCTTGGCCTGGGCCTCTGTTTTCATGTTTGATGTTTTATGGAGCCTCAGCAACTGTAACTTTTCGCCTTGGTCTTAGGTTGCCGTTGGTTACCTGTGATCAGCACACATGTCTGCTGGCAGAATAACTAATATCTCTTCGGGGAGCCCTTCCTTTTATGCTCTGGCTGAGACTGGTATGGGTATTGATTTGGTTGGTGGACTAGAATTTCTCCTGGGAGCTAATGAAAATAATTACAAAAAGATCATCAAAGGCCTGACCTTCTGTTGCACACATGAATAAATATGTGACAAAGATAATAGAAAAGAAGCCTATGTGTGTGGTCAGCGTAATGTGAGGGAAGCTGTTACAGTTGAGTGGTTTTTTGTTTTTTTTTTTACCCTGGATTCAACCAATAAATTTAGCCTATTTTGGTTAAAGGACAAGTTTAGTTTTTTGCACATTAAGCCTTATAAAAAGGATATTTACAGCATTGTTATGATGACCTGTTCCTTTCTAGAACTAAAGCTTGTTGCTGATGTCACCACTAGCTGAAAACAACAGAGGAGCATGTGCACTCAGACAGTCAGTGAAAAATCACAATAAATGCTTGTTTTAAAAGACGTGAAAGTCTCATGTACCGACACTAAAACCCAAAGATAAACACGGATACATCACCCGCAAACGGCTGTTTGTTTGTTTCATGTAGCAGCCAAAAGTTTGAGTTATATATCTGCGTTTAGCTTCGTATTTTATTGTCAGTATATGAGAGGACACCACTAAGCATTCAGTGAGTTTCGCGTCTTTTAAAAAAATCGCTTATTGTATTTTTCGTCAGATTGTCTGAGTGCACATGCTCTGTTGTTTTCAGTTAGGAGTGACATCAGCAACCAGCTCCAGTTTCTTAGGACTGCACCATTAGTAATAATAATGCTATAGGACATTTTATATGATAATAAATATCTTTATCATAAGGCTTAATGTGCAGAAAACTGAACTTATCCTTTAAAGTTTTGTGAACTCTAACGTCTTTAGTTATATGCCTCTAATAAATGTGAAGTATGATATGTTTATAAGGAAGGAAAAACATCACAGGGAGAAAAAAAACATGGTGTAAAACACATTTCTTGGAAAGCAGCATAAAATTGTATCAGATTTCAGTGAAGCTGACATAACTAGACTGAAAGAAGAGGCAGAAAAGAATCAGCTTCTGGTTCAGTAATCCCTCTCTGATTTCATTCTCTGTCTGTGCGCTTGTTTGTTTGTTCTCTGGTTCCTGCTTTCCTCCAGGAGTGGCTGACTGCACAGCAGTGGTGAAAAGTAATGGTGGTGTTATTGCAGACATGGGGAAACACAGCATTTTGATTGGAGCGTGTGTCCTGAGACCCAGTGAAGTGCACTCGCCTCAGCTCGGAGAGCACTTGATTGCACAGCACCAATGATCACATTAAAAGGGCAACAGAAAGCCCATTTACCGCAAAGAGAGTGAGAAAGGGGGCCCAATAGGAAGCTAAAAATTGACTTCCACTTCTGTTAGGAGCTGGCTCTGATGCCTGGGCAGTGCGATATACATGACTCTTTTATTTGTTCTTCCTGGCTAGCATCTCTACAACATGGGAGCCAAACGAGGCTACAGTAAAAGAAACATAGACACATTAAGGTACGAACATTTTAGTTTGTGCCTTTAGGAATAAGCCTTGCCCATCAACAGGCAGGGCTTGCATTTTAATGTTACCTGTTATTGAGATTGATGAGCTTCTTTTGAAACACATTCCATGGCATATGGATGTGGTTTTAACCTTTTCCATCTCAACACCTGACTGCCTCCTCTCAGAAAGCCCACTGACCAGTCACGTCTGGCCCTCTGTGCACCCAGCTCAGCTTTCTCTGGCAGTAAAGGGACAATTGTAGAGGCATCTGCTGTGCTCATTTTCACCGGAAAGTGGAGAGCAGATGGAGTCTCAAGGTTTAAGTGATTAGAAGGCAGTAGATTGGAATACAAATTGGATTTAAAGAAATTAGACTGATATAAATCGAATGGAGTCACAGCAGTTTAGTGCTGTGCATGCGCGTCGGTCTTAGTGGAAAGCAACCGCAGGGTGCGTAGATTATGAGGGAAGCAGATGCTCCAATGAGATAAGAATAAATGTGCATTTGACACTCCGTCTGACAGAGATGGGGGTCTTCATGTCCATCTTTTATCTTGCCCTCCATTAATCAGTGTCACAGTGTTAATTACTGCTTCATTTATTTAGGTGCGGTTACTTACTGCCTGAATGCAAACCTGCCCCTCTGACTGCCTGCAGGATCACTGTTACCTACCATTAATGAAAGAGATGGGTTAAAACCTGCCAGGAGCAGACTGGAGGTTTTATTCAAACTACTAATAGTTCATCTTTAGTTTCGATGCCACTGAGAATAGATCATGCAGCAAGGAAGCAGGACATTACTACCCCCTCTCCTACAAACTGTGTGTGTCTGTGGCCCCACTTAGAGCAAGACACTAGCCTGATCACTAATCAATGACCGGGAAATGGAGGGAATTAGCCCAAATTAGGAAGAAGAAGAGAGAACAGACTACCTCTTGCTCATGGGTCAATATACCACTGTCTAATGCCTGATCCCTGTTAAGACAAATGCTGGACCAGTTCACATTTACACAGAGGGTTTTTGCACATATGCATATGTGTGTGTAAATGTGTGCACACACATTCACCACGCTCAGAGTCTTTGAAGCGTGTTTTGTGCTGATCAGTGGGTTTCTGCCTGCTCCTGTCCTTTCACTGGGAGACTCTTGGGCAGAAAAGACCAGGGTACAGTGTGTCCTGGTTTCCCCTAGGAGTTTCAAGTAGAAGAGGTGGTGGAACATGTGCAAACCCAAGCAAACAAAGAGCTGGAACCTTCACTGTTTTGCCTCCATCTCATGTTAAAATTAGCCCTTACATAAGCACAAAGGCGTACGTGATACGCTGCTCCTCTGTGCAGCAGGCCTCGTCCTATTACCCCGCTGCACTGCCCCGGGGAAGGACACAGTCATCAACGCAGCTCAATCACATGCACACCTGCAACAACTAATTTTAAGACAAAGAGCCCAGTGCTCTACCTAATACAACTCTGACTGGTTAACATTTGGCTGCCAACTACATCAGAGTCATTGATGGGGTATTGAACGTGCTTCTAAAGAAGGAGAAGAAAGAGCTGCTGGAAAAGTTTTATTCCCCATTCCCCTTACTGTGTCTTTGCTTGTTTGATGCCGGATCAAACTCTTTGATTGTTGCATGGTTCCCATGGCCTCTGTGATGTAAATGTGTGTGTGTGGCCTACAGAATCTTATCTCCATGGTTAAGACCTGGTCACAGACACACAGAGCACTCTGACTTGGGAAGCATTATCTGAGCTGCCAGACTCCCAGGACTAACCCACTGCAAGCTCTAATATAAAGGAGTGGGCCAAGGTTTTCAGCCACAGGGGATTAGCATTTGACATTAGTCCGGCCCCCAGCATTCATATTCACATCACATGTACACTTTTGCAACAGCGACTCGACCGTTTTACATCATGGCACCCACTGAAAGCCAAATATATAATTTGGTGTGTGTACAGTTCAGACGTAAGCTGACTGTATGCCTCCATTCACTGTTCACCCATGGGTCCAATTACCCACAAGCCCTTGCAAATGGGTTGAGAAGAGCAGATGGCTGCCATTTGACTGGTCTGAAACGGTGATTAAAGGGTCCAGTGTATGTTTTTTACATGCGTCTAACGCAAGACATGCTTTGGTAACTATTAGTTAGAGCCGTCCATCCTTTTTCCATCCTGCTCGTCCAAGTTTCAGCGGTGGCAGCAGCAAGCGAAAGAAAATAGCTCATATGTCCTTTTCCATAGCACTGTTGATTTTGGCACCTGATTTTGAATTAATGTTACTTTTATTTTTTATGTGAAAATGTAAGAATTTGTAACATTTTTTTAGCAGAGCACTGGCTGTTTGTGTGATTTCTCTCAGCTGTTTATTCGCTGCATTTGCACTGATTCATTTTCGCTGAAACTGTAGCTGTATGAAGTTGGTCCAACAAGATGACAGTTCTTTTTTCCCCTAACCTTTAGAAAAACAAATTAAACTTAGATAGCTAAGAATAAACACAATGTGCTGTTTAGTTGTTGCATCAGATAAACTGGTTATGTCCTTAAGTAGCTAAATAAAGTAGCCATCTTGGGCAAATCATTGAAGAAGAAAGGAATTTAGAATAAAATAACAGTTTGTTTTTTCTCTGCGAAAGGGAAAATTGTAATTCATGTTAATAGTTTTGTTTACAAATGTCACTATTTATTTAGATATTTTATTATATGTTTATCATTTAACTTTGTAACTGCATATAGTCAGTTTCAGTCATGGAAATAAAGTTGGCAACAAATATCAAATATTTTTCTGCACAGTTTATACTGATAAAATAAACATGGCACTGGAGCCACATGCTGTTGCTACTTTGTATCCTGAGGCATTCCCAAAAAGATTAGAGATGTGATCTGTTACTCTTAATTGTGCTTATTAATTTGCACAAACCTCCTTCCTATTGTCCAAGTCTTGTACCTGCTGGGTATTATGTTAATGGAAGAGGCTTTTTACCTTGAGAAGGCCTTCTAATACCAAAAAGATGCTAAAAGTCAGCATTCAGTCCTTCAGTGATTAATCCCATTTCTTCTCTCTTCCCCAGGATCCCGTCTACGCCAGGAAGACTCCCCACCCCGGATTGTGGAGCACACCTCTGACCTGATTGTCTCCAAAGGGGAGCCCGCCACTCTTAACTGTAAAGCAGAGGGGCGGCCCACCCCAACAGTGGAGTGGTACAAGGATGGAGAAAGGGTGGAAACGGACAAAGATGACCCACGCTCTCACCGCATGCTGCTGCCCAGTGGCTCGCTTTTCTTCCTACGCATCGTTCATGGACGACGGAGCAAACCGGATGAGGGAGCCTACGTCTGCGTGGCCCGGAACTACCTGGGAGAAGCTGTTAGCCGTAACGCATCCTTGGAAGTAGCATGTGAGTCAGGACTCTCCTTCCTCTCTCTTCTGAATTGATCCTCTTTGCTGCGACGCTGCAGTTTTTTAAAAATAATTAATAAGTTATTTGCTTGATGAATATAAATCTTGATTGTGGTGCTTGTAGATGGTGGAAAGACTTGATTTACTTTCAGCACAAGAAAACTGAGTTATAATAATTGAACATTTCCCGTCAACAACAACAGGGCAATGTTTCTTTTTTCCCAATTATTACATAACAGGAAATTATACTGTCTTTACTTTAGGGAATAACAATAAAGAACTTTTTAATTTGAAGCAACTGTAAGTACACTATTTTAAGAGTTGATTTAATCTTGCTGTATCTCCTGTTTTCAAAAACGAATGATTTTCTGTAGGTCTAAAAGGTACAGTTGAGCCGTATTGTGCTCTCACTGTGTGTGACATTTTTTGGTGGGATAATGAGTTTTGCTGAATGAGTTTTTCCGCTAATAACTTAAGATCAGTGTGATATATTTTTACCTAAAGGGAATGTTAATCAAGTTGTCTGCCAACCTTTGAGTTGGACATAAAGCTAGTGTCAGACTATACAGATCAAAGCCCTGATGGACATTTGACACAGGCTGCCTGGACTGTGTTGGTGAACACTGACAGGCAGAACCTGAGCCTGGATCAAATTACCTTTGAAGATGAGCCTCCCTCCCAGCAGGCTCAGGCCAGGCTTCCTATGGAGCAGCTCCTAGGCACCTCAGCTGCTCAGAAGGTGAAATTGAGAGTCTCCACGTTGTCTTGTTAGTGCTTTTGTCTGTGTTTTAAATGAGGACCATGTTCATAAAACATCAGCCCACTATGTATTTTTGCTGTATTCACAGATGTTCTTTGGAAGATGTGTGATTTTGTATTGACAGGAGACTTGATGATCTCCTTCACTTGATGAAAGAGACCTGTAGCTGTATTTCTAAGATGATTACAGCGATCAGTGGTAGTAGGATGGGTAGTTGGTCTGTGATCCTTGGGAAATGGACTTTGTGCGGTGTAAAGGAGGGGGTTGGCCTCCGTCTGTGATCCAGTCTCCTGCCCTCCCGAGGGCCCTCCAGCAGCCCCCAGGTGCTAACTGTGTGACAGCAGCTTGATCTATCGATTGCTGTAAGTGGGCTCTCCCAGTCTAAATGAAAATTCATGAAAAATTGATGAAGTCTCCAGATTATTTTATTTTTCCCTTCTCATACTGTTTCTTAGCCTTTTTTACTCTATCTTCTCTCTCTCTGTCTCTCTCTCTCTCTCTCTCTCTCTCTCTCACTCATGTAATGTGGGTTGGGCAGCAGAGGGGGTTGAATAGAAGCAGTGACTGCTTGAATGGCTCAAAGGTTGACGGGTCAGAGGTCAGGAGGCCAGGAGACGAGGGGATAAGGAAGAACCTGCAAGGTGAAGAAATGAGCACATACATGAAATGAGAATTACCAGAGTTACTGGGTTTGAGAGAGAGGTTCAGGCCAAAGTCTTCAACCATAATCTGATAAATAGTTATATAGAACTGTAACTTGTACGTACCATTTTCAAAAACAAAACAAAACAAAACAAAACAAAACAGTATCATCATACGGCAAAGCACTCTACCGAAATTTTTTTTTTACATGCCCAGCTGAGTTCACACAGGCCCTTAAAGTCGAACAGAAGTCAAATATGCACATTCAACCCTTTTGGACCACATCCCTGCTCGTTTTTAGTCAAATTTAAAAATGTATCAAAAAAAACAAAACAAAAAATGAATTCTTTCATATTTTTAAATTAAAGTCTGCCGCTTCTGTCTTTCACTTAAAATCTTCTGGGTCCCTGATGTCATCGTTGCCTCAGGCCATTATTGCTTGAATCATTTTTAAAATTCAACCAATTATATCACGCCAATCCACCTGTCAGTATAATTGTAACATTCGAACAAGGTTAGCACAGCACCCCCCACCTAGACTGGGACGTGAACCTGGGCCCTCCGGTAACAGAGGCGGGAATGGATGCCATTCAGCTAGGGGACCAGGCCTGCTTGTTAATGGACATGCCGCTGCTCTCACCTGTTACATAAACCTGTGAATATTAAATAAACTAAAGCTAGCTTGGTGTTAAAATTTAGCAAAGCATAGCAACGGTTGCCAAGGAGTAACAACAACACTTGCCAACAACACTCCCATCAGTTTCCTGAAACTAATGTCCCGCCCCCACAACCTGTTCATTGGTTGTTTAACTGATTGAATTGCAAATATGTCACAACATGGCAGTTGATGCTCTGGAAAAAGGCGTTTCAGCACATCTTTAACATCCTTGAAAGTTTGTGAATTACAGGGAGACAAATTAAGCTGCTTTTTAAAATGAGATATTATGAATATTATGGTAGGTAATTATGTAACGGTTGTGCAGTTGAAAGCACTTGAACTTATTTTTTTTTTAAAACTTTAACTTTATTTTTACATTTTGTGTGAAAATACAAACTGAAGTTTCTTTGATACTTTTTTATTCAACATTAGCAAGTAGATTACAGTAGTAGTACAGTAGATTACAATAGATAAAATTGTCTGTGTGTGTGTCCAGCAGGTGTGTGTTTGTTCATGTACATATTATAAATATAACTATATAATCTGCCAGTACTGTAGCACAATGCTGCACAGATGACAAGTTTTCTTTTTAATTGTTTTCTATGAGCTTTTGTAAAAGCTGCTATTCCTGTGAGTAGTGCTATAATAAAAATTCTCAGTTTTGTAACGGAATTTAACTGTAATGGATCCATGTCTCAAACAAAACTGATCCTTTATAGTCTTTGGAAGGCTCTTAAGTTTGATGTCTCATATGTTGTTGGACCTTAGCGTCTGAAAAGTCCTTGTAGTGCATAAACTGTTGCCTTGGGTTAGGGTACATCTTGACTTTTCATAACTGTTTCATTTCCTACCTGTGTTCTGCAGCCAGGTCCAAACAGGTACCTCTTCAGACAAAATAAGGTCCGGCTTAGACTGTCACTAACACCAGAGGGACTCAAAAGAGGGAAAATATTTTTGTTATCAAACTTTTTTTGCAATTAACCTGAGGGAGAATATTTTTAAATGAACTGAAATTATTCCACGTCAACGTTTAGATGTTCGTTGAAGTGACATGAGTACTTAAAGTTCTATTAACAGACAAACCATATTAGCACTAGATTACCTCATACAATTTTCCTTATATTGACCTGAGCCAACCAGATCTGGTTCATTAATGGTTTGAGAATGTCAGCAGTGTTGGCCTGACCAAGATGGAGTGTGTAGGAAATGACTGTGCCGGTGGGTCAAGTGCAGTTCAGCAGGAGCAGTTACTGGTTATGTTGTAATTGTGCAATGAAGTTTGATATAAATGATAAAATATATGTTAAAATTATATGAGTTATTTGATCATGACCAATTAAAGCCCTCAGAGATACTTTAGAGACAATAGAGGAGATGATGAGAAAGAAGTTATATGTAGGTTGGATAGTGAAGATTGTTCCCACTGTAATAACAAGTAATCTGAGGTATATTTAGAGGCATGTCCCAAAACTGATCAGCAGATTTGGTGTCTAAACCAATCAAGTTTCTGTTCCCAAGCATCAGAATAGACAGATTCAGCCCGGCTCTGTTGTTGTTGTTGTTTTGCCATCAGGCTATTCTTTTATAGCTTGAGTGTGCTCCCCTCTCTGCTCTTTCTTACTCTGTCACTCCCGAGTATCCAGTCGTATAAGTCTGTCTTTTAAATTTAGTTAATAAAATATTCATGCCCCACTTCTTTGGGAAACATATATAAACAGTAAGTATTCACAGACAGTGTTTGGAGCCCTGGGCTTTCTTGGCTTCCTCTTTCAGCCGGGTCTTCTGGGGGGGGCAGGGGGACAGAAGGGGGTGGGGTGCTAAATCCCACTGCCTTGGCTTACTGCAGTGATTAGCCTTATCAGGTCCTGACATCCGTCCAGTGATTGTAAAGCCAAAGCTAATCGCACAAGAAAAAGTGAAATTTAAATCTGTATCCATGTTGAACTGGGTTTCTGTTTATGATATGTCTCGACCCCCCCTCGTCTCATACCTCCCTGTCTCCCTCCCTCGTATTGAACACACCTTTGCCCCCCTTCTTTTGACGAGTGGTTGAGCAGGACCCTGGTGAGATAATTGAATTGCAGCTCTGAAACAGATTGAACTCGGTGTCCACTGAGCAGAGTGGCGCTGCTGCGTGCTGGACATCAAGCTGGGCGGCACTCACCACTCTCGCTGTTTGAGGAGGAAAGGTGGCGGAGAGCAGAGGAAGAGTGGGAAGAGGCCTTTGTGAGGTGCCTTTACATTATTAATGTGGGCCAGATTGGGGGGACTTGTGCGGTTACTGGGCTTAGTCACTCAGACATGTCTCCTTTAAGTGTTGGATGTTGAACACACATTGTTCGCAAATGGGTGGAGAAGAGCATGAAGTGCCTTGAGTTTTTCAAGGCCATGGTGCATGTGCAGTGTGAGGATAATCCTTAGACATCACTTTGCTGCATTTGGGAAGTGATTTCATTATAGATGTTGTTCACTGTCCTCTTCTTCGTGGAGTACTTGTAAACGTGTTGCCTAGAGGGTTTCTGAGCAGTCTGCTTTGTAATCTCATTCCTCCTCCCATGCTCTCCAAAACTGACTGCAGGCCAGCTCCATGGGATGGATATACTGCATATACGATGTGCCCCCTTTTCTCTTTTCAGAATAAACTAGGTCAATGAGCAGGTTCATAAATCATTGTGAAGTCTGTGTCAGAAATGCTAACTGCAGCCACCGCTGAATAAATTGCTAGCACTGCGGATATCTGTGTATATGTAAGTGTGACACGGCTCACCTGGGGCGATAGGATCCCAAGAAAAATGTTAATTAGCCCCATCTCTTCAGGTGGATGGGTAGCACACATACATAGTGCTCCAGATACAAGTATGGTTGGTGAACAGTTGCACCTTTAATTGAGTGCGGATTATGACTGAGGCCCTCTGACATGTATGTGGTTGCATGTGTATTAAAGGTGTGTTCTGGTCTCAGAGGAGAGGCATTGCATAGGAATGAAGACACAGAGTCTTGAGGTGTAGCTCTGTATCCTTTGCTGTTTCGTTCAGTTTGTAACCTTTAAAAATGCAAATGACACAGAAATGAAACAGATGTCTTGGGTTGGTTCTAAATGCCGCTTGTAATGGGATTGGATGACTTTTAAAAAGGTCCTTTGATATCATCGAATGTACCACTTCTGCAATTAAGTGAATCGTTAGGTAGCATTTGGTGCTCGTACAACAAGGTAATTAGCAGGAAAATAGAGTTGGGAGAGGTGTGAGTGGTGAAGAGAGGAGGAGGGTACCAAGCTGTTCCTGTTGTGTCCAGCATGAGGGGAAGCTAATAAAGGGACAGGCCAGGAGGAGCAGACCAGGTGGGGAGTCAGGCTGAGCTGCACTGCAGAGGCTTTCACAAGCTCATCTGGACTCATTATTCTGTTTTAGAAATGAGAAAATGGAGTGACAAGTGCACACAGATAACAGACACACACGTTCACACACAACCTCACAGAAAAGTGTACGTAAACACCTGCCCTCACGGTCATACAAACCCCGGTAGGCTGAGGTTTAATCTGCTCTGAAGTCCTTGAGAAATAATGAAGGGTAATGAAGGAAGCAGCAACAATGCAACCATTACGGCACATTAATGATGCATGCTACAGTTAGGAAATAAAACACGGTCTCAAAAACTGAGCACAGGGTAATTTGTTTTTAAATATGTTTTACTCTCAGAGTACATATCAGTTTGATTGGTTGATTATGTGGTGGGATGTGTATAAAACAGAGTCGGGGCTCATTTTTAAAACACGGCGTTGAATTTTTTGCACCTTTCAGTTGCTTTATTAAAAACGTTGCAGTGTGTTCTTATTTTACATTTTCTTGAAATTATATCTTAAGTGTAACTTAACATAAAAACACAGCACTCTCCTAGATAATGAAATGAAAAAAGGTTGTGTAATTTTACCAGTTATATTCATGTTAACTTTGTTTGTGAAAAATCATGTTTTGTTTGTATTTTTCACATGGCAGACTGGTAAATTCCCATGAGCCTCAGCCACTGTTGCAACGGCGAAGAGTCAAGTCAGAAGGGTGAATCAGAGCAGCAGTTAATTTGTTGTAGTTGAGAACAAAGCATGATGCCATATTACTAAGAAAATATGGTTTTGCTCTGACTCCAAGTATCGCCTCTTCAAAGTTTCATGTTAAGAAAAGTAATCAGAAGGACTTTTTTTTTTGTTTTCTAGCTCAGTTGATATTTGTTGCTGAAGTTTGCCAGGTTCAGACCTGAAAGAATCAGTGATAAAATAAAGGAAAAGTAAGAACTATAGATGCAGAACTGGTGAGAGTGTTGTCCTGCGATAAGGGAGATGTTGAGAGCAAGTGAGGGTGTGAGAAATATCATCCCCTGATAAACTGTGAGAGAGGAAAAATCCCTGATTAAATGTGTCAGCTCTGTGTATGTGCTGCTGAAGTTTGCTGACCTCCGTAAAGAGGTGTTGTTATCTGTTGGGATTTCCTCACACTGTTTCCACATACACGTACACAGTTCTCACCAGCCATATACAGCAGCATGCAGATTGCTATCCCGTTTATCAGCCGCAGATGGCCACAGTAAATGAGGAGTTCCTACCACAACACAACTCCTGCGCAGTGCATGAAAAGAGAACAGCCTGCAGAAATGGAACAGAAATTTTCAAAACTCTCTCAGGGAGATAAATCATAGGAATACACTGCAATCACTACCAGCACTCTGACCTTTCTCTGTCACACACACAAAACTAGCACATTCACACACACACATAATATGTCCTGAGACTGCACTTTTATTATTCTCAACGGACCTCGTGTCCCAGCTCTGACCTCCCCAACTCCTCGAAGGGAAATAGACTTTGTTACCTTCCTACCTTCAGAGGATGTGAGTGCAGTGCTGAAGATGGAAAATATTGCCCACCTTGAACATGGCACACTGTGGCTGAATGATGACAGCAATAATCGAGTATTGCAGCAGGAGCTGAGGGCAAAATGTGGTCAGAAGTTGCTGGAAGATGACAAAGAGATGGAGTACTTAATGAGTTCCAAGTTTGGGATGACCTTTGACCATCTTTCTCAGCCCTTTGGCAGTCTCTTTCTCTCACTCACCACCTCTCCTCTTCCACCATTGTGTCACTTTTAAATGTTTAAACTGGATTAAACGAGTGTGTGGCGCTCCGTCACGGATGCCACGGGCCGTCAGCAGAGGAGTGAGCCGTCAAGCAAAGAATACTGAGCGAGCCGCTTCTCACGCCCATTAGTGCCCGGCAAGATGAAGCACCCGTCGCACCGGGTTTTGTAGTGTTTCTTTTATACACCCTACTCTCCTTCAGTCTCTCCCTCTTTCTCTCTTTATACTGACACTGTTATTGATGGGCTCTCCTCTCTGACAAAGCAGGGCTATTGCTTTGTCTCTCCTGCCTGCTTGTTTTTTGCTTCCTCTCCTCGTTCTCCTTGCTCCTTCCACCCGTGTCTCATCAGCCATGCTCCACTCTGTGGGTGCTCACTCTACAGTGACTGAAAAATAAATCTTTGCATTTACATCGGCCGCCTAAATTGAACAAGCTTGGCGGCATTGTTGTGTAAAGTATGCGCCTTTAGACAACCAGTGCTCTATAAAATAAACTTACCTTGCCTTGCTGCTTGTTTTACTCTCATCAGACAATTTTGGATGTAGACCGAGCTGTAAATTATTGAAATCTGTCTGCAGGCTGATTATTGATCAGCCTTAAAACACAGACAGGCTCAAAGGCTCCTGCTTTCATGGGTGAATTGCACTTTGATTTCTGGTTTAATATCGACTCATGGTTGTAATTTATTCAAGCCTTGTCTAGCTTGCAGTTTTTGTAAGCAGATTTATTTGGATGATCATCAAAATTACAGTATCTTGCAGACTGTGTCCGACCTTATCAGTCTATTAATCTGTTCTTCAGGCTTTGTGTAGATAACCCAACACACGGGGTTTCCAACTCCAAGTCTATGTTGAATTGTTGTGCAGGTGTAATATTTACCAGCATTTAGATGAATATGTCTGATACCACTCTATTTGCTGTCAAGTGGGCGAAGGGACAAGTGAGTGATAATAATATTAATCGAAAAACGTGACCCCGAGTGAAATCCCTGTAGACCGCTGCATTCTCAGGGTGGCTTGCCATTGAGTCCAGCCAGGATTGGATCCTCTGACCCTTGGAGAACCCTTTGCCCTCTCCTATCCACCCCAGATCTCTGTCAAACCATAATTCCTTAACCCATCGCTCCCCACCGATGAATGTGTCCCTGTTGTGACTGACCTCCCCCACCCACCTTCCTCTCTCTCTCTCTCTCTCTCTGAGACCCTCTGAGACTGCTCGAGATGGTAATCCATCATATGGAGCTGGGGAGGAGGTGACAGCGCGCAGGGCTGAAGTTCAGGCACGAGCTGATACGGGTTTGAATCGAGCGTTGCTTAAATTGATTCACCCTCTGGTGTGTGGAATGGTGTTATTTTTGCACTGATGTTCCTGGTTCAAATGGCCATTATTTCCTTGGTTACTCTCTCACACACCCTTAAACACACATTCATTCACACGCATACATGCCTTTGCGCGACACTGCAGGGTGCACAATGCTGCAGGGGATTGATCTTGTGCAAGGGTCACGACTCGGTAAGACCCACGACTTAGCCTGTTTATTTTGCTTTACAGCTGTCACACTGCACATTGGCACTCTGATGGATATTTCTTGTTGGAAGCTGTCGTGCACATTTACACACATGTACACATTTCATACTAACACAAGCGCACAAACACACACGAAATGCTTAAGGTGAATGGCATTTGTGGCTGTTTTTCTAGTTGCGCAAACATTAAGGACAGTCCCTCCTTAAAGTAGCCCTTTGGGAATGTGGGAGACACACAGTTTCAGCTTCATTAGCTTCTCAACTGAACTGTGTGGATGAAGAAGTAGGAAACTGGGGGAAGGAATGATGGGAATACATGGAAGGTTAAGGGTTTGTGGCATACAAATTTGCCAGCCCTGTGTCTTTGAGAAAAACATCATCAGGATCTCCTTCCTCACAACATAACCTGGTTTGTATTGATTTATGTAGTGATACTTACAATTGATTCTGAACTCTAAAACTGTTACTTGGCTGTAACCAGCTGTGGACCACTGCAGAGTTATCGTGAGTCCGGATGTGTTATGACTTGGTGATCTCTCGATGGTGTAGACAGATATTGTGTTTGGCTTGGATTACATTTGCTGTTAGGGATACCTATCAGTCTCCAGAGCCCTCAACAGCTGCAGACCAGAGTTGAAACCTGATCATTCAGTCTCTGCTGTCTCCCTCTCTCTCTCCCTCTACCGCTCCTTCCTCTTTCCCCTTTTCCACTCCCCCCTCTCCTGTTTCCTTTCCTGCTGTTTGAAAGTGATACTCAAAGCATTTTGATCACTTTCAAAAGTGAGGAGAGACACGATCAAATGTTGAAGCGTTTGGTTTCTAAGACAGCTGTGGTTTCATTTTGCTTTATAGTCTGACCTTTAGATGACTACTCCACTGCAGCCATTGGGTATATCAGTAGAGGAAGTTGGGTGGCTGCTGTGTCTTGTTGAAGGTGACCTTGTGTGTTGCAGAGTTAATGGCTTCCCATTTCGATGTGGAGTGTGTCCTAACTGCTGCCTCTGCCTGTTAGACTGCTCTGGGATCAGTCCCAGGCATGGCCGAGGTGAAGGAAGGGACACAGAGGTTTGATGTTGTTCATTCAGTAGCCACCAGTTCACTACAGCAGCCATCACATCCATTCCATTGAGAAATAAACGTCAAGGGTTTCAGCTTGAGGACCAGCAAAGACACATGATTTCATTGAGCGAAAATGGCTGCCTCAGTAATGTGCAATGCAGTGCGACCAGGTGCAGTGGGATAACATCACATGGTGAATGAGACTGGGAGCTGTGGTATGTGTAGCCACCTGCCTCTGCAGCTGGGAGGATAATTAGCAGCTAGCCAGGCTGATTATTAACTAGCCAGACACTCATCCAGCCAAACGGACAGACAGACAGACAGACAGACAGACCGGGACACTGACAGACATTGCACATTGCCAGATATGAGCCTGCACATTGGTTGGCACTGTAGAGACCAGACAGACTCGCCCAGACCACTTAAGCACTAGCATGGCCAAAGGCCAACTGAATAGAAATCAGAACATTCTATTCAAATGCTAAACAGAATCTTATCTCAGTGGCTCTTGCTGCTGGCCCTCATGCTCTACACTGTTCCGGGCAAAGCTATTAACGAACATGCAGGTGCCTCCCCCCGTTATCCTATTTTAATATCTGTGTGTTTAGAAAGGTATATGGTCAGTTGTCTGTATGTTTGTCTCTACTTGCTGTTTTGATGAGAAATTCATAATGGATAGTAGGTAGGAATACATTGCCTTCAGTAAAATTCTAGGAAATCTTAATCTTGTTCTTCTCTTCCAATTATTATTGTTGGTGTTTTAGTCTGAACTCAATAAAGCGGTACACAAATGTGTCCACCACCCAGTCGAATTGAAATGAAGGCAGTGAATCATCTTAAGTGTGGCTATAATTGCAGGGATTCGTCTTGGATCCACTGAGATCTTCTTATTCCACAGGAAATGAAATTTAACGACATTGAGTGATCACCAGGGGTAACTGATGAGCACACTCATTTGACTCCACCAATCTTTAAAAGCCATTAATGCTCTCTTGTTTCATGCAGAAATGAGACCTCCAAACACAAAGGCACCGCAGCACATAGATGTTTGGAATTTGTGCACAACACGGGAACATATGCACAGAGTAGTACACCCATCCCCACACCTCCAACACACCCAGCCTTACACAAACACACACTGTGTAACAGACTCAAAACTCTTTCTTTGTTGGAAAACTTGCATGATGAACATTTACCCGTTTGAAGCCTAAATGGCACAGAAAGGGAAAAAGAACCCCAAGACACCATGTTTGAAACAGCTTAATTGACGAACACAAGCATAAGGCATTACCTGTGAAATTTACATTTGAGCTTTTTCCCATCTTTCTTTTAAAGGTCCCTGTGGTGTTCATGAGAAACAGACGCATGAATTATAACTCACCCACTTCACGAATATTGATTTCACTGCCGTTCCTGTGCAGGGGGTTGTGGAAAACCATATTATTCAAAACATGTTGAGTAGGACACATCTGCAATTAGTCAGTTGATAGTTTATGCAACCAGTGTGTTATTAGTTTAATTGCCTGTTTTTGGTAATTAACTGCTCTCTCTCACACAACGTCGTCCTGTGAAAAACACCCTGAATATGAAAAATGAACTATAATTTGGAAATGTTGTGGACACATTGTTATTTGTTTTATGGTCCCTGGCTGACTATTTTGATCTAAAATGTTAAATATAATGATTTGGTAAATTGCTCTTCTTATCAGATACTCTGACTCCAAGCAGAAGGCAGTTGTCCACATGATTTAGCTCCATTCACACTGGTACAGGGGGTTGATAGGCCACTTATACCTCTGAGTCTAGATAGGCTGACCTTTGACCACCTCTGGATGTGACCTCTGACTGACCATCGATTGACCATCATCTGACCCCATGGCTGGAAAGCAGAGCTGCACACGGGTCCATTTGGCTGTCTGGAGAGCATCTCTAGCATACACTGCTAATACAGTTACCCTTGTGTTATTGGGAGATGTATGAAAGGAGAAATAGCTCAGGATGGCAGGGTTATTCCTGTGTCAGAGGAAGAAAAGCACAGATAATTCAGTTACAGGCTAAGGGATATGAGCATCTGCCAGCCTATTTATTCTTATCGGACTCAAGTTCGGTTGTTGCTGCAGTATCATCAAAACGGATTCAACTCATTACCCACTTTATGACAAATGGAGCCCAGATGGGTGTTCTGAGATCTGAAAACTGTTAAACCCTTTATTTACTTTGTGTGTGTGTGTGTGTGTGTGTGTGTGTGTGTATGTGTGTTTTTTTTAATAATATTACAGCACAGGAGGCCATTTTTGCTTTGTAAGAACTTCCTTGAAACTAAACCTTACACATTCTTAAATTTGCTGAGTGCTTGGCCAGCTCCTGTTATCTCCCCATAGCATCTCACCACTCCTCAACCCCCGTACCTCCTTCATTTCTCCCTTATCCCCTAAATTGCTGCTCCCAACTGCCTGTAGATGATAACAATTTCAGCACAGTAGCCAAAACGCCCAACCCCATCCCCCCTCTCACTATAAAAAATCAAATTGCAACCTAGTGACTGAGGGCTAATGAAATTAGCAGGATTTCTCATAAACCTTAATAAGTAACTTGATTCGATAAAGGATGCTGATGAGGGCAGGAGTCAGAATTTGATTGGAAAGAAAAAGAGAGGGGGTTATATCATTTATCTCACGATCACTCAACAGTGCCAACTGGGGTGTTGATTGTCATAAATATTCTTGGACCTTCAATTTTCACCCGCACACCCCACCCCCAGCTCATGCCGCAAAAGCATCTCACCTCTTCTGACTACATCCAAGTGCCAGTAACACCATCCTCAGTCCTCTTTCCCTGCCTGTCTCTTTTCTCACACACAGCAGGGGGATGGTTGGCCCAAAGCTGTGGCATCATTAACTTTCTTGAGTGGCAGACGTTAGACGTGAAGAGGGATGTCCTGTCCCACCCCCTGCTGAGTGTCCCTCAACCCCCATCAGTCTGTCCTGTCATCCTCCATCTCTGCATTTCTTGTTTCTTCTCCACTAAACAGCCGTCCACAGATTTCATACACATGATGCTCAGTCAACGGTGAATGAGTGGATGCGTTAAAGGATGCATAGCCTTTTGTCATCCTCATGGATGTGCCATATAATTGCTGACATTCATATGTGTGTGTGTGGTCATGTTAATGTAACTGTCTAGTTTTTGAACAGTTGTGACTCTGGCTCTTTTTAAAAGTGTGGAGAGTCCACTACCACACAGTGTCAGGAGTATTTGTTGTTACCACCAGTGTGGCACGTGCTGCTGGGGTCCCTGTGGCGCGACGCCCTGTCTCATTAATCACAAACCCTGTGCTGCAGCCCTGACAACCCACAACCTGGTGCTCTGCCACCTCCCTTCATGTATGCTGGGAAGGCTGTGCACCATTATGTGCTCACACGACCAAGGCAACACAGCAATGACAGCTGCCAATGGTCATTTGAACCAGCCCCCCCCCCCTTTTCAATTGAAACTCCTCACTTCGCATATCCCCCACCATGCTTTTGGCTTACTCTAGTCTTGGGTTCACAAGTTTTGAACCGCGGGAGCAAAGGTCACTGGATTTGCCAAGTTGTCAAGACAACTCTCAACAACATCAGATGTCAAGAGAGTTGGCCGACCATGACAAACGCAGGCAGAGAGCGCTGCTTCGCTTGCCACTTCCTTCTTGAGAGCAGAGGAAGCAGGACAGAAGGACAGAGAATAGTATTTTTGTTGAGCATACTCTCTCCCTCTTAGTTGGCTTTGGTCGGTGTCTGGGGTGCTGAGGGTTTTGGCAGAGGGGTATTTAAGCATCATGGGGGGAAGTGTTAAGGGGTTGTTGGGGTCCAAGTCAGGCTTGTACTGTGGGGTGCTGGGAATCAGAGCAGTGCTGTGGTCTAGATGTGTCATGAGCATGTAGCTGGGCTGTCACTTGTCTCTAATTGGCTTAGATCATCCCACAAGAAGCTCAAAGCTCACTGACCCACCCTTTTTCTCTCGCTCTCTGTTTCTTTCTCTACCTCCTTCTCATTGTCTTTTGTTCCTCAGCCAGGCTAAGACAACTGATTCCACACGGTACTCTCCATTGGACTGTTTGATCTACAATCTCTCTCTCTTTCAAGCAGGCCTGTCACTTTCTCTGTTTGCATGTTTGTCCTGTTATGGGGCTAAATCTTGCAATGAGCATGCCACTAGACTGATGAGAGAGGAGGCAGAGGGCAGCTTGATCTAATCCTGATACGAGAGCTAATTGATCTGAATCCTGGGGTCATCATGGGGTCAATACATTCACTGATGATAACATGGCTCACCTCAAGGGAATGAACCAATTGCTGCAATTACACATGGCATTACACCTCATATCAATCCAAACAACAATACATATCCATCATCTCCACCATTATAGCTAAAGATGTATCCTTGCAAATCATTTGCCAGTGCTGCAATCAGTCAGCCATTCTGAATCCTGCCAGACTGGGTGTTCCTTCTTGGCAAGTGTAAGGATTTATGGTGTGCTGCAAGGGTTCAGGAAATGACCCTCTGGTGTGCATCCCTGATGGTGTTCTAATTGGATGGGGTGACCTTTCTTCAATGTAGTTCTGAAGCGGACTTGGTCCTTGTGGGTGGGAACAGATTAAAAAGCAGCAGGGATGGGCTGATTGATGTGTGCTGTGGTTGTGGTTGGGAATGGACAGTGACAGGTAGAGGGGACAGTAACATATGAGTCCACAGCTGTTGAATGGGAAGAGACTGATAGACTGATAGATGAGGGCTGGCTACAGCCTGGTAGACTGATTGTTACCTTCTGGTACATCACGTTGCAAAGACTACTATCATTGAGTGGTCAGGGAGGTTGAATGATTGGTTTTTGTGCATATCAGGTGTGTGTCTTATCAGATGGTAATAGCACCACTAACCCTAACACTTTGTACAACAGCAACATGAACAGCAAGTAAAAATAATGTTGGAAGTTGGTTCAGTAAACGTAGGTAGTGTGGAAATAATGTAAAACTTAAGTTCCTCAATTAATTAAATTGATCATGAGAAATTAGACATACCTCACTATACTGATTGAGTTCAATGCCTGATTGCATTGCATGTTTGTATCTTTGTAGTTAATCAGGTAAAAATGTTGCAGTGTCGAAAAAGAAAATGAAACCTCAGTTCAGGGTTCTAATAACATGGGGTACTGGGGGGTACTGGGGGGTACCGTACCCATTAATGAAGACTTGGTATCCCCCAAGAGGTCAATGCAACAAGTTGGGGGGTACTCAGCTGTAAATCCTAGACCATTTGTATGATTGAAGATATTCAAATGTTTCCTGAAAGTAGAAAAAAAGAGATTCTGCCCCTGTGTGGGACTTTATGGTATGCTCAGTATCACAGGCTGCAGCGGTTCACTTCCAGGCAAGATTTGGCATCGCAAATGTAGAGGTAGGAAGAGGACTGCAAAACCATGAATGGTTTATTGGCCTATTTACATAAACTGACCATATTTTTGAGAGGAAATGTCAAGAAAGAAAATTGGGCAAGAGCATTTGCTCATTTTACTTTTTTTAATTTTAAAGCCACGACAACAAAATAATTTCAGGCAGCCTAAATGAGGCTTAGGAGTAAAAGGGTTAAAAACGAGCAAGATAGTAGCTACTAGAAGGACTGTAAGACTTAGGTTCACTGAAGCTCTTGTCTGCACTGTACTGGAATGCATTTATGCACTGAAGGAAAAATTTTATTTTTTGTAATTTTTGTCGCACAGTACACCAGATTGATACATTCAACTTTAAAAGTGTCCAAAATTTTCCCCTATGTCATTGTATTATTCACACACACTGCCTTAGTTACAAGGTGGAAAAAAGTAGAAGTGAGTGGAGCAATGATCCACAATCAGGTGTAGATTTGTGAAGAAAACATCATGGAAAATGTTGATCACTAACTACACAGAAAAACCATGTTGTACTAACATTGTTACACTGTTGGCTTACAAGCCATTGGCCATCTTAGACAGGTAAACAAAGTAAACATTTTGGAACCCCATTTTTTAATTTATTAATTCCATTAATTAATTTTTTATTTATTAAATTGTTACCTCACAATCACCCTATTTTTTATTTCACACCTTTCTTAAGACTCAAGATATAATACTTATTATTATTATTATTATTATTATTATTATTATTATTATTATTATCCATAAAAATGTTACTAGTATATCCTTTAATATTTATTGCATCATAGGACATGCATGTCATTATCAAAATAGTACCCAACCTTTTTGTTATCATTTTGTGAATAAGAATTTTTGTGGTATAATGACAGCATGTAGCTGTATGTTTATACCATCTACTGTATGTTTATTCCTGATTTTGGCTGTTATTTTGCTCTGTATTAATGTGTAGCACTGTCCTGGTGCTCACAAAGCTCCAAGCATATATTTATTTATTTCTGTCAATATGAAATTTGCTCTGCTTTTCTTTGTAGCCAGAATGAGTTGAAGTGTGGTGAATGGGTTGTTTTGGTGCATTGACTGGTGGATCCTATTTCGACGGCGTATGAAGCTGGAACTAATTTCTGCATATTTATTTGGCTTGGTCTAAGCAAGCTAAGCACTTACCCTGCTTAATATTCCAGGGCTTGCTAACAGGAACAGCCTATTGGTGATAGCAAAGCAGCCTCATACAGCTTTTAGAAAGATTGTGAGTGGAAAAAAATTTGGAGCCTTGGAATGTCAAAATAATTTATTCCCTTGCAAATTAAGGGGCTAAAATTTGCTTTTCGTGCTGTCTATTGTTATTTTATGTCATTTAGTCCCACGCTAATATCTGTAAGCCATGCTGAAAAGCTGGGAGGAAATAATCCACTCAAAAATAGATACTACCACAAAATTGTTGTTAACTGGATCCATTGGTTTGTCAAAACCTTGCCTGCAGAGTTCACTTTTGTTATTAAATATTGATGGGTTGTCTCCCTGTGAATAAGTTGTTTGGTCTGTTTGATTCATTGTATGTACAATATGCACAGTCTGTGTGCTACAGCATGTACCTCTGATAGTTTTTTTCCTCTGCTTTGGTCAGGTTGAATCTAGTCTTCATATACCTCTTAGTGATATCGCCATCCAACAAAAGCTAGCCTCAGTTAAAACCCTTTATCTATATTCTTCCTGCATCTCATCCAACATGGACAGAAAAGGGTAAAAAGATAAAAGCCTATGAAAGGGAAAGAGGGCCTCATCTCTTCCCTACCAGACTTGACGTGCTTTTGTTGTGGACTGCATCTGAAAAGATCAGCTTTAACAACCTAACCGAATATCCATGAAAAGGTTTGTGAAGGGAGGGCCTCGAACCTTCTGCTGAACAGGTGTGTTTTATAGCACTGTATTTGTCCTTTGGCCGTTAATGCATTGTGTGTGTATGTGTGTATCTCTGCAACTGAAGCTCCACTGTAGCGGTGAGCCAGTCCCAGCAGGAGGGCTGCAGTCAACCTTGTGCCATGTGAAAGCTGCAGGGAGCAGGCTAACGAGGTGTCCAGGCAGCTGATGGCTTTGTCCTGCCGCATGTGAGCGGCGATGGCACAAAGCATGTCCTGCAGAGAGTCCTGTCTGTTCTTTGTGTCTGCCTCTCTCCTCTGCCCAGCACTTTGGGCTACAAAAGGAAGCCATGCGAAGCAGCATTGTGGCATCAGGTGGACGAGGCACTGTGCCTGTCCCTCATTTCCCTCCTCCCCATCCGTCTTCTCTCCAGACAGCAAAAAAGCATATACTTGAGTCTTGGATTGCTGTGAATATGTATCTGCTGCAGTTGGTAGGAATCCTGTTCATTTTTCTGCTGAAGCCTTGACAAATAACTATCATTTGATTGGATTCCTCTTCCTCTTCCCTTGTTGCATAGTTTTCTTTCCCTCTTCTTTTCTGCCACATTATGCAGTAGTGAGTGATGATCCAGACGGCAGGCAGTTCTCCGTCATGTGTTTGCTGCTTGTATTTGCTCAGTCTCCCATTTTCTTCTCTTTGCTCTCCTCCCTAATTTATGAACTGCTACACTTCAGTGCGCCTAGCACCTATTAAAACCAGCACATTGCCTGTGTTTGTCCTGGCCTTTCCTGCTCCACAGGAAGCTCATCTGGAGCCCCCACTAGTTAATGCCACTGCAGGGGGTGAGCCAGTAACATGGACACCTCGGTGGATCCTCTGCCCAGTGAAGGGAAAGGTTTGACGCTTCTTTTCAAAGGCCAAAGTCATTTGTCTTTGTTGTTTTCTGTCTCCCAGGGATTGTTTAGAGAGAAAAAGACAGCAAGAGAGATAACGAGTGCAAGGGAGTAAGAGCAAGCAAGAAAACATGCCTTTTTCTCAGGAATCTCTTTGTAGATTGTGTGATGTTTCGCATCTGGGCCCTTTTACTGAAAGCTGCACTTTGTTCTGCTGTTGTATGTTCAGGGGTTTCTGATCAGTCTTCTCTTCAATCATTTTCTCTCGAACAGCATATGTGGATTGTCTGATCTTAGCAGTTTAGAATAGTAAGTACAATATAAGAGCACATTCAGAGGCAATGCAGTTTATATATTTAGGTTGCAATGCTCTCAATGCTGTAAATCAAACTTTGCCAACTCCATGGGTGTATACAGCCCTGTAAATCTACTATCAATATTTAATCAACTGGACAGCCGGTCTGTATAATGGTCTTAGGACTTATGGTACCTCAGAACAAAGACTCTGAGCTTTGATCCTTTAACCTGTGTTACAGCCTTCTCGAATGGCCAGAGATGCTGTGATTGCTTTGGTGAGTCAGCATCATGAGCTGGATATCCGTATGGAAGCTCAGTCATGGAGAAACAGACACCATCTCTAACAAAGAATCCTCACTGTAGGCATCAAACAGCATACCCACATTCACAGCACAGCATCAATGCAATGTTTTATATGTGTATACCACTTGCTGAGCTCAACCACAGTGTTTCCATATTGTTTTAGTAATCGGATTTAGAACAGATGAACACGGGCAGACAACCAAGAGAGAACCGCAAAAATCACAGAAAGGTTAGGTTGGAATCCCAAAGGACTACAAATCCCCTCTCTGAAATCTTATTGTTTGGAAACCATGAAACCGGATTCCTCTAACAAGTCTCTGATCAGTGGAGACTCGACCCAAAGGACTCAATTAGACCAGAACGGCCCTTTCTGACCAGACCTTTATTTTGCCTCCTTCCTTCTCCCAGCATGCTGCTACCACTGCAGTGGAGCTGCCTAATGCTCCAGACTAGAAGCCCGGCCATGCAGCACTGTGAGCAATCACATCACTCAGCCTTTGCCTCTCTTATTACACACCAAGTCCGTAAATCCACACTGGGATGTGTGTCTGCATGTATGTGTATGTTGCTTCCCAGTAAACCTGTGGCACTCCCTTTGACTTAGTGTTTTAATTGGCAGCGCGAGAACTGTTAGACGTATATTTAAAACACTGGCACAAAATAGCAGTTACTGAAACATCCCTGCAGTTGGAGGCAGCAATCCAGAATTTAATTTCAGTCATTTTGCCCTCCTTCACTTATGATTAGAGTGAATTATGATAATTTCTTGATTATGGTTTGGCCCCTGCCTGTGAGCCTGAGGACACTCCTTGTCTGAGCTCAACAGAAGATGGCAATGGGGAGCATGTGCAACCCACTGGGTCTGCCGTTTCAAACACTTCCTTTCAGATGCCCTAAAAACGAGCTGTACATTGTGTTGCATGTTTGTTTTTCTCCTGCAGTTGCTGCTGCAGGTACATTTTTTAAGTATTTGACTCATCATCTGTGATTCAACATCAGATTTGTGTAGGTTGCCTATAAAGGTATCAACAAAGTATGAGATGAAAGGGGCAGATGAAAGATGAGACACAAGACATAGCTTGGCTGCTATTACAAGTGCAGGAGTCATTGTGTTTATGATAATGAGTGAGTGTATGTGTGAAAGAGAGAAGCATCAGCAGTCAGATCCACAGTCTCCATAACCTCGCCTCCCTTATCTGGAAACTCAATACCACATCACTGATTCACATTCAATCAGTTATTCTGATAATACAAGCTGGGTCGTCCACATTGCTTTCTTCATGCGAAAGTCAATTAGAGCTTCATTTAAAAAGCAAAATTAGTTGTTATAGATTTAATAAGTGACCTGGGCCGTGGTGGACTGGGCAGAGCCTGGTAGAAAGTGGTTGGAGGTCCATGGGGAAATGAGTACCCCCTCACTAAAGCCCACTGGTAATGACTTCTGTTTAGTCTTGATAATGTCTATTAATTAGTTAATCAAAGACAATGGCCCTCTACATACACCTCCCACCTTAGCAGCTTCTATCTGCTTCATTGAACAACAGCTCAGAGTGTAAAGCCTTGAAATTCCCATTCACTTTCATCACTGGCAGACACACCTGGTTGGGTTTGGTGTATGCCTGCAGCAAGATGTACAACACATTAATTTGCTGAATTAATGTTAATGGGTGCATGAACAAAAAATATTCAATGATCTGTTTTATTAGAGGATAATAAAATATTATAAAAGTAATGCACTTCATCCCATGTGAGGTGTCCACACTGGTCAGAAGGTTGATATAAATACCTTCTGGGCTGGACAGGCCGGAAAAACAGAGCATTGACAAAGTGTCTCAGCACCTCTTGGAGCTGCCATCATTGGGTGAGTAATACTCTGTTTTCTCCATAATCAATTAGTAAGCCTTCATTAGCAGGGCCATTCATTATGTTGGCGTGTCAGGGACAGGACATGGTGCATGGTCGCCCCTGGAATGGGCACGTCATTCGGCGCTGATACATGACGTGGCTCTCACAATCGTTCTTGCATCTAAAGAGGACGCAGCCATTACTCTGTTGCACAGCCAAGCAAGCAACGCTGTGAGTGGCCAAATCAACATTACTTTGTTGTTCTACATCCAGCCAAGTAAGCATTATTCATTTAAGTTGCACAGCTAAGTTAATATTATTCAGTGCTTTTACCTAACTAAATATTCATTACACTTTATTGTTGAAACCATTTGAGCTCATTTGTTTTTTGTCTTGGATAACATATTTGGGAGCTGGATGCCTGCTGTACATATTTGGGGATTTTTAGAATGAAAAAGTGTGAGCAGCCCAGCTGTTGGTTTTCAGCTTGAGCTGCATAGTAAAACATCCTAAACATATCCCAATTACTCTGGTTTCTCACATCCCTTTTAATATTACAGTAGCTTCTAAGCTGCACTACAAATCATTAATGTAAAACAGATGTTAGACACACTCCCTTGTGTAACTACTCTCATCGCTGCAGTCTGTACTACCGCAGCATCAAATACATACGTTGGGGGGGGCAGTGTTAAAGATGCCCACAGCACATGGTGTGAGTCCCCTCTTCGTGTGTAATGGCCTGTGCTATAGAATTATGATGAGGGGCAGACAGAGATTAAAGGAGTAAGATATTGAATGGCCCTATGATGGATGAGAGCTGTTTGTGGATCAATTAAACAATAAGAAATTAATTCTGCCAGCGACATGCTCATTAAGAAACTGGTGAATGGAAGGCAATGGCAAGAAAAAAAATGTGCTACTGCTACTTTATTAATTTTGTCCATTTTTATCTCCACCAGGCGTAAGCCTGGATGGATCATGTGTTTGGTTGCGTGAGTCCATGTGTCTATCTGTCCACAGCTAATCTGGCATAAAGCTGGACCCATCGACCTAATATTTGTTCACATATATGACTATAAGATCAAGGGACCTTGCTTGGATGTGGTGATTTTCATTTTTTCTGTTCTCACTCCTCTTAACCAGTCAATAGGAACCACAAGTGATTAGCAACAGCTTCACGTATGCCCTCATACTCCTGGCAGAGATCTGCACTTTACTGAGTACTTCCTTGTAGTTTTCAGTCGAAAATTTCTAGACTTCAGAAAAATATAGGTAATTCATTTAAGACTTGAATTTTATACAGACTGTTTTATATTTTACCATCACTGAACGTGATTTTATGTGTGTATATATATATATATATATATATATATATATATATATATATATATATATATATATAAAAAAAACACTCTC
>JAQLOL010000024.1:22647592-22659798 GCA_029783665.1 Naso thynnoides | reverse complement strand
TTTTTTGTGTGTTTATATATATATATATATATATATATATATATATATATATATATATATATACAATGTACACTCACAGTAGGTCACTGAGTGTTTGACAAGCGGTGTGTATGTTAAATGCATGTTTGCATGCTGCAACATTCCCGATCCTCCTTTATGTTTACAACACAGCTGACCTTGTTTAAAGGCCACAGCTAAAAGCTTTTTTCTTCTTTCTCCCATTGAAAAGAAGCCGCTATCAACCTTGAGCTCTTCAGCGTGCTTGTGTCTTTGTGTTGGCCACTGCAGCTAGATTTGGCTAAGCAGGGAAACAGAGGACAGTCAACTAATTACGGGAGCAGTTCGTATCAAAGGGCCGCTGAGCGCTGCAGATACAGGAGCCAACAGATGTGAGTAACAGCTGCCATGTTGAGTGTCAACCTTCTCGGTGCTGTCAGTCTACATTTGCCCTGTGCACGAGCAAATAATGTGTTGTCTTAATTCATTTGCCTCCGATTGCAACAGCCGGCGCGTAATGGATTCTAATATTATACATGATCCGGTTCCAGCGTGCAATTAGTTTGTAGCTCCACCTATTAACACTTACATATTAATGGCATCTCCCAGAGTTTGCTGAATGATGGTTGTGGGCCTACTCATTGTAGGAGTGGGGCACACCAATTGGCAGGCACCGGTCGTTGGGGACCCATCGGTCTGCCTGCCAATGCATTCACTATGGAACTTCTGTGGCACTGTGGCAGAGCCAACATACAGCCCCCCTCAACCCCCATGGGGAAGGCTATCCTGATGCGCTGGCTCAGGGGGTGAGCACACAGACGGACAGGCGGGGCTTGTTGCCAAGCTGGGCCAGACCCGCTCAGTGCGCAGTCTGTCTGTGTGTGCACATTTCTGCTTGGGGGGTTTAATGTGGATGGAGTGCTAAATGGAAGTTGAGAGAATGGTGTAGGGGTGTGGCTGCTAAGTGAGAGTGGTCGAGGGTGCACTCTGTACAGATGGGGGGATGAAACGTTTGCTTGCTGAGCAGATGTTTTAGTTGTGTATGTTTGTCTAGGGGGTGTGACATGGACAGTGAAGGGCAGTCAGGGGACCACAGAGAGGGCATTTCCGTTCAGTCTGCTGCTCTTCTGAGACTACTAATCCAGAAATTTTAAAGGTGTAGCTGGAAACTTGAGATCTTGATGTGAACTCTGCCCTCTGTCAATCGCCAGGTTCTTTTGAGCAAACTCTTCCCTTTCCTAGAAATACTCCCGTCTTTACTCTAATCAGGTGACTTGAAACATCTGCCTCGTTAATGCAGGTCTATGCTAATTTGGCCATTTGGTCAACAGGCCACTTGGTAGTTATAAAGGCATTGATTATGTACATGCATTATAGACCTCTCCTTTTCCTCTAGCCTCTATCAGTCAGCCTGCAGCGGTGCACTATTCTCTGGCGCAGAGCGAAAAACAGATTGGAGTTTTCATTAAGGCAGAATACTGTCAGATTCTTGACAGCTTTTGATGTGGACATATGCTCTGATACAGTGGAAACAAACCCCAAGATCAAGCCTAAAAATCTCTCCCTCTCATCTGTTTCACTCCTTTTCCTTCATCCTCGTGCACTGTATTTCTATCTCCATTAATACTTCACCTGTAGTCAAGGAGAAGTGCTCTGGTGCTTGCTTGGAGCTGTTTTTCATATTTGGTGGAGCTTTTTTATAATTGGCGGATAGAGACGGGTCTTTGAGTATGGATCATGGCTGTGTAATGACTCTCTGTGTGCATGGGTGTGAGTGCAGGGTGTAGACCAGCGCTGAATGGGAATGAGATGAATGCTGGGTGGAAATGAATTTCTAAAGGCCATGGTGCTTCATCACGGGCCCAGCACTGCCCGTCCCACTCCTGCCTGAATAACACCAGAATTATCACTCAGAGGGAGGAGAGAGACCGATGAATACCTCCAGCTACTACACCCTGGGGACTGGGGTACCCTCCGCCCCTCCCTGTCTCTTTCTCTGCAATACACACACACACGTACATATGATTTTACCGCACACTCACACAGGTAGAGATCGGAAAGGGGGGGGTGCAACATTATGCACTAATGGTGTGCTCCATTAATCATACAATGATGAAGGCCATTTCCTTTATTTAATTGGCTGCCAGTATCTCAGTGTCTTTGTTGCATGTCATTTCAGTCTTTCACTGGCAATATGCTTGTGTGAGCTCCACTCTTTCAGCTGGCAGAGTGCACTATGAGGGTATGGCTGAGAGCTCTAGAGACACATCAAACAAGTGTCTTTTGTATCTGTTCGTAGCATATCGCTAATAGAATGAATAATATTGGGAAAACAAACCTTTATTTCTGTCATGCAGTATTTCCACACAATGAACAAGTATTGAGTTAGTCTCTAGTTATTTTATTTGTTTGAGCATGCAGTTGCAGATTATTGTTTTTTTCTCAGTTAATCAACAAGTATCATTTGGTAAGCATCCAACAACTCAGGGAGCTATATTTGTTAAATGCCATTTAACGATTAAATCATAAAACTTTATTAGCTAGCAGAGCGATAAAAGAAACTGTCTAGATGAAAATATTATTCTAGAAACTAAAAATGTAGGCTACTGTTTAGTTAGGCTGCAGTTGTCATAGTTGTTAAATGTTATTAATTACAAATGGTAGGTGGACAAAAAGGGAAAAGGTCCATTGTGTCTACAGTGTGGAGGGTTGCTGTACTATAAATATGCAAGTATTATTAGGAGATATGTAGCAGTGATTGCTTACTTGAGTCTATAAATTGGAAAGGGTTAACTGAAGGGCTAAGCTCCACCCACACACAAAAACATATTCCCACAAAAGGGCAAATTTAACAAATGTTAACCAAACATTTTAACCAAATGTTATTTAATAGGTATTTAGAAAACTTTAAGATGACGTTTCTTACTTGTTGCACACAAAAATTCATTTTTGTGCACAAGTACAAACCAACTGAGCACTCTAGGCTTTATATTGTTTGTACACCACAGGAAATAGCGGAAATTTGTGAGTCAGTGAATAAATTTTTCTTGGCCGGTGGGGGACATTTTTAACCACAGGTGACCAATGAAAAGAGCAGCATGCTAATTTAAATGATAGTATTGGTGATACACTAACAGCAATTGGAGATATTTTTTGATCCAGTTTAACATTTTGCATTGTAAGTCTATGAAAGGCATTTTTGTCTGTCAGTGGTGTGAACAAACAGAATTGCCTGCTTGAAAACCCACTGTGGGCACGATGGTACAAGCTGATTTTCCCACAGTGGGAGATACTGCATTGATCTGAATTTTGATGCTCTGATTTCAACTCTGAAAGAATGGTAATTACGTTACTTTGTAGATTGTGTTGTGCTAACTTTTCTCACTGCGTACCCAGCATAACCACAGAAAACAACAACTACAAAATGTTTTTTCTAGGCCACACTTATTAAGTCAAAATTGGATATGCAAAAAAAGTTAAGGTTGTCGCTCATGTTGATTTCTAAAACATAGTCTCTGCTCTGGCTTTTGTGTTGCTCCTAATTAGACAAGACAGTTCCCACAAAGCAATAATAAGGGAAGGAAAAACATAGAGCATGCAATTATGTACTGCTTATGAAGGCCTTTTTCATTCAACAAACACTTTGTAGAAGCCATATTCAGGCATATCTATTATCATAATGCGTACTGTCTGTTTGCAGTGTGGAGAGGGGAGCATGAGAAGCAGAATGCTGCAGTTGGCTTGTTTTGCTCTTTGAAGGCTGAAGAAGGGCATGGCAATATTTACTGAGAGACTGCCCCCCCCTCCTCGGTCCCACCCTGCTTGGTTGGCGTTTGAGCTTCACAGCCGGGGGATGTGTTTTGCACCAGTACATCTCTTCTCCCTCCCCCTCCCCCTCAATCCCCCTCCTGCAAGCCCTCTACGGACATGCTGCACAGGGACACCCACTTCCTCATTAAAAAACCAACAGCCATTAATGTTAGATGAGGGCAAGAGGAGCTGGAGGAGGGAGAGCGAGGAGAAAGAGGGAGGTGTTTTCCCCTTGATCGACTCCTAAGGATGCATGATGAATCCTCACAGACACACAGGCCGACATGCTGAGAAAGGGGAGGAGATGAGAGGCTGCAGACATTTTTACCAGAGACAGACTGACTGACAGACACAATCGAGGTCGTATAAAATGGCTGCAGCGTCTCATAGAGACACACAATCTGACATACTGATAAATGGATCAGAGATTACAGCAGAAGAACTGTGAATCGTAAGATTTTTATATCATTGCAGGAAGCTTGTGTTTAATATTGGTTTTGTTAAAAAAAATGTCTATCTTCTTGTCTTCTTCTGAATGAATATGAAAGCAGCAAGTGCCCTGTATAGATGGACTATTAATTCCCAATAAGCCCCCGCTGTGAGTTCTTAAATTGGTAGGCTCCCTGGAGTGGAAGGAAAATGACGGAGAGAGGAGGGGTAGCACCATCTCAGCCATTAATCTGGGGTCAGACCGATGAGGCTTAGAGCTTAACATAAACAAACATGCACACGCGCACCCCATTATAACACACAATTCACAAATATCTGCCATTGCTATGATTTGTTTGGTGTAAGAAAGCTGACGGCTCTTCACACTCCTAGCAATCCAAGACTGTAATAATCAATTCCCTCTGGCCATCGATCAATCTGCTGAGACCCTCCACTCGATTCTACATCTACCTTTTCGATCGTGATAGACAGTTCCGTCCAGAGAATCAATCCCATCAATTCTCGAACAGACCCCAGCTGCACAGTGTGTAAGGACTTGGGCACACATGCTCAGATTTTAAATGTTAGAGCATATTTCTGTATTTGCATGTCAGTAGTTTCTGTGTGTCATTCTGATTTTCCGTTGCCTCTGCCAGGAGGATCATCTTTGTGCGTCTGTTTGTTGTGTGTGGGAGGAAATTGGGGTCATTGTTATTTCACTGTCTTTAAGAGAACGTCCAGGAAGAAGCAAAGATTACAGCCCAAAGCAACGTGGGTGTATGCTTCAGAGTGTGTATAGTTGTGTTGTATCGGTGCGTCTGCTGTAAATGTGTGCAAGCGTTCCTGTTTTCTTTCCACATATTCATCCAGTATCATTGGGGTTTGCATGGAGAGTTCCAGAGCCCTGATGAGAAGGGGGGGCCGTGGCTGCAGAGCTGCAGCCCTATAGCAGTGGCTGGTCTGTGGGGAGTGTACTGTGTGTGTGCATGACTGCAGGCCCTGTCTGTGTGCATAGAGCTGGGGGAGACAGAGACGGAGAGAGCGGGCAACCAGAGCTAGCTGGCTGGGTAATGAATTTACTCCTGCGGCACTCTTTAAAGCATAATTACACTCATCAAAGCCAGGAAGGCCTGTCTCGCCCACTGACTCCTAGCTAAAACAAAGGCAGAGCAAAAACACCACAGCTTCGTTCTCTTTCCATATTACCATACCACAGTTACCACTGCAAACCACAGAATCATTTTTTATGTCTTTTTCTGTCTTTAGCCAGAGCACCAACCATAAGTCAGATTTCTCTGTGCAGAAATCACTGACTAACAATTTGTGGCAAAAGAGCATAAATACTGCAGAGTTAAGTTTAACCAATTTATTTCCATAAGTCCTGTCTTTTTGTCCTTTCAGCTTTTCTCTATCAATCCCTTAGGCATCACCGCTCATTTCATCTATCGTTTGATTAAAGTTTAAGTTTTACCTCTGTGTTAGATAACCGGCTCCTGCTGTCCCCCCTTTGATTCTGTTCTCAAATTCAACCCCACGTTCCTCTCACTATCTCTGTCCGCCCCCAGTGTCTCCCCTTGATCCCCCTCCTTCACCTCCAATTTCTGTGAGAAAAGGTCAAGGTTGTGTGCGAGCATTTGGTTGTGTGTCCAGGCACACACAGGGTATGTGTGTTAAACATACAGAGAGAAACCCAGTTACACCTGTTCTGCTCTGGAGACGAGTGAGGGGGAAGAGACAAGTAACCAGCACTCAGCTCTAAGACTGGGATACAGAGGATCACTGCTGGGCCCAAATTAATTCACACAGGCACACACACACACACGTGCGCACATACACATGAAGTCTCACACATGTGCAGAGTACCGACTTTTAATTACTTCCTCTTTTTTTGCAATTTTCTAATGAGATTCAATTAGTGCTAAAATAATTGTATTGAATCCATAACTGTGCTGGAGTAATGGACTCTGCTGGTGCATCTTGGTGTCACTGACACACATATTGCAACTTATCATGATAATGACTACCAGTCCTAGTAAAGATCAGCCCGCAAAAATTTGCCAGAGGACAGATGTGGCTGACAACTGTGGGCATACCGTGATTACACCCCTTCAGATGAGTGTGTCTCTCAGAAGTCATACTTCTGTCGAACATGGAGCAAAACAACCACCGCTTTGATCAGTAGACACACTTGAGATAGCCTGCATTTAGCTCATGATTTAAGCCATCGTAATTTAACATCATAAAACTTGACATCTGCAGAGTGAGAAGCTCATTTTGGGCCTCTTGATCCTACACTTGATGAGAAAAACGTATTAGAGTGATGGTGTCATGGTCACACAGTGCATGACAATAAAATTGTTTGTATGAATTACATGTAGTTTATAGGGAAGAGAGAGAGGGCAATGAAATTATTGTGTGTGCTTTTGTTTTGTGTGTTTGTGCAGGCTGTGTTTAGTGTAATTACTGCAGCCCTCTGCTTGGTGAAGTGATTTACACATTGTTTTTCTCCACCAGGGTTTTTGGTAAATTTGAGATAAGCACTCTCTCTCCTCTCTCCCACCCTCAGTCTCACTCAATCTTCTCTCCAACTCAACATAATAAACAGTTTCAATGTTTTGTTTTGCTCTGCGAGGCCTTTGTGTCTCTTGAGGATTTATCATCTGCCCACAGTATTTTAGGGGTCTTAATCTCCAACCATTTGATTACTAGCAGCTAATTAAACAGAGAGGATGCCAAGCAGGTGACAGAGGGATGGAACAGGGAGGTGGCATCGGTGCATGTCTGGAGGCCGGGGTTTCTCTCTTGTACTCTGCTCTGCTTGGCACAGTCTGTACAACTTGTCCAAATATGCTTTATTTGCATATTAAAACTTTGATTCTATACATTCTTTTCATGCAGTACAGTAAATCATAGATCTGGATACAGAGTTAAGTTGTTTTTCTTCTTGGTTAAAAAGACCAAGTTTTTATTTTGCTTCCCTCTTGCTACTGGACTGCCTGAAGCCAGTAATAGGGAGGGGTGCTGGATTTCAAGGCTCTGCGGTTGGGAATAAGGAACTGCTGAGTTCAGCATCCAAAAGCCATATTAGTAAGAGGGAAAAGATTGCAGTCAAATAAAAAAAAAATACTGATGTGTTTATTTTTGTTCTTCATGAACTTTTTAAAAATGTTTTGTCTTGTTTTATCGCTTACAAGGCCCCCTGTGCCTTATGAATTTTTAGCAGCAGGTACAGTTGTTTAGCTGTGAATCTATTTGGTGTGACACTTTCACCACCCACAAGGTTACTTAAACAGAAGAGTAAAATGATGGCGCAGAGATATTAAGGGGACAAGGATAAATGTCACAGATGACAATGAGTTTGTCACAGCAGAGATATGCCCTTTTCCCCAGTCCCTCAGCAGAGATGCTCTCTTCACAGGTCTCAATCCCTTGTCAAGTGGTTAAACCTGCACATCCATATGCATGCTGCTACACATGAAACAGCGTGCATCTGCTTGTCATGCCCTAGTAGGATGCCCTAGTAGACAGGCAGACAGGATGTCCTTAGCCCCAAGGCCAGTGAGACAACACAGGATCTGCTGACCGGGAGAAAGGGGCCACCAAGATCCTGGGGGCAGACTGATGCACTGCTGCGACTGTGAATGAACTGATGTATCTAGTTGACAAAGTAGACTCTGTCAGCATATCATGAGAGTGATATTCAAACTGACTTTTTTTTGGCAGTTTACACATTTTTACTGAGGGGGTTAAAATTGTGGTAGCTCTTGAGGTAAGCCATCGAAAAGGTCGATTTCTTATTCCTTAATTATAACCTCTGAGAGGGCAAAGAGAATATCTTAATGCTTTAATTATAGTTATTTAAACAGATCTTGCCTAACCTAAGAAGACATAGCAAACTGTACCTTCTTAATTAAGCATTTATTGAGGTTAAGTGTAAGCAAAAAACTTTACAATGAATTACTGGTGACACTTTCTATGAAGCCAGTCTCTATATTGTATTATAACGCATTATAAACATATGCACATCATAACACATTTATACATTATACGTGGTTATGATTAAGGTTGCAGTTAACCCTAACCTTGCCTATAACTATGATAATGCAGCACCATAGACACATTATGAAGTACTTTGTGTTCATTACGCATTTTAGATGGATGATTCAGGTAAAATGTTACTAAATTATTCTCTGTTCTGTTTTATTTCTTTTATCATTAGAACCTAATAGTTTTTGTGTTTGTTTTTACTCTGCAACCATGTTGCTGTCCTTTGTTGAAATCTGTCGCATCTACCAATATTTCATCTCCAGTTACGCACAACCAGAATCATTTGTCAGAACTGAGAATGGTATCCATTAACTTTGTAACAAAGTGGGATATCTTTTGAAAAGGTTGATTTATTGACTCATGGTGCAATCTTTTAAATATATGTATAATTTGGGCAAATAGCTTCTTTTTAAATTATGTTTTTGTATATTTCTTTATTGCTGCCCTAGATAATAAAACCCAGTATCTCAAATATAGAGTGCCACCAGCAACACCTAATTAATCTTAATTGCTTTGAAACAAGCCAGCTTGCAGAATCGCCTCGTTTTTCTAAACGACTCTTCCCTCAACAATATTGCATACAACCATTTTTCCCCCTGTCTTCCCTGGCGTGATGAAATGCGCTTTTCCTCGCTATCTATCCCTTATCCACTCTGTTCCGCCACACACTCTTCTCTCCGGCTGAGGAAAAGCTTTCGGAGGCTGCCAGAGCAGACCCGTCATCTGCTGGCAGTCTATTTGCTGTTGTTGGTGGAGGATGAGTAATGGCGGCACCACTGTCCTTATCACCAGTCCACACACCTGCACTCCTCCCTGCACCACACACTTAATTGCCCCTACGCACCCCCACCCCTGCTTCGGGGCCTGATATCTGCTTATGCCTCACATTCCTGGATAGAGGCCTTATGTCCGTTAGTGCCATGGCTGCATGAAATTTATAGCTTTTCTATGAAAGCCAGGAATCAACATTTTGGGCTTGGTGGGGAAGAGAATGCTGTCATCTTGGTCAACTAGCGAGGAGGGTCTTGTTTATTGGGAACAGGGAGAGGGCAGTGTTATTCTCCTTTGCAGTGAAAATGCTGAAGAATTGGAGTGGTGACATTTGCCTATGGTTTCCAGCACTGATAGATCCTTAGTGCTCCTGGTTAAAGCTGGCATACCACTGCAAAAAGCAATGAGGGAGAGGGGCCATAAAACAAATAAAAACAGAAAACATGGAAGAACATTGAAGTGATGTCCAGACAGAGCCAGACAGACGGTCCCAGAGTGTGGGTCACAACAAGGTGCATGCAAATAAATCAATGGGCCGTCGTGCATGTATCATGAAAGGCATGGTTTCTCTTCTCAATCTCATTCTTACCTTTCCCTTTGCTGATATGAACACAAGCTTTATATTGGGAAACAGCCAAGCAGATAAATAGAAATTAATTATTTAAACTTTATGGACAGTAAGCTTTTAAAGACTATTTTTATAGAATGAAGCCTTAAGAACTGTTTCCACCTTTGGCTCCTCTTAATGCAGGCTAGACAATCCAGAATCAAGTTTAGAAATAACATTTTTAATTTTACAGTTCTATGACATCGTTACTAAAATCTCGTTTTTTGTTGGGTTTTTTTTTGCTTGTCCCACGTACAAAGTTGCAAAATATGCCCCATTATGCAGTGTTTAGAAACTGTTATCTTGTTCTGGAGTAGAATGTTGCAAGTGAGGGCTCAATGAAGGAGAATGTGTCCCAAGGATTGCTCCTTGTGACTTAGTGCAATATCGAATTAAATTTCCTCTCTGGATTGAATGTCAGGAAGGAAGATGGTTGTGATGTCCAGTCATTTGAAGACCTCAGCTAATATTACTCTGATATATGTGTTTCTTTATGTGGCAGGTGCAAGACAGACAATCAGGAACTTCTTGTAGGTTTTTGTTGAGATCTTTCCTTTCAAGGCAACATCACCCCGGAGTGTTCCCGGTCCCACTCATCCTTTGACAGGCACGTAATAGAGTTGTCTCTCAGTCAAGGGAGAGCAGTAGACTGGCCCTAGTCCATCCTCGAGGACTTGTGAAAGAACTCTTCCTCAGGAGACTATGATTGTATGAGATTGTGTTTATGTGCATTCTGTCTTTCACAAAGTAGAGAATGGGGATGGGGGTATTGGCTTGGTTGAGCATTTGTCTGTCCTGATAAATACACTTAAAAATGTATAGTGAAATGACAGAAGTTGGGGGAAATTAATATCAGTGCTCAGTCTTCGTTCATTTCTTTTCTTTTTCTGTCCTCTGAGGGTCATAACACAAAGAAGGTGGAGTAAAAACCGAAGACATGCAAAGCAATCCTGCGTATGAGATTGATTGCAGACAGTTCATTCAAGCGAGCTGCATTCTCAAATAGGAACAATCGCAGCAGCGCCTGCAGCTCTGGTCTGTAAAAAGCAGCAGCAACAGCCCAGTTTTCCTTTGAAGGTATCCATCCTCCTCTAAACAATGCCCCAGAGACCCCCTCCATTACGGCTCCAGCTGGAGACAGTAGCAGCCACAGTTACACTCTTGTCCTGCCACCAGCCTTTCAGGTCAGGAGGGTGCTAAGAGGTTCCTATTGGCAACCCACCCTTCCCCGGTGATAAATATCCAGGAGCTCACTGGATGACACCAAATTTTTCATCATTAATCCTGCCTATTATGGGGCTGTTTCCCCGGCATTGATCCCCAGTCCAGTCCAGCTGACGCAGCCCGCAGGGTGGAGGTGGGGGGGGCACTGGGTGAACTGGGACGTCGCCAGGCTACCCAGTCAAGTGCAGAGTGGGAAAGCTAGGATAAACACAGATGTGAAGCGTTCTAATCACTGTATACTGTATGTTTAAACATACACACATATAAACCCAAATATAAACAGTTAATACAAATATGCACACACACGTATAAATACAAGATGTTGTGTCGCATGAAACCAGATTCTGCGAGTAATAGTATGCCGAGAATCAAGGCCAGATGTCCAGGTGTGTGCTGATAGTACAGCCTTAATTACATTTGCATGCTGAGACACAGTTGCTCCCCATTACATTTTATAAACACACATAGTGTACACACACACAGAGGCGAGTCCAGGGGGGGGGCAATGCACAGGCAGTGTCTTAATTTCATTCCCCACTTTTCCTCGATTTGCTCTCCTTTACCCCTCCTGGCTGGCCCGATTGAGATTGGCCTGCTGTTGCGCACTCCCAGTATTCCAGAAAATGAGACAGACCGAATACATTACATCCCACTGGGGAGAGACGTAGAGTAGAGAGATTTACTTTCTTTGTGCAAATGATACCAAATCAGGGAAAGAAAGGTCTGTCAGCTGTGAAATTACTGATCATCCGGGTCTTTCTCTTTCCTGCTCAGAGATAGAGACTCTTGGAGACCTTTAGAGAAGAGCAATAGAGTGGAGAAAAGGATGGGAAGGTATTTGGCTCAGCATGTGTTCCCTGTGTCCCATCTTCCTCTTCTCTGTCATCATTTGTTGAGGACAATCTCGCCAAGGCTGATTGTGTGTCCACCTTGTTTGAGGCAGGCACAGAGATTTTCTCAGGGCCACATGGAGGCAGTAACAATGGTGTCTGCTGAGTGTCACACCACTTTAAATATGTCTCTTCCCTTTTGGTGCACGGACGACGGCTTTTTGATAGCTGATAAAATATTGTTGCCACTTTCTACCTTTATTAATTAGCCTTTACCTTTGAACTATAACACCAGTATGCAGAGATGATAAAAGGCCTCGTTTGTGGAGTGAAACCCACCTCGGTCAGGGTGGTGTGGTGGTGGTGCAGTTGCGTCAAGGTGGGGGGGGGGCGTCAGATGGACGAGGTAATTACTCGGATCATTGAGCATGAAGGTGGGGCCGTGGACCACTGTCATCACTGGGCTAACAGCTGGAGGCTAAAGCCCCTTC
>JAQLOL010000024.1:22629067-22643729 GCA_029783665.1 Naso thynnoides | reverse complement strand
AAAAGGCAAGAAACACAACACTATTCTTCATGGTTTTGTATTCAAGTATCTTTAGTCCTTACCAAGTTTGAAACTCGCAAATAGTCAGGTTAGCTGCATGAATTGTCTTGACTGCAAATTCAACAGTGTTTTAAAGTAGTCAATGAGGTGGATAAGGGGTTAAAAAAGCTGCTGTCAGGCCTCCCCTTTGTCCTCCTCACACAGCAATGCCATGTGAAGTTATTGGGGTCCACCATGATCTGATAGAAAGGGGGATGGGGTCAGGTAATCCACTGGCCTGCCTGCAAACACTCTTTCATGCTAGACTGCCTTTCAATAAATAAGAAATGTTGTCTCCCCCACCAATATAATATTAACCTGATCTCATCCACGGAGAGTGTGGGGTGTATCTCCTGGGTTTGGGGCAGCAGAAAGGCCTCCGGGCCACACTGCTAATGGATACACACGTACACAGTGTTTGAGGATTAGACGAAAGCCCATCATGGGGGAATATAGCCTGTAGAGGTAGAGGGGGGTTGTGGAAAGTAAAGGCATCTAATTTCCAGCCATTCCATCATTTGGTCACCTCTGTTTTTACCTAGGGGCCAAAGTGTTCACAATGCATAATCAAGACTAATAAGATACAAATAGAAATACAAACAACTCAGACAGAAGAGGGCTGATTAAAATGACATGTCTTTGTAGATTCAAAAGGACATACTTGGCCACAGAGAGGTGAAACTGAGTAGTGGAACAAGCTGGAGGGATATTGCAGCTCTCAGCAGTGGCTTCATGCTGTGTTTAACTTTGAATCCCTCTCACTTCTTCTCACCCTAAATTCACTTTTCTCTGGGAGACAATCTATTGGTCACAGTCTGGGAGTAAAGCAGCACAGCCTAGGTCGCAGAGGATGAGAGCCATCCCAAACACCTCCTGCTAGCCTCAGTCTCAGTCAAGTCTGTGCCAAATACTCAACATCCTAATTTAGCTGATTCAAATCATTATGAGGATTATACAAGATAAAATATTATTCTGGAGACACAAAGAGTAATTGCTAATGGTGGCTTTAGAATGGCCTCGTTCTTGAAATGAGAATGAGGCTGACAGAGAATATTTCAAGTCTTTATCTTGAGCTTTCATTAATGCCAGTTTAATGGAAAGGATGCTCAGAGAGGAATGTTAATTATCGCCATTCATTTTTCACAGAACAGAAAGCCGAGGATGGCTCCACTGGAACAAAGATGATTCATACTTCTTGTTCTCCTAACCTGCGCTTGTGTGCAGAGAGCACCTATCTGTCTTGTTACATGCCAATAATATCGCCCACAATCGGCTGCTCATAGGAATCCATGTTCTTATTTTTAGTGAAGAGCACAAGTACAGGTAGCTTTTTATTCCTGCAGTCAATCAGCAGTCATGTACAATATTGATCTCCTGTGTGAGGAGAGAGACTACATAATCTTAACCATGCATCTTTTATGTATATCTCCACTGGGTTCTGGTATATAAGAAAATCTGTCTGGAAGGCTGAGTTTGTGATTTGGTCTGTAGAGGAATGCAGATGCAGTGGTGAATGCAGAGTGGATGCACCATTGTTCACTGTGTGGAACTCGTCTATAATTTACAGGGTCTCCACCCCTCTCTGTCACTAATGGATGGGGGTGTCTACCAGGAGACTGAGCGGGGCACTGAGATAGGCTGGAGGATTGACTCTTGAAGACCCCCCTCCACCACTGCAGCAGATAAAAAAAGCCCACTTCAATTTGGTGCACGTCTAGTCCACGCAGCGGGTTACCAAAGATACGGAGACGAATCTTTAATACAGCGCTAAGGTTTCGAGGTGGGAAGTATCTCACGAGGGTAGATGTTTGAGAGAAGGGTGATGTAGATCTGGAGGAGGGGGGGTCTACAATGCAGAGTGTACACAGATCATTACCATCCTCTATAGCTCCGGGGCTCGTCATGCTGAAGGCAGGCAGATTGAAAGGGCTAATGGGAGTCAGGGTGATGCTGTGTGGAGTAATTTAGTGCAGAAGGCGTGGTGGTTAAAAGAAAGGCAGGGGGAGAAGGAGCTCCTAATCCTCATCATAAAAAAGAGACATACCATTTCACCTTAGCGTGGGGGTGCACCTTCGATACATTAAGGACAGGTGCTCAGCTTAGAGAATGATGGAGGTCACTGTGGCCCCTAGGCTATATTGAAATTACTGTATGCCAAAAGCAGCCTATCCCTCTCTGTGTAGTGTCAGCTCAAAAGAGAACAGCCTTTGTTGTTGGCCGTTCGTAGCCTTGACACCAGATGTGAGTGTCAGCCACAGGATGAAGAACAGCTGCTGTGGGGTTATAGAATGGTATGACTTGGGTAAAAATAATCTTTATGTTTGTCTGTGAAGTTCGGTGGCCATGGTGATAGCATGTAGTGGCTGGTATGGCTTGGTTGATAGAGCTGGGTTCAGACCAGAATTTGGGCTCAAATGAGATTTGTTAGTGATTTATATAGGACTAGCACAAACAGCGAGTAACACCATGTCCGCAGCAGCCATCAGACAGTAGCTTAAATGTTACAATTCACTCATCCTGACCGACATTCCCTTTTCCTTTTATTATTCATTTGTTTGCTCTACTCTTAGATGGACTAACCTGACTCTTGACTTATTTATACAGAGAGACAGAGACATTTCTCTCCTTCTGGCAGAGGAAGGATCAAGAAACAGGGGTTCCATCCAGATAGCTTTAGGCAGCTCCATGTGATGAGAGCCTGATGAAATCATTGTTTGAATCTGAAGGACACAGAGGAAGCTGTCTGAAACAGTTAGAATCAATTTAATTTGAGCTTTGGGATCAAAGGCAGGCCTCTGGGCTGCTCAGTATTTTTAGTGCTGCCTTTAAAGCCATCAGTCATTTTCAATCCTGATTAACTTATGGAAATCACAAGCTATTTTTGAGGTGTTAATTCTCATTAGATTGCTGATGGATTGACGGTGACTGATGCAAAAGCACGGTGATGTTGACAGGAATTCAATGGGATCCTTCATTGATTTTTGTTATGCTGTGTTCTTACATTCAGTAAAGCTTTATGACTTGGTAAACTGTACATACTAGGCCCATGTGTTTTTTTGTTTAGTAATGCTGCTGGCATTGGTGCCAGTGTGATAAAGGCTTTACAGTGGTTGCTCAGTGACTCATAAGATATCTCCAGCAAAGGCACACTCCTTCATACATAACACTTTGCAAAAGCTTCCTTATTGTGTGCATGGTGTTCTAGGTATTGTATGCAGTGCTTTTAAAAGGTCAGATGTTGTATCTGACCTATTAAGAGGTGGCCTGAGGACAGATCACTCCAGCCTAGGACCAACAACACTGCTGTGGTCAAAGCTACAGATAGAATCACTGTCTCTTTTGAGAAGACCAGAGGTGTCACTGACTGTGTACACAAACCTGCAAGACATAGTAAGTAAGTGTATTAGTATTTATAAAAGCACAAGAGTGACCACACTCCAGTGCGCCGGGATAAGCTTGAGTGTCCTGGTGGGCAGCCTGCTGTTTTCTGCATCATTTCCAACCTGGTTGTTTTCAGAGGAAGATTAGGATGAGGCCAAATTGCTGAGTAATTGGTGTAGAGAGACCACAACTCCCTATGATCCCATCACACTCTTCACACCTCAGTGGAATTCCCCCGAGACCAGTGTCATACAAATAGGAGTGAGAGCTATATGTGTGCATGTTTGTGAGTGAGAGTGTGTGTGTGTGTGTGTATGTGTGTGTATATGTGTGTGTGTGTGTGTGTGTGTATGTATTTGCATGTGTGTGACAGAAAGACAAAAGGACAGGGGACAGGGTGAAGAAACAATTGGAATATGTAGATGATATGTAGATTTTCCTTCGTTCCAGTAGTGTTTTGATAATTATAACTGCTTGAAAAAAAGAGCATATAACTAATCTGTCTATGATGCTGATGTGCATGAATTGTAGCTGTCAGTGCTGGAAGTCTGTTGACCTGTGTGCCTGTCCTGGGGATCACGCCTGGATATGCAATCTTTCCTCAGCTAGCCCCCATTGGCTTCTCTTCTTTCCTCCTTTTGATCTCAGACGGATAAATTCTGCCTGGCTGCCCCTCCGTCAGAGGAAAACCCAATGGTGGGTTAGGCAAGGTCATGTGGAGAGAGGGACACAGTGAGGGTAGAAGACAAGGATAGAGAGTGAAGAGACAGAAATAGGCTAGCAGGGGAAAAAAAGCAATTTCACTTGTCATTTTAACATTACGCTGTACACTGCTTTCATCACAGATCAAGCTGTTGACGTCGTACTGGCATGTTTGGCTTATTCTATTGTTCAAAAGCAAACAAAGTAGATTCTTTTTTATGCTCTCTTTACCACTCCTTTCAAACATGCACATTTTTTGGAAGATTTGATGTGAAGATTTTCTTCACAAGCAGGAAAAAAGCCCAAATTCTTTGTTAAGACCAGTGGATCACAGAGATTAGCAAACATAATACTAGTAACAGGCTAAGGCAATATGCTCCTTGATACCATCTATTTCGGCTTCCTTATCTTGACTTTTCCCTGCCTTACCTAGCAGCCCACATTGCCTGTCCTTATGTATATTTGCTTAGTAGTTAAAAAGACACTAAGGCCACTGTCATGTTATCATCCAGCAAGACTTTTTATTTATTTACCCCTCTATCTTTTCTGATTCGACTCATGCCTGCCCTCTGTACCTGACTTTGTTTCCTTTGAAGTAGGTCATTTTATAGATGGGGAAAGGTCATTCCCTTTGTCTCCCTTGTGTGCTTGTCTCATTTTATATGTCTGTCAGTCTGTTTCTCTCTCTATCCGTCTATCTGTCTATCCATACTGTGGTGAAATGACTGGTTGGAATCGGTAAAGGAGTTGGACATATTGGAGAGGGATGCTAATATGCAGATAATGCTGTTAGCGCTGTGCAGTGGCACTGGTTGGTGAATGAGTGGCTGTCAGGGGTGCTCTGCTCTGACAGGCTGTTGACAGACTATGTCCACATGTGTGTATGTGTTTGCATGTTTTGATAGGGGACGGCAGCTCAGCTTTGTCACTCTTTCACCACCTGGCCTTATAGATTGGACACATGGCCGCATGCCTCCAATTAGCAGCATGCTAACACACAAAAGCATTTTCATTCCTTTGCCTTGCTCACGCACACACATACATCTTCACAGGCATGCCTGCCATTCGTGTGGATAGACAAAGGAACACATGGATCAGACATACAGACATAATGTGGTAGACAAGGCTGTCTCTTTCTGTTTCAGCAGAGTCGAGATTTCAGTAGATTCTGATCAAGAATAAAAAAACATTTTCAAGAAAGGCTCCTTTGATTAAATTTTATGTTGGTACAATTTTTTTAGTCACAAGAACGATACGTTTATGTAAAATCTCAATAATCTCACTCTGGATTAAGTTGACTAGTTAGTGGTATCATGCTGAGGATGCACAAATGTGTGTTTGTGTGTGCGTGGGAGGGGGGGGTAGATGCAGACACAGATGCCTCTTTTTGTCTGCGGTTCACACTCATTGTTCATCTACACAGCTACAGGCATTCAGGAACGCACTGAAGGTGTGAGGTTGGAGGTTTGACCTGAGCACCACCAGCTTTAGCCCCCCCCACCCCCCACCCCCACCCCGCTCAAGTCTACCTCGGTCCTGACTGACATCCCTCTATGGGCCTGTGCCCCAGCAGCAATGGTCAATAAATCCCTCCCTGATGCAGCACTTCAAAAACAACCATCCCCAGTTCCTTCTCAAGCCAACAGCATCATGAATAACAATTAACATCCTCCAAAAACAGCAGTAACCTCCGATAACTCCAGTCTATCTGGCTTCTGGGGTTCATTTGCATTAATGATTTCTTGGCCTTCTTCTCTATCACTTTGTCCCTCTGCTCCTCTCTGTTTATCTCTTTTTTCACTTGTGCTCTATAGAATGGCCAATATATCCTTTTTAAACTGCGATGAGAGTTTTTGGGGAAGACTGTTTTTATTTTTTACCCTTTTATTTTGTGCATGGAAAGTCCCGTGGTAAACAACCCTAGATATCATAGGCAACGAGTAAATCCAGTCTGTTCCACCGCAGTGGTTGAGAGACAGCGTACATTTCAGAGTGAACATAAAATACTTACTCACACACTGTGTTTCATATTTATGAACTCCAGTTCTCAGCCTAATGTTTCTCTCTTGTCTCTTTTCTCTCCCTCCTGCCACTTTTGTCGATGACGCCGTCCTTCTCAAATCTCATCAATCAGGTGAGTCATTTTTAACTCATCTTCAGTTAAATCATCTTTATCGTAGAAGAAAATGTTCTTAAAACTTATCGTTTATACTCCAAATGTGATTTGTATGTAATATGTTGGGACAACGCTGAGTCAGATTTGCTTCTATCTGTGCTTATTTTTAATTCTAGTAACCAGGTGTAAATTCAGCTCCACAGTGATCTCTGCACTTTTACCGAAAGACACACACACCCGCAAACACATACAGTATGTGAACATTCACACCTCAGTCACACCTACACCCATAACTGCTTTCTGAATAAGGTGATGGGTTGTACAATTGTCCCAAGGGATCTGGCTGAAATAACTGTGATATTCTTTTGAAGGCCCCTTTAGAGCGCAAAGTAATGAACGCTTTCAGCATGGAGCCTGCATTTTGTGCTGTGAAATTGTCGTGCGGTGAAATGAACAAAATGGGTTTCAGACTAGCTTTTTGGAGGAGCGCAGCCCCCACACTCCACACCCACTTCACTTTCTTGTTTTACCAACTTTGCTCATCTTCCTCAGGTACTCGTTCTCTCCTCCTCTTATTCCTCTTCCCCCGTCTCTCCTTCTGCCCGTTCCATCTCATTTCCCTTCCCCGTCCTTGCTCCCATCTTTTTCCCCCTTCATGCATCTCCCCTGCACCCTCTTTCTCCCCCCCTCCTCCCCTTCCTCCTTGTCTCCATATGCTGTGCCTGGGCTCGTTTACATGGCTGGAGGAAAGGATGGAAAGGGAGAGGAGAGGGATAGTCTGAATTATACATGCAGCAGTGGTAGTGCGCCAATCCAGTCGGGACCCACCAGATGCTTGCCCTCCAGATTCACTACTTCTGTCTCTTTTGCCTCTTTTAACATGCACTTGTTGTGTCTGTGTCTTCTTTATTGTCTGTGTGTGTTTTTACGTGTGAACCTATGTAATAATTTTAGAATGGTCACAGCATGTATTATACAATGGCGTCGGCTCTGGAGGATCAGCAGGACTGCAGCTGAGCTTACACATGATTGTATTTTGTGTCTTCATATTCCTCCCACTCATGCTTATCATATGCATGAACTCTACCTTTCTACTGGGTCTTGGGGTTAGTGGCTCCTGTTTCTGAGGTGAACGTGATTAGAAAAAAGTGTGTGTCTGCAGTGTATGTGTGTACCTGTATGTGTGACAGGGAGATTTACATGCTCTAATGATGAGGGATCAGGGTGAGGACAGGGCCTGTCAGCGCCCGTAATGAGAGGAAGCCTGTAGCCCGGGGCCAGGGTAAAGAATTGGAGAGGAATATGGATGGGGGCTGGGGGTCGCACTTAGCAGTGGTGGGGGTTCGAGACGACAGAGGCTGGCATCTGTCTTTGGTGACACTGCCCTCATAGCCAATTCACAGCAGCCATCCTGAATTCCTCCATACAGAAATGATGTGGATAAAAGAAAGATGTGTCTGTACTCTGTTGAAGAGGGCCACTGATTAGGGCTGTTAGACTCGAGGATTTAAGCCTTTTCACTCAGGCACACAATGTCATCCCGCTGTCTCAGCTCTGCTAAATTATGCCGCTTATTGATTCAGAATTCAGCTGTAACAACCCCATGCTGGATAACTGGCTTCAAACTTAAACCATACAAATGAATAAAATCAAGGATCTAGAGTGACTTCTAATGTTTATAATTTATTGGTAGTTGCCAGTAGTTGTTTGCTTGATTTTCCAACAAATGCCGACAATCAACAGTTTTGTGTGTTGGTATTTTTTTAATGTTTGCCTAGAACAAGGCAAAATCCTGCGGATTAGTTGAGTCTTATACTAAGCCTCTAAAGATGCCCTGTAGACCTGAGTAGTTTCTCTGCACTCGCCATTACCTGAGGGACTTTTTTTCTCAGCTCTGAATTTGTGTGAGGAGCTGGTGTAACATCGCACCTATTTCTCTACCTCCGGCACTCAAGCCAAATGTGCTCAGACCAGACATGGTGAGACTGACCTCCCCTCTGGCTCCTGTGCCCCAGATGGACTCAGTTGGAATCCACTAATCACAGACATAGTACACACATGTTCAGTCTTTTTGCCCACACACACGGTGCACAATAAGCACAACATAAACTGATCTGAATATGATTATCTTGTGGTCATATGTAACTAAAATAATCTGCATTTCATTCTGTTGAATACAGGGGCAAGCACTGCAGGGCCATCAAAATCTCCCTAATACCTAATGATAGATTTGAGAAAACGTAGTGCATTACGACAGGCCTTTGGCTTGACCTCTGACATCAGAGACATCCTCAGGGCGTGCCCTGGCTGTTGGGAGATCTCCCATGATACACTGAGGCCACTCTCTGTCCACACATGTTGCAGTGTGGCTTTGCTTAAGGCCATTGATAATTCAGCTAATGAGTGTGAGGGGATGACCAGGATTAACCCTCTTTAGCATCCCACCTTCTCTTTGCCTGTCTGGTTCTGCCTCACCGAGCTGCTGCAAAAAAGACGATCAATAGCCGGAAATATGTCACACAGAGCTAGACTGCATCTACCACAAGAGGCCTTATGAGCAAGAAAAAAAGCATGTGTTTGCCATCAATTTTTTTTTTTTTAAAAGTGCATTGCTACTGTCATGAGGTGTATACAGTTTACTGTACAGCAGCCCCCGTGGTGTTCCCCAGTGGTGAAAGAGAGGATAAGCATTAGAGAGCCTTTTGCAGAGAGCTGCCTAGTGTTGCCCCATGCAGCAGGCAGGGCCCAGTTCAGGGATGTGTTCTGGGCCTGACTTTACCACATCAGTAGAGGAGGCCTCATTCAACAGCCGGGCCTCCTAGCTCTTCTCCACCTCCTAACCAAGAGACCGAGCCCAGGCCTTGCCTCCACGGCTCTAATTATAACAGGAGCTCCACAATCTGTAATTTATAAGTCTAAAACACTGTAATTAACTACAGCTTTTATAGGGAGTCATGAATAATCCCAGGCCCTTTTTATAAAGCTAGTTTCTCTGCTCTTGCCTTTCCTGCTCTGTGTTTGTTTCGAGGTAACATGGGGAGACCCTGGATCATTATTCAGGCTACCCACCTCATTTAACCCCATAACATCCCTCTCATGCAGACAACCTCAAAGAGTTTTTCTGACTGGCTAGGGGATTTTTTGTGGGGTTACCCTGTAATATAACGTCAGAGCGTCTTGTCAAGTCCTGCCAGTTTGGGGATGTTTGACTCAAGGGTGGTGGTCGTGTATGGGTGGGGGCTGAGGGGTTGATGTTGGCTTAATATGTCTTTTTTTTCGTTCTGGAAATGTTTCTAAGTGTGGTAAGGGATCTCTCTGAATGATCCTGATATACTTGTCTTTAGAATAGTGATGTAATTAATGACTCTAACAGAGCAGGACCGAAAACCACAGGAGACCAGGAAAATGTTACCATATGGCTGAAGTAAAGACAGATTTCTTTCTAACGCTCTGAGAAAAATATAGGACATAGTGAGGACACACAGTTTTCAGGTTAACAGTTGAGATATTTTATGTAGCTGCATGGTGTGGCCTCAGTGTGGTTAAAAAAATCCCCCAGTCTCTGCCTGCCTTTTTATAGACGTTTTACTTGAGCAGTAGCAGATTTTTCCAAGGTACTTGAGATAGCCAGATATGTAAGAGGGATGATGGTGCATATGGATGACGGCTCCTGCTGTAATCAGCTGCATTGTCTGACAACTGTTTTCCTCCCTGCCTGTTTGGGTGGCTGGTGATTTATGTGGTGGTCTTTACATTCAGTCCTTAGGGAGGGACAGCCACCGAACAGGCTGTAACAGCTCAACTCAGCATTCTTCTCCTGTCACAACCGGCCTTCAAACTTGTTCCTTAGACAACACAAAACAACCCGTACAGAGAAAAATGACCCCCCTCTTGCCGAAAAAAGAAAATAATCTATCTGTTTTGTATGAGAAAAGCTTGACAATGGTGAGATACATAGTGAGGCACAAAACAACAGCAAACAAAACAGAGTGTAACAAAGCCCAAGGCTGAGGGGAGAGAGAGAGGTGAAGTACGGGATAAAGAATGGGCCACCCTGGGCACAAGGAAAACTCTTAGCACCCACTCCCCAGGACTCAACAGACAATAGTCCATCTGCTCGAGACACACAGGCGCTTTCAGTCTACAGAAAAGCCCCCTCGTTTGGATTCAGCCTCCCAGTATCTTTCTCTCTCCTCCCTTTTCGACCACCCAGACACTGCCGCCGCCCCATCTCCCCACTCTCGCACATCACACATATGCAGGAGATGATTATAGTCCTCCCTGTCTTACGGCCCTGCCTCCAGTTTTTTTAGTATCCACTGGAGACAGATCCTACAGATAGTTCAAGGCAGACAGAGGCTCTGTTCCATTGCTGCTTAAACCCTTCTCTTTAGCGGACTATTCAGCTTGAAATCAATTAATCTCAAGCCTGCCTGGTAAAAAGCCTGCAGGAGGGATTTTAGTTGAAACCGGCATTTTGGTTTTTTTCCAAGAAAATGCGCAGCTGAGAATTTCGTTTAAGGTGTTATGAAGAGCTAAATAGAATACTGATCTATTGCGCGGTCTGTCTCAAGAGATAAAAAGAATCCCCTTAAAAAGATTTTTTTCCCCCTTTACTTTTGAAGATGCATATAATGAATGTGCACACATATGTCTGTCTGCTCGGCAGTCTGTGTTTCTGCTTGTTTGTTTGTGCCTTTGTGTGAGCAGTGCTGCGGCTGGGACTGAGGGCCGTTCTCAGCGGAGCAGTTGAACCTCTAGAGATGTGGCTCTGGGGTTTCCTGTGCTCCCTTGCCTTGCCTTGCTCTTTAATGACAATATGGTGGCCCAGGCAGTGGCAGCTCCTCTGAGAGAGAGAGGGAAAGAGAGAGAGAGAGAGAGAGAGAGAGAGAGAGAGAGAGAGAGAGTAGGTGGGGTAGGGCAAGGATGATTAGCAAAGAAGCCAAAGATGTTTACCAGGCTTTACTGTTCACTGTTTTAACCCCTGTCAGACACTCCATGGAGATTAGGCTTTCATTTTGACTCCACCAGCCCTTATGCAGCTTATTTTAGCTTAGCTTTCACCACATTCACTAATTTCTAATTTGTTATAAAATATGTGTTCACTTTGTTAATTGTTTGTTAATGTAATTATTCATTTTATAACTATTAAATCTGAATTTAGGTCATAAGGGGGACCAAGGTCGCTCACCACACTCGCTCTCCATGTCATTCACCAGGCTTCTAAGGAGTCCTGGGATGTTGTGGCCTGGATTTCAAATGTTTTTAGTCGGTTTACGAAATGGGTTTTAGTCTTAATATGGCTGGCAGCTTGCCATTGGTCCTGCACTGATTCTAGTGAGGATAACTAAAGTAAATGCATGTGTGTGTGTGTTTGTAGGTTCTTGTGGATGTTACAACCAGAAAGCTCTTGACGTGAAGTAGATGTTAATCCTCCCTCTAACTAAGCTGCCAGCTCTTGGGTATAATTTGAACCCATCCAATCTAAATCTCAGCTTGCCTCTTCACTAAGTGGTAGGTTGCGGACTGCAGTTTCCGTCTGTGCATGGCAGCTTTTCTCTGATGACATGATGCGTTGACCCTCCCTCTTGTGTTCCATGCATCGGGCTGCTGGTTGTAGAGTCGCGTAATCCGGAAATGAGTAAGTGGCAGGGAGTGGGGATGTTCTCTTTAAAGCTTAGCTATCAGCCTAGCAATGATGAGAGGGTTGAGTCCAGGGATGAGAGAATCTCGGCACATCCCTGTGGTCTTACTCCTGCCACAGCCACTTTTTAGGGACATACAGAATGAATGCTGGCAGACGCGGACAAGCCTCCTCCTGTCCCTGCTTCACACTAGTTCACTGCAAATGACTCTCTATGGCAACACGCACACCTGTGGGAGTAATACCAACTGCCAGTGTGACTGTTATTGTGTTTACCAGAAAGAAAGACAGGCTGTCTATCTCTATATACTGTATTTTATATCTCAGATATTAACACAAATATATTCTTTATGGGGCCTAATTTTCTCTCTCTTCTTTTCATTATTAAACACCAACTAAAAGTATAGTGCTCTGAAAGCAGTAACATCTACCCTGGGAGATTTGTGTACCATTTGGGGTGATGCTGCAGATTGGTTCCGTCTATTAAAACTGTAATCAAATCAATACCAGTAAATATGTCTCATGAGCTGAGCAGGCTTGGCGCTAATGACTGAATTGTTGAGATGTAGCAGTATGCTGAAGAAAGGGAATAGATGATTTATTTGCTTAGGAAATCGCTGTCACAGCAGCCCTGCTCTCAGCCTTTTCCCTGGTGCCCAGTGGGCCAATTAGACCAGCCTCTAATCCAAGGTACAACACCTAACTATGCCACTAGAGAGTAGACACATACGCAACACAGACTGGCTGCTGTCAAACACATTTCAGTCACAGAAACCCTCCCACCTCTCTATTTTGCATTCTTATCAACCTCTCGTCCAGCTCAGTTTCTCTTCCCCTCCTGTGTGGTACCTGATCCACTGTGGGCTCGTTGTGCAGTATGGCCGCACGGCCGCTGCCATACAGTCACTGCCACGCTCAGGTGATTAGGCCTCATTATGAAGACATTTGTGCTACACTAATTAGCGAGCCTGTTGTGTTTCCTCTCAACGTCTTCTCTCTGTCCCTCTCATGTCCCTGCTTAAGTTCAGGCTGCGGTCTCACACCTGCTCCACAGCCTGACGTTTGCCCTTGCACTGCATCATCCACCAGATTGTGGACTTCACACTGTGGCTCCCCTCCTGCAACCAAGTGTTGACAGTTAATTTGACGTCACCTTCATCAAGAGCAACAAAAAACCGAAATGCTCTGACAATCAGTGCAGACTGGCGGTGTGTCAAATGTGGCTGTATGGATGTTTGACATTGTTTTGATCACATTTTCATTTGTATGCTTTTCATCCCACACTGCAGCTGATTATACAGCTACATGCACGTTACCAACTAGACGCTGACACGGACGGTCCGTCACTCCAACAGTCGCGTCTAGCAGCTGTTAGAAAGGGACAGCCCTCTAATAACTGCACTGTCATGTACACAGAAAAAGAGGCCCTATCTTGTCCATTCAGGCCATTAAGCATGTGAATATCTCAGAAACACTCAACAGACAGGTCTCCATGTTCTGTTGTTGCTTCTGGCCTTCCCTCAAAAGCCGCACCATTAGCAACTGGTGTCAGGGCAAGGGCAAATCTGGGCGGGAATGAATGGTCTCCAGGGGAAAGCAGGAGGCTACATGATGACTGAGGACGAGGGGGATGGGTGTCATATTGCAAATCATCAAACAAAGCAATGAGATTACCGCCAGTAACCAGTTTTAATATCAGAGCTCAGATATTGCCAGAATCTCCACTGTGCCAACTTAAAAATGTCAAACATGATTTAAAAGGTTATTACACTGCCTGGTGGGGAAGAGAAGATATTTTCTCCTTCTTTTTCTCTGTCATCTTTTCAGCTGTAAAAAAAAAAAAGAATCTCTCTGTATTTTTTATGCTTCAGCCACCCTGTCTGTATCCTGACATGAATACAGTTCAGTATAGTTTTTGAGAGGAATGAGCGCTGAGAAAAATACCCAAAAATCAAAACATATTACACTCATCTCATAAAAATCAATGTGCCAGCTGTTCCGCTCCAAAACAAGTCTTTCAGCTGGAAGTCTCGGGAAAACTACACTCTATAATATCCTACATTGATCTCGATGTGGGGTCTGTGTAGTCTCATTTTGGCTCTTGTCATGATAGGAGCCTATTGTGTTCCCTGTGTGATTGCTATGATCTAAAGACACAGGGAGCCCCCAATCCTGTTGTCTCCCCGTGTTGTTGCCGGGGGAGCTTCTGTTGAAGCAGGCCTTTCCAGGGGCAGGCCTTTGATACAAGCTGCAACCATTAGATGTCTCCTTCAAGCACATTAGTTCCAGTGTTGACTAGGGACGATTCAGGAGAGCCGGGAAGGACTGGAGGGGACTGGGGTGTCCTGTACGTTGATGTTGGTCTCAGGAATACCTTAGTTAGACAGACAGCATTTGCGAAGCCTAGGCTGGGGTCAAAAAGCTACATTTTGACTCCACTCCAGTCCTTCATATCCACTGCTTGTCGTCTCTCTTGAGCATTATTTTTCCTCAAGCTATAGCTATAAGTCTGAATAGCATGCATATGCAGTGATTTTTAAATCCCCTGCACCTGCTCTCTCCTCCCCACTGCTTTCACATACTGAGGCCCCTCAGGGGAAGAACAGAACTGATATTCTTGCCACCCCACTCCACCCTCACCCTCCCACCCATAACCACCACCCACCTTCTCCTGCTCCTCACTCATTCCCCTCCTGCTGGAATGCCAGCGTGATATGATGTGTTTGACAAAAAAAAAAAAAAAAAAAAAAAAGAATAGGAAAAAAACAAATGCAACAAAA
>JAQLOL010000024.1:22601354-22623977 GCA_029783665.1 Naso thynnoides | reverse complement strand
CTTGCAATTTTTTAATTTTATCATTAAAAAAAAAATCATTTTGGCAGTTCTGTTCTCTGTCTGCCTCTCTCTCTCTTTCTTTCTTTAAAGGATAAACATCCAATTTTGTGAGTCTTTCTGTGGGCTCTGCTTGGATGTTTGCTTTGTTTTAACCACAGCAGAGAGGCTTTGATCATTTGGAGATGGACTTTGCTTATTTTAGGACATGTACTTCAAGTGTGCACTAATGATAACCACAGAGCCAGATGTACACAACTGATATTATAAAGTACAAAGAAGGCAGAGAGATTAGGATGAATCATATAGAATATGGTGTGTATACATACATTTTTTTGCCTGTTGGCCTGTTTCTGTATTGTAAAATAAAATGCTGTTAGTTTGAGTACAATGTGGTCTAAAGTTTCCACAATCCCAGTGCAAAAGAGTGTGGCCACTTTGTTGCCCCAGTGAAATGAAGGGTGGAAAAGAGGGGGGAGAAAGCTGGATATGAAACGAACTCCTGGAACCAAGGGCTTGGTCCAAAAACCACAACCAGGCCAGAGTTACTCCTCTGTGGTCATGTAGCGTCCTGGCAGAGGGCGATAGCACAAAAATAACAGCAAAGAAAAAGGGAAATCATTATGGGGCTGGGTTAGCGCTCACATCAAATTATTATAATGGTGTCCAAAATAAACACGCAAACCACACTTTGTTGGCTTATGAGAGAAGAGGAGAACAATCAAGATAGAAAAATAAATGCAATAATAAAAACTGGCATGGCGACATATTTCCTTTGAAGTCGGTCATTTTCTAATTTTGTTCTAGTTCTGCTCTTTTCGCCAAGAGAGTTGGCAGTAGATTTCTTAAAATGATTTTCTAGTGTTCAATACGGAGAAGAGAAGTGTGAAATAAAGCTATTTGAGGACCTTCCTGCATTGATTCCCAAGAATATTAGTGAAGAAATGCATGTGTGGTTGGCAAAGTAGCATTGTCTAATTTCCAGTAACACGCAGTCCAGTTATCTCTGAATTTTCTGACCTCTAGTCAGAAAGTTGTTACAGACAGATGCATAAACATTCACACATATAGCTGCAAGTAATCACATCAGTAATAGAGACTCTAAATCTGCAGCTTCCTCTACTGTACCAAGGGAGAGTTCATATCTCCTTAGTCCCACAGGCAAGTTGTGCTGTATACCTTCCCATTGTGAGGCTGACCACTAGTGTTTTGACCAGAGAATTTCTCTCCAACCACAACAACTAACCCTTAAGAACTCTCCCACAAACCGCAAAGGGTCATATCGCAAGCAATTAACTGAGCTCAACCCAACAAATAAGCTGCAGCATTCAGGCGTTGGACGGTAGAAAGACAGTACTTGCATGGAGCCTTAAGATGGTGACTGCCCTGAGGGCTATTGGAATTGATTGGATATCCTTACTTAGGAATGACCGAGCTTCTCTAAGCGCTTAGCATGCTGACCTAAGATAAATGAGGCTAGTGTCCTCTTGGCAATTTCCCCACAAATCCACTCCTTTGCTGCACTAGACTCCAGGCCACAGCTCTGGTTCACTTTAGTGGTCTGCGCTTTGAGAGAGGAGATAAATGAAATGACCCTGGGGTGGTATCTCTCCCGTCTTGTCTTTCTTACCCATCTTTCTGTTGAAGAGCAATAATTTTCACCCCAGGGTCACAGGGCTGCCGTGACCTTAACAGGGCTGTTAAGGTAAAATAGCTGTGTGGTAATGAAGTAGTTGAGTAATGAGAGGTACAATCAAAAGGTTCAGAGACTGTTACTGTTGCATACGAACGAAGCACTGGGCGTAAACAGCGAGACACTCGGGGGATGAATTCACGCTGCACAACCTTGCAAATGTCTGAGAACACCACCAACTAACCTGATGTGCCTCCTACGGTCTGCTGTTTGGTCTCTGTGCACTTGGTCACAGAATCCGACACAGTGCTGCTTCTGCTTGAGTCAGGAAATCACAAATGCTCATGTATCAATAGCTTCAAAAACACATCTAACTCGTACTGATGTTGATCAAATGATGAAACTTGGATTACTTATTTAAAAAAACTTATTGCTTACACCTGCTACACGCACACATATTACTGTACACCCCTGTGAGTGCAACAGAAATAGTCTTGAAAGTTATTGATTGCATCTCATAAACGTGATGCCGTGTTATGTAATTGACCATATTTCCAGCCAGTCTGAAAATAAGCTCTTATTTTAAATCATGTTTTGTCACATTTTGGTGTTGAATTAAGTCGACCAAATGCAGTCCCCTTGGTGTGTATTTTAATGTTAATTCCATCTTTTCTTGACATAGTCCAGTGAGTACTTGCAGTCATGTCTTTTGACATGGATAAGTACCACTGATTGTGTTCTTGCCATTTTCCATTGCCAGATTTTACATAGCAATCAGTGTTATTTAATGGATCAAGTTTTTCACTGGCAAGAGGAAGAATAAAGTATAATAGGTTATCATTGCTTCAGCTGCAGTTTCGCTATAGGGATGCAAGCGTAATGCTTTCACATGAGAAAAATAGCCTTAATGATTCCCTGTGACATTTTTAGGCCATTGGCAGCTTTCTTATTTTTTTGTACTGTGAAAAAAGATACAAGTCTCAGTTGTGAAGGTGGGTAATTATGTGGTATAGAATCCAAATGTTGATCTTTAAGGCAGTGGGAAAAAAATATGAACATCCAAATATCCAGATGTTTTGCTCTTAGTAGGTGTCTCACAAGATTTTACTAAGGTTACTCACACCCAGCCTGGACAAAGCTTACATGAAGTGTAAGCATTATTCATATAGAAATTCCTCCTGTCTTTGGCATTACAATGTAATTGCCACATATGTGTGCTGTAAGTGTGGAGGATATCTTTGACAGCCATAAAATATGTAATAAACATCCATTTTGTGGTGAGCCAAAGGCACTGTACCTAACTTATTATTAGGTTTGGCAAAAAATAACAAAGCCAGAGTATTACACCATAGACACACAACACATTTTAGCCCCACAATCCGATGTATGCCCACATCGCCTTTAGCCTGCAAGTGGATGTGAGTTCACGGGAATTTAAATTGTTTTTCTTGGCCTCAGACAATGGAATGATAATGGATAATGGTGATCCGCCAGGCATAAAGAGGGAAAAGAGAAAGAAAATGGTCAAGGTTGGGAGAGTAAATTTCCTGGGGTCAGAGGTCTGGGGATTAGCAGATGTCAGAAGGAAAGCTGGGAGGATGGGGTGATGCATGGTGGTGGGGGGAAGAGGTAGAGGGCATGTAGAAGTGGGGTAGGGAATATGATAGTGGTCTCAGACAGGGTTCTAACAGTAACCCCAGGTCACAGTAAGGTCTGCTTAGACTTATGGGAAATGCAAGGTTTGCAGCGCTTTCCTTCTTAGTGAAGATTGCTTTCTTTTTGCTTCTAACTAACCAGTTGTTTTCTCTTTTTCCATGTCTTTCCTTTTCTCCTCTGCTGTATCCTTCTCAACAACTGCCCGGCCTTCCATAGGTAAGTGAAACATTAACACAGTACAGATGAACATATTCATTCACAGTACATAAGTCACATGCAGAAATGTTGATGAAACGCAGCACAGACTGAACCTAAAAAATGATCCAAGTGTTGATAGAGATACAGAGATCATGACAGCCAGCAAAAGGCTAAGAAGAGCAATCACTTGGTTGAGAACTAATGCCTTTAACAGGATTTTCAACATATGTTTTCATGCCCCCCAAATTACACACTTAAACACGGATCCTACCCAGGCTGGGAAGTTAATATTTGTTCTGAGGACCCGTCTGTGTGTTTAAGCCCAGCTGGGATCCTGGTGAGTGCAGAGGGAGTGAAAGAGCGGGACGCTGTTGAGAAAATAAAATCTAGAAAATCAGCTTAATTGGCTTAAATTAAACCGGCACTGGAGAAGCTGGAGCGGATGTGGTGTGAGGTTATTTGAAACGGTGCACTTGTGCAAATACAGTATGTGTATGTGTGGGAGGGTGCTGCAGCAGGTTGCAAGTGTTGCTTATGTTTCTTCATCCGGGGTTGCTTGGCACCAGATGGGCTCTCTTAGTGAGGAGCAGCTGAGGAGTTTGATGAGCCCCAGGGAGGCCTTGCGTGGAGATGTGAAGGGGCCCCATCTTCTGGACATGTAGCGCCATCAGGAGGGTTGAGGTATACAGGCCTTATGAGGGCTGTTAAACTTTCATCTACAGTTGTCCTCCCACCTTCCACAGCTGGTTCAGCCCATATCTGTGGTTGCAAAGAGGCCAAGAGCAGGGCCGCCAGCCCCTCTGTGGCCATAAAACATTCATCACTCCTACAGAGGAAGAAGGTCCTCGTCTGCTATTATTCCTTTGGTAATTTCAGCTGACAATTATTTTGGGTTTAGACACATTGTGTCTTTCCCCTTGATTTATCACTCTTTGTGTGGCTTTTTTCCACCTGCACTTCACTTGCAGTGTGATTTCTCTCCTTCTTTTTGCAGGGAGGCACATAAAGGTCTCCTCTGTCTGGCCCACATGTTGAGTATCACACTCCTAGCTGTATCTGCCTTAAACAACATTCCTCCAAGCCGGGTGTTATCTCCCTAGGGTTACTGTCAGGGGGAAAGGGAGGTGATCCAGACAGACTCCATCTTGTTGGACCACAGTCTAGATAGCAGCGAGTGAGGGCCACCTTTGTTACGATGACCTTCTGTATCAGAGAGGGAGAGACACTGAGAGCATGCAAAGCCTCAGATAAAAAATAATGACAGAGAGAGTGGTGCAGTGTTGTACAACGTGTATCTCTCTGAGCCAGCACAGTAAAATAGACATGCTCCTATACATGAAAAACTTTTTGTTTCTGTTGCAACCCTGCTTATTCACTTATTTACACTGCATGCTTTAATTTTAATAGTACAAAACTGCAACTAGACAGGTTGTTGAGAGCAGGTGGTTCTAGTCACCAGGCAGCAGTGGAGAATATAAGAAGTGTCCCAATCCAGAACAGACTATGCTGACAGTTTACTGATAAGGCAGCAGTATGGTAGTGGAGGTGTATGAGGAAAAGTTTCTCCTTTGCCAAAGTTCAGCTTCAAACCAAGTTGTCAGCTAGGCTCAGGTGTTTGTGAACAAGACACTGAATCTGTCTGTTTCGAGAATGACAGTTAATCCTAAACGTATGGTGGGAAACATCCAGAAATGCAGGGAAACAACAACAAAAACAAAAAAACAATAAAATAAACCCACAAGTCACATAATTCTGCTTTTCTCTGCACAGTTGAAAAGAGGCTTTATGTCATTTGGCTTTATTTCTGCTTCCCTCCAGAGATACTTGATGATATAACCAGAGTGAGTGAGAAGGAGAGAGGAAATGACCATCCATAAACATGGCATGTTTCATCTGCTCTGTTGTGATTATTGGAGAAGGCAGAGGAGGTTGTCTGTAGAACATCTTTAATGGCCATCTCCTCTTTTTTTCTGTGACTGTCTGGACAGGCTGACAGCTCGTATCTCAGTGAAGTCTGCCAGCAAGAATTCTCCCTGCTTGAATATAAAGATTTACATTTGACTCAGCTCTGTTTGTGTGCGTGTGTGCTACAGAGAATGTGTGCATTTGGGTGGCTTGTCCTTTGCATTTTGCATTCAGAAATGTGCTAGATTCTTGGCAGTAGCATTTACCGCATTTGAACAAATTAATGCGGGTTTATATATGTTTACTGTTAATGATATTATTGAAATCCATCAGACATCGTCTTAGCTGTGTGGTTATTTTTCCATAAATCTTTTCTTGGAACCCCAGGGCAATCAGAAGTCATGCTGAGTAAACCAACAGCTTAAGTGTGACGTCACAATTTACCATAAAGCTTGTTTAGACTGGTAGACAAGAACACTCAGTACTTAAAACACTACTACACTGCAGGTATTCAAATTGAAAAATTACTGCTTACTTGATTTGCAAGCTTACATAGATACAGTAAAGTAGGAGCTACATGAGTAAAAGGAAATGATTGCTCCAACCAACCAAAAGTGACCATACAGCCGCCATTGCTAATAATGTACTAATAACATATGTGACAATTTATTTGAAAACTTTATCGTGAAATGGTTCGGTTAACATTTTTGGAAGTCTGTCATAATGTCAAGCTTATATATCTGCAAACCAAATCAGACATCAATATTTATGATTATCCATTGTTTTATGCAGCACACAAAAAAGCTAGGAGAGAGATTGGTTATCAGGCTTTGCAGTGACCTCCTTGTTCTTTTTTTCATTGCTTCTCCATGTTACACTCCCCTTGAAAAGTTTCCCTCTCAGATGGCATGCAGCACCTCAGCCATATACCATACTTGTTTGCCAGTCGATGCCAGCTTTCAGTGTCGCAATGAACCCTAAAAACTTTCCAAAAGTATTTTAAATTCCCAGGTTAACATCGGCTGTGTTTCCTCTTGCTTTGATTCCTCATCCCTCTGTGACTCAGCGGATGGAGAGGGCGAGAGAGGGTATAAGATTTAGACAGCTTTTATCTCCCTGCCCAAGCTGCAGTGGAACTCTGAACTGCCTGCTTGCTAACCCTGTCAGGACCAGACAGAGGACTCCAGTGGAATGAGACCTGAGGATGACTTGTGTGCCACTCTTGGCTTATATCCTTTCCCTTCACTGCCTGAAAGCCACAGGCTTAGTGAGGAGGCAAGCTGAAACACACAATGCACGGAGTAACATTCCTGACATTGTTGCTTGAGCCAGTCAGCGGTAATTGTTTATTTGAATATTCCGGTGCAAGACAGCTTCCCCATGTCAATTGCTCGGAAAGCAAATTACGATAAGCAGTGCCGTTGAGAGAAATCCGGAGATAAATGGAGCTGAAAGTCCCTATGTGCAGAACTTGGCAGGAAAGTCTGTAGTTCATAGAACAGACATGTACAAGCTGTTTTTTCTCTCTCTCCCTCTTTCTCCCTTACAGTATAGAGACATGCAACCGTGCCCCGACTCCAGGATTTAACCTAATCTTCTTACTGACTCTACACACTTCAGTGTTCTGTTTACAGAGTTTAACCTGCAGGCTAAGGAGAGCACACAGAGTGGAATCAGTAAAGTACTCCGAATAAACTCTGCAGACCTTGAATTGCCATATTTCTGTAATAGTTAACTACATTAGAAGTTCTCCCATGGTCTTTTCTTTGCCCTGATGGTCATGTCCACATAGAACGTCAGTGTCTGGCAGTGACCACATCAAAGACTGTTTACCCATCAAACAGTCTGTGCCGAGTGGGAGATGTTTATTTGGCCCTGGGCTCTCATTCAGCTAATAGGCAGGGCTTCACTGTTGATAAATTGTCAAAAAGAAAGTGCCACATTCCTCCTCTGATGGCACTTTGAGAGTGTTATTGCTTTTTATTGCTTTCCTCCCTTAATGAGTGGAAGAGAGCCCAATTACCAGCAGAGGCCATCAGGTTTCATCTCCGTAACACATTTTAACCAGCGAGTATTGTTATTGTTCATTAGGTTAGGGCCAGAATCTGTGTAGCTAATGAGGAAGCTCAGCAGCCAAGAACGCTCATGTACCAACAAGACCACAATTCAATTAATTATAACATATTACCTAATAATGCCTTGAGAGAGAAGGGCAATCATCACTTCTTATTTGCTCTTTTTTCTTCTTCCTTCTTAAAAGAAACATCACAGTAAGTTGCATTGTGGGGTGTGTTTGTTTTAACATTGACTCTCAGAAGGAGTTGAGTTCAGCGGAGGACTGTTGAAAGAGATCTCAGTGTGTTTGTTGGCAATGAGGGGAGATTGGGACTGGAGGGTGCCTGCCAACACTGCTGTTTAAGTACACACAGTGTTATTGGGTTACTCCAGCAGGGGTGGGAGTAGACTCGGTGGGCTGGGATTAGCGTGGGGGCAGCGAGCGGACAGCTGGGTGTTTCTGGTGGCACAGGATGGGGCCAGGCATGCGTTTATTTTTCCCAGAGGGAAACAGAGAAGAAGAGAGAAAGATAGAGAAATAGGGAGCACGCACAGCCGCCTTAACAACCGCTCTTCAACTATTTTCTGTGCCACATTTACTCCTTCTCCTTTCGGGGCCATTTCTGGTTTACAGTCTGTGGTTTAAACAAGGAACTGCTTCTCTCGGCATGAGAGGGCTTCGGGTGAAAAACAGAGGCTATCACCTCCATCTCCATCCCCAGCGACTCGACTCATCTTCTAGTCTACCGATCCTGAGCTCACAAAGGTCTAATTAGCTTACCGGCACAGAACGCAGGCAGAGTAATTGCGCTGAGTGTGAAAACTCAGCCCGTAGCAACCTGGCTTGTGTACACATGAGACTGCTCAAATAACGTGGTGCAGTGGCAGGCTGCCACCGCAATCTTCTCTCCTTTATTTATTCACTTACTCAGTCACTTAGCCTTTCTTGTCATCCTCGTTCTGACTCCTAATCAGATTTACCACGCAGTTAGGACTGTTTCAGTCTTTATTTTGCTCTCTGTGGTTTTACCGCTTTTTCATTTGGATCTGTCAATCTTTCTTGGCTCTGTTTTTTTTTCTTTCTGTCTTGTGGTCAGAAGTTGTTTTTTGTTGGGGTTTTTTTGTTGTTGTTGTTTTTTTTTTACCAGTTTCCTTCTATTTATTCTTTGACAATTAGTGGTGTAATTAGGGTTATGAATTCTATTTTTTTTTAATCCATTAGATGCTTGAGGATCATTTTCTGCTAATTGCTGGATTCTTTTTGGAAAGACCAGAGGTTGACTCAACAGACTCTGACCCTGAGGCTTTCAGTGTTTCCAGAAAGACACAGAAAATGAAATCCTGTTTCTGACTGGCGTGAGTTCACGTATAACGTAAATAGCAGCAGATATTTAAACAGCTTTTCCAATGTTATCACATGACTTTAGGGATTAAAATGAGAGGAACTACAGTATATTTTGGAGATGATGTAGTGGATTTGGATGTATTTAGAGGGCTTCAGGGTTGTGACACTTACCTATTAAGCAAAATACCAAAAGTTTCTTTATTGTCTAAATAATCCAGTTTGAGTCCCGTGCTGTGAAAAACAAAATAAAATATAAACACATGGAGAGCTTTCATACTGACACTGGAAAATAAGTCTTTTTTGAAATAAATGGAGAGACTATTCACTCCCCCTGAGACAACAGTATTTAGTAATGTCACCTAGGGCAAGTGGGGAGGGGGTCAGAAGCCAGGGGGGTGAAAATGGAGCCATCTAACCTTCACCATCCTTCATCCTGATGGCCAGTTTAAGGGAGGAAGGAGAAAAAAAAAGGAGCTGGATTGAAGAGGAGCATGGGGAGACTCAGACCAGGCTTCCCGCTATGATGGATTGAGGATGTTTAAAGAGAAAAGAGCAGTTAATGCTGGTGTGGCTGCAAAGCAAAGGAATAAAAGAAGGAAAACTGAATGACATGATTCATCACTAGGGAAAAGGTATTAGTCTGATTGAAGGACCAGCAAAGGGAGTGAAAGAGAGGGAGGGGTTGACAGGGGGGGCAGAGGCAGTGGCATAATCTCAGAGGTATAAAGGTGAAGATTTGGTAAAAGAAGGAATTAATGCCGGCTGGCAGATGGAGCGTATTCCAGGGAATGTTAAATAATCATGCTGAGTCTAAAGAGAACGGGGAGAAATGGGTATTGTTTTGTCTTATCCCGTGCCTTCAAAGTGCCATTTTTTCCCTGCTGTCTGTCTAGTGGTGGGTCGTGGGTGTTAGGGGGATTATGAGTTTCGCCAGGCAGACCAGGGTTAAGATGAATGGTTGTCCTTTTGGATCCAATATGGTCATTACCATTCCCGCATGGTGCCGCCAGATAAAGCCCCCAAAGCCTTTTTGATTCACATGGGTTTGTTGTCTGTCTCATTTTTCTTTTGTTTCTTTGTCTTCCCAGTTAACGCAGCACTATTTTATACCTCCTCCTGGAGCAGAGTAAAGCGCTGGTCGCTACTTCTGCATACATCAATTCTCAATCCGTTACAATAGCAATACATTAAATAATAGCAATTTCTATTTCAAGTTACTGCACAGAAATAAATCGGGGTGAATCTGATCTAGAAATACTTCATCAAGTTATTAATTGATGTGAATTTGGAAGTGGATAGGTTTTTTTTTTAAAAATGTAGATGCATTGTCATTTATCAAATTAGAATGACACATTCTGTTTTGATTGTTACAGAAGGAATCATTGTGTCTATTTCAGATTAACAAAATAATTACTGGACTTACTGTAACTCATGTATAGACTGAGAGAGCATATTTTAGAGTGAATGGTGACTGAGAAATGAGTCAGTAGGTCAAAAACAAATGGATTTAACTATATATTTGGGCCCTAATTACTCTTGGCTTTCTAAAGGCACAGTTGTTTTCAAAAAAGGAAAGAATTCATCAGCTTTGTCATGGTTTGCATACGAGGCTTTTTTGTGATTTATTGACATAGACAGTCCTTGGCCAACCCTTATTTTTGTCTATAGTGAGACACAACAATAAATGTGTTTCCATCTGTTGCCTTGGTAGCAAATAACAGGGTTTCAAACCATTTCTCACATGGATTCCCTTAATGGCTATCTCTGTCTCATTCTTCTCCAATCAGAGGCAAGCGTGATTAGCCATGTCAGTCACTGGTGAAAGCCCCTTGAACACAGTGGAGCTGCAGTTCTCTGTCTGAATAGACTTGGGAGGAAGCTCTCCAGTGGCAGTCTGGACACTGGGGCCATTCATATTCACTTCCTCTGTTGTAGTGTCACTTCAGTATTGTGGCTTTAGGGAAACATGTTGACATTCCTCTCCACAGGATTACTGTAAGTCTTTGTGCTGTCCATTAAGGCCTAGCTGCACATTATTCTCAGCAAATAATAATACACCAAGGCTGCCTGTGTGATTATCTTGGATGGAAATGGGCTTTAACTGACAAGGAAATCAAATCTCAGTAAGGTCTGGTTAGCTTGAAGGTAAAAGTAGCTGGTTTGAACCATTTCTGTTGAGCCCACGGCTGTGTGCACTGTTTGCACATGGAATGTTGACGGCTAGTGGTGGTGATGGTGATCTGAGTATGTGTGCATGTGTTTATTCATGCGTGGCGATATGTGTCCATGTATTTGTTCAGCCTGACAGTAAAGAAGCACATAGTTTGTAATGCACTTTGCCTTTTGCCCATACACTACTATCCTCCTTTGTGCCGCCAATCTTTGCTCAGTAGTGGACACAGGCCTCAGCTCGGAGCATCTGTGTTGCTATGATTAAGTATTAATTCAGGCGTGTGATCGATTTCCCTCCAGCTGCTGCAAAAGAACTGAACACAGAGGGCGATGTTCAAATCCTGACTCGGATTAGTGTTCAACAAGAGTTTTTTTCCTGTTTTACTCTGGGCATAATGTACAATATTCACTTCTGAACCGACCACACAGATCATGCACAAAGAATTGTCTTCACCCTCACGTTTGCCAACATCCTGTTGTTCCCCCTGTTGTACCACCCTTCGTTGTTCCCCCTCCAAACACAAGCCTCAAACACTTGTCAGAAGTGATACTAAATTTTTTCTATTACATAACAATTTGTTGTGTCTTCCGTTCATCGGTGGGAGGGGGGGGACTTTAGCGCTTAGTTTTGATCCACTCAACTCTCCCCCTGCAGATCACTTGATCTCTGACCCTCTCTTCAGGATAGATTGACACTCGTGCCACTCAGATAGCGGTGAGGCCTTCCCACCCCACCTCTAACCCTGCAGGTCACCAATTAGGCTCTGTGTCCGTCATCCAAATAGCAACCCCAGACCCCCCCCTCGCCTGTAGATGATAGCCCGCCACATGGAGGCCATATTGGTCCTGTCCATTTGTCTTCATCAGGGGTCTATCACAGTGGAGGCCTCCCTAGCCCCAGAGGGGCCCCCCATCTCTGGTCATGTCTCACTCAATGCCTTTACCTTTCCCTGAGAGGTTCGTGCATATTCTCATCAACCTTTACCTTGAGAAACACCTGATGGCAGGTACAATGGCAGCCTATTACACTGAAGCAGTTTTGTTTTCAACATGATAATGAAGATGGGGAATGAGGTGGAGGTGGAGGACAGATAATGATGGTTCAGTGGGGCTGTGGTGCACTGGAGCGTACAGTCAGGCTTTGCAGGCCAGTATGCGTATATCCCCGGAATTGGAGGGTGTGAAACAAGACCGAAATGGCAGGCAGAGGCCAGTTAATGGGCCTGTCAACACAGCCAACCTTTCTTTGAGTTTACTGTTTTAGTATCATTTTCCGTGTGCCTGTGCCAGGTTTAGTATTTCTGACCATGTGAGCATACGTGTGTGTCCAGGGATGCATGAGGGCCTGCTCCCTCATCACTCAAGCTGAATGGACATCAGCCAGCAGTGAAATTAGACTGTCTCTCCCTCAGTGGTGGACTGTCACTACTGAGATGGAAGGAGGGTGAGTGGTCTGGTCCCAAGGCACTTTTAGTGGAGGCCCATTTTGAAGCGTTTAATGTTTGACACATACTGACACACTGTCAAAAGCACAATGACCTACAAACAGCCATACTCTCCATCAAAAAGGTATGACAAAGCCTCAACAAGGAGGCCACATACTCAAAGTCATAGACACATTAAATCAGGAGAGCAGTGGCTCTCTATTTTATCGAAATGCCTTTGTTTGGCTCCAAGTCAAAAAGTAGCTGCTTGAATTCCAGTAAGCCAATCCATTTAATTGGTAGACACAGTGGGGACAATACCTTTTGTTAAGCAGATACAATGATTTCTGGAGTGAGGTTTCAGTCATTTTCTTAAGTCAGGGGTAGACTCCTTTTACTTGTCAAAGATTGTACATCATGTAATGGAACAAAACACAACCTGATTTTGGTTTTGGATTGATTTGGAGAAAAGCTTTTGATAAGTATCTGTGTCTGCCAATAAGACTGCATATTGCTACATCCTTATCTTCCAGAGATGTCACTCAGGGGTTATGCATACATGTACAAACATGTTAAAGTGTTGACGAAAGAATGTCAAAGTTAATTTAAAGGCTGCCATCACTCAAATCAAGCTTGTGATTATAAGGTAAGGTAATTACTGCAGAATACTCTTCATACTTGACTGTCTCTCCCACTGTTTGCATCCCAGTCACTCTTTATGTTTAAGATATGTTGTATGCTACTTTATTTTAGTCCTTTTCCCCCTTTAAACCCACATATTAAGCATGTTTTACAATCAGATTTGTTTGAGAAAGATTTTCTTTACTCATTTATTTGAGTGTGCATAGAAGTACACGGGGGGTGTAGAAAGAGCTGCAGACGTGCAGCATGTTGTGACTTTATGGTGATATTGCTCATGTACTCCCTAAAGCATCTCTTTGTCTGACAGCTAAGTGGAGTGAGGTTACAGTCTCTTATTTTATCAGGCTTTTACCACTCCTCCGCTTCCCTCTCTGTCCCATTACAGGTCATCCTGCGGCATCTCCCGCCTCTCGCTTAAATGTTTAAAAGCCTTTTCCCCTTCAGTTTTTCTGTTTGTTTACCTGTTTATTATGTTACCATGCCTCTCATTTATACGGTCTGCTGTAATATTATTCTATCTCTCCTTTTTCTCTTTTTATATATGGTTTTCTTTTTTCTACTGTGTTTGTGTGCTCTGTTGAGAATAAGTGCCTATTCGGGTGCTTTGCCCTGGCATTTATACAAGTCTACCATTGATCCTTAAACTCACACCAGACCAAACATGTCCACCGAGAACTGGAGAAAGCCGCTTGTTCTCATACACTACATCTGTGTTAATTTATACAGTTATTGGAATCCTCAGGTCCCAATGCCAGCCTTCCCTATGATCCTCTTGTTTACACAAGATCTGGTTGTCCTTGTAGATTTCGCCACTTTAATTTGCAGTTGCCTGTAAACGCTGTGTTGATTCATGGCTGGTAATTTAGCACGTGGCCACGAGGGGAGTGGACAGACCCTGGTTCCTGCTCATTAATAGTGGGGCTGCGGCAGAGAGAGTAGAAAGTCTTCCAAGCTCCATTGATTCACCGTCTACACGCTGCATACTGATGCAAGCAGCCCTGCCCAGTGCCCTACTTCAACAACCATAGTGGAATAACAAAAAATGTCTTGACCTGACACAGATTACTGTCTCTACTGAGTAGCCTCACAGCTTCACACTCCAGTTTCCCCACCACTCTCCAGAGAGGTCCCTGCACAATGCAAGGCCCATGTTTTGGTCCCTTTAGTTTACACCAGCTGTCAGTGAGTCTTAGTCATCCCAGAGTTATGTGTTTTGACAGAAGGCTCGAGAACAAAGAGATGTGTTTAGCAGGTGTCTCCACCATGCAGCGTTTAATACCGCCAGTTTGTAATTTGTTGGTGGTACGCATGTAGAGTGAGTCATGATGAAGACTAATGGCTCATTAGCTTCCACTAAATCACTGTTGATGCTCAGTGAAAACATTCATGACCCTTATGGCCCCTCCAGACACCCGGGGGCTTGGGGAACTGAACCCTCAGGGGTGAAAGGTCGCCTGAAAGAGTTAACAGAGCAAGAGTCACACCTGACCTGACCTCCCTGCAACCAGAAAGACAAAGATTGGTAGTGGCTAGAGCGGAATGCATTGACTTGTGCTAGCATTAGCATTAGCATCGCAACGTTCACAGGCACTCCGCTTGCCAGTTTGCGTAGCTGGAAAGAAGGTTGCAGTTTCAAATTCCACCGTGGAACCCAGTTTCAAACTTTTGCGGTTTCAGGGGAGCCAGTACGCCATTCTCATTAAGGGTAAGGCTGAGCCCCAACAAAAGTGTTTCATTTAATGTTACAACTGGCGGTGTGTAAATTGCCCCAAAGCTCGAAGGTGAAGAGAAGGTGAAGAAAAGATGTCATCGCCCTTGCCCTCTGGGGTGTGGAGGTTATCTTTTATTGCTGTAAAAGCAACACCGTCACACGCGATGTGCTCTAATAGCTGTAAATGTACTGTAACTGAAAGACCCCCAAAAAGATTGGCAAACAAATAATCTTTTATTGTAAACATTTTTTTAAATGATATTGTTGGTTTCTCTTTTAAAAATCTTAAACTTTAACCAGTAAGTTCAACCGCAGATACCTCAACAGATTGATTAGGGCTGAAAAAAAAACATGCATATGTTTGCTTTAGACACCCCTTTCTTCTCCAACAAAGAGCCCAGCCCTGCCAGCCTTGATGCACCCCTGTGCACCAGCGTTGCAGCGAGTGTGTCTGTCTGGCCGGCCTATGTGTCAGAGCTGTTGAGGCCCTGTCTCCTCTCCAGGGAGTCTACTTCCACTCACTCACTTCATCCTCCTGCTGTTGCTGCCCTGTGGGACGCAGAGGCGCACCGAGCCCAGATTGAGCCACTCTTGCTTGGCCCTGCTCCATTCCTCCAACAACGCTAATTACATCTCAAATGGTAATAGATGAGGCCTCGTTAGGAGCTCTCACTCCCTTGAAAGATTCACAAACATACATCAGAGGGGCCACTGATCGGTCTGAGCTCCCTCCTTCAAAGGCTGGACTTCACAGGGAGCTGGGGGCCCGAATCGCTAATTACTCCTGCAGTTCCACACTGCTGCCCTGTGCACCGCCTGCACCGAGCAGACAGCTTTTCTCGCATCACCAGCGCTACTCTCAGACAGGCCTACCCTCCAACCCAGGCCAAACTACACAGGCGTGTTAAATCTATAATTCAATGATCAAATTAGCTCTGTGCCTATTTTTGTCTCTCTGTAAACCAGCTGCTAATGCGATGACAGAGCAGAAATCAGTTCCCTCATAGTCACTGACAGCTTTAACCTCAATTTGAGAAACTCCCGCATATTTAAGAGGGGAGAGAAGAGAAATATGATGTCATTATAGTTCTTCAGAAAAAAATGCTGACATCTCAACAAGTATGTCATTAGTGCTCCCCCTAACAAAATTAGCTTAATTAAGGCTAGAGTTTGTGATTAAATTATCTTACCACAAAGCACAAAGCATGTCATTTTCTGCACTCAGTATTAGAAATGTAATTTTATTCTACAGAGATTCACTTAATAGGATGAAAATAAATCTAAAGTTCCAACTGTGTTCACTCAAGTCATCACTGTCTCAGATGTGGGTATATGCATAAGTTTGTGTGTGTGTGTGTGTAGACTGTGTGTATAAATTGTGTGTGTTTGTTTATTTATTTTTCTAATGTTCTCAAAAATGCATTGATTGTTACTGCTTGCTCAGGTTTTTGTGTGTTACTTTTGCATAATTTTCACCATTACCTTTTGAAAAGCTGCTGGAGTGCATTATGCATATTCATCTCTTCCTTCTGGCCAATGTGCATATAAGATGTTGACTGATATGTATCTCTGTTGCCACCTTTTTGGTTTATAACTGGTTGGGCTTTCTTCATTATTTAAGTGAATTAATTCCACAGAATCCTGTTAGATTCCATTACCATTTGTGTTTTATTCGCCCGCTGTTTTGAAGGAGAAGGAGTCAACAGGAAAATTAGACCTCGCTCTAATTGTGGTGTGGTTTACAGTGGACCTGTTTGCGTGTATCGATCCGCTGTGAGAAATAATAATAAAATGGAAGGAAAGCGATGCAGGGAAGGAAAAGGCGGCAAGCGAGCTGGGCTCGTTACTGAAGGAATGATGTATTGATCCCGTCTGACAGGGCACTGTGGACCGATCAATCCTGATGGGCAAGAGGAGCCTGTTAGAAGATTCTCCTGGGTCGTTCGGGTCACTGAGACAACAGGCAATGGGAGAGAAATTAACTCATCAAGGAAAAAGGATAGGTGAAAAGATGGATGGATGCATAAATAATCAAGAGAAAAAATTGTCAGAAAATTATTTAGTAAGTTATTTTAACAAAGAAAGTTGATGGTGTGTATTATTCATGATGGCTAAGGCACATAAACAAACCTCCCTCTCTTGACCTGATCCATACTGGTGTTTGAAAGCAAACACATAAAAATGCGAAGAGCAGTGCAGTGTGTGGACATTTTGTCCTTCGTGTTGTTATGTATATGGTAAACAGCTGCCTGTTTTTTGATTCTGTTACTGTGTGAATAATTCAAAAGGGCAGCGTAAAAAAGAGGAATGCATTTTTCAGAATTAAGATAAATTAGTCAAGAGTAAAGTTCAACCCCATGTCAAACAGGTGAAGGGGGAAATAAAGCAAAAAAGAGGAGTTATGTTGGAAGAGATACAGCATCATCTGTCTCTGCTGTCCAGCATCCGTCCAGGAAGCCTTTCTCCTTTCCCCTTGAGTACACTATGGCTGGCCTTGCCCGAGCTAATTGATAGCCTGTACGTTAATTTAAGTCAGACATGAGTGGCTGCTATTAATGAAGGTGGAATTTGCTGGCCTGACAGTGAAGTGAGGGCTCACGGGAGAGTGATCAACAGCTTGAGGCGCAGTCTAGAGGCAGATGCTGAAGTGGTGTAGAGTAGAGCAGCCATTACATTTCAAGAAGGCATTCACTGTGAACTCAGAATGAATCCATTTTCACAGTAAAATTACCTCTATAAATTGGTCTAGGACCCATTTTCAGCATGTAGAGAAGAAGCACAAGCAAAGTTTTCCTCCTCAATTACTTGGGAAAAAAACCCATAGAGGATCGTGATGAAGTGAGCAGGAGGGGTCACTCCGTGGTGGCAATCATAAGATTGGGTTTGTTTGTGCTTTATCTGCTCAGATCGATTGGTCTGTCCACACTGGCAGGCCATTTGCATTTAGCTCCTATAATTGCTGGAATTAATAGCACACACATTTACATTGTATTGTCAGCCGTGAAGTGATTATGGTAATCAGCAGATGAATTTGAAAAGGCAATTTTAAACTGCCTTTTTTTTTCTCCAATGAGTCGATCGACTTCAATCATTTAAGTGCTCCAGGGAAGAGTAGCCGTGAATTATTTGTGTTAATGACAGGTTTTTAGCTGGGCACGGGTGTTTGCACTATGATGTGACAACGCAAATACACATGCGTTATTTGTTTCAGCATGTTTGTCTGCAACATGGTGCTGCAGGGTCGTGTTGATGTAAAACACGCAGCAATTACCTGGTGAGATCAGACTCCTGTGGAGAATTCTAAGTGCTGGTTGTCACTGTGGCACGCTGAGGTCAGGGGTCCCTTTCCTCAGCAGAGCGCTCACATGTCACCTTTCTGCCATTTAAACAGAGGCTCTTTGCCCCTTCTCTTATCTCCCTCCTTCTTTTCCCCTCCCATTTATCTGCTCCTCCCCTCCTGTCCTCATATTTAATTCAGAAGTCTGTGGAGTAGAATCAGTGTGTGTGGGTTGCTTCTTCAAAGCTGGACTAGTGCAGAGATTGGTCATTTTTGCCCCTTTCTCAATAGTAGTTCTAATAACATTGGTTCCCGCAATGACCACACTACATTTAGTGGCTCATTAATGTAAGACACATCTAAGACGTATTCGACATTTTAAGCGTAATCATGTTTGTTAGTTTTTTTTAATGCATGCATTGAAGGGGGAAGGCGAGTACGGCCATACTGCAATAGAGGAAGCAGTCATGCATGAGTGAAGCTCCTAGCTCTTCATTTAAAGACCTCTTTTGGAGGAGGAGGATGCTTTCTTGTGACTTGTTATGCTTCCCCCACATTCAGACATGCTGTATGAAAATACAGCCCTCCATCCCTGCTATCATGAATTCAGTTATTCAGTTATTCATGGCTCGAGGCTGAATAATGAAAGACGGTGAAAAAACACTTCACTGTGTTTCTCTCTCTGCCTCTCTCTGTCTCTTGACTGGATTGCTACTTAGTTCTTGACTCCTATTGAGCAGGGGCATCTGCAGTATCAGAGAAGTCAGTAATTATTGGGAAAAAGTTACTAAAATGGCATCTGATATTCAATAATGCTAATGCAAATTGAAAATGATTAGCTGATCTATACTAATCAAACTGTCTAAATCAGTGTCGCACATATACAGACGGACACACAGGACACTCATGCACACAAGCTTTCCTTATGTGCATTCCCACAGAATTCCGAAACCTATATGTTTTTACACCATTTCCGGCCATACAGTATGTTTGACGAGAGTCTCAGCATCTTGACAGTGATCTATGCCATCAAAGAGCTCAGAGTGATGCGGCACATGAATACAGAAGTAGTTCTTTTTTTACGGCTGCGGTGGAGCAGAGGCTTGCACAGCACGGCGGCTGCGATTGCCACCGCTCTGTTCTGCTCTTTTATGTGGCGGTGGGAGACGGAGGTGTTTGAAGTCAGGGATAAGGCTGCTGTTGTGATGCTGTCAGCCACCGCTTCATTCTTCAGCTGCAGCCATTTGAAGGCAAGAAATCCAGCTCTGAGACGTGTTGAGCAGGATCCAGGAAACTGTTCTAATCATTGCTTAATTACACGTGATCCAGAGGGAGACGTTTTTCTAGCATTAACTGAGATCTAAATGCATGACTGCTGTGTAGTGGGTCAGTTATTATTAGGAAACGTTTTGCCTCTGTTTTCATGTATAGTGTATGAATTAAGCTTTGCCACATAGCAGTTTAACACTCCTGATCAAGCCTCTTATGAAGTATACATTGATCCAAAAAGTGTTATCATAGCAATTTATCCCCCATACTCCCTATTTCTGCACATGCACCTGCTTGGCTGTGAGTGTCCAGCAGGGGGCAGACCATCAGACATGCAAAATACCATCTTGTGGAGGCTGTTATCTGTATGTGTAGCTCTAACTGAGAGAACTGATAAAACCCCACACGCTAATTGGGTTTTACAGCAACCACAGTATCACAATGCTCTTTCATTACCCAGGGGACAATGCGTCTGGTTGTTTCTGTGTTCAGACATACAGGGGGTTTAAGGTCTGCATGTGTGTGTCTGTATCATAGATATGTGTGTCAACTACCCCCACCAATCTGAGAGTGCAGTGTCCATGACTCCAGTGGAGGCAAGAAAAACAGCTCCGGTGGTGTCTGCAGCCACAATAAATGTCCACCTGAACTACAGAAGTCTCTCCTAATGGCCCCCAACGTCCTGCTTTCTGGGATTAGACATTTCAAATGTCAGTGTATCACCGTGACCTTTCAAGGACCTGGAATTAATCAAAGGGGAAAAAAATCTGCCGTCTGCCTTAAATGGCAGAAATAGTCACCTTTGATCCGAGCGTTAGACGGAATTGTCCTCAGACCAGAACTGATTTTAGGACAGTTCAAGGGCTACGTTTAGCGGAAAAGGTCTGTGTCATGAAATCATAAGCATTAATGTCTTTGTTTTGACTGCTAAGTATAGTTTCTGTTTTGAATAATGGCCTATGTATGGTAATGCCTTTTAGGAAAAATAGAATCAGGAAAACAAAGGATAATAATAAATATGTAATGTGGTGGTTGATATAGAAAATAATTTTTTTAAAAAAGCCCTGTTCAAACCTATGTTAATCATTATTCATTATTGGAAAAAAAGAAAAATATCTATGTATGTTGTGTTGTACGATTGCCAATAGGTCAATTTCACATTTTCATATTTATCTGTCCAGCTAACTAACTAAAAGATGCCAAATTTCAATTGAATCAATTGAAATACATTATTTATGTCCCTGCTGTTTTTAAAATTGGTTACTTTTTTACAAATTATTTAAGCTTAAATATTATTTGGAAATTCTTTAGAAAATAAAGCTTTATGAATGCTTTCTCCATGAAAGATTTCCAATTAGCACTTCATGTCTAAAAATTTTCTGCAATCCAATAATTGTTGAGAAATAAAGTTTTAAAACATGTCTGAATTCCCCTAATGTTCTCTGTGGTTGAAACACACAAGAAAATAACACTTTTTTTTTCTATTTGCTCTTATTAGACACATGCACTAAGCTGTAGTATCACTCATGAGCATCATTCACAGCAAACATGTGGCAGACCACAGCCAAACCCGCTCCACCCCCACCTTCTATCTTTAGTAGTTCTGGCTCAGTAGGTCTAGCTCATTGAATTATTAGCTAATTGCCAGGTGAAATCCGTATTGATTGTGAGTTGCACAACAGCTAGTGGTAATAGTAGTATATAGCTGGTTGCAAACTGGATTCTGCTTCTGGGTGATTTGAGAGCTAGGGACTGTAAAGATAAAGGACACTACGTGGGTGGAAGTGGAAATGCTTTTCCATGCATACACACACGCACACACACATACGGCAGCTTACACATAAACACACATGCAGTGTCTTTTTTGGAGTTGTGTCTTTGCTGCAGAATCTGTGCCCTGGAGAGCTGTGGGATCACTGTGCTTTGCTGCTGTTGAGCCACTGTCTTGTCCTTGCTATGTAGGTCATCGGTGCCCTCCAACGATATCTTATCCCATCTGCAGTGCAGTCGATACTGTTGACAGAACTCCAAATAGCTTCGGATTAGAAGTTGCCTCATTAACTTTGTTCCTTTGCCTAAATGATTAACCTCACATCTCCAGCCCACAGAGATGTATTGGACAAGTTTGCATTACCGACACAATATGAAACAGTACTGTTTAATCTGCCTTTTTGATGTGGAGCCTGAGAAATTTTAATGGGGCCGGGATAAACCAGGAGGAAAGAAATAAAGAGGTTTTAAAAAAACAAAAAAAAAACCCCAGGAGGGCTGAGGGGCATAACAGGCATGGTTTAGACACAGCGCGCTGCACTGATCCTGAGCATCCAAGCCAGTGGTGTGTTTCAGATTGTTTTCCATTTGCATGATAATATAAGCATGGATTGTCTCACACACAGACACACACACCCATGTGAACACACAGCAGGGTTATTACATGCAGGCTGACGGTTCCAGCAGGCCAGATTACCTGAGTGAGTATCCTGGGTTTTTGCTCGATGCCCTGAAATGAATGAAATTCCCCCCATTAGCAGGCAGGTTACATAAGCCGGGCGTACAGGTATATCCAGCTGCACCGAGGCAGTAAGCTGATTACAGGTGGAACAAACACAATTACTCCTCTATAATGCAATTAACACGAACTGGATTGTGAAATAAGCGAGCGGACTGTCATACGGATTCTCTAAAGATTTAAAGCTCGTCCACTGAAGGACGCCAGAGAAGCTATAGCTCCAATAAATCATTTCAGTGCTCTGCTGACATAGTTATTGTCCGAGCTTTCCAGCACACATGCTGAAGTCTTCTGCATCGCAAAATGCACAAACATGTGAATTATCTATACAGTAAATCATCTGCGTGTTTGTGTTTGTTGTGTCCTATAAAGGACTGAATATAAGTGACACTCCTGCTATTTCAGTGCAGTATAGAGTGATTAGTTTGTTATTAGTGCTGCTGGTGCATTGCTCTGCCATGTGCTGGGCAACTGTTTTCCATGCAAACTGACAGACTGCAGCACAGACACTTGAAATTGTAATTTGTGTGTGACACTTAGGTGTGCCTAATGTAGCAGTCATTTGCTGAGCCGGCAGGAGCACTGCTGCTATTTATTCTAAGTATTTAGATGTTATGTGCAACATTCAATCACGCTTCAGCAGACACACATAAAATATAGAGCACACCTTCAGGATGATAGTGGTGCTGGTTGCACAGAGGAGAATTTTCACATGCACATTCTGACAAAATGGTGAGTTGCTTTTTCCCCCTCAATCATAAACAGCTTGCATATACATAGTGGAACATAGAGACGGAGAAAAATATCCCTCTCCGTGCTGAGGCTGTTGT
>JAQLOL010000024.1:22586684-22601308 GCA_029783665.1 Naso thynnoides | reverse complement strand
CTCAAGAGTTAAGATCTATAAAGTGATCAATAAATCTCTTTAAATGTCTCTGCATCTGGGCTGCATGTGATTTAAAACCTCTTCTGTTCGCCACACTGACAGATCTCAACCTTCCTCTGCTCACAAATCTAACTGTAACAACCCCCGCCCGTGCCCTCCCTCCTTAAAAATGGCCAGACCTTTACATTTGATGGATATCAAGACTAGTTCAAAGTCCTCTGTAAGGTTCTGATCCACAACCACTGCATGATTCCTGGTATGGAAAATGTGTCACCTGTGATCTACAGTGGGGAACAGAATGTCCTGAGGTGCTGGGATTCTTCCTTTCAGGCAATATTGATTGAAGGAAAGATGATCTGAGGACGCCATTAGGAGGATTGAGGAGGGGTTAAAAGACATGGAAGGGCTGTGATGAACACTCTCCTAATCATAATGCTATGTACAGCACTGCCCGCAGCATTAGCGTCACATTTACACACACATACACACAGAGGCAGCTGGACAGCTAAGCAGGATTAGTTCAGAATTTACAGCATTTGTGTGAGAGATCAATTGTGTTTGTTTAGGTTTTTGTTCGTGCCCTTTTTCTGCCGCCATGTTGCGGGGCCAGCCCTGCATCTGCACCAATACACACATGACTGCACACTACTGATGGGTGGGGCTCTGTCACACTAAGCACAAGGAGACACAGTGATGGTATACGCACACACAAACACACATAAGCCCACTGAATTTTTATGATGTGTTCCAGTATCTTCTCGGTCCAGGCTTGAAGATTGGCGTCTAGGGAGGGATGCTGAGTACAGTAAACTGGGCTATCTACAGCTGTTGTAAACAACTCCTTTCCTCCTCCTGCCTGTCCTGCAGTACAGTGTGGAGCAGACTTGCACTTGGGGCTCATCAGACCAAGCTAGATATAAGCTGCTCAACTCCAGCCGAGAGCTTAATTAAAACGGTGCTGCCATCACAGAGTGACACCTTTTACAAGCTCCTAACGGCTCTCTGCTCGCCGTTACTGCCAATCCAATTATAGACCAAAACAATAAAACAGATACCGAAGGAGCTGCGGCAAATAGGCTGGCATAAAAAAAAAAGGGGCGAGCTATTAAAGATTATATGAAGATTCGCACTGTGGACTGCAGAACAAGGCTGCAGGGGTTTCATTTTCACCAGAGATGCCTGTGCAAGTATGCCACACCGGATAAGCGACTCGGCGTCTGTCTGTGTGTGTGCGCGCTTGTGCAGTCTCTGAGGAAATCCAGCCTTGTTTCAGCCTGGACACAGTTCAGCAGCATCCTGGGGATTATCTTTCCCTGTGGAAGGTCAGTACCTCAATGTCATTAGGCCAGAGCTCACACAAATCTGCTGAAAGCACACACATACACGCCAGCACAAATGGCTTTAGACTTCTTTTTAAGATCCAGTAAATTCTGTCGTAGTGGCTTTTAACATTGTTCCTGTTTTCGATGAAGTTATTCTTCTCGGGTGACAGTGTGTTATAAACGGACGTGTGACAAATGCTACACTTGAACAGCTACATGACAAACATGGTGGCGGGGGTTATACATATTAACTATAACTGCAGATGAGAGAGACAAAGATGGCAAAAATGAGAAATAATGAGATATTAAGATGCTGTTTGAGGTGGTGAAGAGGGAGAACATGATGGTAGATGAAAGCTTGATATTTTGTTCTCTAGGTATGGACAACGTCAAGTGACTATTTCATGTGCCGAGGTCAGACTCCACGATATCAGCCCGATAATAGCCTGACCTGGAAGACGGAGGGCATCAGCTCAGAAACGATCAATGAGCATCTGGCGCAACAATCAATCCTTTTATCTCACGCAGTGTCATAATTGATGACAACTGATGCTGCATCCAGGATCCCTTACTATGTCCTAACAGAAAAACTAGTGTGTTCGATTTTTTTGTTTATCTCCCAAGACGGCTTGTCAGTAGCAGAAGTAGTCAGTTGTTAGCACTCTCTCTCCGGTAAAATCACACATGTGACTACAAACAAAGAATGATCGAGAAGCAACTTGTAGTCTTTCATGTCTCTCGGCCACAACACGGCATAAATTTATGCCTCTATAATAGGCCTGGGTGATACAGCTGAAAACCCTATCACAGTGGTAAAGTTTTCAGTTGATATTGATAATTATTGATCATGTAGGCTGTGACTGACGACTTGTTGTGCATTCTAAGGGGTGGAAGCAACTAAGGTGATAAAATGAGTAAATAACACAATATTATTGACCAAATACCTCGATACTGAGACAATACTGTGAGTATGACCTTTGGTGATTTCACAAAATATTAACCCAATGATATTTTTTGATAAATAATCAACAGTAATGTGGACAAGTGGGTAAAGATAAAAGAACAACAAGAACAGTCTGGTAAGTTCAGAGAATCACATCACTTTACTGTAATGAAACAGGAAAAGACGACACTTACACCATATCACGATATAATGATGCCCATTATCTGTCATAATATCTTGTCTCATATCATGTTATGATACAACATTGATACATTGCCCAGCCCTACTCTATATTTGCCTAATCTTACACACAAAGTGAACATTTTTAGAGACAAAACCATCTTGTAGTGTGACACAGGCAAAAGATTTCCATTCTAAGACTTACAGGTTGCCCTGGTTGTGATTAATCGGAGGTTGAAGGCTATGTTATAGTCCAATTGTTTGGTCACTCGTTTAAAAATAGCAAGTGTCATGAGAGTCCCATGCCTACTTCCAATGTGTTACACAGTCCAGAGTCAAAGTGAAAAGTATGTCTGTATCTCCCCACATCAGAAGGTGCAGGACATTTACATCCTGGTCAAAAGAGGAAACAGCGGTCAGCTTGTTTTGAAGTACTTTTTTCTTGATAAGAATCAATATGTGCAGTCACAGCATAATGCAGAGAGATTAAAGGGGAGTTTTCCGCTCGTGTTCAGATGTTCCAAAATATTGGTTATAACTTTTCGTGTGTAGAGCCACTCTTTTGTTTGTAACCCTAACACAGCCCTTATCACAAACTTCCTAACCGTATTATCTTTTCAGAGGAGGCTGATGCAATAGGAGACTAAGACAGAAGACATTAATAGGAGACATGTGCCTGTTTGCTTGAGTGCACTGCTTCCTCCTCTCTTCTTCTCACTTTACTTCCTCTCCACTCTTCCTTTACCCGACGCAGGAACACACCCACCTGCTCCATCATGATGCCTCACTACCTCTGTCTGTGCTGGAATTGGCAGGAAATCAATCCTGCTCTCATCTACAACCCCCCCCCTCCTCCCTCCCCTTCGTCTCCTTCCTCCATGTCTTACTCCCCCTCCCGGCTGTGAAGTGTCCATTCTGGACAGAGCACAAGCATCAGCACAACATCATGCCTTATCAGAGCAGGCACAAAGACCCATGGGCACATTGTTCGTCAGTATCGGCCAGCTCCAGTTTCAGCGCACTGTTTGCATCTGCCAAGTCCCTCAAAACACACTCATGACCATAAACAAGACAACAGAGTGAAAACTGCAGTGACCACCAGAATCATTCCGGGACAAAATGCATCTTTAATTGTAGCGGCTGTTAATTACAGAGCGCTATGAGAATAGGAAAAGATCGAAAGGAGGATACAGCACATCGTTATTTATTATGCAAATGTATTCCATTTTAGACACAATTAAGTGATTAGAAAGCTGTCGCTCTCTGCTCTCTTTCTTCTCCTTGTCCTTACTTGTCTTTTTCTTTGCTTTTCAGCATATTACTGTAATGAAGCCATTACTTTTTCAAGTGAATTTTAATGAGTTTTTAACTAACATTTTAATGAGCTATACATTACCATAAAGCATGGATTAGGCTAAATTGAATTGTGTCAGTGTGTGTGTGTGTGTGTGTGCGTGTGTATGTATGTGTGTGTTGGTATTGTTAAAGGGTGTAAAGGAAAGAGGTTCATTAAGAGTTAATTATATTGTTTCTCAGCAGCGGCACTGCACATTTTTCCTGGATTGGCGGGCAGAATCACCCACCGTGGTCTCACTGTCATTACTGCGCTGCCCAGGGGCTTGTTAGGCCAAATTAGGGGTGCTGTTTGAAAAATGAGCTTTGAACGGAGCTGCTGTTTAAATAAGGATGTTTGTTTAGGCTTGTCAACTGAATCGGAGGTAGAGACGCAGTATGCGGTATGAGTTTGATGGAATGCAATCCATTCATTTACAGTCAGCCCCATATTTTCAGCACCTTTGTACTCCTCTCCTCAGTTTGACCTTGATCAGGCATCCTCTCCTCATCCCCTGTTGTGTTAGTTTATGTCTTGCCTCTTTTCTCTAAGTGTTCTCACTGGAGCGCATTTGCACCTCCTCCTCTCTCCGTTCAAGGCTGCATTCAAGATGTACATTTCATATGATATCACCACCTGTGATTTCCCACCACTATGGTATCACTGCCAGCCATGTGATTCTCTTTACCTTCACTCTTTTCCATATTTCCTGCATCTTATCTGCAAAAGTGACAGTGTTATTTACAATCCCTAAGCTTCCGATCTGCTGATAGAGAACAGTGGTGGAGATCGTATCGGGCGTGGCCGTGGTGTGTGGAGAATGATTTTGTGCACATGAATATAGCTTCATCTGCAAAACCTCATCTGCAGTCAGCGCCGAGAAAGCTCTGACAAGCCAATGAAAGTGAGTGGAGGGAGTTGGATGTCACGCATGGGACCATGCTTTGGGATTGGATAGAACTGATGGACTGAGAAGACGGAAGCAAGCAAAAAAAAAGACAGAGAATGACCCCCGATGGTGAGAGGAGAGACTAAGACAGACAGAAAGATGGTGATGAGCTGGCCTAATGATGAGAGTCTCCACCCAGTTCTCAGAGGAGGCACAGCCTTGGGCACCGCCAGACGGCCGTATTTTTGCAGCTGTTTCTCTGGTCTGACCTGCAACCCCTCGGTGGAGGAATATAGGGGATATGTGTGAACCTGCTGCTTGCCTGCTTGCTGAGAGGGTAATTTCTGCGTCTGGATGGGGGGCAAAGGTCAGCTGTGGCCGGTGGGAGGGCAAACGAGCGAGTCAGAGCAGGAGAAATAGCTTGCATTCAGACAAATGGAGCACATATCCCCTCATAGTGTAATATTATATGTGTGACATTATCCCTCTTCTGCCTTCAGCGTCAACAGTAATACAAAACATCAATGACAGCACATAGAGTGGGTTTAGTATGTTTTGTCAAGTGACATATATATTGTGTCTCTTCTCTAAGGGTGGAATTGAAAATGGCGGTATTGTAATAGCACTCTGCCGGATGAAGCGCAAAAAGCACTCAAACGAAATGATATTATAGCTCGGAGCTACCACTCTACAGCTCTCCCAGTTTGTGTGTGTGTGTGCATGGTTTATTTTCTAATCAGAGTGTTGGTAGAAGGTGGTGGGTCTGGGTGCCGGGGTATGGCCCCGGGCCTCTAGCTGTTGTAATCTCTCTCTGTGTTTCTTAGCCCCTGACCCAGGAGAATATCTATGAAAGCATGCAGGGTCTTTTTCTCCGGTAAATACGGAGGGAGAAAGTAATAACAACCACACAAACATACACCAACATTCACATTTGCAGTATTGCAAACAGATACCAAGCCCTGCAGCTTTCAAGAAATGTTTCACTGTTTGTCAGGTTTGTGTATAGGTTTTTGTGTGCATGGTGAATGTCTATCAAAGTGATGTGAATGTCAAAACAAAGGGGAAAAAATGAGGTTTTAGACATCAGTCGGTGGTGTTGTGGCAGCGAACGTAACCTTTGCGAACCAAAGCTAGGTACGCTCCTGTAGGTGACTGCATTTGTCAGCACTTATCTCAGTATGCAGGCTGGACGCCTCAGTCAAGGCTCCCCACTAATCTTACCGACAAGCAGTGTCACCCTCCAGTGAGTAATACCTCGGGTGGGAGAGGATGGTGCACTGTACAAAATATCTCCCCCCTTCCTGTCCTTGCCCTGCCACCTCTGTGCTACGATCCCGGGTGGTTGCACTGTCATGTATCTGCGTCGGGATGATATTTTGTGTGCTGAGTCTATCTTAAATGAAGACACACACAAACGCACACATAGGTGGACCTCCCTAATGGTTGCTGGCACAGGCCTCCCCGACCAATGTAAGACAGTCTGCCTTACAAAGTATCTGTGTGGGTGTCTCCTTTGTGTTTTATTTTGGCAAAGACCTCCTCCCTCAACCCCATGGCTGTTTCACAGTGCAAGTTGCAACCTGACTCTCTCCCCTTTAAGTTCGAGGTTTTGAAACGGTGCCAGCTGAAAGAGCTGCACATTTGCCATGCTTTGCCCCCTGCCTGATATTCCTTCATTCAAATCAGCCTACTCCTCTGATATTTAGGAAATAAATAAATAAATAAGATACAAGAGGCAAAGACAGATTAATAATATTCAGATATGGGTTCTTTTTCGCCTGCAGCCGGATTGACAGATGCAGCACTTGCCAACTGAGGGGTGTAAATGTAAAAATATGTAAATATTAATAAGCAAGTAAGCAAGTAGGCAGAGTTTGGGGCCTGCTGGAACTCCATGGGAGGTGAGATGTTTTCAGTGGAAGAAGAGCTGAGTGTTTCAGGGGGATAGAGAGGCAATTACCTCACGTCTGTTGGCTGATTCGGGTCTGAATGCCTACAGGGCCTCGCAATTGGATCTTGGGTTCAGTACCTGACAGCTAATACACAGACCTACTTAATGATACTCACACACATCAGATGCACCTCACATAGATTAACAGAGCGAAGAAGTCATGTTATGATTCTAATATAAAAGCATTCAGTTGCTTTACGATCCCTGACATAGTGTAGTTCAGCCCACGGAGGTGCCTGCAGGCAACAACAGGAGAGATTCGTACATGCTGGAACTATAATGAAGCAAAGTGGAACCTAGGTGATGAATATTTGAGTCGTGTGTGTGTGTGTGTGTGTGTGTGTGTGTGTGTGTGTGTGTGTGTTCTAACCAAATGAAGTTGACCTTGATGACTGTGGCCATGGGGTTAGGATCAGTTAGTGTACTTAAGTGTATTTTGGATTGGACCCTTCTCTCATTTACTTAGTAAATGTATCAGTTCAGAGTGTTGCCCTGGTATTAACAAACCCTGAACCAACACACAGGGCATAATCCTTACACTGATTTCATCTCTTTGTTTGTTAGGCTGATACTCTGTGTTTGTCCTGTCCTCAACAAGTGTGTGTGTGTGTATGTGTGTGTGTGTTGTGTTTTCATTGCTGGTGTGTGCTGCTGCACTGTTTTTATTTTTCTGTTTCTATGTTTTGTTCATTTATTTAGATTGCAGGCTAGGGATGCATTTGCTGTGACATATTGTGCAGTGTTAGATTAGATTAGACAGCAGGGCACAAGCACCGTAATGATGCACCTAATGTGTGTTTCTTTTGTCACTGTTCTGTTTCAAAGGAAATTGATTCTGACAAAATCCCATGGGTGCTAGCAATGAATGGAAAGGAGCAATTAAACCCAACGTGATCTCGAAAACAACAGGCAGTGTATGGTCCAAACCAGGCTCTGATTTTATACAGCATGACTTTTGTTTGTCATGCAAATACAGAGAGCTCAGTGATGGTGACGGCTGTTATGCTCTTCCAATCCTCTCTACTCTGGGGCTGGCTAATTACCTTAGCTCTTTAGATTAGAGGGCAACCCTGGATGACAAGAGAAAACCTCTGCTTTTACCTTTTCTATATTCTTTCCTATTGCCCCCGCGTAAAGGTTTTATTTGAATTCATGTCACACTAAAATCCCACTCTGTACCCGTGTGCATGCCCAGGATAATTGGTTGAAAGCTTCCTCTATTTCTCCACCCTGCTTCCCCTTTGTCTAAATAAATAAATGACAGATGACAATGGCTGCACTGCTTTTTTTGTAAAAAAAGACTAAGAAGAGTGGATGAAGAGATGGAAGAGGCCAGGGGCATAGGGACCAGTTATCCCCTCCTATAATCCCGTCCCTCCTCGCCATTGTTCCCAGTGCCGTGCGGAATTTACATAAGGACCTGTGGTGCTGCCCTTAATTTAGCCCCCCTCAAGCACCTTCAGACATCTTTAGTCAAGCGCAGCCCTTTTATCCTTCAGAGGAATCGTGTGTCTCTCGCTGGATGGACACTGCTTAAGCTGAAATTCCTAAACTGCTGCTCCATGGATTAGATTTATTGTAGATCAAATAGAAAGCGATCTGTTTGAGTACACACAGCAGGGGAGAGCCAAGCCAGCCTCCAGTTTTTAAACCTTTCTTTCACTGTATTAAATATTCTGAATGTTCACTTATTGGTTTGGAAGTTGTAGTCTGTTCTGAATATACACTGAATGAGGGTGAAATTTTTTAAAGAACGTCGTAGTTTCACATGGGTGTTTGTGTGCTCGTGCATGTGTTTGCATGTGACAGCAGCTTTCTTTGTTTAATAATCAGCCGGTGGCGTGTGTTTCACTGAACACTATGCAGTGTGAGAGGCTATCTCTGTGATGAAAGGCCTACCTGAGGGTGATTAGATACAAGGCCACAGTTGTTCACCAGACCACCCACTGTTTTTTTTTTTTTGTGTGTGTGTGTGTGTGTGTGTGTGTGTTTGTTCAAACATATCTGGTTGAGTGTAAATGTGTGTATGTGTACATGCCAAGAAAAGTGGAGCAGTATTGTACCCCTGTGAGCTCTCACATGTGAATGACACTAGGCTTCAGGGCATTCTGTCTCTGTTTGTTCTGCTACCTCCACAGGGACCTCCATTAGCTCCAATTAGCTTTCACTTGTGCTTGCCTTGTCAGATGAAGCTGCGCGTCCCATTTAAATAGCCATCGATGAAAGCTGCATACGTTTATGCTGTGTTATGTGCACACAACACAAAAAAAGAAGTTTTTAAAATGGTGAACTTTAACATTTAGGCATTTAAATTCAACAGTATGCCACACAGCCATACTCTCTCTGAACTGTCTCCTACTTTTTTTCCCCTCAGTGCTGCGAGACGACTTCAGACAAAACCCCACAGACGTGGTGGTGGCAGCTGGAGAGCCAGCGATCCTTGAGTGTGTTCCTCCCCGAGGCCATCCTGAACCCACCATCTACTGGAAGAAAGACAAAGTGCGAATTGATGACAAGGATGACAGGATCACCGTGAGTATTGTTGCCATCTGTTAATACCTGAATAGGCAGAAGTACTGTCAGTGCCTGTTGTAACTTTTTTGTGTTAGGCACATAGAAAAACAGCAAGTAATGGATCATTTCTTTGTTGCTGCAAGGACAACGAAGGATTTCAGTGCATCAGAAGAAAAAAGAGGGAGAAAATTGGTAGACGGTTATAAAAAAAAAAAAGAAACTATTTTTCAGATTCGAGGAGGGAAGCTAATGATCTCCAACACCAGAAAGAGCGACGCTGGCATGTACATCTGTGTGGGCACCAACATGGTGGGAGAGAGGGACAGCGAGACAGCACAAGTCACAGTCTTTGGTAAGCTTTATTCCTTCAGCTCTCCTGAACTTTTGCTTTCTCTTCAACTCCATATTATATTTGCAATTAAAAGCTTAGTTCTCAACCTGAGGTGACTTTCTAATGTGCTAAGCTTCAAAAGAGGACAAATGAGAGGGCTGATAAACACAAAAATAACGAATTTTTAAAAGTGATAGAATGAGTTGAAAGAGAGGATCATTTTGTATGAAAAGAATACTGTGTAAGTGCATTTATGCACTGATATACACCCATTTCAATACATTATAAACTGATCTATTTCTCTCTTCTGTGCCCGTTCTACAGAACGACCGACCTTCCTCCGAAGGCCCATCAACCAGGTGGTCCTGGAGGAGGAGACGGTGGAGTTTCGCTGCCAAGTGCAAGGAGACCCTCAACCAAATGTACGCTGGAGGAAAGATGACATTGATGTTCCTCGTGGGAGGTATGTACATCTACAGGAACATTCTCAAAAAGGTCTTAATTTCAAGAAGGGACACTTTCTCCAGACAGTGATAGGATGATGATTTGCACTTCCTCTGTTAAAGTATATGAGCATCCAGTTTTGAGTGTGTGTACATATATGTGTGTGTCTGCATCAGTTTGTGACAGGCTGCACTAAATGCAAAGGAGTTGCAGAGGCACTGATGTCAGACTGAGTGACTGTTTCAAACTAATGATAACTTATACTGCCAGCTCTCACCTGGCCTTTCTGCCAGGGGGCATTAAATAGCACTATTAGACTGTTCACAATGCACATTACACATTCAGAATAAAATGGCTTCACCTTTAGGTGCCCCAGAACACAGCTCCCACAGCCATAACTGGGGTCAGACTGTATCTCATGTCAAGGAAGGAGTCTGCATGAAGACAAACAGATATTGAGCTGCACAATTAAAACTGAGTGACAGGTGAGCGGGCAGGGAAGCTGAAAGGTAGATGTGTAGAAGAGCGGAAAAAAGTTTGGCACATTGAAAAGCAGACAGGTAGAGACAGAGGCAGACAGAATGACAGGAGATAGATACAGTACAGCAGCTGACGTGGCCCTCAAGTGTCTGTGTACAGGTGCAGCTGCTCAGGTAGAATCTCAGCATAGACACTTAATCACCACCTCCCTACACATTTAACCTCATCCAGTCTGTGTACCCTCACATGCATTGACTCACAGTTGTAAAAACAGAAACTGATGAAAACTAAAAGTCTGTAATTTACTGAGAAAAGCCGACGCGGTTGCCAGCTATAGTCTGTCTCACTTCCCGTAAAAAGCCACTGATGATGTAGTGATACCCTTCTTGTTGGTTCCCGTGTGTTTGCCTGTTGCTTCCCCGTGACTCACTTGACTCACAGTCAACAGCAGTGTCACGGTCAGGAGTGGACTTCAAAGAGACCAGCGTTCTGTCCCCAGCCAGCATGTCAGTTGCCAACTCCTTGGATCACCTCATAAAACATACACTCAGTGGACCTGACATCTCTCAAGGCTAGCTGCGGAGCTGAGTGTGGGCGGGTTGTTTGTGTCTGATAAGGATTTGGTTCACTGGGCAGTGGGACATGAGCGCTGTGCCAAAGCAAACACATAAAAGTATTTCACTCATGTCTTTGATAGGGAGCTGGCTCTTGAAGTGAGTTCATTTTGTACACTAATTAACAGATTGATAACAGGGTAGGATGAGTGTCATGTGCCAGCGTCCATGCTCACTGTGTCATCCTTTTGAAGTTCAGTCTTATTTGGATATGGACAAGAACTGAATACATGAAAAAGACACTGCCAAACTTAATAACTTAACAAATATTGCAGTGTTTCTAATTATACTGTGAGATCTCGTTTCTCTATATTTAATTCTCCACTTTAGCTTTGAAGCAGAAAGTAAGCACGAAGACTGAGATATTCTAATTCTGACATTTTCAGATGCCTTTGTTGTGTGCCAAAAAGAAGTCTCCTCATATTGTTAAGTGACAAACTGTTTCTGCTTCCCCCGCTTATTATCCTCATTTAATAAACATCGAACATGGCTCCTCTCTGACTGACAGAAGAATTGTTTAAAATCTAACGAAAGAATAGTTTCCAGTTTGATAACGGGCAAATGCTCTGAAGCAGAAGCAGAAAATAAAAGCAGCTGCTGTAGGTCAGCCATTCTGTCATCACACAGTGGGCTCTATCAGTAGTGGTCTTCACCACAGGAATAAAAGATCAAGCACTTCTGTGTTCAGTGGGGAGGGGTCTTTGTTTGCTCCTTATCCTAAAAGGTTACACTGTCCTTATTATTATGATAAGCTGTAGAAACAGAGATAGACTTCTTTAACATCAATTTGTTTTAACTTGTCTTTGCTGGTCCCTTTGCACATGTCCCGCATGCCCCGTGTCTTTGTGCGGCTGTTTGTGTGTCTTCAACTTTTACATTAGGAAGGAGGGAAATGGAGCCTCAGCTGAGTAAACAGGTCTTTAATATGCTCAGTGGCTCCAGCAGCCTCCCAGGCAAACATGTGCACACACTGGCACACAGACATAAAGCACGCCAGGATGGCACTGGCTTCGGTCTCTGTGGGATGGCAGAGGAGATAGAGACAGCTCGAGAATGGTTTCAATTAGAGGACAAAAGCAATAGGGCTGCACTTCTACCTCTGAGTGGGAGTTTTCCTGTGCTTTTAAAAACAAAATTAAAATTAGCACACAAGCTTACCTCCTTAGGACGCTTAGCAACAGGTTTTGGTATTGCCGTTTTATGAAACGGGTCAATTTCATGTTTTTCAGAAGTCCCAAGACATCTTAATAACTGAAAAAATCAAAAAACAACAGGTGCATTATTATGCAGATGCAGTAGTTATGATTTGTGTGTGTGTTAAGAGACCATTATCGAGGCCCTGATCGTATTCCGAATAGGAAAACATTTAGGTTTACTAGTGTTGATTAAAGCACTGTGCTCCATTTTTTTTTTCTTTGAATGCTGTGAAGCGCAGCCTAATTAATGATGACTCAGTAGTTCACCTTAAATCATATATGTGGTACACACTTGTGGCTAAGTGTTATATCCATAAAGCCCTTTCAGAACCGATCAATATTCCAGGAGGAGGGTTAATGGAAATTTTACCTCTCCCAATGCCAAATTGTAGAATTTGGTTTTTTAAGAGACAAACATTTATTTTACTTTTTTTATTTTTTTTTAAATATTAGGCTGTCATATGTTTGTTCATGACACACCTTTACTATAAGGAAAGAGCTGGAGTCTGTGAGGTGATAGTGTTAAATACATATGGTCCACCAGACATAAAATTAGTTATAAGAAGGTAGACCAGCCAAGACAGAATAATTACCTGTAGCTGAAAATAGATCAGGCCATTTGTGGAGCTTGCAGGTTCTTATTCTCATAATGGCTTTTTTTTTTTTTTTTGGTCCCCATCAGGGCACCTAAATAGTACCTTAAAATACAAGGTCTCTGAGGATGTGACTTAAATTATGAAAGGAACCAATAAGTGTGGTGAAAAACACAAGTTAGTCGGGGATTTAATTATCACAGGGGTAGGAGAAAAATCACATATATGCGCCCCAGACGGGATTAAAATCACTGACCAGCACATGTAATATTAAAATCAGCCAATCTCCTCCAGAAAAATAAATCTGGTTCAGATGAGGCTGTTTCTTTTTGGCAGTATTCATAAGATTAAATTCAGATGGTGGAGTAGAGTCTTCCCCGGGGGAAAATATTTGGCACGTGTCATCAAGCAGCTGGATTTTAGCATGTGCCTGAAAATAGTCTGACAACTCTGAGGAAGTTTATTTCAGGTGTATTTAAACAGTCCATAATGTATCTACAATGCCCTTCCAAAATGTGGCTAAAATTACACCCTCCACATTTTGCTCTGTGTAAAGAGGCCAGTTTTCTTATTTGCAAGAGTGTCCTCATTTGGATTAACATCAGTTTCAGATTAATATCTGTCTGTGAAGCATCTCTGCAGAATCTTGGGGAAAGCACATAATAACTGCTCACACATCAGAGAGCTTTGTGTCTCCAAATGGGAGAGTTTCTGCCGTAGTCGATGAATCCCAGTGAAAAGAGTCGAGCAGTGTGTGTTATCTCCCACTGCCTACCAGCTCAGTGTGCGGCCCACATCTTTCCCTCCTTTGGTTTTCCTCTACCTCCTCATTTTCTCTGGACCCTCGTGCCCTCCTCTGTGCCTTATCAGAGCCCCTTTGGTCTCTCAGTCTATCTGTATTCAGGCCTTCTGTCCCTGTTGACCTCCACAGCACAACCTATGCAACATTCAGCAGAAAAGCTTTTCTTTGACTCAGTCCCTTCGTGGTGTGAGAAGGTCTGTCTCTCTGTGTGTGTGCAGTTGTAGTTTTGTGTGTGATAGAAGTGTGTGGGTCATTCTGTTTGAGAGAGCTGTTAAAGCTGGTGTGACAGGAGCGCCTGTATTATGCTGACTATCCGCTTTCAGTGATTTCTCACCTCCGCAACTCAGCAGAATGAAAACACAGCAGTCTATGGTTCCTGTCTCCATTACTTCCCCTGACATATAAGTGAATACATCTGATATTTATGAGAAAGTTGGTGACGAGAATGGCAGTAGAATGATCAGGATATTTAATATTCATGGATATGACAGTGATTAAGTTATTATTATTATTAAGTGCTGTAAATAAAACTAATTAAGTTTTTATATTTCGAAATATGAAAGTATGTTTTTGCATTAATTAGCAGGATGTGCAGCTGATCATTAATTATTAGGGCTGTCAAACGATTAAAACTTTTAATCGCAATTAATCTCAAAAGTTCCTGAGTTAATCGTGATTAATCGCATCTTTTTCTTTTTTGCTTGAAATAACAGCAATATGAATGGAAAGCGTGTGTTTCTTATCTTATTCTTAAGACAGAGAGAGAGCAGCCTCGTTTGGTGATAAGAAGAACAAGTTCTGTTGTGTAGGAACATGAGGAGAACAAACATATGCAGGTTTTCTGCAAAATTATAAGACAGCGCCACCTCCCTCCACCCCCACCCCCTCCCTCCCTCACCAGGCTGAATGAACAGGCGAATGGGACAAAAAAACAAACAATAACCTCGCTAGTCGAAGCAGCAGCTCTACGTTGCGCACAACCACAACAACGGCAACAACAGCAACTACAACATCCTCCCACAAATGCACGAT
>JAQLOL010000024.1:22566644-22582437 GCA_029783665.1 Naso thynnoides | reverse complement strand
CAAGTTTGGAGTTTTATGGAACAGAGGTATTAGCTATAATAAAAGTTTAATATAACGTCAGGCCTGTCCTTTAAAGCCCCTATGTGGGTTTGAAAAATTGTGACTTAGGGGACTCTGAGTGATCGTTTTAAAAAAGACATTGTGTTAGACTGCAGTGCGCAAAATTAAAAGCTAAAAGAAAGACATAGAACGTACCAGTTTCACCTGGGTTGTCTCATTTTTTCTAAAGACTAATAATTTAAAATATTCCACAATTGCAATGTAATTATACACAGGGGCTTTAAAGCGGCAAACATAATGTCAAGCTCTAATAGAGAGGCCCTTTCACCTTTATCTGCTCATCTCAGCTATGTCTCTCAACTGTGGAAAGCAAAAGGTTGTCAGGCTGACAGACCACCATCACACAGCCACACCAACCCTGCTAGCACACTGCTTACACACTGCTACACCAGCAACCCTTCAATTACAGACTGGAGCAACAGGCCAGACCAGTATCATCCCCCTATCAATAACCAGTAAATACATAAACACACCAATACACCCATTCAACTTTTGATATTGTTGCCAACTTATTTTGGCCTTAGTGTAGTTGCTGTATTGAGCTTAGCAAAGATTTAATGTGACCTTATGTCCATGCTCGTGCAGCACACACAATGGCAAGGTTATGCACACACACTCAAAGCTGTGAATGTGGTTTAAACATATCCAGACACACACACACACACACACACGCAGACCTCATGAATATTGAACGAGTTTTGAGAGTTCCAACTGAACGCACTCCTCTCTGTGTACTGTGTGTCATTGTTGAATAATTGATCCTCCTCCTCCCAATCTCCATTTGTCAGAATGAACTGTTGTGCATCTTTGTACCTTTTTCAAGAGGAAATACACTTTTCACAGCTGCTGCCAGCACACCTTCTTTGTCAGGGGGTTAATATTTTATCCCAAGTTATAGTATTTACAATTAATTCCAAGCAGGCATCTTCAATTTCGTGATGTTACATCTGTGTTGACAGATATGAAATCAAGTACGACAAGGACGACTATGTGCTGCGAGTGAAGAAGGCTTCTGTGAACGACGAGGGAACGTTCACCTGTGTGGCAGAGAACCGTGTGGGCAAGCTGGAGGCCTCCGCCACGCTCACCGTCAGAGGTACAGAACACCTTTGTTAGTCTTTTATTGTACTTGTACACCAATATAAGGCTTAGATGAACAGTTTACTCCTTAAGGACCCCTTTAAAACACATGGAAATTCAGAATGCTGACTCCCACAGCCAAAGGAGACGTAGACAGTCTATGAATCTCTTTAATTATTTACATTTCCAAGTGTAGCATCGACTCACTCTGCAACCCCCACAATCCCATCATGGTGGTCTGCTAGCTACGCTGCCCGCCATGCTGTAACCATCCAGTCAGCAAAGCCATTTCACAGATTACTGGTGCACACTGCCTGTCCCACACCTGGGGTTTACAAGGTTAATAAAAACATTCTAACCATAATTTTCCCTCTTTTTACTACTCTTCTTTCCATTAAACTCAAGTGTTTAAGGTCTCTGTTGGGCACTGTAAGGCAACACGGGGTTCCAGAGGGAGTTAAATGTGATCTTGGTTGTTTTTGTCCTTTTTGGAAGGTACATTTGTGAAAGTAGTCTCTAGCTTTACTTGACGGTGAGGGCGCATACGGTAATACAATACTGATGACTACTTGCACCAGCTCTTCTGGATAGAGTCAGAACCTCCAGTCTCAGCCTGTAACCCACATGCTGTCTTCACTTGGTCTTTGAATTTCTCTATCTCTCTCTTTTTTTTCTGCTCTGTCCATCAGCACGTGGAATTGTAGATCTCATTAATGCAGACAGCTAAGGTCCAGCAGTATATTTGTCCACCCCTGCAGATATTTGAGTGGAACTGAAGATTTTTGACCACAAAGGGGCGCTCATACCAGACTGCCTTTATCATAACAGTACAGGTGTCTGAGAAACAAAAGCTTTGAGCTCATCAATAAATCTATTCAGCTGACAAAAGCTGCTGGATCCTCTCTGCCATGCTTAACCTGTGCCAGAAATATGTTGACCCCAACACAACATGTCATTCATTCTGACTTTGATTTCTTTTTGTCTTATTTTATTTTCTTTGTTCTGTTCTTCTTCTTCTTCTCTTGTTTTTATATGTGCGTGTGTCCATGTCTTAATTTGTTCCTTTTATGTATCCACTCCTCCATTGTTGTGTCTCCAGCTCGCCCTGTTGGTAAGTACCCATCCTTCTGATTTGATTCCATCCTGCATGCCTGCTCCATACATACTACTGCGTTTGACTGCTTGACAATCAATTACCATTGCTTTAACAGTGCTGTATTTGACTAACAAAGGTATTACATCACATTGTGTACCCTGAGGATTATTGTTTGCAAATAGTTATGTAGTCCGTTAGAGTCTACACAGCTTTAAATGAATCACTAACATGAAAAAAAACACCAACGGTCTGTTACACTAAGTCTGTCTGTTGTTTGAATTTGAGATGTTTTTAGACTAATCGATGCAGCGAGTTGCACTTATCCTATTTGCAGCAACTTGACAGAACTCAGAGACAAAGCTCCAAGGACCACTTTATTTTCTTATGACTTCCAGGGTTTCTCAGAACTCAGTTAATTATATTGAATTGACTTCAAATTCATTATTAATGTAACAGTAATCAGTCTGTGACTTTGAAGTAAAATTTGCTCCTCAAGAGCATTTTTTAAATAAAGTAAGCGTTTTTTTGTATAAATTCTTTTTGTAAGTTTGCTTCCTTCTTCTAAACCTCGCCTCATCCTGCAGCTGATGCAACTATTGCAGGTTTCAAAAACATTAATTATGGTAACTTGACATTCTGCACCCATCATAGCTTTAAACTGAAGTCGCTGTATTTTAGGTTGAGACTGAGTGGGCTGACATTTTGAGACTCAGAAATTGTCATCTCATATTGTCCAGGACGTGTTTAACTTGCAAGTCTTGAGGCCATCTGTGGATTTTTGGAACACCATGCTGAGATCTGTTTGTTTTGGACAAGCCTTGATCCTTCTGAGCCTCACGACACAGAGCCGGTATTCTTGTTTTATTTCCCTATAGACTGGGAAAAGGTCAGGGTAGAACCAAACATGATACACTTAAGATGTTAAATTGTTAGAGGAAGTGAGTGGAAATGGGCATCTGGAGAGAAAGGTGTGCTTTTTGAGAGGAGAAACAGGAGGAATGCAAAGACAAAGAACAGGAGAGGAAAATAATGGCTGGAGTGTGTGTCGACACGGGCTTAACTGGCAGAAAAACCCAGACACTGCCTCAATGGCAAGACTTCGGTTGCCAAAACAGCAGTGGCTGTTCTATGATTGTCAAACTGTCAGCTTTCAGGAAGATGGAGGAAATTACACATTCACTCTGCCTGTGGGAAGAAACCGTAATTGCTGTCGACTTTTGAATAAAATATGATTGAACGTGGGATTTTAAAGGAGGCGGCTTTCTCAGTTTGTGTGCATACGTCCACTGAATGGATGTCTGCCTCTCTGTCCATTTGTTCTTTTCAGTCTGACTGCTGTTTTATGCTGAGGCCTCTCCATGTGAATTGTCATGAATTAAATATGGCCACCTGATCATGTGTTTCCTTAGGAGGGGACAGGAAGGAGCTTCTCACATGTCATTAAAGGTCCCTGAATCAAAACAGGGCCAGCGTGAGTTAGCCCTAAGCCAAGCTGTGAAACTGTCACACACTGACTTCCTCTTGATTTGTCTAAGTTTTTGATCTATTTTTCTCTGTGGGCCTTCCTCTCCTTTGGATCCTTCCCCCTCACAGTTCCCAGAAGTCTTTCAGTCCTTTTTCCTTTTTGGAAAGAAGTGCCACAGAATGAGCCCAAGATTAATCCCAGGCCACCAGGGAAAGCTAAGGAAGCCAAAACTATGGTTTTGGTCGATGGATACTTTACTCTAATTAAAATGGTGTAGTTGATCCTGTTGCCCTGTTATCAAGGGGTCAAACAGTCAAGTGCAATAGGAATCATTTTAGTTAATAAGGGTGTCTCAGTCACAAAAAGCGCCTGCCAATGCCAAGTTACTGGCTACAATAAAGATGATTTACAAACAGATTTCCTAAATCTATCTGGACAAGTTTGTGTTTTTAACATCTAGTTGCAATCATTCATACAAGCCAAAATCTGATGTAAACCTCAGAAACCTTCACATAACTATATTCTACTAATACTTGGGGTCATAAATATAGAAATAAATCAGGAAAACTCTGTTTTATAAATGGAAATGAACTTGTTTTGCAATAAGAGCCTATGAGAACAGGAAAGACAGAAACACTGATGAAGAGAGTGTGAGAAGGACAAAACCAGGCCGTGCTGTTTGTAAGGTCAGTCTGTAAGGTGTAAGCCATATTTTTAGCGAGTAGTTAGTGATGCAGTATGTGGGATGGAGCAGAGCAGAGGAAATGAAGGGAGGGAACTGAGTCCTTGCCAGAGCATGATTTAGGAGCTCTGTATCAGGCCCAGCATTGTGAGAGCCACAAGATATCCAAGCTGCAGAAGGCCAAACGGGAAGGCAGTAAATCTGCAGCCATCTGTACCATTCCCAACTGTGTGTATCTTTGACAAATACACAACCCCCCCGAAAAAGGATTACATGAAGAAACCAGCCAAATGGGAAGAGTTTGGCCTTACTGGAACCAGCTGGCTTGTTAGTGAAAGGACTTAACAAAGAAATCAAAAGAAACAGAAAGGGTGCGAGATGTAGCATTGCAACATTCCAGATTTTTTCTTTTTTTCTCACAAAATTTTACACAATCTGACAAAAAAAATCCCTTTTTTTTTTTTGTAAATGCCCCCTGTTACCCATTGTCTGCACTTAGTTGAGGTTATGGCAAGGACTTCGAGTCGTTGTTTCTTATCTCCACAGGAAGTATGTTTCCTCCTTTAAGGAACATGTCATTCTTGTCTTATCTTGACAAACATGGCACCCGTCAACATGGGACAAAAGCCCCCAGTGACAGTCATTAAGTGCACTATTAGAGGTCTTGGCTGTGCGGTTATTCACTTTTGGGTCCAAGTTTAGACATTTTCTGAGATCTAGTTTTGCAGCTTAAATATTTCCTGTATTTTCTGCAGCTAAAGTTGTTCCAATACCATTTTTCCCTTTCTGATACCCAACTTTGCGGATCAGCCAGTACCGATCCAGTACCAACACATAAAAAACAATTCCTTACACATCCTCTTTGACTTTCCAGTGTAAAATATTGTCAAATGTAGACATTTTGCTGGCTCTGTCGGCTCTCTTTGCTCTTCTTCATTGCTCTTATAATAGGTACCAGATGCAGCACAGCAAAACTTCCTCAGTACTGTTTTAGAGTGGCAGAGAAAAAATGATTTTAGGTATGTAACATCAGAGCTAACTGAGCTAATTGGAAATTAGCTGGGTACAGTTTTTTACCTCTAAAAAGTAAATCTGAACAGTTATCTGTTTTCTGATCAGTATGCAGACTGGTGTACTCACTGATACCGATACCAGAATTTCATCAGCGTCCACAGCATTTTTTCAGTACTGGTATTGGTATTGGAACAACTCTATCTGCAGCTGCACAATTATAGAGAGCATAAGGATGAAAGTCTCTTCTTTGCCTCTCAACTGTATGGTTATCTTTATGCAGGACAGTGTGGTTGTTGATTATTTCTCATATATCAAAAACTATGATCACTGTTGTTTTAACTCGTTGAGAGAAGGTGGCAGAAAATTGTGCCTCCCTAACTCTCCCATTAGGGAAGAGTCAGGGAGTGTAGAGACGCGACATAGCATGCCAGAAGAACTTGTAGCTAATCTCTAAACTGCTCTCTCTTTATTATTGAACTGCATCTGTCAAGTTGTCAGTCAGAAATGTCTCACTCTGTCCCAACTGCGATTGTGTGACAACTGGTCTGGCTCTTGATGGAGTCGTGAATATCGACTGAGAAAGCTTCACACCACGATTTCAAAGTTTGATGTCTTTTCAAGCCTCTTCTCTCTTTGATGGAGAGGTGTTAGAATGAAGTGTGGTAAACACAAAAATAGTCTTTTCAGTCTCTCACTTTCCTTCAATGTAACATTGATCAGAAGTACTGAGCCACTTCAGATCATGACTTTTACGTTCGATGCATTCTGACTGAATCTCAAATATGGAGAGTCACGTGTGACAACCCTTATATGTGTATACTCGTTTGTAGTTTTGGATGTCTCCAGGGCATGGGTGTGCCTTTGTGTTGTCTCAGATCTAAATGCTATTGTGACCAAGGCGCTTCCCTGTGTGAATGCCAATGTGACTGTCATTCATTCAGCCTCAGCTTCACCTGGATGAATGGCCAACCTGGTTACCATGGTAATGAAACAGTAGTCATTGGTGTTCCTTCTCTGTTCAGAGCCATTTAAGAAAGAAAGACGGATATAACGCTGCATGGAAGCTCTGTACGGCACTCCCATTTTGACTTGATCGTTTGGTATATTGCTTGTTTCTGCTTGAAATCCCAAAGCCCCGATAATCTCCAGCCCTGATGATTTGCCTCACAATGTGCCACTGCTCTACTAACACTGGTGTTTTCACCCTTTGACTTCAGCTGCGCCCCAGTTTGTCATCCGCCCAAGGGACCAAATTGTGGCTCAGGGCCGCACTGCCACCTTCCCGTGTGAAACCAAAGGAAACCCTCAGCCTGCTGTCTTCTGGCAGAGGGAAGGAAGTCAGGTAAGAGCAAACAATCTCACACAGCTCAAAGTAAAGAAACCATTTCTCTTTTTATTGCATTTTTTTCTGGCATGTGGAAATACACTTGTCTCTTAGTTGGCAGCTTTTATTGTCTACTGTGCGTCGGTACTTTGTTTGGCTGTATGCACAATTGTTGCTCCGCATACACACACACACACACACACACACACACACACACACACACACACACACATCCACTATCTGTCATCAGTATCTTTGCTACAGACACAGAAACACCTTTGTTCTCAGGAGCCGCCAAAAGACAGTGTGCCTGGCAAAGTGCTAATCGGTTTCCCGTGACCCTTCACTGATAAGAACGATCCTATCCCTCACTCAAGCAGATAACCCATTCAAATACCTGGGTGTCCTCACAACGCTCAACAACAGTGCCAATTAGGAGCCTGTTGGGGCTTGTAGATGAGCCAGAGATATGATTCAACTCTGGCTAAGGTTCAAACATACATACACATACACACACACAGAGCCCTGCAGGCTTACAGTTACAGCAAAGTTCTCTTTAAAAGAGTGAACAGTAGTGAGACACATGCTTACATGTTCACACAAACATTTGGCATAATACTCACCCACCTTACCCCTCACCAATGTGTGACCTAAAGCCTATGACTCAAAAACACTGAGTAATTCTTCAACTTTGAGCACATTTGTATCCGGCTTGTGTCTCACATTGTTATTAAAGATGAGCCTTTTGAAATGAATGCACAACAAACACTTTTGGTACAAGCAGTTGCACGTCCTCCTCGCCATCCCCGCACTCATGTCTGTCCTCGTGTTTAGCGATCTTTTCTCCCGCTCACCCACACTGGCATACAAAAGGTATGAAGGTATTTGTTCAAAGAACAAATTAAAGCTAATTTAGTGCAGTAATTAACTGACAGAAAGGCCTTTTTTCTCACACTTGAGCATAATGGAGTGTACATCTCTCATGAGCTGGAGATGTGTAGAGCCTAATTTAAAAAAAACAGCATAATTTTTCGCATTTAAGGGATTAGGTGTAATTAAATCCAGCTCATGTATTTGCTTGTTACCTTTTGAGGATCATACGTAAAAAAGGGATAGAAAAAAGGACAGAGCTTGCATGGAGTGGTTAAATAATACAGATGATGTTTTGTCAGCGTGATTGGACCTCTGATCCTGTAAATTTACTCTGGCTAATATGAGATTGTTTACGTCCTCTTTAATGTGTCATATTCAGTATAAAATTAATAAAAAAGGGGGGCTCTTTGTTGGTAAGACAGCTGCTCAAAACTGCGAAGTAATTCAAGCAGAAAGAAAAGCAGTAACTAACCAAGGGCCTCGTGTTAATCTGTGCATAGAATCAAAACTAAATATTTGTGTATGCACAAATGAGGAAATGTGTGTAAAAAATGTCTAGATTTATTAAACCTTGCATACGCCTGTTTGTTTGCAACTTCCTTTTCTAAACTTTAATACTGATGGATGCATGACTTTAATTGGCCTTGCACTGTGAGAGGACAACAGGAAAAGATAAAATGTGTTTTAAAGTTTACAGGTAGCAGCGCAGTTTTTATCTGTTAACAGCGATCAGATTGACTGATTCACCTGCCAAAACGATAGCGACCCTCGTCCTGTAATATCATTTGAAAATCGAAGTTTGATACCTGTACATGTTGTGTTTAAATTGATACATGAACACATTTTAACTATTGAAGATTTGACAGTGAACTTTGCTTGAATTAAATTTAGGACTCATGATGAGGATATGTATTATAACTATTGTGTGAGAGCTGTCACTGACTTTATTTTTAGGCTTTTGTCATTTAAACATGTGACAGTGGTGAAGACGCATCGGGTCAAGCGTTGAGGAGACGGGAGAAGGCAGCGTTTGTGTGTGTGTCTTACAGCAGAGTGCGTGGTGTATGTAAAACTGTTGTATTCACTGCAGCAATTTGAACACCTACCTGAAAACTAAAATCATTCTTGCTGATTAATGCACCTCCCGACCTATCTTTTCATTATTTTGGCATATATAGTGAGTTTCAGTGTTCTGTAGTTTGGCACTGCTAAACGACGGAGTACGCGGGACAGCCCGCACATTTTCACATCATGTTGATTTTTATACATACTGGCGTGTGCAGTAAAAACATAGCATGCACCTGGTTTATACATGAGGCCACAAGTCATGAGTTTCTGAGGTTGGTCGACCAAATGCCAGATGATTTGAAACTTTTAGTAAGGTAGCTGTGATAGTCTGATCAGTATACAGTCCGTGTGAGTTTGGTTTGTGGTGCTGTGTGTGACTGTTTTGTCATTTTTCCAGGTACAAGTTACTGGTTCCACACTTTCATTAATTTTCTTTTTGTCCCTCTCTCTGCAGAATTTGCTCTTTCCCAACCAACCTCAGCAACCCAGCAGTCGCTTCTCTGTGTCACCCAGCGGAGACCTCACCATCTCATCTGTGCAGCGCGCAGATGCTGGTTACTATATCTGCCAGGCCCTGACTGTTGCAGGCAGTATCCTCGCCAAGGCTCAACTGGAGGTCACAGATGGTGAGGGAAAACTGAAGCTGAACTTTATCCATGCCAGCACACTAGCACACACCATAGAACCAATGCAAATGTGGGAAGTTTGTGCATGTGTGCACAAGTGTAGTTATAATTTGCATTGATTGATTTCTTGATTCTCTCCCACATACGTTTAACTATTCACTTCTCACAAACAAATGGTTTACACTTGCATCAGTGACATCTGACTCAGATTTTAATGGTTTTACTGTTTTCTTGTCTCAATGAGTTTATCTGAAAAATTTGGCCTTTGACACCCCTAGAGCTCCGATTATGCATTATTTCCATGTGTGGAAATAAATTCAGCTTTGGTTTGTGAAATGCAAGTATGCCAGTGACCTTCATTTACTGTTTTAGCAGCGCACTCTTTGTTTCTCTTTTTCTTTCTCACACAATTTAATTAAAATTTTCTACTTTTCCTTTCAGAGAGGAAACAAAGCATTGCCCTTGAGTTTCTTCAAGTTTAATGATCAGCGTTTGGGTGTGTGGGCGAAGTGCAGGCATATGTGTGAGGGAGGGAGTGGGAGAAGGAGACAGTAAAAGAGGGGGGGTGCATGATTAAGTGAGTGAGTGACATTGGTTTTCTGTGGAATGAATTATGTGGTCCTGTGAGGTGTGGGAGCATCTAATCTTGCTCAGCTGTTGTGATGGCAAGATAGACAGCCGTTCATATGTCTGCTGAAGTACCTGCTAGCAGAAAGATTAAAATCACTGCAGGACACTTTTTCTGAACACTTTGTCTGAGACAAACAGTTCCATTGCAAAAAGATAATCGGTATGTATTTCAGTTACCGGCCGTAATATATATATATTTAGTCAATTTTACAGCCAAATGCTCTGGCCTGAAAACAATTAACAATTTTATTTTGAATTGTCCCTTGTTGTTTTTCAGCTGAAATCAGGTTTTCTAGGGTGTTAGTTGGATCTAAAACAAAAGGAGTGAAAGGAGGAAATAGTACAGGAGGGCCAGGGTGAGGTCATGGCCACACCTGCCACAGTCTTCATGTGATTTATACCCCAAGCTCTGACAACAGTCTGTAGAGTTCAAGGAGATCTGTAATGAGAAATTCCTGATCCACAGACCCAAGGCCTTTGTTGAACCTTGCCTCCTCCCTCTGTCACTCCTACATGCCATCAGCATACACATCAGAGACATCAATTTCCTGATCCTAGCAATGTTTTCTTCAGTCTAAACTACTCAAAGCTTAGTCATCTGTTAGGACAACACTGTAGTAATAAACTTCACTCGAAACATCCGTTATCAAACGGATGCACACTATGACAGAGGCTCTTAAAGAAGTGAAGTAAAATGCTTTATTCTTGCTTATAGTTTTGATGTAAATCTTTAGGTGAAGGCAGCGGCTGGCAGAAAACCTCCTGGGTGTTTTTAATGAGATAAGATAAACTGCAGCGCAGTGAATCCCTGGCCAGTAGCAGGTGTTTCAAATTCTGCTTTGGCTTGGTTCCTGATTTACATTATAACTTTTAACACATAGAACTGAATTTGGCCCGAATGTAAACATTCCAGAGGACTGAAACAATAAGTGAAATGTAATTAGTAAAACTTATGACACTTGGCTTGTGCAGGTTAATATATCGGGTTTCTGCCCGGATTTTTTCTTTCTGTCTTGGGTGACCCAAAGGGAGAGTGCAAAAGTGTATTACTTGGATTCACTTCCTTTTGTCAGATGAAGCTGCTGGAGAGAAAATAGGGGTGAAAATGAGGGTGTGATAATGTGTTGAAAGGTTACAGAGGTAGACTAGGTAATTAGCCCCTGCAGGTCTGCCATCATTAATCCATACCTTCTAATTAATGTGGGTTCTGTGATGCCAGGGGGACTCCACATTATTCAACTTTAAATATATAAACTGCCTGTGTGCTACAGTGCTAACTCTCTTTGAGATCACCTCTGACATACCCACTATTTCACAGAAGGAACCCACAGGCTTTTTTTTTTTTTTGGCACATTATAACAAATGAATTAGCTTGCGTAAATGGAATTCATCACAGCATTAGCATTCATCTAATGTGAAACAAGAACATAAAAGGGTCGTCTTTTTTTTTTTTTTTACAGGTCCTGTCAAGATTTAGATACTATTTACACCTTGTAGGAGGGTCGTGAGGTTGTTGCAGTAACTTCATTCAAAATTCACCTTTTAGTTTGCCCCACGCGGCACATAATGAAGTATTTATCTAAACCACACTGAGTCAATAGGCAAAAGTCTCACCACTAAGCTGTGCCACAGAGTCTAGAGTAGTGTGTAAAAATAAGGCTACCCAAAGCAGTAACTGGAAGCTGCTTAGCATCCATCTGCCACATCAATGAAACTAGAAAACACTACTCAGCTGTTCTTCCCCTGCTTCCTGGAAATACAGGATATGGTTATTGTTCTGTGGTACAATTACCAGATCTGCAGGGAAAATAGTCTATTTTATGATGGATACCCACATCCACCCCCATTGTGTTTTATGATCAGTGCTGTCACTCTGTGTGTTTTACAGTCAGACGCCTTATGTGAACGCCATCATCCATGTGAACTTCAGAGTGACATAACATGCTCACATTTCTGTCTATGCATCCTAGTGCTCACAGACAGGCCACCACCCATCATTCGCCAGGGCCCATCCAATCAGACACTCGGGGTGGACAGTGTGGCGCTGCTGAAGTGCCAGGCATCAGGAGACCCCATCCCCTCCATCAGCTGGCTGAAGGATGGGGTCAGTCTGCTGGGAAAGGACGCCCGCATGTCCCTGCAGGAGCTGGGCAGCCTGCAGATCAAGAACATCAAGGTAAAGGATGTCATGGCTTTACTGGTGTTAAAAATGAGTATTTTAGTATTTTAGTTTTTATTTTTGTAGATTTTATAATTTTGCATCCATATAAATCCCTCACTGTTATTTATATATCTCTACACATGTACATTGCACTGCACTTAACTGCTTTTTTGCAGTCCTGGTTAAATGCTAAACTTCATTTCAATATCTCAGTATTTGTACAATTACAAAAAAGTTTAATCTAAAAATATCTAATAATCAATGACATTGTCCACAACCATTTTAACTGTTTTTTGGTGTGATAACCTTTTTGTCTCACTATTCTACTCTCCCAAAATTTTCCTTTTCCTCAATAATGTACCTCAATAAAATAACAGTGTCATTCGTATGATCTAGCAAGATGCAGGCATTTGTTGAATGCAGCAAGACATGGCTAAAGCATGCTTAACTTGGATGAGCAAGATACCATAATTCCTTAAAGAGATGAAAAGGCAGCATTGATTTTTCTTAAATCGTTTGATAGTATCACTTAGTGGCACAGCAGCTCCATCCAGGCTCAGCTGTGCTTGGTTGAATGGACTCCAGCTGTAGTGCAGAAACATGTATGCACTTATGGATGCATACACACATGTGTGCGCACGTACACGTTTTGAGTAGATTAAATTTAAAAGGCTCACGTCTTCCTTTCCCCACTCAGAGGCCTCAGTGGAATATCTATTACGCTTGACAAAGCTGCCGACCACTGACATGTTATTTAATAAATGGAAGGAAGGCACAGGGACAAAAAACCAACAAACAACTGAAGTTCCTCAGAGGGAGGGGGAGACTAGCCAGCTGTCATCGGTCCAGGGGGTTCCAGCAGCCCACCCTAAATTAATTAGCCTGGCTTTGTTGTGGTCGCTAGGACAGTGGGGAAATAAGGAGGGGGAGTGGAAAAGTGATGGAAGAGTGGTGAGTAGAAAATGGAATTCATTAGGAAATTAGCGTCAGCACTTTGAGGCACTCACAAATGACACACAATTTGGCCAGCTCGCGGCTAGCTGGTGAAGTCGTCTCATCCCTTTTCAGTATTTCAGCGATAGGACGATCACATGTTCAGTCACTGCTACTGCTCTCAGGGTGTGTGGAGTGAAATGGCCCTTCCACTAAAAGTGTTATTAGTGGAGTCATTACGCTCCGTGTGTCAATGCTGTTAGTGTGTGTGTTAGTTTTATATATTTACATGTGTATTCTTCTGTACACCAGATTTCAGACTCTGGGATCTATACATGTGTGGCTACCAGCTCCAGCGGTGAAACATCATGGAGTGCTTTCCTGGAAGTAAAAGGTATGACGTGCCTTCATGATTCCATGTATATTATGACAGAAAACAAAATGATTTTTCAAATTATCAGCTAGAATTTCCTTCCAAAAAAAAAGCGGGTTGTCTCTCCATCCATGCAGAATCAGGTGGAGTAATGGTCATGAAAAACCACGACGAGAGTGAGCTTCCAGGCCCTCCATCCAAACCTCAGGTCACTGATGTCACCAAGAACAGCGTGTCCTTGTCCTGGCAGCCCGGTATGGCCGGGGCATCACCTGTCTCCTCCTTTGTCATTGAGGCATTCAGGTTTGTCTGTCGTTCAGTGGCCTTGGTATACAGTGGATTGTAATGAGATTTATATACTGCAGCAAGACTTCACTTTTTTCTCTTGCACTGCAGTCAATCTGTGAGCAACAGCTGGCAAACGGTAGCAGATCACATCAAAACCACCCAGTTCACTGTGAAAGGTCTGCGTCCCAACACCATCTATCTGTTCATGGTCCGAGCCGTCAACAGCCAGGGCCTGAGTGATCCGAGCCCCATGTCTGATCCTGTTAGAACACAAGGTAACATTCACGTGAAAGGAAGCTATTATGTTGACAGTGTTTATTTAACACAGGTGTCCTTATTTGAGAAACTGTTACAATCCTTCTCACTGTCGCTATGCGATTTTCTCTTTTTGCTGAGTGTAATTTCTGTTTCGACTGATAACGTAAGGTCACTTTGCCCCTTCAAAGTGTGATACTTATCAGCCGCTCACAGCAATCTGCAGTGAATAGCTATACTGAATCACTGCAGAAATTTCCAGAGGTCAAATTCTCCATCTCAGTCCAGCTCATTACGGCTACACTTAAGCAATTATGTAAAATAACCATGTCTACTTTTGGAAGGCCTAACTGAGTTAGTGCTATCCCTGCTATGTTAATGATCATAACAGGAGAAAATGACTGCTGCCAAACCCAAAGATGATTTGATTACTGTGCCGGACAGACCACTCAGACTCCAGTTACACTGATATGATAAGTCCCCAGCCAAAAATAAATAATACAGCAACTTTTGGCCAAGTGCTGACAAATGCAAGCCAAGAGTGTGTTTCAAAAAATGAGTCTCTTTGACTGTTTGAAACTCTCTCATGTTGAGGTAAAGGTCTTGAAATGATATATAGATGTAATCATGGATAATGCAATGCATGATGACAAATTGATTTTTCACGTCTTTTAACTGTTTTTGGCCCATCTTGCCCCGTTGGTGTGGCCTGTGATTCATGACTGTGCTGGGTTGTCTGCATGAAGCCTCCTTTTGAAATGCATTTTCCTCTTGTGTGTTTTTTGCTGCATCTCAGTAATAACTCAAAATGTGTCTCGCTTCAACCACACGCAGTATCTCAACAAGGACCTTTTTTCATTTCTTGGAACTTGACATAAAATGGGATATAAGCTGGAAAATAGAGCCATAATGTCCATTTATCTCTCATCCAATATGTGTGGGGCTGCACATTTATGGTTCATTCCTTGATGTGGTTGTTCGGTCAGGCCCCCATAAGTGCCGACAAGTCACACATCTTGAAGAACTTTGCCGGCTCGAGTCTCCTTTCTTTCCTCCAAACCAGACAAGCTCTGTAATACGAAATAGAATGAGGTCGTTTTAATGTAGATGAAGTTGCTTCTTTTTAAATTAAGTGGTGATAACCAAATGTGCTCTTCTTTGTTGAAACCAATTGGTCTTTTCAGTCACTCTTTTCCCATTCCACTTATGATAGTAATGAAACAAGCTTTATTATGAGGACCTGAGTGAACTCTGAGAAAACCAAGTGTAGGAGAGCGGGCAACACTTTGTTTTGCTACCTCTCTCGCTCTCTTTTTTCTCATTTCCCTTTCTTAATCTCTCATAGATATAAGTCCTCCAGCTCAAGGTGTCGACCACAGGCACGTGCAGAAGGAGCTTGGTGAGGTCATAGTTCGGCTGCACAATCCAGTTGTCCTGAGTCCCACAACCATCCAGGTCACATGGACGGTAAGTGTAAGCTTGTCTTTTTGCATGCGGGATACAACTATGAGTAATGCTACATTTTCTGCATCATTTTAATTCATTCTGCTCTGGTCTTCACTTTGACAGAACTATGATATATGAAATTATTTGTTAATGGATGTGGTTTCTTTAGCTGTCTGCATTCTTTTGACATCTTTTTTTTTTTAAATCAAGTCGTAAATTCAGACTAGTTGGTGTAAAAGATCCCTCTTTGAAGCCAAAAAGGTGCTCCTCAAGGCTGCTATTTGTTTTATGTTGGGGAATTTTAGTCAGGTGGTACATATGAGTGCAGCTTTGAAAGAGTAATTGGTGTCTCAAAAGTAAGTAAGTACATCAAATAGCTGAAAGATGGTTTCTTTTAACCAGACCAAACATTAGAAGAG
>JAQLOL010000024.1:22544603-22566544 GCA_029783665.1 Naso thynnoides | reverse complement strand
GCGGTGAAAAATTAAGATTAAAATGATTGTGTGTGGTTGATCTATATTATGTGAACACAAGTTTTCCTCTTAACCTGCCACCATAGGATGATGCATTAATCTTCTTTTACACACAAACATGCAAATACATAAACACACCTGCTCTCCCACTTTATATATATAAACCTGGCCATAAGAATCAGCACATTAGGTCCCAAAATTAGACAGTTTTATCAAACATAAAAAATACAATCAGCTACAACCTTGACTAAGATTTTTTTTAAATTTATTTAATTGTATCATAATGACGACAAAAAGGCTATTTATATTAATGAACATGAAGTGCATACAGTGCATGTGCTATGTTTTTTGATTGCGGTGCAATACATCACTCCAGTCCAGGTATTTACAGTAGAGAGCCATTACTTAATGGCATGGACTGCCTGTTTGCATTTTCAAATGAACCACATTAGCAGTTTTGCTGGTGACATGTTTATTGACCCCTGTAATAAGTCTCACCCCAAGACTTGGTCGCTAATTTAATGCTAAAGCGTTGCTTTATGATTGTAATGTACAATCACTACAAAACATGGCTACCTAATCAATCAGGGGCCCTTTCAGTAAACAGAGGGGCCACTCTCAGAGAGCTTTTATATTTCCAGATCATTCCATTAATAAAAGTCATGCATCCATTTTGCTGATTTACTCGGGCTACACTGGCAAAAAACAGCTGCTTAATATCCCACTTGAAAGCCCTGCTCACTTCTTCTACTGTTAACAAGCCATTACAATGAGTTATGCGCCGCTCCTCCTCTGCATAAATTCAGCTTTTTCCGTCTCGCTAAATGGGCCCAATACAAGTTTTAAGAGAGGGGTCTTTTGTGGGTTGCAGGGGGCTATCACACTTCCAGTCTCTCTGTCTTTTCTATGGGACAGATCTGCTGTTATCGCCTCGGCTGTGTAGTCTCCTCGTGTCCCCAGGGTGTCTGTACGATGTTGTTGTCGCTGCATGACATTGTCCTACTTGCAGCCCCTCTTAGATGTGGTGGGACCTGCTTTCCACAGTCACTATTTAATATTTATAATGCATAGGAGACATGCATATGTCCTTTAAGGTGGCATTAAGGAAAGTCTTTTTAATAGAGGAGGGAACACTTTAGGGCTGGGAGCTGGGTGTATGAGGTAATGTCAGGGTGTTAATTGAGCTAAGTGTGTCATAGCAGGTGATGAAAGGCCCATTAAACGAGTAACAGCCTCTAAAGTGTCATGAATGCAATCCTGTTGGGAAGACATACATTTGCCAAAAACACCCTTTTTTTATTATGAAGCGGCTGGCCACAGATAGCATCTGCCGTTCTCCCTCGCACAGTTCTTTTTGCACTGAAATACAGCAGTAACCTTGTGTTCATTTGCTTTTTCAGGTGGATCGTCAGTCCCAGTTCATCCAGGGTTATAGAGTTCTGTACAGGCAGACGTCAGGACTGCCTGCACCAGGAGTCTGGCAGACCCAGGATGTGAAGGTCCCCTCTGAGCGCAGCGTCATCCTCTCTGCACTTAAAAAGGGCATTGTGTACGAGATCAAAGTCCGTCCTTTTTTCAACGAGTTCCAGGGCATGGACAGTGAATCCAGGACAGCACGGACGACAGAGGAAGGTATGAAAAATAGAAACATGCCGAGTTTTTGTAGTGTATGTCAGCAGCAGTCCAACACAGTGAATCAAACTGTGGTGCGTCCACACAAATGCAGGATGATGGGTGACACATGACCCCAGAGGCTGCTTTCATGTTGTTTTTTTGTCATAATATCAGAGGTGCTGCTGCCCGTCCCTTTGATACTGAGAACTGAGGGTGTGAATGCTTGTGTGTGTGTGTGTGTGTGTGTGTGTGTGTGTGTGTGTGTGTGTATGCCTATTTGTGCATGCACACACGTCTGTCTGACCTTCCTGCTGTGCCTTTTTTGTTTATGATTGGTGGTGTTTGTGCCAACCTTCTTCTAATCCATCACCCGGCAACCACAGGCCTGAGCTGTGATTGGACGCAGCACACACTTCCTCTTGCGGATATGATCTGTCGCCCAAAGCTTGATTCATACAAGCTCTGACAAGGCTACAGAGCTGTGTGGCACAATATCACACACACACACACACACACACACACACACACACACACAGGTCGTTGTTTGGATGAATTTACTACTTTGTACTGTACCAAAACAGAAATGCATTCAGCCGCACGGCACTGGCCTTGCTTCAACCTTCGAGTCTTATAACTGAAATGAAATTATGATGCGATCTGAGGTAAAGACACACAGTATGTGTGTGTACAGCACAAAAAGACCAATACAGACTCTTTATACTGGAGACAAAGCCCATCTTGCCACGGCATATTTATGCACGCATGTATAGAAGACAGTTCACATCCTGTCTGTGTGACAGGCCCATTTATTTTCCCTTCCTCAGCGGGGCCATATCTCCTGTGGCCAGCCAGTGTGCGCACTGCTGTGGTGGAACTGTCTCCACATTACAGCTGTTCCAACACACACACAGTAAACACATCCATGCCAGCACACCACCTTTCCCTAAGGCCACGAGAACCTGCATGTCCAGGCTATTACTAATGCTGATAACTCGCTGTGCTTCTGCTCTATCTGCATCCCAGTCCCTCAGAGAACTTGACCACTTTCTATTTCTGTCACAACCTAGCTGCCGTGCCTGGCCATAGCTGATACACCCTCAAACACGCAGGCAGCTCTAAACTCCTCTGAGATTTTGGGACTACTGAGAAGGGCAGCTACAGTAGATGGATCGAGAAGTCTTGTTCTGATTGTGATTAAAACCTAGGTTGTTCAATAGCTACTACAATTAGAGAATCTTCAGAGCAGGCCCAGATGGACACAGGATTACAGTATGTTCAGCACTTCAATGCCATGTCCGTCTTTGTAGTCTTTCTCCTCCTTTTTCACACATTCTGTCCCTCTCCATCTGGACAGTCATGTCATGGCTGGTGAATGAACTTCATCCATGTTTGCCATGTGATTCCAACTGAATGATTGTATAAGAAGGCAGTAGGGAAGGCAATCTTTTAAACAAAATGATGCTTACTTGGAGAAAAGGGAAATTAGAAATTTTCTATAAATGTTTGTTTATCTTGGACTCGTCTTCATCCACATTGATGGTATCTCTGGGTAATGTTGTTATTTGTATGGATATGATATGTTTGTATTCCTTCGTCATGCAGTGCAGCAGCGTGTGTGTGAGAGACAGGGGGTCACATTCCTGCCTGCCATACATCACTCCACTAATGGCTCTATTAGCACAGCCTCAGAGGCCTCTAATGAAAAATGTGTATTGTTTAGTGCAAATATGCATGATAATAAGCTGCTAAATCCTTCACAACATTAACTTTGGATGACATTGTCTCTGATGGCTGCCGTGCACCAATCCAGCACTTTGTCACCTGGATGTAATGCAGCGTTGGAGAGCCCTGAGCATGATGGTTGATCAGATGCTCCCTTGCTAGATTGTTTCTAATCTGGCCAAGGTGTTGGGTTCATCATTGGACCCATTCATCTTCCACCATGCCAGGGCCTCCTGGCTCTCTTGGGGATGGTGTGGCCAATCGCACTGAGGGATGAGCACAGATTTACAGGGTGACATGTGCCATTTTGGATGGAGGCGAGGTGAGGGAGAGGCAGCCTGGGAGTAATTGACCTGTCAGTATTCTGCTGTGGTGCCGCTCTCCTGCCAGCCACTGCGGAAATGAGAAAACATTATTTTTAAAACGTTACATCCAGTTGGTTCAACTGTTATTTATTTTTCCTCTGTTAGCCCTTGTGGGGTCAGAAGATTGTTGCCATCAGAATAACAACAGAGCGAGGTTTATGAAGGCTTGACTTGTCTTGTTTCTATCCACTCTCGGTCTGCTTGTGAACAGAGCCGATTCATTTAGATGTGCCTCGCTCTGAAGCTCCCTCCTGATCCTTACCTACTGGCTTTAGTTTCATCTGGCTGATCGATGGAATCAGTCAATATGTTTACTGAGACCTTGTTTCCTTCTCCTGAATTTTTTTTTTTTTTTCATATTTCCTCCTCGTCTGCGCTTCATCCTATAAGCTTGTTGACCCACATGCCACCCTGGCTCCGAGTCGTAGGCTTAGAGTGCTTGCTTGACTGTGCAAGGTTGCCATTCCACAAATCAATATCAGTGGTCTCTGTACAAATCCACCAGGCTGTAGCAGAGGATATATTAGATATTAAAGCACAGTGAAACGTTAAAGATAGACTATAGCGATGTCAGACTTGCCCTGGTCTTCATGTGAGTCCCACTCTAATAAGACTTCTTGACAGCCTTCAGCCACCACTGCCATCCCCGAAGACCAACATTCCCCGACCGTTTTTGCATTTTTGTGTATATATTAATGAGCTCCTGTTCACATTCAGATGTACAATACTGTTGTTCTCCCATGGCATTGTTGTGTCTAAGGATTGAATACACCTATGCAGCCTGAAGTGCAATTGTGTATTTCATTGTTGACCTGTTTGTTTTGTGCATCCTCTTTCAGCTCCCAGTGCCCCTCCACAGCAGGTAACAGTCCTGACTGTGGGAAACCAGAACAGCACTTCCATAAGCATCTCCTGGGACCCCCCTCCACCAGACCACCAGAACGGCATCATTCAAGAGTACAAGGTTTGTGCCAGCGAGTCAGGATAGATTCCAGTTTAACATACAGGAAGCAATGTGGAACCAACTGCCTCTTTTTCCCCATCTCTGCTATAGATCTGGTGCCTGGGGAATGAGACACGGTTCCATGTAAATAAGACAGTGGATGCAGCCATACGCTCAGTGGTGGTAGGCGGGCTGCAGGTGGGAGTGGTGTACCGAGTGGAAGTGGCCGCCAGCACAAGTGCAGGGGTTGGAGTTAAAAGTGAACCTCAGTCAATCATCATCGGTAAGATCAGAGACAGTTAATTGAGAGTGAGACCTCTTACTGACTGTTCATTTCCTGTACCAGTGTCACGAGGGTTTCGCCGCGGCCCCGCCCCGTTAGGAGACTAGACGTAGTCTTGAGTCCATTCATTCTTATGAGAGAAATGAACATGATCACAGATTATGACCAATTCTTTCACCCCATCGTCACCAACCATTTTTAACAAGACACATTTCTTCCAAACATTCTGACACAAAAATGGCATTTTTCAGACACACAAATCAGGAGAAAATTAACTTTGTTTGAGACCTGTCTCCGTCTCAGCAACACATTCTCGTGAGATGTGGGGATCGGTGCTTTCCGTCTTGCTTCACAACAGACGGAAACGGACATTTAAATTGTCTTATTTGTGAAATTATGAGTTGAAAGTTTAGACTTACATCAAACAAATATCATGCGACGCTAAATCCGTCCGCTTTGATCCATTCACAAGACATTATAACATTTCCAGATGAGGCAGAGTGATAGTGGTTCTCAACTGTCTCCATGGGTGATGTGACTCCGCCACTTAGAAGGCGGGAAGTGTATGTACCATCTCACACTGTTGGCACACTTTACAGTAGGGGATCTTGTGTTAATAATTGACTATCTTTGATAACATGTATTGATGAAACATCCAGTTTAAGTTTTTCTCCTGTGTTTCCATCATTAACAAAAAAATATATATATTGTAATTGATTTTTAGCAGATGATTTCTACAAAGGAACCAATAGTGTTAATGTTTTTGGTCAACACTTTAAATTGCCAAATGGATAATATTGTTAAAAATAGTATTTTGATATGTGGCCTGACCACATTTGATTTATGTGGAGCTGAGGCAGATTGTGCCTGATTTGACCCATAACTGATGGCTTGGCCTGTAGCATGTTCTTATTTCCCCAGTGTCACTCACATAATCCATCTCCGAGAGCAGAGCCCCAAGCTTGCAGTTCTGATATATTGTACTGGGTGTGTGTGTTTATGTGGTTACACAGGAATAGAAAGATGAAGGACATTTGTGTAACTTTGCATGCATACAAATACAATATGTGCATATTTATCTTTATGAGTGTGCATTTGTTCCTGTCAAAGTGTGCACACCTTTGTTTGCTCTAATCAGAAATTGCGTCAGCCATGCTAGTGAGGATGAGCTGCGATTGGAGATCAATACAGGCCAGGAACCTCTCATTTCACATGGTGTGTTTTACCGGGAATGGAGCGAATTAGGAGCTGAGCTTAGCAAACAACCTGCTCACCTGGGGGTTTGTGTTAAGCTTTTAGGCTTTGTCTTTGTCGGTCTGTACAGTATATTTCACTGCACATCCAGTAGATCCCTGTCCTGCTCCCTTGGTCAATATCTCAGCCATAATTCCTACTATTGAGCTTAATCTGGCCCTAACCCTACCTTAATGTAGCTATGGGTGTCATTTCTACACAATGAAAAAGTGGAACATTCTCAAGTCCTTCAGTATCACATGGGCAATTGTGTCAACTTTCACCTTGAAGCAGCAAATCAACAACAGCATTGTTATTTTCTGTTTCTCTACAGTAACCATCCACCCAGCTTCACATTAATGCTTCCTGTTTATCCCTGTGCCCTCAGGTAAGGAGTTTCGGGATGTGATTATACATGGAAACCGGAACAACAGCATCACAGAGCAGATCACTGATGTTGTGAAACAGCCTGCCTTTATTGCCGGTATTGGAGGAGCCTGCTGGGTCATTCTCATGGGCTTTAGCATCTGGCTCTACTGGAGGAGAAAGAAGAGAAAGGGCCTGAGCAACTATGCAGGTTAGAGAGATCATATCTCACAGTCACCTAGGCAAATTAACGCTGACATTCTGCTCTTAAGCCATAGCAAATACATTAAAAAATCCTCTAAAGTCCTACAATTATTTTTTCACTGTCAAAGCAACAACTTAACCGCTACAGTGTTGTCTTTCAGTCTCAGAACAGTTTTGATGAAACAAAACTCGCAAAGGCGAGATGGCTACTGTGTAAAAGCTCCAAAGAGAGACAGATGTCAGTGTGAAGCTTTTCCAGAGGGCAACAGTTTTTGACAAATCCACCCACAGTGTTGGTTAATAGCCCAGGGTGGTCGAGCTGAGTGGGCAGACTAGACTCTCTGGTCACTGAAGCTGGAGTTCATCCAGCTCTCCGCCCACACGCTGACCCTGACATCTTTCTGAACGACCCCCAGTCAATACTAGCAACCACCAAGTGCACATACGCTGCCAAGGGTACCAGATTTAATTAGAGAGCAGAAAATGGTAATGAACTGGCACAGTAGTGCTGCAGTCAGTGCAACACAATATTCTAACAGTAGTTTTTTTCCTATTAACAAGAAGAAATTTATTTAAGTAGTCATTTTTTTCATATTTTGAGCAAGTCATAAAGAGCATGTGCAGTGTGGCTTCTGTAAGCTGGTTTGGTTAATTTGCTCTTCATTTCCGTTACATTTATGTGTTTGTTTGTTCTTTGGTTTGTGCCACCGTCTCCACACCGCTGTGGCCTCTGAGCTGGCTGCTTTCCTGGCTGTCTCTCTGCACACTGGGTGACGATGTGGTTTCACATTCTCTGACCCTCAGCACCCTCCCGGCTTGACCCCGTCCCCAGCGTGCAGATACCCCTAAAGCACCGCTTATCTCTGCAGGCTTTTAACACACAACTTCTCTGTCTTCTTGTTTTGCAGTTCAGTCCTTCACCTTCACCCCTGCAGGTACTGTTCATTTGTCCCGTCTCCTCATCCCACCTCAACGCAGATTCATCTCCTGCCCGCTTGCAGTATATATGCTTATATTGTTTGACTGATGGTCGTGGCTAAATCAAATCTAAACTTTATAACCGTGTTGACAAAACCTTTTAGAGAAGCAAATTTAAAACACTCAGATTTGCTGTTAGCCATGACCACAGTCCTGCAAACTTAAGCCCTTATTTCTGCCAAACCTACAGCCTTATTTACATGTTGTGTTGTATTTGTGTGTATGTCTGTTGTGGCTAGCTGTGTTTCAATGGATTTTCATTCTGTCTTGTGCATCTTTTGTGGTGCGGGGCAAAGACTGTCCTTTTCCCTCCTCCACCAATAATCTTATTCATTTTTGTTTTCTTTTTAAGATTCGGATCCTGTTGTAATTTACATATCTGTTCTCCATAGGTGTCAGTTAGGCAGCTGGCTGGTGAATTTGATATTTTTTCCTTTCTTTCAATTTGTTTTTTGTGTTATTTGCTTGTGAAAATTGTACCCACTACTGTGAATATACATATTTGCATCTGGCAACCTTGGCTAAATCCCACCCCCCTCCTATTTTTTTTGCAAATTGTTAAGTTCCAGCCTCCAGCCTCCGATGAATTTAGCCTGAGTAGCAACAACAGTGTACAAATCATTCATCTGGCTGTTGATTGGACTATGAGAGAAGTGGCCTATCAAAGACACTGAGGAGTTAGATATGAAAAGAAAGTTTAGAAGGCAAGAGAGATGAATATGTAAATTTTGCCTGGAGGCCTCTGCGCTCTGCAGTATCAGTGTATCAAATAGCTGTCGTGCAATGAGTCAGGGGTCAGCACAGTGCCCTTCCTGTTTCGTGGTTTTACTGACAATCTTAACTAATACAATTTTTTGGTAAAGTATACATGTAGCCATGTGGTCTCTGTGGAGTCTACAGCCAAAAACCTAATTAACTTTGGCCTCTCCACAGCAGCTGTAACAACAGATTATGGTGCACATTAATACATGAGTGAAATTTGTCTGGCTTTAAATTGGAAGCACACCTCAGAGAAGCCAGACAGGATGCAGGTTATCTCACTAAGAGAGTTGTGAGTGCCAAGCACAAAACAAGGTCAAATATGGCAGAGATTATAGAGTAAGCTACAGCGTGAGCTAGAGTGCAGCTAAAGAGTCTTAAAGCGCTGCTCTTCTCTGTATTGACAATTAGTTGATGTATCGAGAGTGTCCTGTCTCAGCCTCCTAAAGCTGTCAGTACATGAGAGGTAAATCACTACACTGTCGAGGCGCACGGCCAACAGGAAAGAGATTTGATGGAATTTTTATATGCTGATTATGTCCACCCCCCCGTAATGCTTATTAAAGGGGATTAATCTGTATTCATATTGGAAAAAGTGCTTATCTGGAAGACGGAAGCAAGAAGCACAGCTATGGCGCCGTGTCACTCTGGCTAACATAAAAGTATTCCACAGCCGCCCAGAAATGTGCCTGAGCACAGATAGGGACTTCAGAGGCCTTCCCGCTGCACAGCCTCCCCTCGCTTCCACCTCCTCCTCCTGTCAGTCCTCTCTCAAACGACAGAAAACTCTCTTATGCAAGTTTGTTGGTGGCAGAACAAAGAAAAATGGCTTTAGCTACGACTGAATAAGGAATGCTAAGTCTGTTTCAAGCCGTCAAAGCTATATTTTATTCAAGCAGACCTGCAATGCTGCTTTTATCTGTGAGAAACTTTTGTCGGCAGTATTTTAATCCCACTTGCTGCTATTCGTTGATTAAACCTTCATGCAGGAAATAAACTCCAAACTGTTTTTAATTGTTTCTCTTGTCTAAAATTTTACAACTCTGTTTACGACGGAGGAAATTGGCTTAAGTTAGCTTAGGTAATGTTGATGATGCATTCAAATGTCCTGTTAGCAGCCTTTGTAATCTGCTGTGGGAGTTTCCTCTCCCTGTCATCTGTGCTGCTACGTCACCCACAGAAAAGCCCCCTCCATCAGCCATGTCTGGGCTTGTTGTGGAATCAACCTGAATAAAACATAAAAGAGAGGAGGAATGTTTAGCCTCCTTCTCTCTTTAATCTTTGTCGGTGGAACAAATGAGCCAAATTACTAACAGCTCTTCTTCTCTCTCTTAAATAAACCAGCTCTCCCTCTTCCCTCCTTTATACCGCTCATCGGTATGCGGTGATTTCCAAAACTCTTGCTACATTTCTGTTTCCTGTGAACCATTCATTGAAGTTCTTACATGCTTAGAACTCTGGATGCTGCTTTGTCATCATGGTCATTGAACAGAGATGAAATGGATCTTTTGCAGTTGTCTCTCATTTTGAGCCATGGAGTTTTACAAGCCGCTGACAAAGAGCGCAGGCCTTGTTATCTATAGATCACTGTAATGGAACAGGCCACGTGTGCGGCTTCTGGGGAGCCCTGCGTGCTAAAGGATCAGTAACTCAGTCTCCACACTTGCGGAGAGAAAACGCAACATGATTAATGAGCCCTCTGCCTTTTCTAATCATTTTTTGGCTGAGATTTAATCACAAATCTGATAATATCTCAGCAGCAAAATAAGAAGGATGAAATGAGTTTTGCCTCTCATCGGGCATCTTGTCCTTGAAGAGCACATGACGTCTCTAGTTATGCAAAGCAATATGTAATCCTCATCACTGCACTTTTTTAATTTTCATGAAAGGCATTGGGCGCAGAGGGACATCTGTGTCCCTTACTGAATCCATCAACTGTCTAGCTGTGTAAGAAAAAGTGAACAAGTGTGCACATAGCTGTTGAAGGGCAAACAGGGTAATACAAAAGGGGCTTTGTATTATATTTTAATTATGGAATATATCCTGATTGTTTGCAATGTCTTAAAGTGGGAAAACTCAATATCTGGCTTTGTCTTTTTCCTCCATCTTTTCCCTCTTTCTTTCTTTTCTCACTTTAGTGACATTCCAGAGAGTTGATGGTGGTCTGATGAGCAATGGAAGGTGAGTGTCCCACCAGAAACAAAACAATGAGGCCAACATCAAAAGAAAAAGAAAATCTTCCCGTCATTATTATTTAATTATTTCTGTCTTGGGCTTTAAATGTCTCAGCACAACCTTTACTCCAGAGTCATGCATTTAGTCTCCAGCAGGCTTCTTTTGATTCTAACACTGATAAATCACTGATAGATTGATAGATAACCAATACCTGTTTGTGTGCCTGCCATGCAGACTGGCGTGCAAATATACATTTCTACCACATCTCCGTTCATGCATCGATAGATGAACTCATAAATCTCCTCAACAGAATTAACAGAAACAATTTAAGCAGAGAGTGCTTTTATTTTGTCATTTATCTTCCGCTGCCGGCTACGGGAACCCCAGAAGCCCTCTGGAGTGATAAATTTGCCTGTCACCTTGCGTGGGCGGCTGGGATCTGAGCACATGTAATAATGTAAAAATAATTACCCAGGGGAGAGATGTGTGCAGGTACCCCGCTTGCACCCCCATACACCGCGCTCCATTTCTGTGCGTGTCTGTGAAAGAGAGAGAGGCCACAGAGACGAGGGCACATCTCAATGACACCAGTTACTGAGCCTTTGTGGGTATTCAAGAGACTCCCTTGAGAATCCCGGGCTTCTGTCTATCTACTGCTTATCACACCTGACTAGGTAAAGCCTCCAGATCTCAAACACTCAGCAAGAGATTGCCAACTAAATCTGACCCTGTGTGTCTCTGGGCTTTTGGGAATGGGTCTATCTGCAGTCTGGTTGCAGCATTTTTTATATTTATGCTTTTTTTCCCCCTTTTTTTCCCCTGACTGTGCGTATGACTGGATGCTACAATGGACAATTTTGCTTATATTGTTCTGTGAGCCGCCAGCATGTTCTCAATGAATTAGCAACGCTACTTGCCATGCCTTTCCTCATCAACTTTCTGCTGTAGTGTTTTTCCTTCAATTTTCCACATAAGTGGCTCTGATTCTCACTCCAGCGAATGGGATTTGAAATGTCTGTATTTGCAGTGCTCTGTATTTGTCATGTTTTTAGTCAGTTGCAGCGACTGCCACAATTTGCACAACACTGGAATGGGATGCAGTCTGGAACTCTTATTCTAACACGCGCCTCTGATCCGTTACTCACTCTAGTGCCATCAAATCCCAGATGTTGCAACTTGCCCATCTGCCCTGAGACAAAAATGTCTAGCAGAGTATCAGAGGAAAATGTGTTCATTTGTTACATGAGCTGTTTATTGCATTAATTAGACAATAGCAAATGAAGCCGCATCTGTTTGCAGTTTCTCATTGGCTCCTGCCAAATTGCCCTGACTGAACAATTACACTTAATCGATCACAAAATAAATGATTCATGGAAGATGAATAGGCTGCAGATTGGTAGAACTGGACCATTTGACTTTTGCTGCTCAATTGAAATTGATAAAAGCCGATAAGGGCTCGTTCCTTATCCCCCTGCCAATAGGGAGATGGTAATTAGGAGGTCGTAATAACTTCCTATCCTGGCCCTGATCAATATTTTAGCAAAGCAGATTCACTCCTATAGGCAGAGAGAATAGGCGAAGCATTGCAGCAAACAGGTTTTACTAACACTGTTGCTATGGAGATTCCTTTAGGATGTGAATACTAAATGACAGCATGTTGTTATCTGTGAGTCAATCTAGAAAGTAATCTATGTTTGCCATTGCTGTAAGTGTTAGCTAATGTCTATATTTTTAATCCAAGTTCCATTCACTCGTCTGAGGGTCCATAAACACCTGATTTATGAAGTTGCTCTGGAATTAATATCTCTCACTTGGCTTATTTATGGGAAGCTCTGTGTCAGGCATCTTAGGCAATATTTATGGTTTCTCACCCATTATAAGTAACTGAAATGTCCAACAGGAAGACGAAATGCTCCAAATCAAATTTTATGTGCCAAGGTTGCTATTCATCCTAGGTTTGGCAGGGATTAAAAGTTCGGTGTTGACTTTCCATTAGACGTATGACCTGGTGTCCACCCCCTAACCGCTTTCACATGCACACACACACACACACACACACACACACATATCGTAACAAATATCCCCTGTAGAAATCAGTCTTATTCTAATTATCCTTAGCAGTAATACAGCTGAGTGATAAATACAAGGACGATGCAACCATTTCCACTGTCAGCTCCTTGTGTTTCAAATGGTCTTTTTCACTAGTGGGCTGGGAGAGGACTCGCTCAAGCACACAATACAAGCAAAACAAGTAATGAGACAAAAGCATGGTCTTTTACTTTAGACTGTGTACATTCGTGTGGCAGTCTTGCTGGAGTCAACGAAGAGAAACAATGTCCTCTTCTTTTTTAGCTGCTTGGAAATATTAGTCTGACAGATGTTAAGGGCACAAGAGGCAGGGAGGATGGATAGAAAGAGAGGGTGGGAGTGTATAAGGAGAAAATAAAGGAAAATAGGGTTAGGAAAAGATGGTATGGCAAGAGAGAATGATGGCAGTGGGGAAACATGGCAGCCAGAAACAGAGGTAGGAAGGACAGGGGGAGATGTATTACCCTATAAAAGTGCATCTGTCTGATGCACAGCCATCAATTTGAATGACTTGTCTCCCCCGAGGGCCTGTTTTGGCATTCAGAAGCCACGGTGAGGGTTCTTAGCTTGCCAAGGTTGCAGTTCATATGGACTCCCTGCACTGTGAAGCAGCTCTTCTCATTAGAACCTATGGCTGAGGGAGAGACTGACTGCAGTACACCCATTACCTGCCCTTGTCCTCAGGGCTTGACTCTCTCCTGGTCCCTCAGAGACAGCGCACTGCCACACTGGAGCTAAAGCCACAAAAAAAAAAAAAAAAGAAAGAAAAAGTCAGAAAGCCAAGCTGCTAACCGCTGTGCTCTGCAGCTCCTCAGAGTGCACATCTGTAGTCTGCCACATACAACACAGCGCTTACAGCGGGGCATGCTGTGTTTCTGGGAAGGCAATGCCTTTTGCGTCATCACATGTGGTGCTCGTCTGACCATTGCACAGAAAAATAAAAGCATTATACCTCTATTTTTCTGTCCTTTATCTGCTTAAAATAAATTTATTTTGACTTTTTCCTCTACTGAAATAAAAAAAGAGACTTAAAATCTTTAATTTCTTTCCATTTTAACTGATTTTAGTAAAAAAAAAAGTGGAATATAACGCATCGATGGAGTGATACAAACAAAGCCATTTAATTCTATCTCTCATTCTCATTTAACTCAATCTGTGTTACTCATGGTAACGAACCTCAGACGTGATTGTACAGTAAAGTGGCCCTAATGGCCTCACAGCAGTCACCCATGACAGGTTAAAGTCTTAATGGCTGCTTTTTATGGGTCTCACTCCCTCAGGAGGGACACAACACCTGTTAAATGGAGCTTTCTTCTCCCATATGCAAGCCTCCCACAAGTGGGTCGGGGCATCATGGTGGGACTAGAGTTGAGGTTTGACGTCTCATCAAGAAGATTTAGGCTGTCTGGACTTCACCACAAGGGGTTGATGGGAAACCACAGCAGAATGAACAAGATATTAATGAATAGGGAAACAGTATACATGTGGGTGTCTGCGTGCACTGCTTCACTTGTGTTTAGAGAGCAAATGCATGCATTAGTGTCTCCACAGTGTGCTTTTGCATTAATAACTGAGCAAATGTGACAAAGACACAGCAGGAGAAACAGAGAGATAAAGGGCTGTGTTTGCCTGAAGGAATTCCAACTTTGTGGGGGGAAGAAATGTATCCGTACCGTATTTTCCCCGTATCTCAGAAGTGTTTCATTAGCTCCAGTGGCTTATGGCAAGCTTATCTCGCACAAACACACATTCTTCTGCACAAACGTACATTCAAACATATGTTTGATTTTCTTGTCTTAGCGTTGTATCCCTGCTGATTGCTATCATGTTTTTATTTCATTATTCCTGAATCTGGTGGAATAATACAGAATTAAATGATGCATAATAATGTTTTTCAAAAAAAAAGCTGTGGTATTAATATAATTTTGCAGCCTATGTTTTATCTCATGTTTCGTCCTGTGTTTCTGCACAGCCGGCCAGGCCTGCTGAATGCCAGTGACCCTGGTTACCCCTGGTTAGCAGACTCTTGGCCAGCCACCAGCCTGCCTGTCAACAGCAACTCTGGGGGACCCAATGACCTGAGTAACTTTGGCCGAGGAGGTGAGTGCCCTGGTGCTGCCCCCAGAGACCATAGAAGATGAAAGATGATGACCTTTCTTCTCTTTAATTCTACTAGCGCTACTGTTGTTCATCACATACCTATATGCATGTGTGATACGTACATAAATTCATATTCTTGCGTGTTTGGATGTATATTTATACATCACATCAGAGGACAGCTAGAGCATTAACAACCGGGCCACCGCTGTCACCAAACTGAGTAATGGCAAATGGTCCAGCCTGGTGTCATGGCCCATACCTCAGAGAGAAAGAATGTAAGGGGAGAGATGGGCAGAGGAGCAGGGGGTGGATGGGTGTTTGAAAGGATGGTCTTGAGCAGCCAGTCGTGAAGGACAGGCGCAGCTTGACTGGCGCAGATGCAGACACTTCCGCTGTGGCTGTACATCATCTCCCCTTCACTGGGCATGCAAACCATGCACTATGAAGAGAGTCTGCTTGCTCTTTCCCTAGCTCTCTCACTCCATCCCTCCCTTCCACTATCATAACACACACATGGAGAGCAGCAGCATGTACATGCACAGAGAGGGGAGGGGAGTGAGATATCCACACGTGACGGGAGATGAGACGAACCTGTTTAGAGCTGAACTGAAAGCACCAACACCCAAATACACTTGATCCCAGGTCACTCTAGGCCTGGTGAACAGAAATATTCCTCCTCTTGTTGTCTGGCATATCTTTGTCTGTTTATGTCAAGGTTACAGTTTAGCTGAACATTGATGTTAGAGGAAAGCTAAACTCCCCCCCTTTCCTCTTTTCTAGACCTCCCCACTGGGCAGGGGGATAAGACAGGCACCATGCTCTCTGACGGAGCCATCTACAGCAGCATAGACTTCACCACCAAAGCCAACTACAACAGCCCTGGCCAAACATCCCAGGCCACTCCCTATGCCACCACCCAGATTCTGCACTCCAGCAGCATCCACGAACTGGCTGTGGACCTGCCTGAGGCCCAGTGGAAGGCCTCACTCCAGGCCAAGCAGGAGATGGCCAACCTTGGGTACTCCCTGCCCGACAAGAACTCCTGCAACAACAGTAAGATATGCTCACGGAGATTTGTGGGGATGCTGTTGCCCACAAGAGTGTTTTTGGAGAATGTATGATAGTGTCCTCAAGAGATTATTCTTATTCGTGACATCAAAAACGGAGGGAATTAACCCAGATCACAAGCCACATATTTTCTGTTGGAAATAGATGGCCATTTTGAATTTGAACTTTCCCCCAAAAGTATCTGAAGCCCTTCCAAACCCACAGTGGTTGGGAGGAGTTAGTCTTAAAAAGAGACATTTTTTTTTCTCCAGCAAACATCATCTTGGTTACTCTCCAAGGCTGAATAAACATCTTACAAAAGAGTAGTGCAGTTAAGTTATCCATCCATTTTCTTGCTGGCTTTTCATGGTGGTACCACTCCTCCTTCAGTTTCAGAGTAATTGCCAATCCATTTTACCTTGACTAATATTTGAGAAAATAATCCAAATTAATTACCATGGATTTGATGCAGGATTTTTTAAAGCTGAGTGGAGTTTCATACTTTAGGTGTAATGACTATTCCATGACTGTATTCTTATACATATTTATGATCTCATTTTCAAACAGGCTAAAACAGATTAATTATAGTTTTTACATAGTCCCTTTAATGCAAGAGGTTTTTAAAAACTACTTTTCTAAATCTCCCTGGCATTATTTTAAGAATTATAATCACATATGATTATGTATGATGAGATCTCTCTGAGGGGGGACAAATATTGAATTAAAATCTCCACTATTGACTCATTTATCCAATTCCAAGAATTAAGAAGAATTCTGTGAAAGATTAGGGCCATGGTTTTTGAATCAACAGCAAATCAAATTGGTCCTGCAAATGTGCTGTCTGTTGCATACAAATCAGAACATGAATGAAAGGTGGAACAAGTGCTCCCTGTTGAATGTATGAACCTTGAATATTTCCTGCTTGCTTATTGCTCTAACTGCATGCTTGCATGTGCTTGTGCTAACTGCAAAACACCTGATGCCACTGTGATTTTTGCCCTTTAACCCCCACTGTAGCCCTCCTTTTCATTCCCGACTACCGATTGGCCGAAGGATTGTCTAATAGAATACCCCACAACCAATCACAAGATTTCAGCACCACCAGCTCTCACAACAGCTCAGAGCGAAGCGGCAGTCTCTCAGGTTGGTTTACACAGCGGAGGATCTTACGAAGCAAACTAGGACACTCTGTGGGGCTCTGCTGCTTGACTTTATGATTGACAGAGGTCTTAATTGCTTTGTTGATCTGATATTTGCATGTACCAATCTGACATCTAAGAGAATTTTTATGAACACAATCTCTCCCTCACCAGAGATGCTTTGCTCACTCAGCTCCCACTGCTTACAGTTTATTACATGAAAATGCTGTAATTTTTTTTTTTTTTTTAGTTCTTTGGGGTTCTGGGTACCATATTGCTATATGATAGCTGCAACTGTATGTGGCCATGCTATGATATCAGATAGAAGTTAAAAGCTTATTTGAGCATAAAGAAGCAGGGCATTTAAATCAAAGAGAGAGAATAGTACTGTGAACTCCTGCAAGTGCTAAAGCCATGTTTCTGTCATCACCACTGGACCTTATAAGGGTTTTGTCTCTCACTTTGTGAATGAGCAGACGGGAAAGGGGGCAAAGGGAGTCTTTCAGACAGAGTAGACTATGCACACACACACACACACACCATTAGAGATGCTTGACTGGGTAAAGTGGCAAAAATACCTCCCTTTTTCCCTCTTCTCCTAATGGTGGCTGACTACACTAAAACCCATGTTCAGAGAATTACAATGTCATTTATAGGACACCAAGGCAGCCCTCTGTCTGCCTCCCCTCCACTCTGCTCTTTTATCTAGTTACAAGCCACTGCCTTAACTGGTCTCTAATTCAATGCTCTGGCACACGGAAGGCTGGAGAGAAGGATGTGAAGTGGCCATGCCTTCCAGGCAGATTCTTCCCAAAGACACAAAGGTTACTGGCAGCACGAACTGAGCTTGGCACGGGCTGTAATATAATTTCGTTAAATAATTAACATAAAAGATCCCTGTACAATATATTAGAAATACGCTTTGAAATGCTTTGTTTTCCTGCAGAGGGTTTGATATAAAGGTCAACTCTCTGCTCTTATACGCTAAATAAGGTAGAGCCAGCCACCTGTTAGCTTAGCTTAGACAGTGGAGGCAGGGAGAAGCAGCTAACTTGGCTCAGTCCAAAGGGTAACAAAACCCTCCTACTTACCAGAGCATGTGAGCGGAGAGGAGCAGAAGCGAGCGGTGAGCTGTGAGTGGATTTTTTAACAGTCTGGAGCGAAATTGGAGTGGCACCGCTCAACTCCGCTCCAATGCCGCTCCAATGCCGCTCACATCGTGTCTAGACCTGCCCGAGCACTCGTGGCTTGCCTGCATGAGTATGCTCAACATGGTGGGGTTTTTGTTTTTTGTTTTTTGAAAAAATCTGTGTTGAGTGGAGAGCGGGATGGAGCAGAGCGGTGTGGAGAGATGTTGAGCGCTGGAACGCTCGTTATAGACAGCTCCGCGAGCTCGCGCTCTGCTCACATGCTCTGCTCACACATAACCCGCCTTGTAAAATTAAACCTTGTCACTTTTACATTTTGTTTTTTGTACAGATTTAAAAAAAAAACAAACATACAAAAAATATAAAACAACATACAAATCAAATGTAAAATTACATTCAGAAGTGCTGATGGGTGGATTTTGTTAATGTTGGTGGGAGCCAGGCTAATTGTTTCCCCTGCTTCCTGTCTTTATGCTAGGCTAAGCTAGCAGGCTGCTAAATAATTCCCTAATGAGTTAAGTAAAAATGTGGGAATTGCGAGGATGACGAAGCAATTTCATTTGCTAAACAATAAGTTACACTAACTTTACCTGGGTCAGTGTCCTTTCTCCTTCCCTTACATGGTATTCTATATAAAAATATACATTTCGAGTTCTGTATACTGTATAATGTAGGCTTGTATATATTTAGAGAGTTTGACGAACAGTTTGCATGTTTGATGGTTAAAAATGAAATATTTAAATATGATGGAAAGAGATTTAAAAAAAGTGTGTATCTGTATTAATCATACTTGAAAAATTAGAGCTCAACTGATATGGGATTTTTGGGGCTGATATGGATTAGGGAGCAAGAAAATGCCAATATCCGATATATCATTGGATATTATAATATCTGCTGAATGTGGTTACCAAATACTTGCCCTCTGATATGTAATGGAGGCTGGATATCATTAACATTATAACATTTCAAGTCAGGCCCAAATAAAAATTAAATAAACTAACAAAGTATGAGCTATTCATTAGACCAATTGCTATACTGAGTAGTGGCTTCCATTAGTATTTGTTGTACGTCTCACAACAGTGATAGAATTTTGTAAAAGCCAGGATCTGCTTCAGACTTCAATTAAAGTATACTCAGCATCTGAAGGGGGGAAAAGTTGAAGTTACAATGCCTTGCTCTCCCTCTAAGGAGATGGGAAGAATAATGAATGTCAGGTCTGAAGGAGGAGAGCAGGATGAAAAGGAACAGAAATAGAGCAGCTTTCATGGCAGCATGGATCTCCACTGGGGACATGAAGCTGCTCATTAAAACCTTTCTTATTGTAAGGGGAGAGAGATAACCGGTATTTTTTGTGTTTTCTGTAGCAGTTTGAGACCCTGAAGATTCTTGCACTCCCCTCACACTCTCTGAAGCTCCATTATTGTGGAAAGCCCATGTTTGTGTGTGACCTCTTGTGCTCCCGCACTGTCCATATGTGTTGCATTGCACCTCGTTATGTAATATGTTAGATTTTATTCTATTTCTTTTACTAACAAATGATGATACGTGACTTTCAGTTTTTATATGTCTGTTTTGAGATGGTTCTCCCACTCTTAAGTTATATCTGGCTGCATAGTCTTTCTTGAGTCTCTGCTTTGTGGCTTTCCTCCTCAGCACTGACGCACCCAATGAAAACAAAGCAAGCTCAAGGCTATGCAGCCCTACAGTTATAAGCTGGGAGCGCCCAAACCTTGGGTATAAATACCCAACACTGAATCTATATTTAGGGTGAGTTCCCTTTTGAAGAGAGGCCCGGTTTTGTCAGAGGAGATGGGTTCACTGTGTAATTCCTGTATAGCTCCTAGCCACAGCCTCTCTCTGTATTTTTCATATTTGGGGTGAGCTGTTGTAATTCCTGTGCCAGGCCATCCTTCCCTAGAAGAGGCTCATTTACAATATTGATGGCTGGTCTTGTGTGGAGGGACTAAGGATGATTGAACAATCACGTCAACTCACCATTTATTGGTAAAAGTCAAGCGTCGCCCAGAGGTACGATTAGGAAACCCAATTACTTTTAGACTATACTTACACTGTTGTGCCGCCTGCCTTGGGCTTACAGTTGTTTCTTTTATTACTTCCATTCTTTATTAATCTCATTCTGACACCTCTTCTGTCTCCTCATGCCTAATATTTCCCCTCTTGCCCCGGCATTTTTACCGTGCTCATCTCTCGATTACTTTTGTTTTTTCTTGCTGGTTAAAGGCTCCTAACAGCTACATAATCTGACTTTTCTGGACTTCGAGATTTTGCTTTTGTTTTTTCACTTCTCTGCCCTCCATGAAAATTAGTATGAATGCACCCCATTGCTTCTGTATATTTCTTTTGATGACAGTGATCTACTTTTTACTCTGCCTGAGTTGAGGCAGTTTATTAGATTACATTAAAATGCACAATGTTACATTGCACAAGACATTGCAGTATTGGCAGCTTTTTCGTGGCACTGGGAAAAGTGATTACAGGCCTTTGGCAGCCAAGGCTAACCAACAGATGACAGATACAAATGTGTTCCACAGAATTTCCCAAACATGGCTTTCACTAATCTGAGTGGCTGGTGACGTCAATGTGAGGTATTTAATGGATATAAATTTAATGTTTTTACTGGAAGAAAATCACCTTAGCCTGTATACATACATGCAAATCCTGTATCATATATCTCTTAACTTCCCTTTTAAGGGCACAATCTCAGAAGTCTGACAGAAAGTTAGATTTAATAACCAGGATCACACTATATAGAGCTGCAGGTTGTAATGAACATGAATAATATAGTGAGGCAGTGAGGGGGTGTTTGTTGCTTTTTTTCCCCTTTTGATTATATCCAGCATGTCTAATGACAGAATAGATTTTTTGCACTTTTTTGATGCACTCTAACCTGTCTTAGCACGCTGCATGGAGCCAGTTACCATTTCCAGTAATGTTCAAGAAACCTTTTCAAAATGGTTTAATTGTGTTCAGTCAGTATTGGATGTTATCTGTAACGACAGACAAAAAAGTGTATGTACAAACAAGGGCTGTCAGTTGATTAAAATATTTAATCGGGATTAATAGCATGATTGTCTATAGTCAGGCTTGGAACCCATTGGCTGCATTCGACATCTGACTTCCAGCAGACAGCGATACAGCCTCTGGGGGCAAACCCCATTATTCTTGGGTTCCATTGGAGGAGGCGAATTTCCGTTTCAGACCTGCTTCCCCACGTGCTGCTCGCTGTTTGCAGTCTAACTGTTTACATTTCAACACGAGAATGGAGTTGGAGTTGAGAAACCACATCTACCAATGGATATTTTCACAAGTAGCTAGTTTACATGCCGTTAACAGTTAACACTCCACCCTTAACTACGCAAACTACAAAAGACTACAACCAGAAACCAGGACTTTTTCCTCTACCAAGATCACCCTACCTTGCCTTATAGGGACTAGTCCATAGTTTATTTGTGATTAATTGCACATTAATATCACGTTTTGTATCTGTTCTAAATGTACCTTAAAAGGATATTTTCAAGTTTTAATACTCTTATAAACATGGGATTGGACGAATATGCTTGCTTTATGCAAACGTATTTACTATAATTGCAACAATCCAAAGCTATGACAAACACTGCCCAGAATATTTACCCATTTAGTTAGTGCTGTTAAAAATTTGTTGCTTGTGGAGTTGTCCATGCATCTCTGTTGCAAACTATCTAGCATTGGCTGCCTTTTGGGCGGGTGGGGGTGGGGGGGATGTAAGTGGTATTTGAG
>JAQLOL010000024.1:22528834-22541993 GCA_029783665.1 Naso thynnoides | reverse complement strand
ATCTTACTCCGCTATACACTAATTACATGATGTTTTAAAATCAGCTGACACATGTTTAGCACATAATTCAGTAAAGTGAATGCAACAGACGCTCTAACATACTCCACTGTAGCTACAAAATAAATGAAGCTTCTTAAAGTGTTGCTGTGTGTCTGTCTCTTTGGCCCAGTAGGTGCTCTGTCCTCTCACTCCCATTTCCAATCTGGGAGAGTCATCTGCTTTAATGGGCTATCTGGCAAATGAAGACTCCTGTGCACTGTAAATCTGAGGCTGCTCTTAATGGCAGCAGATTAAAACAGTTATGTCCTATGGAGTGTGCACTGACAAATTTCTTTAATGAACATTTTCTTTATGGCTGGTATTATTTCAACGTGTATAAGCACAGCTACGAGGAAGTGAAGCCTGACTACCTCCATAATTCCACTCAGCGCCGTCGTATAACAAATTCTTGAGAAAGCTGCACAAGGTCACAAAGCTCTAAACTTTGTTTATATGAATTTCTCATAAAATATTTATATACTTGCCATGTGGTGTTTCCTCTTTAGTCTCTGACCTTTCTACATTTATGAAAACATAGTTCACATACCCTGATTGCAGCCCTGTTATTGTCCATATGTTTTTTAATTTCACTTCTCATTGAGCTATCAAATAAACGACCTCAAATCTAGATGATCAGACTATTATTTAATTGTGACTGACAGAAATTAATTGGCAAATATTTTGATAATTGATGGATCATTCTGATCTTTTAGCCACACATTCTTAGCTTCTTCTAACTGAGGATTTGCTCCTTTCCTTTGTCATATATGAGTAAACTAAATGTCTTTCTGTTCTGGGATGTTTGTCCCATAAAATAAGTAATTCTAATATGAAGTCTTGGACTCTAAATGAATGACTCTAAGTAAATGTTATTTGCAGCAAGAGACAAGACTAAAGATTTCATGTTATGCGTCGTACATCAAGCGTGTGAACGACTGTGCAGTCAACATCTCCTCTTTCATCAGGTATGAGAGTGATGGCTGGGGTCCGCCTATGCCCGTGCAGACCTATCTTCACCAGGGCATGGAGGACGAGTTGGAGGAAGAAGAGGAGAGGGTTCCCACTCCGCCCATCCGAGGGGTTGCTTCCTCCCCGGCTGCTGTGTCCTTTGGACAGCAGTCCACAGCCACTCTGACCCCTTCTCCACGGGACGAGATGCAGCCGATGCTTCAGGCCCATTTGGATGAGCTGACCAGAGCGTACCAAATGGACATGGCAAAACAGACATGGTAAACACATTTTTCACCCTTTTGTTTGTGCCCTAGTCTTACTTATAGTTTGAAAAAAAAATATCAATGTGAAATATGTCTTAGAAAATATGGAATTTTCTCATCTCTTTCTCATGTATTTATCTATCTGTTGTAGTGAATAATATATGCCTTCGTTGTTTATTTAAAAATGCTTACAATACATTCTGTTGCTGCCAGGATTTATTTTGGTCCTGGGCTATTCTTTATGTCAAATGTGTGTGCAGTAGAGATAAACCCATTAATCATTTCATTTTAATGGGCCCATGCTACCATTTAGACAACTACTGTATTTTGCTCACTCTAAGAGACACAATTTTTTACCCACGGTTGTTTACTCCCCTCACACCCATACAGCACATTCCATTGTTGTTGTGCTCATGCAAGTCAGATGAAGGCCATGCTTCATGCTGTCAGCAACGCCGAGAGAATGAGAGACTGAAGAAGGGGGGAGACAGGGAAGCCTTGTCAGGAAGGAGATGTCATGTTACCCAGTAATGACTATGTTGGTTAGAGAGCATCTCTGACAACACCAGAGGGCCAGTAATTACAACCAATTCCCACTGCAAAACGCGTCAAAGACATTGCACTCCTCAAACAAACGCGGCTGTCAGCAGAGCGGGCTGCCACTGAGGTGACAGCCATGTGTCGACAGGCCTGGAGAGCGTGCCTTTGTACCGTCTACAGCAGTAATTAGTGGGTCATTGTGTTAGCATGCAAGCAGCACCGTGGAATTAGTGGAATTGTCCAAATTTATTCAGCGCTTCACATATGAATGAGGTCTCTAAAATTAGCTCTGCTCTTCCATATGTATCCTTTTTTTTGCCATATTGTGGCCTATAAACTACTGAGAGTTTGCGTTATTCTCTTTATGATCATCATTACTTCATGTATTCTGCATTTCTATTTAAATAGAATTTAATAGAATGTATGTGTGATATGTCGGCTGTGATCTCCGTTCCTCCCCAGGCACATGCAGGCAGGCTCACTTCCTCCCCAGGCTCCAGCTCCTCCAGTGGGCTACGTGTCGAGCACAATGGTTTCTGATCTGGAGACGGACCTGCCTGATGAGGATGAAGAGGAGGAGGAAGAGGAGGAGGATGAAGGCTATGGAGCCAGGCATCCCCGTGGTATTGAGCACACACCAGGGTCGAGCATGGACAACCTGGACAGCTCTTTAACAGGCAAGACTGTTTCTGCTTTTCTTCGTTGATGCACACACATTTGTTTTGGCTTTTAGTTTATTTTGTGTGACATGTTTATAATTGCATGATTAAGCTGAATTACTGTTTTAAACATGGATTAATCAATGTTAAATTTTAGTCAAAAATCAAAATAACTGCATTGTAATGATTCTGAATTGGTAAACACTGAATTCCCATTGTTGTCACATCTTGTCTTACAGTGCATGGATTGTTGTTCGTGACATGTTCTTAATCAGTCTGCCTTGCGTGCATTTTTATGTGAACATGCTTACTGAGTGTCCCTTAATCAAGTTTTTGGAGCACTTTTGGCAGACTCCGGGGTATTATAATTATCATTTCCAAAAGGAGATAAGAAAGTCCATGAATTTTAAACAGAATAGTGAGAGGGAAATTAAAAGGAGGGAGAGGCATGGCGAGCAGAGTGACTGTGATTTAACTCACACACGGCACCGGAGCCAGCGCCACCCATATCTTCCCGAGGAGATTTGAAATAAATTTCACGTGCAGCATATTCCATTCCAGACTAGAGGCACCATTTCCATTTTTACAACTCACTGAAAACTTTTACGGCCGTCTGTCAGGGGGGACATATGAAGGGCAGGACATCTCAGCGGCAGAGCTGGGCTTTGGACAGCTGCTCTCACACTGACCAGACCACACCATCCCTCTTTAAACTGGAGAGTAGAACACGAGGGATATTAAAAAAATGTGTCATTTGGCAATCATGCACTATAAGGTCGAATTGTGATGCAAAATGGTGGTGGGGTGTAGCCTGTGATAACTGTGTGTCTATCAAGTCTTTCAATAAAATCTGTTAATCCTAAAAAATAAAATTCATATTGGGGAATTTATGGGTGGAAAGATACAGCGAGTGAGCAGAATGTGAAGGTAGAGGAGCCGAGCCAGCTGACGGCACCGCTTGTTGGTCTTCCTGTCAGTGGAAGCTCGAAAGAGTAGTTTTCCATGGGATGATGGAACAGTGGTTTTGGTTACGCTGACACATGCTACTGCTGATGTATTTGGAGGAATATAAAGCAGCAACTGGGCCCTAATCTACTGCATCTCTCCTCCACTGTATTAGTCTGAAGACAGCACTATTTCTTCTTATCTCTGCAAGTCTGCCTCGCACCCAAACCGTTTGACAACAAAGACACGGTCCCAGCTCCGGGGTTAGCGGGAGGAAGAGGAGGAGGACCGGGGGAGCCCGCTGAGATTTATCGTGGCCACCATTTTGAAGCTGCACAAATAGGGGAGGGTGGGAGTGAGATTCCTTTAGAGCCACACTTGATAGATTTGTCATTGTTTTTAACAGTATGGAAATAGGTCTGTTTTTTATAATGTTACGGCAAAGGCCAGTAAATCAGACATTTCACTGGTGCCCCAGAAAGAAAACGCCAGCCTTCTCCTCAGGGACCATTTTTCACCAGTGGACTGTCTGCGCTGGCTTTCTAATGTGTTACTCTCTGCTCTGGTTATACAACACAGGAACAGAAAAGCCATGTTATGCTTGAGCCGGAGAGATGAAGTGAATACATGGGTAATACCTGGCTTTGTGTGTTAGTGATCTAGATCATGCGTAGCGCTGGATATCGTTAGTAAAAGTTTGATATTGGTACCAATACCGATACCTTGACTTCGATACCGGTTTCCGAACAATATTTTTTTCCATACCAATTTTATCTAATCTGTTTTAACAAAAGATTACGCTACAGCCCCCTCTCTCTGTGTAATCTGGTGTTTCTCCTGTAAAACACAAGAGTACAGCCTATCGACAATACTGTCAGATCTTGGCACAACAAGCATGCTGCGTGCATAGTGGCTCACTGATGCTGATAAGATTAATTCTTTTGGTCATTCAATACCAAATTACAATACCTGATATTTTTCGATACTCAATGGTATTGAGGCAGTTCAGTCAGGACCATAAAGTATTGATGTTCGATACCCAGCCTTAGTCATGTGAAGATGAGATGTGGTGTCACTGAGGCTGGTAGACCCACAATGAGCTGAAAGCTGGACTGTTCTGAGTGATTACTATCCCATAAAGCCTTGCCAGGTTTGTGAGCAGCAGGGTCATTCCTCCTGATGGCAGGTAGAGACACCTGCTCCTCAGGAGAAATGATTTTCCTGCTTAACGACATGCAGATTAGGGTTTCTCTGCATAAAAATCAGTTCTGCTGGCGGGAAAGCCCTGAGCTGGGTTTTACTGCCCCCCCAACTATCTCTCGTTTACTGGCCTCGCTCCATCAGTGTGTGGAGCACAGGAGGTGTTGGCTGGTGAATCTTAGAGTACATGACTTGGCCCATTGCTCTGGTTCAAGACGTGATAAAATGACAGAGCCGTAGTGCAAACCTTTGTCTGAAGCTGCAGAAAAAAAAAATCCACATTCCTAAGGCAAAAAGAAAACTAGATTGAATTTTTATCAAATTATGTTACAATGATCACAGTTTGATTGGACTGCTATTTCTGAGAATAGAAGTGCTCCAGAGGTTCAGCAGTAGAAAGTGGCAGTTAGTGCAACTGAAAAGTCATTCTGTGATGTGATTTGCTGAGGCAGTGTTCCTTCACTGAGCTGGAGGAGTAGGAAGCCTCAATGCTTTGGCTGGCACTGCCTAGACTTCAATATCTGCTCTATTCTTTGTGGGAGGATTGGACCCAGCGGAATTGCTGTCTTTCTTTCTGGGAGAAAAAACTCTCAGAAAAGAATTTCAAAGAAAATAGCTCAGCAAGATCGAGGGCTCGAAGTAGTTACTGCCTTGGATTTCAGTTAGCGCTGTAAAAATGGGTTGTGTAAGGAGTTCTCTACCTTATGCAAGCTTATATTTTATAGAAGTTTCCATTAATCTGAGAGGATTTTACTGCATCAGAAATGAAAGCTGTTGCAACTTTAGCTATCGAAGGTGCAATTCCCTACCTCGTTGAAGCGTATGGTGAAAGATGAAGAGCCTCAAAGATGGAGAAGTTGGAAAGCTCTTTGAAGAGGTTTTCTAGTGTATCCCAATAAATAAACTGCAATTGCACTCCTGAGTTTTATGTATAATTTCAAATGTGTCATATTGTTTTGCACATGGGACCACAGTTCCAGAGACCAGCGTCTTATTCCTGTAGCTGTCATACAGTATATGTGAGTTGTATTCATTTGAATTTCTCAACTCTGCCAGCAGCTCTGGCCAGGATTATGCTACCTTTTGTATCATACTGACCTTTTAATAAATCCTGCTGCTAACTTTTGTCCCCATTGCACCTTTTTACAACCTTTACCCTCACACCTCCTCAGTTCTCTGTTTCACCAGTCTGTTCAATCACATCACTCCTGTGTTCTGTGTGAGGGAGGGATAGAGTGTGTGAGCAGAGCACTTGGGTTTGTGCCACTTGAGCAAAGTCTGCCAAAGCAGTCCCACTGAAAGCTGTCACATTAGCCGACTGTTCTCTGTGTTTTTTTGCTTGCCAAAGTGGCATATTTTTATTGGCATACTAATACTTTTTATACTTAAAGTGCTTGCCTGGCTTTTTATGTGAAGGGAAAATCAAAGTATAAAGAAACACCTGCGTTAGCACAGATCAAAAGCTTTAAATGAAAGGTCTAAAGATATGTGCACACCTTTCACATGTCTGCATTTTCTGTCCTGTCAAATTCTTAATGATATTTCAGTGTTTTTAACATGTTAAGCAGGGTGTTGATTCAATCCAGCTTCTTTTAATCATCTTTAGAGTAACATATATGAGAACGTATATGAGTACAGGTGTATAAGATATGGTAGCTATTGGAGATATGAGTTCATTTTGTGTTCAGATTCCTTCTTTTCTTAGAAATATAGCACCTGTCAGACATTGGAGGCTGTGCATTTTAAAAAGGACTAAATAAAGTGTGTGCATACCACCAGGTGTTTGATTCAATACAGTGATTTGTGAGATGCTTCATCTGTGTCACCTGAGGCAGTTCTGTAGCTGATGCTCCGCACAGGTGTGCTCATTGTTCTATATCAAAAGAAAAGTAAAATCAGTTGATGTTGGTCCTGCTGTTCCACTGTGTACTGTGTGTGTGAGTACTTGTGTGCAGCTTTGTGTGTGTGTGTGTGTGCAATTTTGCATGTGTTTGTACTACATAAAGGGGACAGGCTAGAACAGAATGACTACACAAAAGCACTCACCTGCGAGAACAGAAATGCCCTGCAGCAAATAGAAAATCATTTAAGTGTGTGGTTTCAATATTAGCTTCTTTTTATAAGATCACTCAACACGTTGATCCATCCAAATGTAAAATCACAGCGCAGATGTTTGAAATGTCAGATCATGATATGTCCATAAAGGTTATGGCCACTGAACTGAAGATTATGAACACCATTTCGTTGGATTTGAGTGTTTTCAAATTAAAAGGAGTATTTACTCATGCACAAAATCTAACACACACACACGTGCTAAAACCTGTGGTGTTCCATAGGGTCCATGGTGAATGGGTGGGGCTCAGCCTCAGAGGATGACCGTAATTTCTCCAGCCATAGGTCCAGTTTGGGCAGTTCGTCTGATGGCTCCATCTTTACCCACTGCAGCTTTGCCCAGGCCCTGGTGGCCGCTGCAGACAAGGCAGGCTATCGCCTCGAGGGCACTAGCCTCAGCAAGAGAGGTTGGTGTGTGGGGACCAGCTACCCACTGCTGGACTGGAACTTCTACCAGTGGCAGATGATTCGTTTCTTTCTGCTCTGATTCTTCCTCCTGTCACCCACTGGCTGATTTTTTTTTTTTTTTTCACTCAGAATAATTCCTCAGGTTTTCCTCTCTGCTGCTTGTGATTGCTGTGCCCCTGTTGTACATGGCTGAACTGCAGATATCTCCCTGTCCTAACTTATACACAGCTCCTCCACAAATCATCTTGCTTTGCACTTGGGTTCCATGAGTAATAACTGGGTGATATGTAACCTTGCAACCTTTTACAGTCTTCTACTAAAGAGCTTCTTTTCTAATGAGAGCCCTTTGTTTTCAAATGGGTTTTCAGATCTTGAATGATAACCTCCACTTTTCTTGATGACCACTTCAGCTTCACAGTCTGTGTTGGCTCCCCTATGTCTTTATTAACCAGCTGTCCTGTGGTCGTGTGTCCCTTTTGCAGGTAAAGGCTTGTCCCACAGGCCTCGACCCAGCAGTCCATTCTCAACAGATGGCAGCACAGTCGGCACACACAGCTTGGGCCACCAGAGGGCAACCAGACCCACACGCAAACCCCGCAGCCAGGGCACAGCACCCCACCGGAGAGATGCTGGTGCAGACGGTGAGGCAACAACTGAAAACACATTTTAAATAGTCTATGTGGAAAGTTCCTTAAAACATCGGTTGTTGTTTCCCCCCGGCACAGACCTACCTCCTCCCCCTGAGCCTCCTCCCTGTCAGGGGCAGGGTCGTATTCAGGGGGCCCGCAGCATAGGCAGCATGATACCCCCTACAGATAGGAAGGCTTCATCTCTGGAGCGCCCGCCCATGTCAGCAGCCCTGTCTGGGCCGGATGACGTGAAAAGCTCCATCGACAAACAGACACGCACTTCTCTGGATCATCATCGCCAGGCTCAAGAAAGGCTGGGATCCATGGACCGAGCTGATGATGGGCGCAGAGGACACAAAACAGGTACACTTGAAATATAACTAACCTCTGTATCCGTGCAAAAGTGCTGCAAAAGATAAAAGTATTGGATGTTTTCATGATCAAAAGTTTTGCACAACTGGAAATTTTGGACTGCTTGTAGTTAAGGAATAAAGTTAGGAGATCAGCAAACATATTCTGATTCATCCTTTGGCAATCCATCCAGTGGTTGTGAAAATTTAATCTGCACCAGATGTTAAATTGATAGATGGTGGATTGATGACTGACATCTTCAGTAACACATTACAACATCTCCATTAAGCTGCCAGCAGGTTTATGAAAAGTTGAGAGATCCTAATGACGTATCTTTTTTGTTTTTATAAGGCTTTACATAAGCACCTACCCGATTTATTTCAAAACATGATGGGGGGTTGAGTGTGATCTGTTCCAGTTCAGCACCATTTGCCAAACAAATACGTCTTCTGCTTTTACAGTACAAAAGTTGTTATTTTTGCAAAGAGATAATGTGTTGCATTCACAAAGAAAAGAAAACAAGGACACAGGAGCTGCTGCTGCGGCTTTGCATTTGTTTTTTTTTCTCTCTAAGTTCTTGTGTTGAAGTTAGCTTTCATGCGGCGAGACTGGGCTCCCATGAACAGATTGCACTGTCTGCCACTTGCTCTGGTTTCCAGAATGCCCCCCTCAGCCTTCCCTCAGCCTCCCCAATGCCCCTGAAACTGTTGCCAATATGTGCCTGCTCCGCTCCAAGTGAGGCAGGAGGCCCGAGCAACTGAAATGCACTCTAATCGCTTCGGCTTTCTTTTCTCACACAACCAGCAGCCACTCTACACCCCATCTGTGTGTGTGTGTGTGTTTGTGTTTGTGAGAGTGTGTTCACGTTTATGTGTGTGCTTGCATGTGTGTTTGCGACCATTAGAGATTTCCATGCTGTGCGCCCCGCTCTCGTTGTGCCAGGAGTTTCTCAGACAGTTAATCTGAGACTGTGAGACAAAGACAGGTGCCACAATCAGCATCTTTACAAAAAACCCCATCGGTGAATTCCCATATGTGTCAGAATGCTGACACATTCACAGCAGAATCTACTCAGGTCAGGGCAGGCTCCATTACAGTCATTAGCGGAGCAGTGGGGAGTAGTTTGATGAGATTTCATGCAATGACTGTAACTGCTGAGGGTCAATGTTATGCTGCCCTGCAGCAGGGGGTGCCACAGCAGCCAGTGGTCCCTCCGTTATTGTATTTACCCCCTCATAAGGCTGGTAGCTGCAAGGCCATGTGTGAGGCTGAGAGTCCTCTCTGTGGCACGCCCTGGCATCGCGTGTTGGCACGGCCACTCTGCAGATGTCAGGAGGAGGGGGGGTTTGTAAAGTTCTCTTTGTCTCCATGCATCAGATGTTAGATTTGTGCTGCTGCAACAATAAAAGTCACATGTTGTGTCAAACTTACAGTATGCTTTTGATCCCTCTTGCGTTCTCAGAGGACGGGTGCCTGCCATACAATAAACCATCTTTCCCCTCCCCTGGTGGCCACAGCTCTTCCGGCACAGCCTCCTCCAAGGGCTCAACAGGGCCACGCAAGACCGATGGGCCACGGCAGCCACAACAGTGGACCGCCACAGAGCACGCTGAATTCCTGGGGACCAACGGACAGTACACGGGAGAGTTATGTGAGTTGTTCTGTATACTGGTGTTTTACGATACAGACCAGTGCGTGCACTAGAGTGAAAAAAGTTTTGCAGTCCAACAGTTTTTAGCATAACATAAACAAAGCCACTTCCTGCCAAGCAACAGTTTATCCGTTCGCTAAGCACTTCTGTGGAGCACAGGTTGCCTCACAACTTGCTGCTTACTGCTGTTTTCTAAATGATAGTTACTTCACACAGCCACAACCCTTTTTTACGTTTGTGTTTTGTTAAACAAGTGAGGTGCATGTCAATCACTGAGATTTAGAGATGTTGATAAGCATTTTAATTCTAGAGAGAGCTAGCTATTTTCCATTCTTTTAGCCTTTAGCTACCTTTTTTTTTTAGGTTTGTACAGTATCTTTTTTTAGCTGTATTTGTACATATGGGGCGGAAGTGGCTCACTAGGTAAAGCAGGTCGTCTGCCAATCAGAGGGTTGATGGTTTGATTCCTTGCTCTTCTGGTCTACATGTCGAAGTGGGCAAGATACTGAACCCCACATTGCTCCTGATGAGCAGGCTCGTTTATTGTAGAGAAGTCACCTGCCCTGGGTGAAAGCTGACTTGTGTCCTAAAAGCACTTTGAGTGGTTCAAAGACAAGAAAAGCGCTGTGTAAATACAGTCCATTTACCAAATATAGTATATCTAAAAATAATGAGACCTGAGAGTGACATTATTCTTTTCATCTAATTCTTTTAAAGAAAGCAGAAAAAAGTCTTTCACTATTTCAGTCCTTAATTTTTAGACGGTTTTTCTCTGCTTGCCCACAGAGTGATCTGCCTGGGATGTGAACTGGAGTAAAGCCGGTCTGTCTTCGAAAGAATGACGCCCTCCCAGCTGGGGCAACGAACTTTGTCCTTCTCTGTGTGTCCTTGGAGGGAAGGAGAGCAGTAGAGGACACCACAGAGAAAAGCAGTGTCACAGAACTGTAAATGTGATGTATAGACACAGACATACTGTACATCTCACTATGTTTCTCGTCCTCAAGAAAATATTTTCCACCTCCTACCTTACTGTAATTTTCTTTTTGTTAGAAAAAGGCAAGTTAAAAAAAATGAAAACATCTATATGAGAACAAATTTTCTGGTAACTGTCCTGGGGTGGGGGGGTGGGGGAGTTTTGTTTCCTGTAAATATATTCTTTTCCTTGTTGTTGCATTGCTATGCAAGCCTGATTCAGTTTGAGCTTTTGATTTCCATATACAGGAACAGTTGGTTTTATCTGGTTATTTGTATTATATGTGAATTGAGTGGCTGTTGTGCCATAAAATAATTGTTTTATAATCCATTGTTTGTTAATAGTTACCATTAATTATTATCATTTTTATTAATTATTGTTTTTGCACTGCAATTTTTGGTGATAAGCACAAAAACATAGCTCCTGCTGACATGAAGAACCGGAAGAATATGTGAAGAGGAGTTCCTGTACTGTAAAGTAAAGAGAAGAAAATTATATACAAATGTACAGAGAGATATTAAAGAGTAAGGCTTTGCTCACAGGCAGCAACAAATAAGGCACCCGTGTCCGTAGTTGAGACTAATTGGGTGGCAGACACACAAGGTTCTTGAGGGTCTAAAGGGCAAATATGCGGCTGGAAGAATTGTACACGGAGGATACTATATTACTGTAGGTGACCGAGCTGATTTTTCAATTCCTAATTAACTGTCTTTAAACAATAATTTGACATCCAAAACATTTAGTGCTCAATGTTTTTGTCATCTCCAGGCATCTTATCAATTTCACAAACAGGCTGAAGGGAAGTCTTTTTATTTTTATACAAGGGTCTCCAAGCATTTCAAGTTTGTTTTTTATGATTTATAGCTTAAAGAATTTTACTACACTGAGTTTACGCTCCTCATTCAGTATAATAGCACACTAACCATAAAACAGTCAAAAGGGAGTGGAGTCAGTGAAATCTGTCCACATGCTGTAGGTCAGTCAAAGCACTTAGAGAGGCAGATTTATGATTCCTCTATTGCCTTAATAGGTAAGCAGACATCACAGACAAAGGAGGATTTCTTGCGATTAGTAGCAATGATACTCCCAAACCTACCTTAAATATCTGTGGAGCAACCTAATTTGTTTACATTTTTATGTTTTAGATTTTATGTCTTTAGTTCCATCCATTTTAATATTGTTTGCTTTTTAGAGCACTTACTGTTTTATGTTTGTTGTGTTATCTGTGTTACAGTATCACCCAAGAACACGTTGACTTGCTCGGTCCGGCTAAGTGCTGCTAAAATTAGGTAATCTGTTGAAACTGTTGTTGCCACCCAATACACTATGATCAGCACAGTTCTTGTGTCAGTAACTTTGAGAAGAGATGGTGTGTATATGTAGCGTAGAGTCACTGTTTGGAAGGGATGATGGAGAAAAACTTGTCTAATGACTTGCAGGTCGCACTGCCTCCATGTGTACAGCATCAGTGTGGAGCAGAACACTTTCTATCTGCCTGACCGCCACAAAACACGCACTCTTCATCCGCAGCTTTCGACTTCTCAGCCTCTGAATCTCAATTTTCGTCCTTTCAGACAATGTTTTTATTGGTTGTCCTTTTTTAAATGAAAAGCTTGTTTCTTTGTATGCCTTTTATGGACTCCAAAACGCTGCTTACAACAATGTTTTCAATATTAATGTTCAGGATTTTTGTGGTACAATGACTGTTTGTTTTGTCTTTTTTTGTACTGCTAATGTTGATAAAAGGGGGGGTGGAAACTAAAGGCCGTCAGATGCTGTTGTACTGTTGTCTTCATGCCATCGTCATTTTATATCATCCACCTAGTGGCCAGTGTTCTGGAAATGAGGTGCAAAGAGTATCTCAGGTTATTTTACATTATGGTGGTGTTTATGTATGTGTATATATGTGTATATATCCATACAGTACGCATCTCCACTTGATAATGCCATTCCAATTTCATTGACAAAAACATCCCTCTCATGTCCGACTCTGTCGTCCCCTCTTTTCTTTTCTGCTGTGGATTTTGATTCTGAGTATAATGTGCTGGTTCATCCACCTTAAGACAAGATGTCAGTAAAAGAACATACCAAATTAAGATTGATATTTCTAATGTCTAATGCGTTTAAGTGTCTCTTTAATACTCATTGTTTTCTTTTAAATCAGTGTCGTTTTGTATTTATTAAAATGATAATAAAAGTATATTGTGAAATATGCATAAAGATTTGTGGAATATAAAACGTGTTTTTTGTTCCTTGTAAAGTTTGCTGTCAGAGGCGAGCAGCGAGGCCATAAGGAGATGACAGGCACGCTGTGCTCACAGCATGGTGAAATGCCGGGTCAGTAGTCGTCTGAGTCACTCTTCGTCCTGCATGTTCACCGCACTGCTGCTCTCATGTCAAAACTAAAGAAACTTAAAACCTTTTTTGAACACGAGGAG
>JAQLOL010000024.1:22502183-22523127 GCA_029783665.1 Naso thynnoides | reverse complement strand
AACAATTATTTTTAATTTAAATGTTATTGTTCTGTGCAATGACAATAATGTAATTATATTTTATGCCTACGGCTGTTAGTTTGCACCTTAGCATGTAACGTTAATGCAAATGGTTGTGTAACGTTAGCCTACAGAAAATAGAGGTAATAGGTCTCAGAAGACATTACTGCCATACAACTGGCTTATAACTTGTTTCTTAGTCACAAATAAATACATTACCTCATTGCGATCCATCTTGTGTATCTTTCACTCTTCCAAGTTCTGCCTGCCTAGCATGCGCTAGCAAAAATCTTCAGGACAGTAGGCGCTCGTGTCACTACCGCTTTTGTCCAAAGGGGCCGCTAGAGTCAACAAAAACTGGAAGTTCTTCGTAGTCACTTTAAATTAAAGGAAGTCACAGCTATTTCCGAACATGGGGCACAAAAATAAAAGAAGAGATATAGATGAGTAAAATGTCTCAAAAAATTGTCTCCTACAGAGTGCAAAAAGAAATAACTTTCAAATATTTTCTTTCATCAAATTGAAAGAAATATGCTGATAACATGGCTGTTAAAACCATCTGCAACTATCCTGAAATTTGGTGAAATAATTTTGTTACTCGCCCGATGCAGATGACATTGAAAAGGTGCGTAGTTTGGTTGTGGAAAAAAAATCTAAAGTACTGTACCGCAGCAAAAAATGGAACACACTGTTTTTGTGTTTAGAAAGCAAAAATGTGCTCTGTATTTATGCAAAGGTTATGAAACAACTCATGGAAGTCACATAGCTCGTTCAACCTGCTGGTCGTGTTTTTGAATTAAAACTGATACATCATACACACCATCATTTATTTATTTTTAAAATTTTTTTATTTTATTTTTTGCCTTGTTTTGTTATTTTAGGTTGGAGATTTTTGCAAGAAGTTAGTAGCTGCCAAAAAGCCACAGCACTCAGTGTAAGACAGTCAGCTGCAGAGGAAGTGGAGCTTAGCCAGCAGTAAATAAACAGTTTTGGAAAGGCAGCGGGGTTCCTTCCTGCACAGAGTGATGTGCAGGACACAAACACTCTGGAATAATTTAGAAGTAGTTTATGAAACTGTTTTTTTGTGTTGACCTTCATTAGCAGATGCATGTTCTTGTTGCAGATGTGATTTTGAAGGTGGTTGTGTGCGGGTTTTGGCCAACAGCTGCTGTCACTTCTTCGAGGTACTTTGTACCGATGCTGAATCCTCTGGTAGTGTGGAGCGCCGAACCGCACCGGCCTGCTTTCACCCCACTGCCTGGCACACACTGACAGAGTGTACCAGTGTTTGAGTCCAGAGCTTTAGCTGCAAGGCTTCCTCTGGCTGTAAACATGCCGTTGGCTGCTAGTGGGATGGCTTGATGAACAATCTCTTAATCAAAGTTTAATTGTTTAGCATGATCCTGAGTGACCTGCATAATGGAATCCTCCCTTGATTAATGATGTGTGTTAACAAACACAGTGGGAGACACCCTAAAACCTGCTCTGACTCTCGTTAATTAAAGGCTGCGCCCAACAATTAGCTACACAGAATCATGCCATGGAAATAAAAAGAGAAATGCTCAAGTTAACTAATGTTTGTCATGTAGCTGTTTGACAGCATTGTAATAGTAACATTACATGATCCCAAGTTGTTTGTTGGTGCGGTGTATGAATGTTTACATTATGTATACACAATATATGAATGACCTATGAAATGCTGGGTCGGACGGAACGAGTTAGATGGGATTATGTAACTATTAATTTACAAAACAAAGTAACTGTAAGTAGAAAACAAAAGTTCTGATTTAAATGTTGGTGATCGCAGAAGGGTAAAATTAAAATCTCTTCTCCATGGGAAGAAGCTGTTAAAGACTGTGAAATTCATCCTATTCCCTTCTTTTGGCTTAATTGTGACATGTTTGTGTATAAAATGTCTTACAAGCAGCCGGCTCTGACTAGAAAGGCGCCAGTTAATGACCAGAATGGCCCCTATATTTTGAGCCCTGTTTTTGATTGGTTCTCTTGTTTGAATTTGCACCAGTTCTTGTCTGCCAATTATGAAAGTGTAAATTGCTGTAGTCAACCTGAGACTGCCGTGCCTGTGACACGCCAATCACGCCAACGCCGGTGGCCACATTGTGAGACATAAAATACCTTTCAGTGCTTGAAATTCAACAATATTTCTCTTTAGAAACCAGGAACGGGTCTCTAGCATGACTGTACAGTTTAAAGCTTGTTCATCAGCAGTTAAAATTCAACATAATCAAATCATTGCTGAAGTACTCAATGTCTGACCTGTAGAAACATGTACAGAGAGTTAATGTATGTGCTGTCAGACACATAACGTAAAGTTTTGAAGCCCGGTTTAAAATGTTTGTTCGGAAAGTCATTGAAAAGTAAACAAGTGTAATAAGTTTACTTTGAGGAATTCATTAAAGTAGTTAAATCCTTACGTTTTTAACAGGGTAACAAGAATGGATCTCATTTTGCTACTATTCACATGTTTCCTGTTAGGTACGTATTCTCAGTTTTGGGAACTCAACACTTCAGTAAGCACGTTCTTGAAATATACTTCTGTGAAGTAAACACTTAATATAGCATTTGCTGGCGAATGAAAATGAACCCAAGTGACACCTCTTGTGTCTTTAAAAAAAAAAAAAAAATATATATATATATTTCTCTACAACTCTGGAGTTACCTACCAAAATCCAGCCAGTGTGCTGCTGACGAACTATGAATTTTTGAATATTTGTCTCGATGCCAGGAGTTGGCAAGTTAATCGACAATCTCTGTCAGGACTGACTGGGACTTCAGGCGTGCATTTTTGGAATGTGATGTGCTAATATTCTGTGGGCTGGATTGGAAGCAAAGCTTCGAGTATTGCTGTTAATTACTACCCAAGCTCCAGAGCCCAAAACATGGTATTCTTATATCCAAGGGAATCAAGGGAGTAAAAACATAAATTCACAAATGTTTTCTTTGACTGTTGGCCCAAACTACATGTTTACCTCTGCATGTCCTTCAAATCTTGTCCACGAAAAACGAAGCATTTCTAAACCCACGCTCTCCCTTCTGCTGGAAAACTACACCGTGGAAAAAGAAGCAGCTTTGCCAAGGCCAGCTTTTGTCTCTGGTTGTATGATGTGGGGCATGTATGCAAAGCTATCCTTTTCTGTCCTACACACACACACACACACACACACACACACACACACGTGCACACACACACACACACACACAAGGATAAAGCATGAGACTGAGAGATAAATTTTTAAAGCCTAACTTTAATAGAAGCATACTTATGTTTTTCACAGAGTAGTACTTCAACAAGTGTGCCGGGCAGAGCTTTGCAGATAGAAGTCTGGTCCAAGGACTCACACTGAAAATGTTCCCTCGTCTTTTGAATGTTACAAGGCCGTGGCTGTTTTCAATGGCGCTGCCATGTGATGAACTTTTTTTTTTTTTTTTAAGAAAAATTCATCTTAAATTTCAGAATTAAAGACTAATTCAATCAGGGTCCATTGAGGATGCCACACATAATTTTGATTGTTACACATTCATTCAGTGTGATAGGGCCAATGCAATTTTTCTTTCTGTATAACATTTTATCTGCACGATTTCTTGCTACAGAATTTAAAACAGAACCCATCTGCATGTCGGTGAATAGGAATCCTTGGTCCTTCCTCTCTCATCACGTTCTTGCTTCTCCACCTGCTGCATTTTCCTGTGAAGTGATCCAGCGTCCAGAGAGGAGTGCAGTTGTCGGCCTTCAAGCATGAATGTCACCATTTTTTAGGCGTAATCAGTTAATCATCCTAAGACAGGCAAGGTCAGCACAGACGCTCACTGCCCATACACTTGTCGTCTCCAGCTCACGCCACATAAGAGGCAGGAAAGATGCTGGTGATTGGAGTTTACATGTTCCAGGTTAATATTATCCCGGGTTTATTACCTCTTTTGGTTCTTTGAAGTCATACGTCACTTTGCTTAGAAATGACTCATTCATACATAGGTTGCGATGATTTGACTTGGCCCTCGTGGATCTGCAGGTCCTTGTTGAGGTTAAAAATGTACATGCACACTGGAGTTTTATCAAAATCCCTCTGTGACTCTTTTTTCACTCAGTGCTTCGGTCCCGGTCTTAGCAGATGGTGCTGCTTGCAGCTTTAGTTGTCTTTATTATCGAGTCATTTGCTTTCTGCTTTTTTAACCCAGAACGTGGCATCATGGAAGTGGTAAATAAACATAAACAAACAAAAAAAATTCCTTCTCCCTCAGGTCACAGTAACAACGCTCTTGTAACTCAGCAAATTATAGCAAGTTTTGTGATTCTACTCAAGAGAGAAGGAGAAGCTCTGTGGCTTTGTTGGGTTATTTTCTTAGCTAGTGAGATGTGTTGTGCTGAAGTGAGGCTGAGGGAGAAAACAGCAGATGTTAAGCTCTGACAATCCTCACTTCCTTGGATCTGCATCAACAAAGCAGCTGAGGGAAAATGTCATCTGCACATCAACACTGACGGCCCCGCGTGAATGAATAATTACTGTGCTTTGACTCAGGTCAGGGAAGTCAGTACAAAACCCCCTAAACCTCTTACCTTGAAACCCTTTCAAATGGGAAGCCCTGCATCTTGGCGTGTGATAAGACGGTGACAGTGAGGAGGCTGTGACATGCCGAGATTCTTCGGAAATGAAAAGATTTTTCTTGTGGCAAAACGCTCTGGGAAATGAAATGATTCACCCCAGCAGCTCAGTGCGTGCTCTTTCTCAAAAAGACGAGATGGGGACACGGGGTTCATCTGCGAAGACAAGGGGGGAGGGAGAACATCGGAGGATTGGTTGACTGTGCTGAGCTAACTGCAGTCATGTCAGAGAGGAAGCAAAGCTTTAGAAATACATCATTGTCACCATTATGCTTAATAATTTGAGAGACATCTCTGTGCATGACTCAAGGCACTTGTATAGGGGCTGGCGGGGTTATTAGAAATGACTCCCCCAATGATGCGTGTCACTGAAGCAGCAAATTAACATGAGGAGATGGAGGCATGTTAAAAGCAGCAGAGAAAGGGAGGGAAAAGCTGAGATGGAAGGAAGAGCGAAATGTGAAGGGGAACAGCGATAGATGCGGAGAAAGATGTTGCTATTTTCACCCTCTTTGTTAGCTGGGATGCTCTGGTTGTGGTGTTCCAGCTCCTGCTCTGCTAAAGCTTTTTTCTGAACACCAGGTGCTCCTATTGTGATAAATGGTTCTCAACTGTGCCAAACAATAGCAGAGGCACCCAGACATATCCCTCATCAAATACTTGCACAGCTTTTCTTCCACAAACTACACAATAAGCACACTGGGTTGTACTGGTGGTTGTTTGTGCTCCACACTGAAGGCTATTTTTGCTTCTTGTTTACCATGTTATTCATATGGTATGTGACATTCGCCTGAAGGATACTACTGCTGTATTTTTCCTGCTCATTCATTGGCTATTTTCTTGTCCATCGCCCCTCTTTATCTGAATGTCCTGTTCTCCTCTTCCTCTCTGCTGCTCATTTCACATCCTGCTTCCTTCTTCCTGCTCTTTGCTCAGCTCCTGTGTGTTCCTTTTGTTTTCTTGTCTCCTGCCTCTGACAGCAAACAAGCCTTGATACATGTACAGTGGCTTCACCTTTTTCCACTCAGTAATTTATGCTGTCAGGAGTGTTCCTCTGTTTGGATGGCCAGGCTTTCATGTGTGTGCTGAGCAGTATCTTGGGGTGTTGACACGTTCCTCCGTGTTCAGCATGAAACACACTGCAGCAGGTAATTGATGAGGGATTACTGCCACAGGCTGCACGGTGCAAACTGGGAGGAACCCCACCAGCTTTTAACCCCGCCAATTAGATTGATATGTTGGAAACAGAGAGGTGATCCCAGCTCAGGGTTGATGATGACAATGTAAACATTAGTATGTTTAAGATGCTTTACACTCAGAAGTTACATTTGAAGTTTATGCAACCCTCCTGCAATACTAATCCTCAGTCTTTGTCATCCTATTTATATCAGTCGAAGCAGACTGAATGTAATCCAAATTTAGGGCCGCCTTAGACCTCTATGACCACATTGTCATGCAGTAGCTTGAGCTTTCGTTGTATCACATGATCCTGCTCAGCAGATTGTCATCAAACTGCAGATGTTAAAATTTAAATGTATGTCAAATTAGTCCATTATTGTTGTTGGGATTGAAAGTTCTTTCCTGAACTTAAAAATGTAGACTGGCTGATGAGACTGTTACTGAGAACTACAGGGTCAGAAAGTAATTTTTGAGGACTTTGTCAAGCTTTATTAGGAAGCTGAGAGGTCGCAAAAACAAGGGGAGTGAGTGAGGGACATTGATGATTGACACTCTAAGCCTTTGGCCACCATGGCAACAACAACGAACTTTCCATCTTGCCAGTTAACACAAACCAACACCTCTTGCCAGTTTCCAAAAAAACTGAGCAGCATAACCTTTATTAAATTATCGGCAACAAATTTAATTAAAGCTGCAAGCAGTGTTGAACTGGCCCTCGCACACCTGCCCCCGTCGGGGAGGGCCGCAGTCGGGGAAAAAGCACATCGTCGCAGTAAGCACTGTGTACAACACAAGTTTATGGAAAAAAAAAAGATACAACAAATTTACTAACAGGTTTCCTTCCTGTTCCCAGTATGGGACACAATGTTCATGAGCTGTTGTTGGCATGTCAGTGTCCTCAGGGGGGCATTCTAAGCACACATTTAAAATTTCAGACAGACCGCATGACATAAAGTGAAGTTACAACAACTCCCTGTCCATGCAGGAAGTTGTTGTAACTATGATTAATAGTGTCAAAGGCCTTTTTAAGGTCAATTAACACACCTATGGCGAACTTCTTATCGTCAACGCTGGTAGTTTCTCCACAAGGTCAATTAGAGCCAAAGATGTAGATCGGTTTTGTCTAAAACTGTATTGACTATCACTTAATATCTCATACTTATCGATAAAACTGTCCAATCTGGTAGCAAATATCTTCTCCAAGATTTTAGAAAACTGGCGAAGCGATGAGATTGGCCTGTAGTTAGTGTAATGATTCTGCTCACCACCTTTACAGATGGGAACGACTTTGGCTATTTTCATCTTAGTGGGAAAGGAGCCCAATTTCAGTGAGAGGTTACAGATATGTGCTATGGGATCTGCTATGGTTACAATTACTTGTTTAATTAAGAATATATCAGTATCATCACAATCCCTTGATGCTTTGTCCTTAAAATTATTAACAACGTCAATTATTTCTGTTTTATCTGTATCTCTCAGAAAAATAGCGGCTGGGTTTCTTTCTTCAAAGAATTGAGGGAATATCTCATCAGCCAGCCTGGGCCCAACATTTACAGAGAATCTGTTGAAGCCTGCCACCACTTCATCACTGTTTTTAATTATCTTACCATTATCGAAGAATTCATTTGGGAATCCAGCACTTGGTTTTTTTCTTCTAATAATTGAATTCAAAATATTCCAAGTGCCTTTTATGTTATTTTTATTGGTTTCCAACAATTCACTATAATAATCTTTCTTACATTTTCTTAGAATTTCCATTAGTTTATTTTTATATGTCTTATATTTAGTGTCTTTCTCCTCAGTTCTGTGCTTAATAAAGTCTTTATATGAATTATTCTTTTTTCTGCAGGCATTCAGCAGACCCCTTGTTAACCAGCGTTATCTGGACGTTTTGATGTTCTCTTTGGTTGCTGAATTGGACAGTTTTTATGATATAAAGTCAAAAAAGTATTTAGGAATAAATTATAAGCTGAATCAACATCTTCTTTTTCATATACATTCCTCCAGTCTTGAGCTAACAGATCATTTCTGAATGTATTCAGGGTTTCATCCGTTCTTAATCTCCCCTGCATGTTTATTTTGCTGCTGTCTAAGTTCTTGTGTTTACATTCATGGATAACAAACACTGGCAGATGGTCAGTGATATCATTTATTAATAATCCACTTTCTAAATTATTAATCATATTATTAGTAAGAATATTATCTCTTACTGTTGCCAAGTGGGTGGTAATTCTACTTGGTTTGGTTATACTTGGATATAGGCCTTTGCTGTAGATTGCATCTATAAATTCGTCTATAGCAGGTGATTTATTTGGATTTAAGAAATCTATATTATAGTCCCCACATAAAAAGGCAACCTTCTGCTCGGTGTTTGAAACCATGGCCTCAAACACATCTTTAAAGTTTTCGATGCTAGAGTTGGGTGCTCTATAGACACAGCTAACAATGACATTCTTCATTTTACCCATATCAGTTTCAACAATAATACATTCACACATGTCATCAATAGCACTAGTCGTACTCTCTACAATCGTATACTTTAACCTTCTGTCTACATACAGTGCAACTCCTCCACCCTTTTTATTTTCTCTATTCACAGAGTTGAAATTATATCCTTCTAATTCAAAACCGGCCCCTTTGTCATGGCTAAGCCAGCTCTCAGAAATAGCAATAATATTAAATTGCATGGTGTAATGCTGTAGATAGTCTCTGATCTTATTTAAAATGCGTATAAACTCCTACTGTTGAAGTGTATGATTGATATACTGTGCTCTAAGTTGAATTTCTCCTTGAATTGGTTTTCAGTGTAATAACAACAATTACTGGTTACATGGTAAAAAAAATTACTTTCTGGATCTATATCTGTATCTTGTTCCTGCATGGTAATTGTTCAATGTCACACACAGTCAGCTTCCCAGTCACACACATCCTAATTTGAGCACATACACACGCACAGAAATAGATAGTGAGACAATTTATCCAAAATGAGTCCAGCAAAAAAGTTGAGTAATGGTGGTGTAAAAAATCTGCACATGTAGTGATAAGAAAATAAGTCCAATATGAGTCCATGAGAGATGTGGAAAGAGAATATGAGAATAGTAGAGGGTCAGGCATCTGCCTTAGCCAAAAAGGAAGAAATGGGCGTACATAAGATGTAACAGGGCTGTTCCATATAGGCATACACCTACTCACCACCATCAAGCCGGGCTCTTCAAGGGTGAAAAAAATGTCTACAGGATGAGTCTGGCCCACCAAAGAATGTTCTAGTCAGCTATACAGTTTCATATTTCTCCAGGTCTTCGAGGTCCCGGATTGGCAGGACCTTCACCTCCTCACCAAGTGAAGCATTTGTGCGAATCCAGATTTTGCAATCTCTTGTCCATGCTGAATGAATTGTCTTTTGTTTCTTCAGTGCCCTCGCATGCTTGGCTATCTCAGCGTTTCTTTTTGTAAGGTGTTCGTTCATGTACACCTGTGTGTCCTTCAGTTTCCTTCCTTGTTTCAAAAGCTCTGTTTTGTGTTTTCTGTTTACAAATCTCAGAATGATGGTTCGTTCCATTTGTCCATTCCTTTTTGGAGGAGTATGGCAAGCGGCGATGCTCTCCTTATGAATGGAGATGTTGTTTCTGTTGAAGAACTGAATCACCTGCTCCTGCAGCGTCTGTTTTTCTCCCTCAGTCAGGTCCGCTCCGCTGCTCTCCCCTCAGATGACGTTCGAGTAGGTGCGGTGTGTTGTTTTCAGGCCGCTGATGATCACGTCTTCTTTTCTTGTATATTGCTCCAGTTCATCAACTCTTTTCTCCAGCTCTGCAATTTTCTCATCCTTCAGTGCGAGTAGGTTGTTTAGTTTCCTCACATCTTCAACCAAACCGCTTATTTTGCCCACATTTTCTGCCATTCAGCCAAGTCTGGCTGGTGTTTCACACTTTTGGCATGTGTTATCAAAAGTGCCCAAAACATCAAAAATAATAGAAAATAGTCACTCAAGTTAAGTCTCAATGTCCGTGTAAAGCCAAAAACTTCACTTAACTGCTCGGATGTCGATTCATTTTCATGATTTTTGATGGATTGTCAGAGCCAAACACACAGAGTATTTAACCAGCAGCCATCTTTCTTCTGTCAGTAAAACCAACGAAGAAGGGGAGCTTCCTGTTGTCTCAGAGGGAGGATGTAAAATAACGTTGGGCGTTAAATTGAAGAGAGTTGGAAAAAAGTACAAAGTGAATGTGTGTGTGTGTGTGTGTGCTGACGATAAGTTGGTAGCAGCAGCTCAGCGCGAGTGAAAGCTGTGAACCCAGATGCATTCTTAAAAGTTTAAGACTCAACCCCATGACGAAGCACACCGACGTCTGCGTCAGTCAGCCAAGGGTGCACTACCTTTGTCGTAGGAGTCCATTTTCCCAAAGAGCACGTTTGTGTTGTCTCTTCTTAGTCCGCATGCTTATGTTGATGTGGTGATTCTGGATGTGCAAAGGCCATTAGCGCCCTCAGCTGATTGATGCAGATGTTGGCGCACACAGTAATACACATTGCCAGGTTCAGCCCTTACTATTAACGCCTTTTTCTGTCTTCTTGTGTGTGTGTGTGTGTGTGTGTGTGTGTGTGTGTGTGTGTGTGTGTGTGTGTGTGTGAGAGATCAATCAAACACTCTCACTGTCTTAATTTCCCTTAATGTCCCTAATTTCCCCATTTGAAATTAAAGTATCATCTAAATTCTGATTCTCCTTAGGAGGAGACCATAACTGTTGGCTGGATCCGAATCTGGATCGGTCTTCCACCAAATCGACTCCCCCCTCAACTTCTGCCAAGGTCATATGATCTTTTATGTCCGAATTTGCATTTTCGGATCCTTGGAGAATTCTTAACCCGTCTTAAAAGGCATACTCCTTTTTCTCATCAGTCCACCACACATTTACTCACATAGACTATTTTCTTGTCGATGACAGGCTTCTTCATGCTATGTCTTCATGCTCATATAACCCAATTGTTATATCTGACTCTGCTGCGGTCAGTACGGAAATAGTCCTTCAAAATATTGGCCACATACGACCACCTTGGCGGTTAAACTCTAAATTTCTCAGCGATGAAAATTTTGTAAATTTTGTTTCGAATAGAATTGATTTCTTTATAAGTATGAATAAGACTCCAGACATAGCTGCAGCTGCTCTCTGGGAAACTTTGAAAGCTGATATTAGAAATCATCATGTGAAATCATCTCCTACTCTGCACATGTAAATAAACTGAAGAAGGCTAGACTACCTGTACTGAAACGCTAACCCTCACCCAGCTGGATGACATTTATGCAGTCTTGCCTTCCCCAGAGACCTATACGGAGCATTTAGCTTTACAAGCAGAATTTGACACATTGATGACAGATCAGGTTACTGAACAGCTTTTAAAGTCGAGGAGTACCTACTGTGAGCAGGGAGATAAAGCTAGTAAATTATTAGCACACAAGTTACGTCAGTCATCTTCATCACGTCAGATTACTAAAATTTACACACCGTCTGGGAAATCACTCGACACCACGGAGATCAATGATGAATTTAAGAGGTTTTATCAGGCTCTATATACATCTGAAAACGAGATGGGTAAACCGGAACTGAATGATTTTTTTGATTCCCTTGTCATACCTCTGGTTAGCCGTGAATTGGTTGAGAAATTAGAACAACCAATTACTGCTGAAGAATGAGCTAATGCTGTTAAATCCCTCCAATCTGGGAGAAGTCCAGACTAGTCCAGGCTACATGGCAGAGTTTTATAAATTGCTCTTCCTCAAGATTGCACCTACTTTAATAGAGGTGTATAACGAGGCATTTGTAACTGGCACTCTCCCACAGACTCTCACTCAGACCACTATCTGTCTTATTCTTAAAAAATCAAAAGACTCACTTGACTGTGCGTTGTATCGGCCAATTAGCTTATTAAATGTTGATTCTAAAATTATTGCCAAGCTTCTAGCAATCCGTCTTGAAGCAGTTCTCCCATCAATTATTGCTCCTGACCAAACAGGATTTATCAAGAATAGACACTCATTCTTTCACATTCGTCGATTGTTTAATATTATATATAATCCATCCGCCACTGATACTTCTGAAGCTATCATATCTCTTGATACAGAAAAAGCATTGGACCAAGTGGAATGGAGATATATCTTTTACACTTTGAAAAGATTTGGTTTTGGCTCAAAATTCACCACTTGGATGAGACTTCTATATTCATCCTCTCAGGCCTCTATTTGAACTAATAATACTCAGTCAGAATATTTCCCTCTACAACGGTCGACTCGCCAAGGCTGCCCTTTAAGTCCTTTACTGTTTGCACTTGTCATCGAGCCCCTTGTAATAGCACTTCGTTTAAACCCCCTTATCAAGGGTATAGTCAGATACGGTTATGAACACAGACTTTCCTTATATGCTGACGATTTATTGCTGTATGCATCTGATCTCTCTGTCTGTGTCCACCTCCACCCTCACATCCTTCGGTCAGTTATCAGGGTACAAATTGAACCTAAGTTAAAGTGAACTGATGCCACTCAATGCAGCTGCAAAAAGTTTTCCCTTACATAACTTACCGTTTAAAATTGCTCAATGTAGTTTTATTTATCTTGGTGTACATGTCACAGATAGATTTGGAAAACTATTTCAGGCTAACTTTGCTTCTTTCTTAACCCTCACTAAGGAGGACTTGGAGCGCTGGTCTGTTTTACATCTCTCTCTAGCTGCAAGAATTATATGGATTAAAATGAATATTCTTCCTAAACTTTTATATTTATTCCAGTGTTTACCAATTTTTCTTCCTAACTCATTTTTTAAAAAGATTGACGGTCTAATTATGCCTTTTGTATGGGATGGGAAGGCTCCAAGGATAGGTAAACAGCGTCTGCAGAGACCTAGACTGGACGGAGGTTTGGCATTACCGGACTTTAGGTCTTATTATTGGGTTGCTAGTTTTTGGATTATTCAGTACTGGTTGGGGAGTGGGGTGGTGTCTCCGTCCCCGATGTGACTGGAGATGGAAACAGCCTCTTACAGGCCAGCATCACTCTCTTGTCTTGCTTACTCCTCCATCACAGGCCCCTACTCCTCCTCTACCAAAAATATATGTGTTAGAACAACATTAAAGATTTGGAACCAGTTCAGATGGCACTTCGGGTTTAAGACGACCTCTCTCTCTGCTCTGGTAGCTTCAAACCCAGCCTTCCCTCCATCTATGGCTGATGGTGTTTTCTCAACATGGTCTAACCTTGGTGTCAAAACCTTTAGAGATCTTAATATTAACAACATATTTGCTACATTTGAACAACTATTGGCTAAATTTAATGTTCCCAGACATCATTTTTTCAGATATTTACAGATTAAGAGCTATGTGCGTGGAGTAGACCTTAGATTTCCCACTCTTTCCGCTGAAACGAAGTTCAATAGCTTTCTCACCCCACTCCCTACTCTGAAAGGTACCCTGACAATAATTCATAGGAAAATTTGCTCTTTACAAACCACCTCATTGAATGTGATTAAACTGGCATGGGAGGAGGAACTAGGTAAGGAAATACAGGACGATATTTGGAAAGAGGCACTCAGGAGAGTGCATACTTCCTCTATCTGTGCCCGGCACGGTCTTATACAATGTAAATTCAGTCATAGAGCACACTGGACCAAAGCAAGGCTGTCCCCGGATCTATGATGATGTGAATCCTAACTGTGTAAGATGTAACCAGTCACCTGCAAATCATGTACAAACGTTTTGGCAATGTCCATCTTTAAATGGCCTCTGGAGAGACATTTTTAATACCGTCTCAGAATTAACCGGTACACATATTGAACTGGAGCCCATAATAGCATTATTTGGGGTCTCTCCAACTGCACTGCATTTGACCAAAACTAATAAGGATGTAATCGCCTTCGTCACTTTGCTGGCGAGACAACAAACCTTGCTGAGGTGGAAATCCCCTACACCTCCTTCCCACACTCTTTGGATTAGAGATACTGTATCTCAAACTGCATTAAGTTGGAAGAAATCAAATATACCTTGAAGGGCTCTATAAATAAATTCTGGGCAGTGTGGACCCCTTTCTTCTCTTACATTAAACGACTGGATTTCCCTGCAATTCCAAGTTAACCAGTCACCTTTTTAATTTATTTATTTATTTCCGCTACCGCTGACCCATGTTGGCGAGGGCACTATGTATTCTGGCAGCGTAAACCTATGAGTAACTTAGTTTAATTATGTTAATGCGTGTCGTGTTTTTTTTGTTTGTTTGTTTTGTTTCTTTCCTGTTGTTATTTTTTGTCCTATTTGTTTGCTTTGTATTGTCAAACTTTCACTTTGTTTTGTTCTTTTTGGCTTCAGTTTAGATATTCATTGTTGTTCTTGTAGGTTATGTACTTTACCTGTCTTTTTTCCCCCTGTGCTATGTTGTTTATTTGGGTTGATTTATACTTTGGTGTATTCTTATTTCTCATGCTCCCTCACACCCCTATTTTATACCATACAAGAACATCTATTTGTTATGTAAATTGCACTAAAAACTCAATAAAAGGATTATTTAAAAAATTTGTAAATAAAAAATTCTGATTCTCTTCACACTAAAATAAAAAGTATTTTCTTATTCCTTTGTATATTTCTCATTATTATTATTATTATTATAATCCAACTGAAAAGCAGAGTTTGATAAGATCTGCCACTACCGGCATAAAAACACGCCACGTCTGTCCAACCTTACAAAGTGTAGACTGTTTCCTTCCCTAATAGAAAGAAAAACATATTTTTGAGGGGGTTTTTTTCTTGCAAATTTGTGATTTTATAATGTCAGAAAATATCTGAGTTCTTCCTAATTTCCTAATTTACTCCAATCCCATTTGTTGTGGTATTTTCAAATCTGTGATGATGCTTGTATGTATTTTAGTTTCTTCCTAAAGACTGATAGTTTTCTTTATTTCTGTCCATAATTTTGATGTTGTTGCACATACAATTGTTTTTTGTTTGGTGTTTTTTGTTTTTATTTTTATTTTTTTTTGCTTGTGTTTGGAGTTTTTCTGCCTGTTTGTAAGAGTTCAGGATTGATGGAAGATTGGTTGAACGTTATCTGTGTCTTCTCTGTTTCTTATCAAACCAAACACAGGCGATAAAACCTTTTTCCCCCAAATAAATGTTTGTTCTTGTAAATGAACACAGTTTTTAGAGAAACAGATGAAAGGTGATCCAAGCTTCAGAGTCACTTGTCTCTTGAACGCTGGGTCTGATTTTGTCTCAAATCTGCGTCACAGTGAAATGATCCTGTTGTCTAATTTTGACTGTAACACTTATCTAACACCCTCACCACCCTCTCTGCAGTTAAGAGGACCTCTCAATAAGTTTCATTGTTTTGTTTTGTTTTTTTTAATGCATCTTGAAAGAATGCATTAAGAAACATTCCTCCCCCTAACAATCAGCACAGACATTATGAGTCTATTTTGTTGTCTACTTCTTCTTTCTCATTGATTTAAAAAAAAATTACTCTGTGATCCCCAGCAAGAGCAGTAAGACCATTCTGGATGTTTGTGAGAATTTTTAAGGAAAGAATAATCTGTCACCTTGTCTGATCTGTCAGGTAGTTGGATAGGTGTGGGAGTGATATTGTCGTAAAGTGATCATCTTTGAAACGCCTCGTCAGGATAATTGTGCTTTCTATTTTCTATCCAGCCTCTAAACTACGAGAGGAGGAAAGTTCACACACTCAACATTGAGGGCTCCAACACTTACCCAGACTCCCACTTCTCCCACCTGGGACCATTTAAGGATTCCACATCACTGCGAGTCATTGTGGGCGATGTGGACGAGCCTCCTGTCTTCTCCATGGACTACTACATCATGGATGTGTACGAGAACTCACCTGCCAGCACGCAGGTTGGGACTGTAACTGCTGTGGACCCTGATAGCACCAACAGCGCTGTCAGGTAAGGACAAAATCAGTGATGTTTGTGTTTGTTTTTGTTTAAATCTATGCGTGCTATTGTTTGGGGTCCAGGTATTTGAGTAAGCGAGATCCGAGCGCACAGAACCGAACTTGTGCGCAGGGCAGAACATCTCTGCTCACGAGAGCAATATCTCAACCTGAAAGGAGAGAAACGTGTTTGAGCACACGGGAAGAATGTGATCAACTTCTGTCGATGCTCTCCAGCTTCACCTGCTCACTCACGAGTGGATTTTCTTCTTGACAGGAAGTGGGTGGACCCAGTAAATGGTCATCCTACCATCTTTTTTTGATTGGCCTTTGTCTTTGAATCTGAGCAAGGACAAAAGAAGCTGCCTGACAGCACATGCATGATGGCGTCTGCTGTCTACAGAAACATGACATGAACAATTTACACACAGTGCTACAGTCAAAGTGATTTTTTTTTTCAAATCTTCTAACAAATAAAAAAAATAATATTCAAAGACATCTAAAATACATGGATAAATTATATCGGTAGCACTTACAATTTGTTTAACGATTATCAGAAGTAATCATTAAACAATGAACTCACTGATCAAGAAAAAAGCGTTTATAGCTGTTTATTCTTTACATACTGATGTGTAATGAAGAGGGAACGACGCTTTAGAAATGATAAATTAAATATTTACCAACAATTAACTAATGTTTAATAGTGTGTAGTTATTATAAAGTGTTATTGTGATATCTTTCAGGATAAATCAGGCATTACTTAGGCTTTATTTTCTTTTTGTTATTCTTTTCTTTGGCCATGGCTGTTTCATGCTTCTGTAAGAGTTATAAAATAATCTTTTTTGACATGATTATTTGCATCAGCCTATATGTTTCTCTGGAAGTTTATGTAACACGTGAAAAGTAGATCGATAAGGATAAAAACCAGCAGACAGCAGTGTGTGGTTGTCTGTTGAAGGGTGGCTTTTCAATTCGATTCAAGTCGAAAAATGTTTGACAGCATAAAGGGACTACAATATATTAACATATTTGAACAGTCCATAAAAATAACTGTATGTGAATAATTGAAAAACACACTATGCTTCGACTGGGGTTGGGTATCGTCTGGATTTTAACAATTCTGGTTCCGGTTCTTAACGATTCTCGATTCCGATTCTTTGGGTTAGGGTTATAATCAGGTTATAATACCTTTATGCAATGATTTTTACAACTGACTTCAAACAGCTCATGGAGCCTGTGAATATCTTAACACAGTTCAATGTGGCTGCTGCTATTAATGATACGATTCAGTCAAAATCCTTCTATGTCTTTTTCATTCACTGTACTGTTCTCTGTATCAATGTATACATTACTGCAACACACACAGCTGCACAACACACACACACACACACAGCTGTTGCTCCAGCCAATAGGAACACACAAATATAAAGCATTAGGACAAATTTGACACACAGTTAGTAGCGATTACATTGGGCCAGTTTTCTGTCTTTTAATTGAGGATAAACGCACGTTACTAAATCCACTTACCTGACTGCGACAAGGTGCTGCTAACGCTAGCTGCTTACCGAGAGTTGCTGGAGGAGGACGAGGCAGGTGAGGGCGAGGGTGACCAGTGTAATACATTAAACTAAATTAATTAAATTAGTTTGTATACCATGTAGGCGAAGGTATTTCGCCATGTTAGGCGTGCATCCTCCCTCGCAGGTAATAAGTCTTTCACAGATAGTGCAGTTTGCCAACCCGTCATTTTTTCGAACAAAATAAAGCCATGCTTTAGAGCGCTTGCTGCCGTCCGACATGACTGTGGCCAAACTAGTGTGCTCGCTTCGCACGTGTCTACTTCCTGTATTGCCCTCGTGCAGTGGCGCTAGGAGATGGGGAAGCGTGCATGATGTCAGCGCCGATGGCTAGCGCGAGCATTCAGGAACTGATAGGAGGAAACGAAATCACATTTTTTAAATGATGCCTTTAGAACTGGAATTTTGGAACTGGTCCTGATGCCCAACCCTAGCTACGACAGTTTTTTATTCATTAGTGTAAACATGATCTCAATCCACTGCAGCAAATTTTCACTTTTACTGTAGTACTATATTTGGTTTGTCCCCGTCCTGTTGCCATAAACGGCAGACGCCATTCATGTGTTCATGTGCTATCGGGCAGCTCCTTCCATCCTTGCCCAGTTACCAAGGCAACAGCCAATCCAAAAAACAACAAGTTTTCTGTGTACAGATCTTACTTGTGCGAGTGTGAACAGAAATATTCTTACTGTGATTATTGATAGTGATATGCCTCCATACAAGTCTCTCTACAAGAGAAGGAGGCATTTTAGGTCGGAGCTGCGTCACAGCTCTGAACTGAAATAAAACCAGATTTGCTTCAAGTTTGTGGATGTTCAATTTTTTCCCATTTAAAATATGTGGAAAAACTAAATATTACTAAAACGTTATAAATTGAGCTTTGAGTAATAAAAAAAACTGAGCAAGAATAACAAAAAATGTACAACATCAGTGTTCCTTATTTTCAGACGATTAATAAACTGTGGGCGAACCCACGCGACTGGACTGTCAGCACTGAAGACATCACACTGACATCCACTTCAGAAAAGTTTCTGGTTTTTGGTCTTGACATCGATTATCTGCAGCTAACCCGCAATAGTTTAATACTAGTACAGACTACATATTTAAAAATTTCCCACGATTAGTCTAGTCCTGTGGCTTACTGTCTTGTCATCACGTCTAAAATAACACAAACTGAGAGTGCAGATCATTGAGCATTCTTTGCAGTCGATCCATCTCATCAATATTATTGAGATGATTCATTAGTTTAGACCTGAGTCAAAACTGTCCTGTAAACCTCAGGGGGGGGAAAAAATCATTAAATGTGTTGTCCAGTCCTACTTACAGGTACACCGTCAAAATAAAACAGATTTATTTTTCCTACTGCAGCCAGGACACAGGATGTTTTTAGAAGATGGTTCACTGAATGAAACTTTCACTGTTTACTGTCAGTTCAGTGGATTAATGGAGAATGGACGAGTCTTGGGACAGCTCACTGGGGGCTGTGACTGAGCCAACATTGAGAAAATCAAAAAAAAAAAGAAAAAACCCTTTTGATTCTGGCCTCAAAGGTCTGCTCGAGCAGATCAGTGGCAACAGCCAATGAGGCAGAGAAGATCCTCCTTTCCTCCTTTGACAACAACATTAGCACTGCTGCTTTCGGATGGATTAGATGTACCATGATTATTTCCTGTATATTTTACCTGTGGACAGCCAGTGGAAATAATAATATTAATAATAATACATTTTATTTATAACGCACTTTATATTTTAGCAAGAAAATCTCAAAGTGCTACAAAAACAATTAAAATCAGTTAAAAAACAATTAACAAAAAAATAAATAAAAACATCAAAAGTCACACAAGAAACAAATTACAGATTAAAAGATTTTTTTAAAAAGGTAAGTTTTTAAACCCTTTTTAAAACAGTTTATGGTCCGTGGAGCCCTCAGATGTTCTGGGAGGGTGTTCCACAGTCGCGGAGCAGAGGTCCGAGAGAGGTGCAAGCAGAGGTGCGAGACTTGGTCCTTGGAGGAAAAAGTCTGTAGCTGTTGGTGGAGCGGAGTGAGCGTGCTGAGGTCTGGGGGGGTGAGAAGTTCTTTAAGATACTGGGGAGCGTTGCCATGGATGCACTGGAATGTGAGGAGGGAGATTTTGTATTCGACCCGGGCGGAGATGGGAAGCCAGCGCAGTGAGTGAAGGATGGGTGTGATGTGTTCATATTTACGCACTCTCAGCAGGATCCTAGCGGCACTGTTTTGAATGTGTTGTGATTTCGGATGCTCTTGCTGGGATCCCACTGAGAAGTGCATTACAGTAATCAAGTCTGGAGGAGGCGTGGACGAGCTTCTCAGCATCTCTTAGGGTGAGTGTGGGACGGAGTCTGGCTAAGTTCCTGGGGTGATGAAATGGTACTTTGCAGAGGTGATTGATGTGGGCCTCAAAGGTTAGGTGGGGGTCAAACCTGATGCTGAGGTTGGTGACTGTTGATGATAATGGGATGTCCTTGCCAGAAAAAGTAATGCAGGAGTCAAATATAATATTTGAAGTTTTTATGGATATGTATTTTGACCTCTTATTCAGACAGAATATGTAGAGGGCCCACTGGGTCGCCCCAGGACTAAGGGCCCAGGACAGCTGTCCCAGTGTACCCCTCTGTCGGCAGCTCTGCCTGTAGTGTTTCTATCCCCTGTTTCAACATGAATGGCAGTGAATGAGCCTGACATCTACTAAAGTAACACATGGTCACATTTGAAGTGTATTGAACGCATCTTTCTTTTACCTTTGTGATACTGTATGAGGAGGCTGAGCTGATTGATTTCACAGTTTTCATAGCAGCCTGCACTCAGAGATTGGAGCACAGACCGGAGCGCTGTTGTGAGGGAAGGTGTTCATATGCAGCGTTGTTTCCAACAGAAAACACATATAAGAGAATAAAATCACAGAGATTTGGCTCCAGTGATGCTCCTCACTCGGATTGTTTTTCATTGTTCAAAGTGTTTAAGGCTTTAAGATGATTTTTCTTGTAATTGTAAAAGGGATTCTTCTGGGTCTGTCAAGAACATCTGACCTTTCAACACAACATACTTCTGTCCAAAGGTCTCACATAACTGCAGAATAACTGCTTTGTGTATTTGTGTGCGGTACATATTGGACAAACAAAAACAGTTCAGACTGGAGTGAACATGCACATGAGTCATTTTTGTTTCGTTGTTTCTTTACAGTGAAATCCTTTGTAAGCATGGTTTGCCAAGAGTATATAAATACTCTTTACCACCCACTTACCACCATGAAAACTTTTTGCTGTAGGAAAACATTTGAAGTATTTTGCTCCCAACATTAATTTCATTTGCTGTTCTTGTAAAGAAACAAAATACAAAAAGCTCAAACAGAAACAGTGTTATGATTGTTGCACTGTTGTCATTTCTGTAAAATGGAAAACAGTCGTGTGTGTCAAGGCAGGGCAAGTTTATTTATATAAGCACATTTCAGCAACAACAAAATGCTTTACATCAAGTGTAAAAATGCAAAGAATCACACAATAAAATGACATTTAAAAACAATATTAAAACAAGTCATTCAAAAACAAGAGGAAAATAAATAAAAACAGCTAAAACAGGATAAAAGAGTAATAAAATTCCAGAATAAAAGTTACAGTGCAGTAAAG
>JAQLOL010000024.1:22474751-22493352 GCA_029783665.1 Naso thynnoides | reverse complement strand
TCAGATTCATTCTTTTAAACCCCGAACGTAACATAAAAAACACCCCAGGGTTGAATTTGCCCAGAATTGTCCTTTAAAACAAAAGGAATAGCCTTTTTTTGTCATTTTCATCACTACCTTATACATTTTATATATTTAACAGTAAATAAAGTGATCAAATCTAGACTTTAAACATTAAAGTTTGGTTGTAGTTCTATATAATTTATTTATACATTGTATTTATATTATTACAATAAAGAAATCACTTTTAATTACAGATTCAAAGTGGAACGAGTGTCATGGTGTGATTCACATTTCATCAAAGATTTTGAATTAAACATATTTAACAATAATCAACTGTTTAAAATTTTTTTTACTAGATAAGGGAAGTGCTCTACAATCATTTGGGTCACCCACAGACAACCTGCTGCAGTGAGTCCATTTTTGGCTTTTTTGTGCTCCACTGTACTGGACATGTTCATCAGATGCTTATTCATTTAAGTTTTTGACTGCTTTGCAGGTACACTGTGACTGCTTGGAATATATTTTCTAGATGTTAATTAATGGATGAATGCTTTTCTACAAATACAATAGTTTTGCACTGTTTTCATATTGATACCTGCAGTTTAGCCAGCGATGAAATTGCCTCTTTGAATTTGTGCCGGGAACTCATCAGTGTTTTTATCCTTTTCCTTCACACCATCTACACGATTAATGCTTTGAATTGGGCAAATTAATTTACTAATCAGAAAGCTTATAACTGTCTTCATAATTATCACGAGCACTTTGATAAAGACCATTACTCATTGTTGAAATGAAATGCTAGATGGTGAGATCTGCCTACAGATGCAAAGAGGACAGCAGAGAAAAAGCTGAGGAGGGAAGATTCCAGGGGATGGCACGAGGAGGCTATATTCCTCGGGGTTAATTGTGCAGACCCCATCGGCACTAAATAAGGATGGTTAGAATGACTGGCTAAGTGACAAATGGATGTACAAATCACCCAGATTACTTCCCAGTTATTAAAAAAACTTGGATTTGGCTGGCTGCCACCATCCCTCTCTCATTTTTCTGGCAGTCTCACCACCACCGACGTCTATCTCTCACAATAACTCTTCCCTGTTCAGCTTTCACAAGTTGAAACAAGCGTAAGTGTTCAACATTGATTAAAAACAACTTTTTGTAATGATGTGAAATTGCAGCGAGTTGGTTGGTGAGATCATTAAACGTAAATGAGTTGTGATTGATCGTCTGAAGAGGTGGCGTTTGACCTGCAGCTGTAGTGTAAATGGCTGTGGAGAGGTGCTGGTAAGCTGTCTAAACACTGTGCACCTGTGATGACGGGTTCCTCGCTGGCATTCTAGCAGAGGGTAGCGACAGTAGGATGAGTTGTCAGACAGTGCACAGCTGTTCACTTAATTACCTCCTAGTTTGGGAAGGAGGTTAATGAAGCAGTTTGGCGATCATAAATGAGAGACAGCCTGAATGTGCACAAAAGAAATTAGTTTCTGGCTGCTGGGACAGAACTGAAAGCAACAGCAGTTTAAATTATTGATTGCAAAAACTGAAACACTGAGGGCATAAAGCAAGAGGAAGCTGGAAGAGGAGGAGAGGTTAGTGTGCTTTACAGATTTGTACATGTTTAGCATATTCCTATACAGACTAATTAGGCCTCATACTGACACTGGCATGTGAAATCGGATGAGGCTTTTGTCTTTAAATGAACTTCCTTCTGAGAAATTTGCATGTCATTCACTCTAAATTTGTGTTCTTTTATTTGTTGACTGAAAAGATGGTGAACTTCATTGAAGCAGGTTAGATTTTTCAGCTAGAAAAAAGCTGGTAGAGATCATTACTTCATTTTGCCATTTTAACTTCATTTAATCTCCTCCAGCTTGGGCAGTTTAGTAGCTTAATTTAGTTTTACAGACAGTTTGCTGTTGCCAAAAAACAAACAAACAAACAAACAACAACAACAAAAATTAAAAATGAAAGTATACATTTATTATCAGACATTGCACAACTTAGAGCAGTATTATTAATCCATCTTAATAACGTAATAGAAATGCCATTGAAACAGCCATTAAGACATTTCTGCAGAAAAAAAATATTCTCATGACTAAACTGCTGATTATCTTTTTAATCAATTAATATTTAACACAGAACAGAATTGTTCAAAATTTCATGACTGTTCCCCTGAGCTAACATGACATCTTTTTTTATTGACCAATAATCCAGAACCCAAACATCTTCAAAAATTAATCAATTGCTAAAAAAGTTACCAGTTACTTGATTAACCAACTTATTGTTTAAGCTTTTTGGTATATTCTGTGTGTCTATATATATATATATATATATATATATAAACTACAGTAATGCAGATATTTTTCACACATTATACGATTTAACCTTTGAAGTGAGAAAAGAAAAAACATGTGCAGCCGCACTCGTCTCTTTTCTTCCCCTTCCCCCAGCTTTACTGTCAAAGACATGCCACAACACCTCTGAGCCTTCCCTCGAGCACACAGGTAGAGTAACTGTAAGGACCAAAGCAAAGACCAGCCAGCCTCGTCGTGCATATTCATGCCATAATGGCGTGAATAACCTGGCACCCAGTGTGTCTGCTTAATATCCTTAATCACCTGCATCTCATTGTGGGGCCTGGACACACCTCCACTCATTAAAATGATGGATGGAGGCATAAGGGGACGCTCTCTCCTGTTCCAAATTTGTACTTGTTTATAAAGGTGCTTATTAGGGAACACCTGGGGGAATAAAGGGGGGGGAAGGAGCTCCAAAAGCTGGGAGAAGAGCAGAGGGGGAGGGGAGTAGGGATCCAGACCCCACAGTTGTTATAGCTACAACATTATTCTACTCATATGTTTTTAATTTTTCTCAATATACATCAAATGTATGCAAAAAATTATTTTATTTCAATGTGAAAATTCAGTAAAATGTTTGTTGTATCTTTTGATTTGGTTACATCTTAACGTTCCTGTATTTTCACGTTGATCAAAACTCAAGTTCAAGCCTTTGATTGGCTAAAATCAACCAGCTGTTGCAGCTTATGAGTCTAGTAAATGCGGTGCATGCCATCGCTCTGATGGCTTTCAGCAGAGGCCTCAGAGCAGTTGGTCTCTTGAGGCTCCAGGATGTTGAGGTGGGCAGCACCAGTCATTAGCGTGTAAAAACGAGACTTCCTTTCCAGTTCTTGGAGGCTGAGGAGAGAGTACAAAGGGAAGGAACCATCTCTCTTTCTTCATCACTGATGTTTGAATAAGCCAGACAGACAGCAGTTGACATTAAAGACTCCCATAGGCCAGGTTATTGCCTGTGTGAGAACAAGCAGTAGGCACGTTTGTTGTAATAAACTGGAACAAATGTGTTTCCGTGTCCAATTAGGATAAGTTGCTGTCTAGAGTCGCTCGGTGGCGACAGTGTCATCCTCTGATTTTTATGGGTATTTTGTTTTGCCATGTCAGCAGCTATCCCACAGGCTCACGAGTGATGAGAAATAACATGAGTACTGTATTCGCTCTCTTATGTAACCTCACTGAAGCCTCCTTACGCCTAATTGGCAGCAATCTAAGCCTGTCAAATTAAATATAATGCCTTCATGTTGGTTTTAGCTTTCCTCTACGGCTTCAAATGCCTTTGTTGAATGACATGGGATGCAGATATTGTGAGTAATGGAGAGTACTAATGGAATTGGCATTAGGTAATACATCTGAATAGCTACTGTATAGAACTGTTTAGCCTCTGAGCTAAGGATATTGATGGTTCCCTCCTTGACTGTGTTGTTGAAGTACATGGTGTCCTTTGAGGTGAGGTCAGATCACATGATTCCAAATTAGAATGCAATAGATGCGCTGACATTGAGCTTTATTATGACACTTTTCAATTATAGCTATAATAAATGTGTCAATAAAATACATTTGTGACTTTTATGAATTGTTTTTCATTTCTCCACAAATGTTAGTGTTACATACTTGGCACATTATAAATAACCATGAGATAAATCATTTCACCTTTTAATTTTTTTTGAAGCATTGGGAAGGTAATGTTCCATGAAAAGGCTAAAACAAACGATAAAGATGCTAAGATACAATATTTTCCTCTCCGACGTGGATTCCCATATCTGACCTTTTTGCATTGATTACACAAAGTACTGATGTGATACCAGTGCTTAAAAATTTGCACATATTATTGCTAGTTTCTAACAGCTGTATACTACTAACCCTGCATGTAAGGTAAGAGATGTGCTTGAAGTTTACTGACTTGTATGAATATTTGCTACTTTCTAGTTGCTCAGTAAAAAATCTGGTAAGTTTGTCCAGTTTTACTGGGCCTTGCTGGGAAGTAGCATCTTTTGCTGCATAAAAGTGGACTTGCGAAATGTTCCTTTTTTTCAGGTATTTAGGTGTAATTATGCCTATGCATGAGATCCTTAAATACCCTGTTGAATGAATTGGTAAGCTGTTTTTTAATGTTCTGAGTTGGTTTTGACATGAATGACAGTCAAGATCTTACGTTCTCAAAGATAAGCAATGATGGCGACTGAGCTATCACTGGTACATGTGTATGTGAAGAGTTAACGATATTGGCCTCATAAATATTTATATCGGTGTGTAATTGTTGCATAATTGTTAGTATTCCGTTTGGAAATTCATGGCAAATCCTTTCAAGCTAACTTAACTAAAAAACAGTTGTCTGTTGACACATAATGGCAGTCCTATGGATGCTTCTCTTGTACATTTCAGTCAGCAGGTGAGGGGTTGGAAAGTAAGGCCCGACTGATACATCGGCTTACTGATATTATTGGCCGATATTGGCCTATTACAGATATATCCGTATTGGCCTGTTTGTTCTCTGATAAGTGCCAATATTAATACTGGTTTTGAAGGCTGAAAAATATACTTGGTCTAGTGATATCAAACAGTGTAATCGCATAATTTGTCCCGCAGAGGGTGGTCACTTGTTTAATTGATAATAGAAGGGTTTACTGTTTGGTGCAATGATGTTTGGAATAAAGTTTGTTAGATATCCTACCTCCATTACATACCTTTGTCACTCGTATTTGATAACCACATTCAAAATATTATATAAGAATATCAGCCAATATATCAGGTATGAGAACTGTATTTTTTCCTAATATTGTTATCGGCCCCAAAAACCTCCTATCGGGCCCTAGTGGAAAGTATTTAAATACTGTAGTATTGGTACTATCCTAGCGATTGGTATGAATGTGCTGTAATGTATAATAACAAGTGTTACCTAATGCAACGTTTTGCTACTCTTGTCCTTATAAATGCAGGAGTGTGCACTCCAAGTCAAAACTATTTTAGTTCATTCAGTCTGACAATGCTTTTTTTTTTTGCCTTTTTGTTGGATATGTTGTAATTAGGAAAAATATAGAATACGACCAACAGAACATTAACAAATGACCAAAAGCACAAGCGCATGTATAGTTTGAACTTTTTTATTCATCTTTTTTTTTTTTTAGTTCTTTTTACTTTTTTGCTTTACGAAACAAATGTTTGCAGATGTCCTATGAATAAACAACAGCACCCTTTCTCCATATAAAAACAGGGGTCTGTTCCCCCTGCCTTATCAAGAAAAGAGACTCTTCTTGTCCAATTACAACCTCTCCAGATTCCCAAAGTGACTTTTATTTCCTGTATTTGACATTCGTTTAAGTGCATAAGTAGACAACAAAACCATTTTCGATTAATGTGCAATAGCTGAGTTTATGGTAAATGCGAAAAGATATTTACATTGCAGCTATGACTCACATTAACTGTCTTTTTCATCACTTGAGCTAGCGTCAGAACTGGAGAGGGAGACAATCACAACTCAAGGAGTCTCCTTTCAAGCCTTCGTAAACAACAACCTTTACCTACATCATCATCGTCATCATCATCATCAGGATTAACTAGACTCTTTTGTCATACCTGTTTTCCTCCAGTAAGACAAAAAGGTTAATAGATAGAATGGTTTAAAATAAAGTTTAGTGATTGTGCTTTTAAAACCAAAAGTAAAACAAACAACGAACATCGACAACAACACGAAACATAACAGTGCATTACAAAAAAGAAAAAGAAAAAAAAAAATTCCCAAAGTGGCACTTTCTCGGGGCAGCTAAATAATATACCAATTTACAACATGGATGGAAATGATAAAATAATTATATTTACTGGCATAATAAAATTAAAATTCGCAAAATAAAACAAGGAAGACAAATTTGAGGTACCACAATGGGTAAAACAAGAAGACATCATGTATACAAGTATATTTACAGACAGTCCACCCCTCTCTGCTTGCAGCTATTTTATTACAGTAACTTCTGACTGTAGGGGCTCCCAGTTCTTGTCAAGGCAAGCTGAGTCATGTCGATGTCTGGAGTAGCATTTCACTCCATATTGCATTGGAATTCAACATAAATATACTACTGCGTATTTTGTTTTGAATGCACCATTCTTTTGTCTTCCAACACTCTTTCCTTTTTTTAAATGGACATAGAAAAAGATAATTTAGAAAAAAAAACATTGGTCTGTTTTCCAGGTGAAAAGAAACACTACTGATGTACAGTATGATGGCAGCCAACATGATGGTAAAATACTGAGATATTTAAAATTGTAAGAGAAACAATGGTGCTCCACTCTTGGAAAAATCAGGACAGTCCTTCGTTTTCCTCTTTTGTTCTTCAGCTTTCTACCATCTGGGTAAAGACATAAAAACAAACATGTTGGTTAGGATCCATCTTTAAAAAACTAGAGCCCCACAGATAAATGAACTGCAAATATGTGGATTGTATGTCAGCAGATACATAAGAAATTGTGGTACAAAAATGGCAAACAAAATTTCAGGTCGTTTAGAATCAATGCCACTGTTAGGTTATATACTAGGAAGCACTGACAAGTGATTTTTACAAATTTTTCTTTAAATTATTCTGTGAAGTGCCGTTACTGGTTACAGTTCCCGTCAGTCTAATCTAAGATCTGTATGCAGGCTGTTTGTGTTCTGTGCTTATGTTAAAAACAAAATGCGTTCACTCAATGTATTGTATTGTATTTTTATAAACATCAATATCAGCCACAGCTGGGCTGTATTAGTAATTGTCATACACTGAGGGTCAGCCTGTTTACTTGGTAACAGTTTGTACCTCTAGCTCTTCATCTCCTGGTTGGAAGGCTCCCGTGGTGTTGAGGCCCATGTCTGCAGGGTTCTTGCGGCCTCCTTCTCTCCGCCGGCCCCCTGAGCCCCTTGAGGACATGGAGCTGGAGGAGCTTGGGTCTCGCGGGCTGTTGACTGTAGGGAATTGTGGTCGGCTATAGGGCAGAATGTCCTCTGGACCTAGTCAAAAAGCATTGGCAGAGAGAACTGAGACTTGCATCAAAAAAAAAAACCCAACAAAAACCAGCATGCAGCACTGAGGGATTCCCTCACATTGTATTTGCGGTTATACCTGTGTGTTGGCGTGCCTTGTTGGCCGTGCTACCCTCATGTTTATTCCCTTTCCCTCCATGAGCAGTCTTTTGTCTCTCCTGAGCGTCTTTGCGTTCAGACGAGCTGGTTCTGGGGTCAGAGCCCTCTCTGGTCCGATAGCTCCCCGTTCCTCCTCTCTTGTCTCGACCCTCACCTGCTTTGGGGGAAATTACTCCCCGACCCTCCAGGGCTGCTTTGGAGGGGTGTGTAGGCGACTTAAGCACTGCTGGAGGTGGGATGGGGGGAGGTGGGAGATCTAAAGAATAAACAAAGGAAGTAAGAACACATTAAGCACTGACATCAATAACAAGACTTGAATTAATTGCACAAGACTGAGGAACAGGAATCTGTGTACTCTTGAAACTTTAGTGTGTATCATCTGTCACTCAGTTGTCTCACACCTGCAAGGTGATACACAAACACAGCTGCAGTGTGTGTACATACACTCAGATGTGTACACACGGCTATGCCGAACGGAAACTCCTCTGTACAGACAGTAAACAGAACGGATGACATTAGTGGGGCCGAATCTTGCCAGAGAATTATGAGATTTGAGCGAGAGGGGATTGTGACGGTCAGCAGCTGGCTCTCTGACCTGCTCGACTTCCCCCGTCGATGAATCAATGCTGCTTGTCCTTGAGCCATTATTCATATGAGGCCGGCCAGTTGGCCGCCTAACCTCTCACACATCACACAGCCATCTAAACAAAACGGTGAGAGAAAAGCCTTGTCCACTTTGGATCGATGGCTTTTCATCTTCTAATCAGCTTCCGAGCTTAAGGATGGTTTTATCGGCGGACAGAGCCATAATCCACATAGGACTGTAAAGTTAATAAACATCTGAAAGGGCCAACTCTTACACCTTGCTTATACATCCCTAAGGTAACCTTATGGTATTTAAAGATTGTGGAATGCTGAACTTTGTGGCAAATCAAAGCTTTTCTTTTTTCTTTGACTAATGGGGCAAGTGATGTCTTTGCTGCGTCTTGTTGGCGGAATCAGGCAGCTTCAATGCACTCTTTTGATTATCCTCCACCTCCTCCACTCCTCCTGAATACAAAAGGGGGGCAGTCAATATCATAGAGCAGGGAGGCGTCTGCAGTTTTTTAATATCTCTCTTGCCTCCTGAGTCCTGCCTCAGCCTGAGTCCAATCAATGCCACAGTCTGTGAGATATAGCTCACTATACAGGAGGAGCAGAGCGCCTGTTAGATTTATGAGGAAATATTGGCGAGGACAGAGCTCAAGTCTGAAAAGTGTCTCTGGGTTTGCCAAGGAGGGTGTATCATAGGGTCGTGCAGTTAATTAGACAGACAAGGATGAGGCAGATCAAAGGAGACAGGAAAGGGTTAAGTTCAGAGAGGTAGTAGACAGAGGCATTATAGTCAAAGCAATATGATTTATAGGGGGAATATAACTTGGGTGTTTCGACATCCACTGTGCAAACAAGTGAAATGAGTGGGTCACAGAGGGGTAAGGGGTGGACAAGAAAGGCGTTTTTTCTGGCTTTTTTTTTCTTTTTTTAAACTGCTGCTGTAACTGATGATATTTATGTGTATTTACAGTGATGCTGCCTGGGTGGTGTCTCAGGCAGAGAGTGAGAGAGACATGAAACATTACAGCATATTGTGTGTATGTGTGTGTGGCAAACATGAGTGTTTTTTATTTTCTGTCCTCCCCTAAATGGAATGAAATCGCCTTTCCACCTATCACCTTGGCACTACTCTTCCAGACCACAGACGGGATATGTGAGGTGGGGGATGAGGGGGGGTGGCAATAACCTCCAAATGAAAAACAATCCATTCAGATCAAATGCAATCAGCAGGAGCGCTGATGGACAGACAGAGCTGCAGCGCTGTCAGTCCGCCCCCTCCCTGCTCAAACAAAGGCTGTGGAGAAGGGAGCACAGGAGAGGAGAGGGATGGAGAGATCACTCCAAAGGGAGGGGCAGTGGGTAGGGAGGAAGCTAGGGAGGAAGCCAGGATGTAAGGATGATGGCAGGAGGTGGTGGTTTATATCTGCAGTGATATAGCTTGTCTGGCTCCCAGTGAGCTGGATATTAAATCTCCCTGCCAAGTGCTTCCAACACTCAAGGACACCTGACACTAAGAGGAGAGCCAGCTCTGGGACAGCACACACTGTGTGCCGCAGAGTGAGTGTGTGCATGCACACACACACACACACATTTTTAAAGAAATCTCACAAGATCAAGGCGGAAAAGGAAACAGCCAGAAAAAAGGTGTTTTCCACTGGTTAGCTGTTTATAGAGACTGATGCTGTAAAAGTCGATTGCTCTTTTACTTAACAAGTGAGAGCTTTTCCTTCTCTGTGCAGCTGCTCTGGTGTTCAGTCTGTTTGGTTTAAGCTTGGGCCTGTCAAGTGAAAGGTGGCACTTCAGTAGGAGCCAAAGCACCTGGATCAAATTCATCAGTGACTACGATGGAGAAACATTCCAGTGTGAGCATCGCTAGGCTGGGCAGAGCTCCCCCTGAGAGCGCCCCATCCTCCACCCCTCCCCAGCAAAGCCCTGGCCTCCAGCCCACCACTCGGCCAATCTGTTCAACACCGTCACGGGGTAGGAGTGATGCCATGTATGCATGAACATAAACACATGAGAAATTGATTAAAATTCTGGCTCATGGTACATCCATACTCCATAATAGTCATTATCGTCTACGACATCAGAATGAACGGGACATTTGTTTTCCAGATCCGTTATGGAAATGGAAGGAGAGCCACTGATACAAACTAGCCATCTGTGGACTTGTGGACACAGCTAACCTGCTACTGCCGCTGTACGCGCAACTGTCAGCCTGCAGGCTGTGTTGAAAGTGCAAATAAGAATATGATGCAATTTACATAATTTTTTTTTTTTTTTTTTTGGACAAATACAAGTGTGAGCAGGTTGTTACATAAATTAAAAAGAATCATTCCCCTGCCTGGTTGCCTGTAACAGTATGTGGATTAAGTACAGGATGGATTTTTTTGCGGGGGATCACATGCTCCTCTCTTCTTCTCTCCTACTATGGTAACAATAACACAAGGTAACAATAAAAAAGGAACATTATAGATAGTAACACTATTCTATAATCTATCAATTTATTCTCTAGCACTGACTGTTTATTTCAGCCTTCAGTCCTGTTTGTTACAGGTAGATTTGTTCCAATACCAGCGTTGGAAAATGCCTCTGATACTGCTGAGTACCAGTCTGTGCACCGATCTAATACCATGTCATTTATCAGCTGCTAAACAGTACCTGGCTACTTCCCACTTAGTTTAGTGTAGTGTAAGGAATTACATTTTCATAGATTTTATTTTTTAAGTGCTGTTGCACTACTGTTTTATAGTATTCTATTTAAATCGTTTTTTGTTTTACCAAATTATCATGACAACTCACGTTTTCAAGTAATTGTTATTTTCATGTGCTGGTATTGGATCAGTACTCAGTATCAGTCGCTACCAAACTTTGAGTATAAGAATTGGTATCGGGGATAAAGGAAAATATAGCTGAATATCTCTAGTTACATGTAACTATTTTGTAGGGGCGTCACGAACTCCATTGTAAATCGGAAATTGATCGGAATGAAGTCACCATCTCGACCATCAAAATCAAAGGGGTATTAGATGATTTAGCCCCGCCCATAGAGTCACGTCTGGCAGACATGCCAAGAGGTTAAAAAAAAAACAGATGACACAGCATGTTCAGACTACAGAACTTAAGCTCTGATCTCGATGTCTGCGACAGTTTTTGAAGATCGTAGGCATATCAGAGCACCCTCCCAAAAAAGGCTGAGCGCACTATTTCCTAGATGTAAGAGGTGTTGCTTTGTTAGCGGCAGTTCTCGCCCTCGCCCCCGTCCCCGTCCCAGGAACTGTCTTGCATTTTGACGTCCCCAGACGATCGGTAGGCGGAGATCTCCGACTGTCTGGTATCGCAAGACTAGACGCCCACTATTTTGACCAATGCTCAGCACTCACAGTGTGATTATGACCAACAGGATGCAGAGAGCTCTTCACTCAACAGCCAACAGTGACGCAAATAACAACGGTTTTCTTAAAATTACCCTTACAACGTTTAAGTCATTAATATATTTTACAGACAAGCATGTACATACATGCCACCTTACAGTTTGTAAAATAATTTTGAAAGTTGACAATTTTTCTTAAAATACTTGTGATTTTCAAACCAACATTGAGATTTAGTTTTAAAGGTGGTTATTATGGTTAAATTAAACTCCAGATCTGAAACGGTGGTCTACCATACATAGTATAAGACAATGCCAGTGTGTACCGAGAATAATCTCAAACCTAGGTAATGTACTCAATCGAGTTTCTACGTTACATATGTAGTTATTTGTTACAAGCCTTAACTAGTTTTCTGTAGGAAAAAACCCCAAATTGACTTTTGACATGATTTTAGATATTTCAGATTTAAAAATGAAACTTTTGAGTTCCTTTGTTTTTATAATACTGAATTGTAATCATTAATTTACCTTCATTATAGTTTTCACGTCGTTGATTCCCTGGATGGCCTGCAGGATGCTGTTTCTGCTTCTTAGGAGGCCTCCTGTTTACAGCTGCCATGCTCATGTTACTGTCTGTAGACACCGGGCTGCCAGGACGGTGGCCTGATGGGTTTATTTGGTATTTCCGTGCTGAGGAAAGAAGGAGATGTACAGTTTGCTTGACATGCCTCACATTTCCAGCAGTAACAATTCTTGTTTATGTGGCTGATAAAACATACCAGAAGCTCCTCCGACTTCGTGGCCCTGTGTGTTGGGATATTTGGCCACACGGAGGCCTGAATATTCTGCAGCCGCGGCAACCGCCTGAGCAAAGTCAGCATCAGTGAAGAAGGATCCATCTGATGAGCTGACGGCACTGGACCTCCCCGAAGAGACATTATCCTCTTCAGAAGCCGACCCCCATCCGTTGATCATGGAGCCAGTCACTGAGCTCTCTAGGTCGCCCATGCTGGACGCAGGTGTCTGTTCGAGCCCTCGTAGCAACAACCGTCGTGGATGCATTTGGGGATGGTGCGGGTGTGTGTGGGGATGTGTGTGGTGGTAGTGCATCTTGGCCACCTCTGCATCTGTCTCGTCCCCCTCCTCCTCTTCCTCCAATATATCCTCCTCTTCCTCCATACCGTCGGTGTCCAAGGCCAACGGGCTGGTGATGTACCCATATGTGTGTGAAGGAGAGAGGGGCCTTGGAGGGGGCGGGGGACTCACAGGATGGCGCCTGCAGAAAGTGAGAAATATACAATAACTGATCAAATTTTACACATCTCAGCCAATAAAAACATATCACATGTGATTTAACATTAAATTCAAAATATGAGAGTTATTTTAAAATAGACTCAGTTTGGCAATTCAGTCCTAAATTTCTGACATAGTTGCTCACAGTGAAATTACCACCCATGATTTTATCACTGTGACTGAAAATAAAATGGACTTAATTTAGACTTTGATTTATTGCTTATTTCAAATAACTTTACAATTGTTGCAAGTTGATTTGTGTGTGCTGAAATGAACTAAACAAATGCATTACTGAAAGGGAAGACATCAGTCTAAAAGCAAAAGTGCTTTGAGAAATGACTAACAATATGCAGAATTTGGAGTTAGTGGGCTAGAACCTGCAGAACAGTTGTGAACTCTGAGTCTTCAGAGAACATGTGTATCTTTCTAACCAGTTCTTTGCTACTTGTCACTCTGACCTGCGTTCATGGCTGTTAGGTGCATCCTGGAGCATCGGCTGCATCTCCTCTTGGGGTGAGGGAGTGAGAGTGGCTGTGGACTGGTGACTGTAAGATACAGCAGCAGGGGAAGAGGCTGCCCCTCGGATGGGAGGCGTAGGCCCCCTCTCCATCTCCTCTTCCTCCTCCAGCTCATCAGGCTGTAGGTACATGTGAGAGGGGGGCATGGGGCACTGCATGTCTGGGTCACAGCTGCCAAAAGAGAGAACCAAGCCTCATTAACTTCATATCACTCACAGAAAAACACAAATGTTTTCATACGCTGAAGCCAGGAAAACATGCACTAAATATTCATGCCATCCTTCTATCAAAGTTTGACATGAATCTAGCGCTAATAGATAGAAAAGCCTTGGGGCATGTGCTTGAATGAATGCAGGAAACAGGAGAAAAGGCAGGAAAAATGAACTTGAATGTAGTAATGTGAATGTGTGTGTGTGTGTCTGTCAGATTGTGGCTTTGTGCAGACATGTCCCACCTTTCTTCCATCGATAGAGAGTACTCCTCTGTGCTCCGACTTGGGGGTGGGTTTGCGGGGGGAGGGGGCAGAAGGTCAGCCCAATTCATTGTGCTCTGTTTGGGTAGTTTGGGGGTGCGTCATCCTTTCTTCTGACCGTGACTCCCTGTTAAAAAAAAAGTGGGGAGGATGAAACAGTCATTTAGAAGACACCTGCAGACACGGACTTATATTCATTCTGCCTTCGAAAAACACATCCATTATTAATGTTCCAGAAATCTCAAGGTAATGAGTGAAAATTGACAGATAAAATGCAATAACAAGACCGACTAACAAAGAAAAGATTACTTCACATTTAAAAGTGCAAAGGCTAATGCAACCTTCCACTTTCTGCAACTGTGCACACATTCCTCTCAGTTATTAAATAATGGGAAATACTATAAAACACGGTTATTTCCCTACAGCGGTATTAGCCAGTACCAAGAGAGAACAGGTCGGAAGAAAACAGCAGAAAAGAACCAATTAATACCAAACTATTAGAATTGTGAACCAATGAGCTGTGAGGTGCACTGAGCATTACAGGCCTCTCCTTAATGGCTTGAACTTCAAATGCAATATCAGAATGGATACATGGAATTAAGGTGGTAGTGTTGCATGGCGTCTGCAATGTGTTTTCATTTGTCCTTGTCCACAGGCAGACATTGAGGCCCTGATGAAATTAGGCCACTCCAGACTGGAATTAAAGTAAAGCCAATTAAAAAAAAAAAGCAATGGAATTTATACAAGGACAAACAGAAACGGAAAATAAGAAAAACAAAATTAGCACAAAAAATGTCCTTTTATTTAATTTGCTTTAAACATCCCTTGGATGACGCTGCACCCAGAGAACAAAAGGCTCAAAGACATGCCTGGCACTCTGTTCATGCCTTTGATCTGTGGCATTGTTGTCACTTTGCTCTTCTTTTTGTATTGAGCAACTTTTCACTTTCTGAAGGCGTCTCTCTTTCAGTTTCTTTACAAGATAGGCAGAAATAGAAATTAATCAAATTACCATTTTAAAGCATGCATTATTAGCACCTCAGATTTATTGCTTTTGAGAAAAACTGATTTTCAAATGGAACTGGGGGGGCTGTATGTGATTATATGGTTCACAACAATAATAAGCTGGGGACATACTTTGGCAGTCAAATTAAAGAGAGCATGAAAAGAGTAAAACTCCAAACATCCTCAAGAAAAGAGCCTTTTAGATTCATAACCTTCGAGTACCATTCCTGGAACTACTCTCATTCGCCCCAGCCCTCTTACCGGAGGTACTGCTGCTGCCTCGGTCGGAGCTGTTGTAGGAGCCTCCAGTGTGGCTGTCATGGCTTTGGTTGTAGGGGATGGTGGCTGGCATAGGGCTGTCACCTCCTCTGTAGCGGTCTGATGGTGGGAAGAATGAAGTGTATGAAGTGCGACATCTTGTCAACTTGGAAAAACTCCTAAGAAAATGAACCACTTCTCGTACGATCAAAGAAATGCACTTCAGCAGGTGTACGAAACCAGTTCACAATAGAAACATCAAATGGCATTACATTACATAAGCACACATGACAAGAGACATGCAGTTCATGCTTTATAATGCTCAGGTGAGTTTGTGAACACGTGCAACATCTGCTCAAACATCTTATACTGTCAAGCCAGATGTGGTCCCTTTCTGCAGGTACAAGGTGATGATAGCTTCTTACAAAGCGTCTAAAGATCCGAGATTTTCCTTTGTTTTTCCTTTAGAAATCTGACACCAAAGATAAAGCCTTACACCTGCTCTCATCACATAAAAAAAAAACAACCCAGACACTGTACAACAACAGCAGTTCAGCCCTGGCCAACATTTAGCGGCAAAGATTATATATGATTGTATGAAGGGTGATGAGGGGTTACAGACAGGCTGAAAGAAAAGAGTGATGACGCCTTAGTTGACTGAGAGGGAGCGAGGAAAAAACTAGTAAAAAAAAAATGAGCATGAAATTCTTCTACAGGCTTCCTCTGTGAAAGAAAGAGGAGAACAGGGGGAAAATATCAAGTGGAAGAAGATCATGGCTCGGAGATGACCTGTTCAGCCATGGCTGCTGGGTATTCCACACTCACCCTTGTTCAGCTTGTTTTGCTCCATAATGTTGTACTGCAGCTGGGAGCCCATTTCCTGTTTCTGTTGTTGGACCGAGGAAGGCTTCCAGCAGTGTTTTTCATTCACCTCCCCTCCAACTCCGCCTCCACTCCCTCCTGTTCCTCTATCTGAGTTCATGTTGTTGCCCATGATGGAGGACTGGATGAGCTGCGTGGTGGCGTATGGTGTTGGCTGTCCCCCTGGACCCACAAAGCGGCCGTCTTTCAGGTTTGGGCTGTTGAATGTCTTCATCTCATTGATCTTGTTGGACAAGTCCACATCTCCATAGACTCCTGACTCTGGCACAATGAGGTTGGTCTGCTTGTTTTCCATCTGGTTGTTATAATTGGCGATGCAGTCGGCTGGAGAACATGAGGAGGGTATTTAGTCAATCTTGTCTACTGCTGATCAGCTTAGCAGCAGTATGCCAGTTTGGTAAAAGCTTTGAAACAACAGGGCATCATGTGATCTGCTGCTGCTGAGAGCACTTACTTGGGGAAAGTGGAAAAAAAATATTAATCTGAAGCTTTTGAATGATCACTGCCTATCAAAGAGAAATTTCTATTTCCGTGCCATTTAAAGTCTCGGTTTTGTTTTTTACATGATGATCTACTAAATGACACAGGTGGTTTACACCTTTTTCGCTCAGCCTCGTCTCAATCTCACCCGTGACTCGATGTGGGTGTCATCTCTGTCCTTTCCCATCTGACAGTGGGAGCGTCTTTGCTCATTGAGAGGGACAGAGAGACATGTCTGTATCAAAGACCTGGAATGAGGCGCGCAGTAAAAGCACAGCTCCACTGACAGATCCAATTTTCCCTGGCTCATAAAATATTCAAATCCTCCAGCAGATCTGAGAGCCAGCCTTGCGGTAAATACCAAGGACGGCCATAGGTGCATGCTGCTCGTGCCATGCGCCTCACATTTAAGCAGCGCGGAACAGCTCGACACTTCAAAGGGTGATGTGTGAAAGCGCCCCTATGGCTGAGATAAAGGGACATTAACTCCTATTTCTTTGCTCTGTCACCTAGTCAGTGATCCTCTTAATGTTCACAGAGTTTAGGTTTGGCACACACACAAAGCATGCGTCTGGCAAGCTGCTTAGTGTCATACAGCGGGTGTCATGCGAAGAGTGAGGGCTGCCTTTAGCCTGTTATTCCCTGTTAAACATCTCACACTATGTTTAGGTACAGTTTAACACTTCAACCTCAGAAGGGTGATTAGCACAAAGAAAAAAACTGATGACGTCTATAAGGTCTACAAAAATGAATTATTAATCTTCACTGGAAAAGGTTTTGATGTAAGGAGCAAGTGTTGCATGGCTGGATGGAAACTACGCTGAACAGCTGGATAGAAATTATGGGCTGCCCTCAAAGGCAAACTCCCAAAGTGCATAATTTAGAACTTAAAGCATTTCATTGCAGTCCAAGTTTCTGAAGATCGAATAGTTTTAGACTTCGGTCAGAGCTGAAAATTAAGAACATTAAGTCTTGTGTCTTCCAAGCTGCAGCGTTTAGCTGTTTTCTTTTTCAGATAAGTCACTGTATGTATATATATATATGTGTGTGTGTGTGTGTGTGCATACTGTATAGTGGTGTATAAGATCTTAAGGCCAAATTTTCTCCTTTTTGTTGACAACTGTGCTAGTGCTGAATAAACCAAAAGGCCACCTGGTTGTGTTTCGTAAGTCTCTTTTCCTTTTTTCCTCTCCACTTCCCCGGCTTTACTTTCCCATTCATGCTCTACTGTCTCTCATACATTTCAATGCATGTTTAGCATATGCTTATTCATTTCCCCTCCCTTCTCCCTTCCATCTGATCCTACAGGTGCACCTTTCTCCCTCTATCATTCTCTCTTCCTCTGCTTCTGGCCACCGCCTGCACACCAGCCTTGACCTCTTCGCCTGCTGCACATTTCTTAAATAACTGAGCACTTAGGGGAAATTACATTACCGGCTATAACAACAGTATGGAAATCAGCAGAGCAATTCGATTAGCAACAGAGTAGAGCTATAAGCCCCTCGCAGTGTGCTCCTTTTATTTCCTTCCTAAAACAGCTCTACTTTAACCTCAGATAAATCAAACACACAAGCACACAGCCACTCTTAATCCTAATATTTCTTCAGGTTTTTGTGTGGAGACCTACAGAAAAGAGATACACAGAACGACTCTCAGGGGAGCTAACCCAGATATCAGATTTTACTTCCTTTTGCACTGCACATTCCCCTAGCTCCTACATTTCTTATCTCCACGGTTATTTTGTCGAGGACTGCATTATTGTGTTCGAGGGGAGTGTTTATTTTGGTTGTTGCCTACTTCTGGAAGTACACCACCGACGCCACCTACCTGGGCGGCTGTAAGTTGCCAGGTTGCTGTCACTGTTGCCATTTCCTGCAGTGCAGCAGTTGATGCTGCAGTCGTTGTGGTTGGAGCAGGAGTTGGGCCATGTGTCAGCAAGCCAGGGCTGAGTGGCAGATTCCCCAATGTTTAGCAAACCAGGCCTGTAAAAACATGGCAACAAATGGCTCACAATAGTAAGGGACTAAACCAACACCACAATGACATTTAAGTGAATGAACTCAGACACCCACAGTAACATAATATTTGAGAGAGAAGATTATGTAGAGTTTTATTTATCCAGTAGCTCAGAGTAAGAAAAACAGCAATCTGACTTCAGTACATTTTCCCTTTCTCACAAACACACACACACACACACACACACACACACACACACACACACACACAGACACACACACACGCCTACGAGCACATTAGAAAAAAGCC
>JAQLOL010000024.1:22435765-22474651 GCA_029783665.1 Naso thynnoides | reverse complement strand
GATAACCAGTCCATTTTTAATCTGTCTGATTACACAGTCTGTGCCTATGCAAGTGATAAGACCACGGCTGGCTCACTTCTCAGTGTTTATGATGACAACTGAGACAAACAGACTCAAACACACACACACACACACACACACACACACACAGACACACACACAGGCCTACGAGCACATTAGAAAAAAGCCTTGCTAAATAAATTGTGTGTGCTTGACTTGCCCACAGCGGATGACACTTCCCCTGAGCCCTCATGAGCATTAGCGGTCTGCCTGGATTAGACAGCCAGATAAAAATTCACTTCCAATGTTGCAAAATGTGCGTCCTGAACAGCAAATGAACCACAAACACTCCCCGAGTAGATTCCATGGTGTCACACAACATCTCCATCAATTAAAAGGTTGTTTTTTTTTTCAGTTGTGCAGACAGAAAGAAAAGAAGCTATTTGGACCAGTCCTTCACATCACTCTCTTTCCATTTTCACGTGTTGATCCTATTTCCTCATCTTTAATCCCAACACAATACAAGACTACCTGTGAAACGGGACTCTACTGTACAACCTTACCACTGACTGTTAAAAGAGATGAGAGTAAATAGTCTCCCATTGCTCATGAACTGGATCATTCTAGCATACAAAGAGAGAGCAGGCTTCTCATCCAGGACTATGCATTGTTTCAGTATTCACGTCTCCACTGAACGACTCTTAGTTTGCATATCCCAACACTGAATTAGCACTGAATTACATCTCCCCATTCCCTCTCAAATGACTCGTTTCTTGGATTCATTTTGGGTAATGAACACATTTGTCTTGTACAGCCAAACACAATCCCACAATAGCTCCTCAATCACCCGGACAGTTGTATGTTGCTACTGAATGGCCATTGTCTTTGTGCAGAGCTGACACAGCCATGCTGCACATGGGATTCAATCACTGAACTGTGTGATATAATGAATATGGATTTACTGCTGATAGCTCCCAGCTAACTATTCATTAACACATGAACAACACTTACAGTTAGTACTGTGTACATTCTGCACTCTTAGTACAGAGAGGGCTACAAATTAACACGTGTCCTCTTTTTTGTCTACTTCCTAACAAACAGGAAAAGGCTGCATAGCAGCCTGCCACTCGGTGCTCATACAAATGGGTGTTAGAAAGTTGATGAAGTGTTTACTAAGCTTATTTCTGAACAGTCTCACTATTTGTGCACAATGCGCCATTCCACAACAAGAAGAGGTGTGGTGTTATTGCTGCATGTGCTCGTATCTCCATGAATATTTTTGGGTGAAGCTATGGCACAGCCTTGTGGTTGGATGTGGTTCTCCAGCATATAGGATGAGGATGGGCTCCTGGCCTACATGGGGCTTTGTTCCTGTTATCATAACCTGCTTACCTTACCCCTCCTCAGCTCACTGCTGCTTAACAAGTCACAGGACTCCCCCTAGTGTTTGCTTAAGGAAAGTACACTTGTTCACCCTACTCTCTGAATTTAGGAGGGTTTCGCATTCTGTTGCACTCTTCATTTAATTCTAATATTATTTCAATTAAAAAAAATCATTTAATAATGTAATTATCACACATTATGAACTCTTTGTAAAACCCAGAAATGAAGTCTTACCTTCCAGCGCTGCTTACACCTTCCCCACCTCTCTGATATGCCACTGAAAAGAGAAAAAGAGTTTCCAACATGATTTCACCAAAATTACTAATAGAATGATGTCACAACCCTTGCTATTTTCATAGGAGTTCAACATGAAATTATTCAGTGTGTGTGTTATTGTATCAGTTCGAGTGAGCTTGTGAATGAATGCGTGTTGCATCATTTCAGCAGAGTCTCTCTCTCACACACACGCACACACACGCACAGAGCAACAGGAGCAGGAGGAGGATATGTAAGAGGCTTATGAAGAACAGAGATGCAGAGCTCTTTGGTTTTCTGGCTTGGGTTCAGTGTGTTTGAAGCTCCGCGTGCTGCAAGTTGGACTCTTTCAAGGAGCTCTAAGCTGCCGGTGTGCGAAGGAGAGATAAATTCCAACTTTAATTACAATCTTCCCTGAGAGGAGAGAAGGTGGAAGAGGGCTAGGTAGGGCCTTAGCTATGTCGATTCCCTGTCTCTTTTTCAAAACAGGAAGTGTGGCTTTGGTCTTTGCATGCAGCCCGAGAAGCCCCTAGATTAGCTCTCTCTAATGCAAACCAAAGCTCCACAATCTGATTCTAGATGAAAATCAGCATAACGCACTGTAACATCCTGGTTTTACACTGGGTACCAGGGCAGAGGTTTTCTTCTTAAAGCGACAGAAACGTTAAGGGAGGAATGTTTTTAACCTCAAAGATATCCAGCAGATCATGAAACAAGCTTGAAACTGCAAAATTATTCTATCTGATTGCAAGCCTCGAGGCAGGCAGAAACAATACTGCTACTGTTGTAGCAGACTGGATCAGCCAGCCTAACCACAAACAAACTGTACAAGTACAGTGCTGCCTCTCTTACTCCTCTCCTCCTGCTTTTACTTTTACTTCCCATTACCCAGTCCGTGTCTCACATTTGCCACTGCACTAAGCACTGCCACATCACCCGTCACACTGTCACACCTCTGGGGAACAAAGAACCTCAGGCGTATCAAAGTTCACAAGTGGAAAAGAAAAAAAAAAAAAAGGAGAGGACTTTAAATACACACTTGCAGAGGGACAAAGATGCACAGGCACAAGAGAGCTTTTCTTTATCTGTTTTACATTGTCACTTCAATTCACAGATAACCTCCTTAGCTCCGCTGCTGCTTGCCTGTCTAATTGGTGTGCTGGAGTGCTGGTGGTGTGTCATTCTCTTAAATCCCATCTGAGGTTCCCAGCAGCCCTTTGATCAAGTTACCACCAGTTTTTAAGAGCGACCCAGTAATGTGGCACACTTCTACGAAAGTATGATGTTCTGACACCACCTCAGAATGTGGTGAAACAATTAATTTTGGGGGAAAATTGTTAAATTGTAACTATGACTGGCTCCTTTTACTCCTCCTTGTCTAAAACCATTTACTCTCATCTATTGGCACTGTGGCTGTTTCAGAAGGAGGTTTGGCGATATGGACCAAAGATCATATCCTGTAAGTTTTACGACTGCATAGTGATACAGAGTATCTATTTTATGGGCTTAATTAATGTTCAGTTGAAAGTCAAAGCCACATTTGAGATGCCACATGCACTTTTACTAAATTAAGACTGTTGTTAAAAAAAAAGGATAAATTACAAAGACTGGTTTTCTGTCCCTGTTTAAAAATATACAGCTGCCATAACTGTGAATGGAAATCATATAAAACATCATACACAGGGCTGGGCACTTTGAACAGTCAAATCAAATATCACAATATTCTTGACCAGTTCCCAAATATAGTTATTGCAACAATAATGTTGTCGACTGTTGGTGCCCTCACAAAGTATTAATGAGATTTTGGATCAATATAATCATCAGTATTGTGGATAGAATGACTGTGTGGGTAAAAGCAAAATATTAGAGCACCTTGACATCCTGCTATTAATGCAATTTCAGAAACCTACATTAATTTACTCTCATGCAGCCTTTAACACCAGAAAAAAGAGACATTTTAACCATAAAAGGATTATCCAGTCTTTCTGACAATACTGATTGCTTATTTATTGTCCAGTGAATGAATTAAAATAGACTGTAGTGTAGAGCAAAAAAATAAATAAAAAAATAAAAGTGCTTACCTGTTGGTGTAAAAGTAAAGGACGGCACTGTTGGGACAGGGGGAAGAAAAAAAAAAGGTAAATGATTCTGCATCAGCTCCGTCTCATCACCACATTGTTTGTGCTAAAGAATGCAAATCCACAGAAAGTATCTTAGCTTGTATTCACACGCTACTCGCTGCTCCCTAGCCTTTGATCCCCCCGGACATCCCCGGATCCCAACTGTGGAAAAGTGAGTGTTGAACCAGCTGCTGGTTCAAATCCTCGCCCAGACTGTCAGAGGCCTGCTGGGTTAGGGTCACACACGAGGGAAATATCTGTTGCTATCTCTACCACTCACATCATCGCCTACACAGCTCAATAATTCACACTTTGGCTTGGACGGGGCCCCCGTGCAAAACATCAACCTTCTGTAGGCAGATTTAGAGTCAGCAGCGGCTGGTGTGGCCATCTTCTATTAAATTTACTTTGCTTGTTGTTTCCATCTTTGAAAAAGTGGAGAATGCTCCAATATTCACTGCAGTTGATGCAACATTGCACCATGCTGATACTCATCCACTGCGCTGCATTAAATATGTGCATTTTATAAATGTAGTTTTCTCCTATCTACAAACAGTGAGCATCTAAAAGGAAGGACGCTGTTGTCGTTTTTTTTATTTCCTCAAATAATCCATTCATGCAATACCTGTGCCAACAAACGTCCTCTAAATGCCACAATCATCGTATCACGCTCAAATCTCTCTGCTGACTCTCAAACAAGTCTAAAGATATGAGCAGCTGGATGGCTTTTATCAGTTTGTTGAGACCCTTTGAAGAGAAGACAGGGTAACATTTGGCAGGCAAAACACTCTGACAAATGCAAACGTGATTAAACTACATTAAACAGGTTTGTATTCTCACACAAGATCAATCCCAGGCTGGATGAAGCCGTAACAGAGCAACACTCTGAGTAATTATTTGGTTGCTGCAGTCTGATGCTTTTAGCTCATTTGTTTGGATTATTTCAGTTACAAGTTTTCTTTGAGCACTTCGCCAGCATGGCATAATAAAATTTATATTACACAATGCTGTAATTTGCATAAGTTCTGATCAACACAGAAGCACCATAAGGTTTGCATGATTGTTTTCGTTGCCACTGATATAAGAAAATGCTATTGTTTTTTGTGTGTTTACAAATATAAATTTGTAGTCTGTTAAAGGGCAAAAGTAGTGAGCACTGTAGCACAGAGATGCACACATACACAAGTCCCAAATCAACCTATTTCACCCTTAGTGCAGACTGTTGCTTCATGTGGTTGCAATTATACTCTTCAAAACATTCTTAGTCACCAGCTCCAACAAAGACTGTAGCCTTTGTGGTCCGGGTGCACGAGGAGGAGGAGGAGGAGGAGGAAGAGGAGGGGGAGCACGTCTGCCTACTGTGCCTCTTAAGAGCTTTGTGAGTTATGTGAGTAAACATCAATACATGGAATTACACAAAGTCAGTCTAACCTCAGCCTGTACAGTCTTCTCTGTGGCCTGGCCACAGGTAAATGACTGCAGTCATTACGTCTTCAAAGTTACTTTTGTGTATCTGTGTACTGAGGTCTCAGATTGCATATAAGTTCTTTTCATAGCAACACTAATTATTTATATCTATATATTAAAACTGATGTGTTGAAAGTCTTAAAGACAATAGCATCAAGAGATCATTTAAAATGTACTGCTCTCCAAGAGGATGTTTAAGCTATAAGTCATGAGAAAAGCCGCAGTTCTACTATTGCAGAGCAAACAGATTGCATAAAAGCTGGGAAAGACCACAGAGCTTAAGGAAAAACTTCCCACCACTAGTATGACTTTGTTCCCAACATAAATAGCCTGTGTTTTCTATGTGACAGCAACCATTAAGTCAGTCTATTGTCTGTGTGTGTCTCAAGGTTGGAGTATGGATCTCCTCTAACCCTGGCAGTCAGCGGTAAACCTGAGTCCAAGAGTTGGTACAGCACAGGCAGCGCTCACAGGCAGCAGCTGCACAGCCCAAGGCCACACATTAACCCAGCCAACACAGAAATGAGACCCAGAAAGAAAGGCTAATAGCTCTCTTTATACTCCAACTATTGTAAGCAGAGGTTGGGCATGCCATGAACTCTGTCACTGCAACTCAAGTCAGGTAAGAAACACACTGGGTTACACTGTGGCTTCTCTAAAAGGGTTGAAGAGCAACCAAAACACACGTGGACAGGGATTCTTTGATTTAAAAAAAAATCCCATATGGAAAGGAGCATGGCTAAAGGTCCAGCGTGTCTGATTTGCTGGCATCTAGCGGTGAGGATGCAGATTGCGATCAACTGAAAATTCCCCCTGCTCGCACTTACCTTCCCTGCAATTAGGAGAGCCTATGGTGGCAGTGATTACACCGTGAAAACATAATTCTGAATATTATGTTTTCACTTCTGCCATATTCTGTCAACACACCTACAACAATACGCCTAAACCTTACACACTGACTGCTCAATGTTCAACTAATCAATATCTAAAGGCCCCTCTCTAAGAGGACGACAGGAGTTCATCAAGCATGTGAAAAAGTCAGCATGTACTTGATAAATAGGTATTACGGTAAAACGTTCTCTCTCCCAGAACTGTTAGAGTGGAGTGCAAAAATGGAAGTTGTTGGACCTCAAAATATACTGAAAACACTCCTCACACACCCTTGCAGAATCAGCGTGACTGAAGTATGAAAAAGAAAAAGATGTCTTCATGCAGCACTCTCAGCGGGAGCTCACATCACATCTTAAAGTCCTCTACTGGAGAGTACTTTCAGTCAGACTTCACCTAGAGCGTTCTAAAAAGAAATCTTTCTGCGAGCGACAGGCAGGATGTGAGGAGGGTTGGTGGCACTTGAGATGAAGACGGTGGAGGGATCGTTTTGAAACAGTACCACATTAATATATACTGCACTGCATTTTCTCCCAAAATTTTGTCAGGGACAAATCTGCTTTAACCTTAAAACAGCACTGCAAATCAGAAATTCAAGTACATATTCCTGGTGATGTGAAAGATGTATTGTTGCACTCATGCGCTGACCTTTGCGTATGCCTGCATAGCTGCTCGAGAGGCCGTTCCTCTTCTTTCGGTGTCTGTACAACCAGATGCTGAAGACCATGAGGATGATCCAGCAAGCAGCTCCTATGCCTGCTATAAAGGCTGGCTGCTTGACCACATCTGAGATCTGCTGGGACAGAGGGTTCTCCTGGCCCACACTCTCAGTCATTCGCCCAGATGCATCTGAGGATGTAGAAAAGGGGAATAATTATAGGAGACGTGACAGCAGGATTAGACAGAGTAGACGGCACATGAAAATTTAGATAGGACATATAAAATGAAAGCAGTTACCAATAAGACAACAGGGGAGAGAAGCGGAAAAGAAATACTTAAAAAGTACAACTCAAGATGAGAAAAAGCCTGAAATGGTTTTTTAAAAAAAGTTTAAAATAAATGAATATATACATGAACATTTCTCCAGACACACAAAAAAAGATTCTTCAACTCAGCTAGTGTGTATGAGGCTGGGTTGTGAAAATGGAGTCGTTTTCTCTCTTTGTTCAAAAGGCTTTTATCGCAAATCCCAGTCAACAATGGCAGGTGAGCAGACGAAAGCAGCCAAAGACATTCAAACACAGCCTGCGCGCCGCAAAAGCCTGATGGAACTGAGCTGGAAAACAAAGAGGGCATCACTTACACCGAGCAATGCTGGTTTCATACTCATAGATAAATCCAATGAGATCATCCCTCAAAAACAGACACAACAGTAATTAGCAAACTGAGGCACATCTGTGAGAAGCTGAGGTGTGAAAGCCTTGAAGCCCTTTCTACTGTGAAATGTGGTGTAAAGGCACCGTCTGTACTGCAGCTCACAACAACCAGCTCTCAGTCTGTTTTTCTCATCTTCCTATTCTCTCTGTGCTTCTCCCTCATGCGTGATACATGAAAGACTTCTCTGAGTCGCCCCACCCCCTGCCATTCTGAAATTTCTTCATGTTCGTGTTACTTTGTCTTCATCTCTTTTTCTCAAGCCTTTCATGCTGCAGCCACTCTCCCTTACCAACTTTCTTAGCCAGAGGCAAAAAGACTTCCCCAATGAAACCAGCTCCCTGCGTTTACCCCTCCACATCCCTCCTTGTCTTTGTCTCAGTCTCTCAGTCCATGTCTCCATTCGACTGCCTGTCTTCTCAATTTGTGGCTCTGTCTGGCTGAGTGAACGCAGCACTGCCAATGTGACTAAGCAGCCCACAAGGGACTGCACAGGTATCTAGGTTGTGATGACGCATACAAGCTCAGAGTGTGACAAATGCATTTGGGTGAAGCGCTCGTCCCCAAGGCACATTGTTCCACTCTAGTGTTGGTACATGGCAACAATCACCACAGGAACTCTTCAAGGGAGAGAAATTGTATCAGTCACAGCCAGTGCTTCTTCATGCTCATCCCAGCCCACCCAATCACACACTTAAAACCAGATGGAGTCTCTGTTTCTCTCTCTCTCTGCCTCATCCTGCTAGTTATAGCTCTTCCATCCTTAGCCTGTGTTGGCTAGCTCAGAGTTTGGGGAATAAAAACTGACAAAACATCTCAAAATATGTGTCCGTCTAGACTAAAAGGGCAAAAAACAAGAAATACATAATAAAAACTACCCCCAGTGCAGTCTGCAGTGTGTTTCTTGGCATTAATAGGATGTCACGTCTGAGCCCAGAGTGCACAATTCATTATTGCCTTTGTTGTTTGAAGCGAAGCAGAGGCAGAAAACACTGCATCCTTGACTTGAAGAGTGGAGCAGGGTGGGGCAGCCAGCTAACAGCTCTGCCACACAGGAATATAATGTGCACGTGTTGAGGACACTGCCAGCTACTGCAGGTGAAGGATATGCACAAAAACGGCAGAAATTCACTGTCACTCAGACTCATCACACTCTTCATGGCAAATGTGATGATGTCTGCATAGCCGTAATCACGTAGATTACAGTTTTTAAGCATCACTTTTGATAATGACAGGGCGAGCATGCAGAGGCTTGAACATGTCCGTTACTACAAAGAAAGGTGTTACATAATTGTCTGTTTACTTGGCAAGAAAGTTGTGAGCACTGGATTACTGCCATAATTATTTGTCAGATGATTGAGTTTAATTCTGTGTGCAGGGATTGCCAGAAGACTAACACAGTGAAACACAGAAAATATATCCACTACTAGAAAACTAAATGATTACGTGACCTCAACTGAGAGACAAATAAAGGTTATTTCTACCCACCAAGCTGGAAGAAGGTGATATCACTCTTGACTCCAGGACCCGCTCCGGTGCTGGCTGCTACCTCCACGCTGTAGCGGATCCCTGGGGCCAGACTGGGAATCAGCACGGATAAGGTTGAGCCGTCAACTGTGCGGTTGATGTGGTACCTACTCTCATTCCCCAAGCACCAAATCTGCCATAACAGAGACAAAGTGAAGATTGAGGCGACATATGAGGGTTTATACGGCAACATTCAGTTTGGTAGCTGTCTCCAGTCTGGGTCCTTGTGCGAGGTAATTGGCTGGTGCTGCTATTGCAGCGTTTCAGCGCACCGTGGGTATTGTGTTACATCTCTGAGGTAGGAAAACATTTTACAGCGTGACTTTATGTTTTACAGGCTGTGCTCGACATAGGGTCAATATTAACCGAGGTAGCCATAACATGTCTCAGTGTAGCCTTAAGCCCATGAAAAACAAATGGGGATCAGTAATCCCTCCCTTAACCCAATTTCAGCAGAAGCTACGTGCTGTCACTGTCAGGGAGTAGTGCAGTCTTGCAGGCTGACTTAAACCAGGGTCACAAAGAGAAGTATGCAAAACCTCAGCATGAGGCCTGGAGACCTCCACCTCCTGAACCCCTGACATTCTGCTTTCTTTACCCCCCAGCTCCTTTTACCAGTTAACCAGGTTAGCACAGACACGTGTGTGCTTATGCACGTGTTTGCACTTCTGTGATGAAACTGCAAAGCCCTGAAATTCTCTGTGTATCTTAAAAAATTGCATTGAGTGGAAGTGCCACTAGGGACCAGGCTCGCTAATAAGCAGGGAATGCACTCGAGCTGGACTTAAAAACCATGAAATTACTCAAAAGCCTATCACCAGAAAACATTTACCTGGAAAATTAACAGTGGCTTAACTTTTTACTGCCACCGCTTCATCCCCATTTCCACCACAAAGCTATATTCCCTGTGACACAAAAAAGGCTTCCTAATTAAAATACAGGACTTGTACAGCATAATGTATGGGAGGACAGCACCATCCAAAGAGGAGTCATTACAAAAACAGCATACATCCTCAAGTAAGGAGGAGGAAAAGGGGGATCAGAGGAAGGTGCTTTAGGTTGACGGATAAATGATCAGACTCTCGGAGCGGAAAAATCACTAGGTATGGCTCTTCATTGTAACACCCTCGTTTATTCTTATTTGTATGCTGACCTACATTCTACTTCAGTACATTACACTATAACCTGCCTCTTCATGGATTTTCTACTAAATAATATTTTATCTACAGTAGAGTAAAGTTTGATGTAGTTTATATCATAGGTGTTGAATTTTTGGAAGTCTTGAAAGATCAAACTTTTCAATTCTACTAAACAAACAATCATCCGTAAACACCTGTTTAAGCTTAACTGCCATTAGTGGGGAAAAAAAGCTTAACTTAATTACCACAGTATTGCTCCTCACTTTTTTGAAATGCTACCAGACGTAAGAGTCTACTGTTGCCACCAGGTGGCACTGTTTCACAACTGTTTCCACCAGCTCCCCTATTTTTGACTCTTTCACTCCTGTGTTTCTGACATCACACAGAGGGGTGTACAAAAGTGTGCCTCAGCCGGGAATTCATTACCTTTTCATGTCTGTGCATTGTCTCTGTGTTATCTGCTCTGTCTGCATCCCTGTTTGTGTCTCCTTTGTGTCTTTACAATAAGAGTCCCACTTGCTCAGACCTGAGCAAGCTACTGATTGTGTTTATTGTTACCTTGTACTCCTGGACCACCCCGTTCTGCTCCTCTTCTGGAGGGGGTTGCCAGGAGACCAGGATGGCGGTCCCATTGTCCCCACTCTCCGTCACTGTAACCTCACGGGGCGGGGCACTGGGGGCTGAAGGGAATAGACAAAAGATAAAAACACACCTTAATATATGAGACAGAGCTTTTTTCCTAACTGTTTGCATTCTGCCTGTTTCTCCTCATCCCATTCAGCTGTCAAAATGTGTTCTTTATCTGTGTGAGACTGAAGCTGAGGTAAAAACAAAGGATTAATAATCAAAATAATGACGCTTTTATCTAAAAACTGAGTTTATTCAACACAAGTGCTTTTGTGGATGAATAAAAGCAAATAACTGTTTACTCGGAGCAGACATGGTGATGACGGTGGGGTGTATGATGGGGTGTAAACGCCAACCTGTGGTCCAATTGTAATTAAATGAAAATAATTATGAAAGCAAAATAAAAGACAAAATCATACTGTGTCTAAATATTATTGAAAAAATAAATTAAAAATTCCTGCTTATAAGAGAACAAACATTATGTCCAGAGCGCTGAAAACAATTATCAACAAAATTGGGAACAAAGAAAAAAGATCAAAACACTCCCACACATGCAACACACACAAAAACTGGTAAACATTTGGCACTCACATTTCTCTAAACTGTTCACTACAGATAAAATTTGCAGTTGGGTTTTAACCAAACCTCATGACACTGCCACAACCACACCCTGTGTGAAATTAGTATAACACTGTGTTGTACATGGGTTTCCATAGAGCCTTTTAAAGAGCTGAACATGCACCCGAAGATGCTTTAATACACCACAGTTGAACATAACATGATCCTGCCCTCTCTGCCTGCTGTGAACAGCTGCTGCAGGCTCTCACACATGCAAGCTGTGCATATAAAATTGTGTAAACATGGAAACATGCATGCACCAAAGGGAACTCGCGCACACTCACAGTCACGCACATTTACACCTCCCTACCTTCCTCCAGCGTCTTGCCAATTTTGACATCACTGTCTGTCCCCTGGAATTCATTGAAAAAGGGGCGGACTTTGAATTCATATGTGACTCCCTTCCGAAGTTGTGGCACAACAGCGCTGTCTTCCCCAGGGGTGCGCACCTCGAACACAGCCCACTCGCTCCTCTGCAGCCCCTCAGGTGAAGGCCTGTACATCACCTTGAAGCCTTGGATGTACTGTGACTGCTGCTCCACCTAGTGAATGGCAAGAAAACACAGACAGAGACACTGTCAGCTCAACTTGATTAGCTGCTTCACAGTTCAAAGTGGAAAATCAAACACTAATGCAATAGACTGTAGCATTTCAGGAGGTGACAGATTTGTGCAACTAACATACCAGGTGCTGTAAGGAATAGGGTGCTAACCCATCGTATCACCTCTTGGTTTATCCATCCACATCTACATCTCTTCTTGACTGTCTGTCTGTCTGTCTATGCGCCATTTGGTGCAGCAGTGATTTGTGCAAACCACAGTATGAGGTCATTGGCCAGAGGTTCCTCTAAGTCTGGAGCTGGTTAAATAGGGCCCAGACTCCCAGAACAGCCTGTCTCATCCTGTCCTGCTCTCCAGTGTACTGACTGGCTGCTAAAGTCAAGGAAGAGGGGGAAAGTGAACCTTTGTATGGAGTACCAGAAGTTGAGAATACAACTAAGTTAATGGTATCGGATGGCTCAAAATAAAGATTATAAATGTGGTTGGAAGGGAGTTGTCTGTCAGTTTAATAATGGGATCATTAATGTTTCTTTGATCCGGCATGGTTGGAGAAAAGAATGACTGCTAACCCGTTTGCTAATATCCCTACGAGTCCCTGTGGGAGGCAAGCAGCACTGACTTGTAAAGCTTTTTAGTGATTTCTTTATCCCTCCCCTGTAAAATATGCTGACGGTTCAGGTGGTCTTCATTAGCCTGAGAACTGTGCAACCATTTACCACAACACAAAGGAAAATGTAAAACCAAGGAACTCCACACTGGGAATAGATTTTAGCCCACAAAACAAGAAAACGGTGACGTTTGACTATAATGTCAGTCCACCTCATGTCATGTGCTTCTCTGGAACATTCCAAGGAGACAGGGTAACTGGGCAGTAATGTTTTAAATCAGTCTTGACATGTCAGTATCCTTTTCACATTTCATCAGCTCAGTCCCATTAATCACTCACTATGGCACTTCATAATACCTGGGAATGCAGGGGTGGCCTTACGTCAATAGGCAAAACAGGGACTGCTCTTGTGGTTCACTGAGCCGTCCCACAGACTCACTTCTACAGTGTACGGTGGGAAGACAATGTACAGTTATAATGTCTCATAATCTAAAAAAATGGACATAAACTAGATCAGTTGCAGGTGAATGCTGGTATATCCTACTTAGCTTGCTACAGCACAGAAACACCGTCATACTGGAGGCTCCCAGTTCTAATTCCTTCTCTTCCACCTATCCGTTTAAACATCTGTAAGTCATTTCCACTTAAGAGCATGAGGTGGCCGCCTCTTCCTTCTCACTTGTATTATTTTAACAGCCGTCAAGTGTTTTCAATCAGAGAGGGCACAGACTGGCACGTCACACACTGCTATATGGTGCTGCATGGCCAGAAAGCTGTGCTCTGCAGTCTGGCTTTAGAGCGGTTGAGAGGTCCGCTGTGGGCAGAGCTGCAGATTTTTGGTCTCTGGCCAGTCGACCACTTCAGACTCATGCCAGATGGGCACTAAGAACACTTGGACTGTGTTCCAGGCTGCTCTCTGCAGTGTCCTTCCTCTGTAGGGTGCTAGGATGTTAGCACATTAGCTCGGCTGAGTGGCCTGACAAATTGACCATAGGCATATCACTAAACTAACCTCAGAGCTTTGGTGACCAGCTGTACCAGTGATCCATATGGCAATCTGTATCTGGCTGCTGCTATCTTAAGAAAAAGAAGTGACAATAGTGCATTCATGGAGAAAATTATACTCACCGTCCACTGCACTCTGACAGATGATGAGGAGAGAATGGTGGGGTTGTGCAGGTGGATGACCACTTCTCCTAACTCCCTCTGGATCTGGCGATGGTCCACACCCTGACTGGTGGGAGGGATATCTGAATGCAGAGGCACAGTTGACAAAAATTAAAGACTTGTCTCCAAACTACAAAAACAAAAAACACTGCTGTACGAGTGCATGTCAGAAAGAAGACGGTTTGTACCTTGTGTTTTCACAGCATCAGTAATAGGACTGGGATCACTCAGCCCATAGGCATTGGCTGCCCGTACTAAAAAGAGGTAGACTGCGCTGGGCTTCAAGCTCTTCAGTACAAATGATTCTGTTTTCACATGCTCTGCCAAGGTCTGCCAGCTGCTCCCTGATGCATGACTGTGGACACATAAAAGAATGAATTACGGTGTAAAAAGTCCTTATTAAAGCTCTCCAGTTATTTTGTTTATTGATCCAAGAGCCAATTAGTTTTACCTGAAGGCTTCTATTATATAGGAGGTGGGTGTGGCTCCAGCATTAAGATTGGGTTTCCAGGAAAGGGTGACAGAGGTGCGTGTGACATCAGTGACCTCGGGTTTTGAAGGGGCACTGGGGATCAGATTTGGGTCAGTCGGTCTGTTTGGCTGGACTGGGACTCCAAACTCTTCATGTAAAAAAGACAGACAAAGAGAAACAAGGAAAAATGTAGCTTACTGTTATTTCCAAGCAAAGACATGCAAAACATCTTTAAAGTTCAATTTAACCTCTTCTACTTGATTTGCTCTTTCACAAGTAGAGGATTAATTTTTAAACATATGAAGTAATTTAAAAAAAAAAAAACACTTGTTAGTTGAAAACTCCCATTGTTGGACTTAAAGAACCTCACTTTTGGGGTTAGGGTTACCTTGGACCTCTAAGTAGGCTTTCCATGAGGCCTCTCCACTGGGGGTGGAGGCGATGCAGGTGTAGGTCCCAGTGTCACCAAGCTGGAGGAGCAGAGAGGGGAATATTTAGTGACATGGAACTAATTTAAATGCGTGCCAGTTTTCTGAACTAGTGGTTGTCTCTTTCTCTCCTTTTGCCTCTCGCTATCTCCCCCCAACCATCACGGCTGTGCTTATTGACATTCTGGTGGAGTCTGTAGCAGGCAGCTGTCATTGCCTGATAATCTCAATATCATCTCTTTCATAGCAAAAACTGGGGGAAAGCAGCTGGAAAGGCCAAGTGGCAGACAATTGCGAGTGAAATGGAAAAGATTTTTTTAGCAGGATCATAGACTAATTGGAGACCTTTTTCTCCCTCTACCATCCCCCCCAAACATGGTAGGGACTCTTCTGTGTAACAGATGTGATGACAATCTGTACTGAAGATATAAGGCAAAAGAAAAGATAAGAAAAAGAAAAGTTGGCTTCGCTGAAACTTACAATATGCAGTGGTGAAGTGCAGTGTAGTAATTTGGAGTTTAAGCTACATTTCAGTTTAGGAACTAGAAAACTGGAAAGTGCTTAAAGAGCCCAAACCTCAACCAAAAGCTGAAGTATGTTTTTTTAACAATGGAAAATCTACATTAGAATTGGATCTCCATCAAAATACACACACAGTAGAAAAAAAGGGGATCATATGGCACGTGCCAGATTTTTTTTTCCTCTCCCAAAGAAGTGCAGTAGTTCATGAGAAAATAAAGCTGGAAAAAAGCCATTTGTCATTTTCACAAATTTCTTGGATCACCTGGATTTTGGACCCAGAAGTACAACAAATCATTTGTTTCTTGGCTCCACCAAATTCAACTGACATTAGTCAACAAGTTTTTAAAATGTTCTGGGAGCAAACAGGCTTTTGAACAAAACACTAAATAAAACCCTTATCCTGGGAAAGCAGAGGAAAACAAAAGCTGAGACTATATGGCATTTTTTACCCTGCTGTGTTTTTGAAAGATGTTTGCTCTGTCCGCTGCAATCAACGTCTGCGGGTAGGAGAAATAATTATACAATGGTTTGTTTGTTATGCATAGCTAAGGATTCTGTGCTAGCGGGTACACAAAATGAAGAGAAACTAATATGAAGAAATAAATTGTTAGAATAACTAAGTGGGAACATAACCCTGAAGGTGTGTGATTTTTTTGTCTGGCAGGTAGAAAAATATTAAAATTCAATAACAGCGGCAACATTCATGCAACTACATTAATAAATTACCTCACACATCAAAAACATCTTCATTAAGATGTTGTCATGGAGAAGCGACATGTTCATTAATGTAAATAGCCTGCAGAGTTTACTCAAATACAGCGGGAGTGGGATTCAGATGCATCGCCTCCTGCCTGCCTCGCACCGGCAGCCCAATCACGCTGCAATCTTGTCACTACAAGACACACCAGCATTCATCAGAAACACCACAAAGTGATGCGAACTCTGACCCTGCGACGCCTCCATCTGGAAGACACGTCAGCACCCCTACTCGTCTCTCCCTTTGCCTGCGTTCATGCACACGCTCAGACATACACTCACACATAAAATTACATACAAAACCCGCTGTGCTTGCTGACTGACAGGAACTACAAACTGTTCGACTTCACAGACTTCATTTAAAACCTGTGACAACTAACTGACAGCCCACTGAGGGCTGGTTCCTGGCAGGGAACACATGCTTTATTTACCAACCAGCAGGGGTTTTCCCAGCACATTATGCATGTGATATGTACAGCTTTGAAGTTTATTTGAATGGATTTAGACATTAAAGTTAGCTTAATAGCAAATCTTTATTAAAAGAATCATTTCTATTTAAGTAGGCTATATATTAAAAAGAGAAGGCACTTTTATTCCTTCATGGTCAAATTATATCCTCCAAATGCCACCGGGTGCTGTGTGGTCGCTTTTGCTTGATGTTAAAAAGGGAACTGAGGATGTTTGTTCATGTGCACAGGTGTCTTACCTTTGCATAGCGTATCTGCAATGCGCCTGTGTCCAGCTGTTTGACCCTGGAGTCATGTGTGGACACCAACACACCATCCTTCCTCCACAGGATGGTGGGGGTGGGGTTTCCTGATGCCACACAATTGAGGACCACTGTGCCGTCCACAGCTACAGTCTGATTGGTGGGGCCCTGTCGGATAACTGGTGGCGGCCGGTCTGACACAACTGTGAAAGGAGGATAACGAGCAATTATGTGGAGAAGTGGAGGGAGAAAAACTGTGGAGGTGTTCACGTGCTGGCTAAGAAACAGAAGGACCAGTGAATTCAAACAGTTACATCCAGCTTGTGCGAGAAAGGGTTGAGAGAATGGTGAGCATCTGACAAAAAGCACGTAGCAATGTAAGCATGTGAAAACTGCCAGGGCAGTGAAGAGGAATTAAATCCAATTTTTAAGAACTGGAAACAATTTTCTAATCAGTCAGCAGCAGGAGTCGAACTTAGCCAAATAAAAGCAGCGTAATTAAAATGAAACAGCCTCGGATACTTCTTGCTGTAGCTCTACCAGACGCCTGGCACTACCCATACCAATGCTTGCAGCCAAAAATCCCCCATCCCATCCCCCAGCCATAAAACACAAAACAAGGGAGAAAATGCTTACAAAAACATCTAGCCAGAACAAACAATGTTATTAGCATGAGGACGTTTTAACTCCTCCTCCCTTCCTCTCAGCCGGTGAACTCTGGGCGTTTGACCAGTAGACACAAACAACAAAGAGAAAGACAAAAAGCATGTATTTCACTGAAAGAGAAAGGCCGTAATGCAGAGAGAAGACGGGATGAGCAGGGGAGAAGATGTAAGTCCTTTATTCATTTTTATTTTGTCTTTACTGTGAGTGATTCATCATGTCCCTGCTATAGGTTGTTGGACTCCCTCTGATTATTATTATCATTCAGAGCACTATTGATCATCATTGCTGTCAGTGCCTCTGATTTACAAGCATGTTACATTCAGTGAGGAGCAATCAAATTAATACCTTCCACAGTGTAACGGCAACACAGAATGATGTATGTATGTGTGCAGAGATCCTCAGAACCACACTGTGGTGTAATCTCTGGGCTGCTTTGTATTTGCCTTTGTGCCGGAGATGCTGCAATTACTAAAACATTGTCAGCATGACCTGTAATTACCAGATCTGCCTGCGGAGAAGTGGTGGCCTCGGAGCGGCCTGCTCACTTTAATAACTGTTATTATTATCCAGAGAGCGTGACAGAATGCAAGAGAGAAGAGAGATACAGTACGGAGCATAGTATTGTAGGGCTGAAATGAAGAAGGACATTTGGTAAATGAAGGGATGAACCTAGGTGTGTCATAGACAAAATAATAGCTGTCCAGATCTCTGTGGAAATGGTGGAAATTAAGCCAAGGTTAGTCCACCGGGCTGACGAGGATTGGCTAGTGGAGTAATTAGAGGACCCAATCCAGACCTCACCACAGAGCCACAGTCTTCCAACGGTAGACAGCAGCAAGCCAGCCATGGAATACCAATGGAGACATTAGCCAGTGTGAAGCCAGTGAAGCCAAATACCGAGCCACGGTCTGGGTGCACAGGCACCAGAGAGTCTCTACCTCTGACAGGAACACATTGAACAGGCCAGACCAAACCTCAGTTTGGATATTAATATGCTCTACAGCACTACCACAGCATTTCAGATGAACAGCATTATCCCCATGAGCCAAAGATTATCTGAAATACCAATATTTATTCACTCGAGTTTCCTTTCAGTGTTCCTCTAATTCCGTCTGTGGCATTGCTGTATGCAGAAACTGTGTTTTAAGGAGGGTCGCTTACCATCCGTGACCTCAAGCAGAGCTTTGGTGATGACACTGCCAGCGATGTTAAGGGCCTGGCAGCTGTAGTATCCCATGTCTGAGCGCTCAGCATCAGTGATGGTCAGGTCGCCAGTTTGAGATACAGAAAATCGGCTGGAGGGTTGAGGAGGTTGGTAGGAGAAAAGCAGGTTCTGTGGGGGATTAAAACACACCACAGACTGTCAGAGTTTGATCAACAGCTATTTGGCTGGAATATGTGAATGGAACAGGCATATGTGTGCAAGAATATGTCTTAAGATTTTACATCTTACAAAATGAATCTTTCCAAACTTTGAATGACTAATGCTGTGTTCTCCAAATGGAAAATGGCTTCTTTGAGATGAAAACCTTCATCATAGTTAATTTAGTTTACCTGACTGCCTTCCCGCTGCCAGAAAATGGCTGGCTGTGGGTTTCCAGTGGCTTCGCACTGGAAGGTGACCGTCCTGCCAACACCAACCACCTGGTTCCTTGGTCTCACCACAAATGCCGGGGGCACTGGAGGGCAGCCATGACAGTGGTTAGCCGTTTTATAGACAAAAGAGCCATAGTACAGTTATTTTATTGCAGTTACATGTGGTGTGTGTTATTTGAATAACAGACAAAAGAAATCTGCAGCTACGGTGCCTGTTTTCAAATCCATTCTAATGGTAAAGGCTCTCTCAAAACTTTGCACTGTCTGTGCACAGCAGATTTAACAGGACACAAATAAAATTCAAAATGCAGGCATATTATAGATGTAATGGATAGAAAAAACAAGGGCAACTCTTCATAGGCGAGGGCATGGACCATTTAAATTTGCATGGAAATGGGGAACAAATTTGAGCCATCTGTCCATGCTGACACCCTCCAATAGCACAGGCCTCAACCAGGATGCAGTATCCATGCATAACGACAAATCCCATCTCAGACTAAGAGTGGTGTCACAGCTGCAAGTCATACATGCAGCTCTGTGGTAAGCCAAGGTCTTCCCGGTCTAATATCCCATTTATGTGAGGAGACACACCTAGAACTTAGAGATCCAGTGGGAGGCCAGTTAACACTTCTACTTTTAAAAAGACTCCAAAATCATAAATCTACTAACATTTTTAAAATATTTTTATGCAGTACTTGCGCCATTCATAAAATACAGCAATCTGAAAACTGTCTTTATATAAATACAGACATAATATGTCCATGAATGTGATGGGGTGTTTGGTAATGCATAAAAGGAGAAAATAACAGAATGAAGTGATGCGGCTTTACCTTGGAGGCCCAAGCTGAGCATAATTTTTACCCATTAATGTCCTTTTGTCACTGTTGCCCATGACAACAGAAACATGACTGCTGATTGGAGGGTGGAGAAGAGATGGGAGGAGGATGGAGGGGGGTTGTGACAGCTTCCTGTCTCTGTCAGCGGTGAATAGGTGACGGGTGACATTTCAACTTACCAGACACGACTAAAAAGGAAACAAAAACACAACAACAAAAAACCCAAAGATGAATAAATAAATAATAAACGGCATGACATAAAGAGAAGAGATAAGGGAAATAACAATGTGATGTCCATGAGTACAAGTAATCATCTTATTATTATTCTGTGAACAAAAGATATGTCATAACGACTCAAACCCTGGGGACCACATGATACACACAGCAAGGAATAATCAGGAATGATCAGGAATGCATTAAAATGCGCACACACAAACAAGAAAATACTGAAGAACAACTGAATCAACATTCTCTCTCAGTCTTTGGACATGCTCAAGGGCAGGAAAAATGCTGCATCAAGTCAAACAAAAAGGAACACAGATGAAGCGATGAAAACACACAAGACAGATGTTTTACGATTAGCAACACATTGCTTTGTTTGTCTTCTTCCTCTCCTTCCAGGTGTTGTGTGAATGTCCTTGTGCACTTAATGAGCTTTAGAGCACCCTGAGGAGCAGCCAGATCACACTCCTTCAAACACAGCCTTGCAAATGTAAGCCCAGATTCATAAAACTACAAGGTGAATGTTAAGTGTCAGTCTTTGGCTATAAATCTCCCCCAGCCTATCACTCACCTTATCTAATCTGTCTGCTTCACTGTCTCCCATGGAAACATAAACGCTGTCAGTCAGAGTAATGACCAGCCCCTCCCTCCTCCCCCCACTGGCCTTTAAAATGCAGATAAGACTCACATCAAACACTCCCAAGAAGAAGATGCACACCGCTATCCATGTGTGAGGCTTTAGATGCCCTCATCATGAGAACATACAACCCCACTAAAACACCTACACACGGTCATTCATGTGCGTCTGAGCTTTTAATTAGGTAACTCTACCTCTCCTACGCTGCTGTGATCACAGCTGTGGACCTGGAGTGAGAGGTGAGCCTTAAATCTGACCCAGCTACTTTGTTGTGGGCTTTCCACCAGCTTACAGCGCAGAGGGGAGAGTCTATCAATAAGCTGATCAGAGTGACGGAGGAAAATGCACTAAGCATTTTGGTCTCCATCCCAATAGGAGGCAGGCTACCTACCAAAGAGCACAGCATGGATATTATTGGGCATTTGAGAGAAGCAGCTGTTTGGTGGGCCTGACATTAACATAAGAGCAGGACTGCGTGGGGAGTGTTTAGCACGATTAACAGTAGCTCCCATCGGGAAGTCTGTAGCATGCTTTTAATGTTCTGTCCCTCCCTGAGATTTTGTATAATGTTTGTCAGGTGAAATGTGGTTTTCAAAACCTTGAGTGACAGACAAAAATACACATCCAGGGTCTACTTTATGATTAAGATCAATGAAATGCAGATATACAAAGCTGGTGCTGCAAAAAAGCATCAGTTCTATATGTGGCACCCAACTGGGTTTCGGTATTTATCATCACTGTTTCGGGACGCAGGCTGCTGACAAGAAAGTTCCTCTCATTCACTCTCCTTCTGGCACCAGTTCCAAGTCTCCTTCCAGACCCTTTACACGGATTATTAGCAACGCTTCTCGTGGGACTACCATTCCATTCAAGACCTTTCTGTACATAAATCACTGCTAACAGCAAACTCAACCAGCTGAGAAAAAAATAACATGCTGATTTTCTGAATTCGGACCAGTACAGGCTGAAACAAGTCTACTGGTGAGGCTTAATTAACAAAATACAGTATAAGCATTATCTAACGACAGCAGACGCAGATCAAAAAGTCTGTGTAATTCTTAAATCTCGAAAAACGCATGTTCTCATATTTCTGCACACCCTTAGCACGTTTAACAGCTGAACAGCCCATCATCTCACTACTGCATTCTCATGTGGCTTAGATTAATGATTTTACGATGAAACTATAAAGACGGCTGGTGACTTAGCCAATTATTCAGTTCTTCCATCAATCAATGAAATATTTTACTTGACATATTTATAAGTCCAGAGGAGGTGTAGTAGGCCGACAAACACGAGTGTAAGACAATAATTCACTGATTTAAGCTGGTAACGAGAGCAGAGTGCATTGAAAGAAAAATAGCCCGGGGCAGCACTTCCACAATGTCCACATTGTTCCCTGACAGTTTGACCATGGAAGGTGTGAAAATCCCCCTCTGTCCACACAGAGCTGGATTCTTCTCACAAACTTTAAAGGGATTTGGTTGGTGGGAACATCTTCAATACTGAATGCCTTGCTATATTTTAATATAATTTGCAGATTCCAAACTGCAATGATAAGCAAATTGCATAATACTGCAGGGAAAGATTTCTATATTTAACCATTTAAAAAGAAATAATAATACAATTTTAATTCTTTTGGTTTGATAGTCCATTTACACATCACAGCAGATTTAGCAGAAAACTTGAGTTCAAAGAGTATTTACATTAATTATACTTCAGCCTGAAATATCAAATAACCCATTTTGTGGTGTAGTTCCACCTGCCAGTAGCTCACTCCCACTGAAATTATATTATTCAGCTGCTGAGTTATTCTTATGCAGAGCATTGGCAATCTTGCCATACTTTGACTCTTGATGTAGGCCGATGGCATTTCCCACTAAACCCACAGACTAAACTCCTCCTGCCCCCCACATTACTGTTGTCTTTACTACTCGAGCGACATCTTACTACCTATACATCGCTTCTGCTTCTTCGGCCTGTTTGGACCTACAATTACCCGGCTTCTCTTTCCTTTCTTATGCCCGCAACTGTAATTAGAAGCATGTCATTTCCGGGCGTGGGACTGTGGCCTGCTTGCCTTTAATTAGCCGGACTACTCAGTGCCCACAGCCTCCTTGGCCTCCTCATGTCCTGGTCTGGATGAAGCTCAGAGATCTGAGAAGAAGATGGAAATGGTTCTAGGAACTCTGACAACTGGAGCTTCAGGCATCAATCTGATCTGTGAAAATAAACTGAGGATTCCTGTTTTGCCATTTTACCTAATCTTATGTCCAAAGAGAGAGGAGTTGTCCCTTTAATCTAAGGATTGCTGAGTCTGAGGCTTTACTTTGCTGAAGTGTAATCGATTTTAGAGATTTTACTTTGTTCCTTTCTAATTCTTATTATCAAATGGAGGGACTGAAAGGCCTAATGTATGAATAAAGGGCCCTGCTTCTGCATTCAGGCTATAGGCACTTGGCCTGAGGTTAAGACATTTCATTTCCACTGAGAAAAAAAAGAGGTTTTAGCATTTTAAATATGTTTCTAAGCCAGGAGAACAGCTTATTGAACCAGTGCATCAATGCTGTTCCATTTCATTAACTAAGCTTTCATCAAGGAGAGGGAGCGAGTGACAAAAGGCAATAAGAGATGTAGACATATTGACAGTTGTATTGGCATTGTGCCTAATCTTCCTCTTCAAACTAATCCAAAAAATGTTGTCTTGTGGAGAAAATCAAGAAATAATTGCAAAGGGTAGCCATGTGAAGACGAAGTATCTGTGTTTGTGGGTGGGGGTTGGCAGAGGAAAAAACTGCCTTGTCTCTTTATATCTCTGCAGTGCTGACTGCTGGGAGTGACATTAATATGACTGACCTCACCACAGAAACCTCTCCCCCTCTATCCTCTTCACCACAATCGCCCCCAGCCCCAATTCCCAAGCCGTTCTGCATCAGTGGTGAGCCGCCACCAAGACCAACGTACTCACGGACCATCCAGTCCCATTCTTCCATGCACTAAGCCGCCTCCTCCTCCTCTCCCTTCTTCCCTCACCGACTCCCAACATTCCCATTAGTTTGCCGTTAAATGGCCCCTGTGTTCCCCTGACTCTCAGGAGGGTTTGGGGGTGATCCCAGCCCCCAGTTCCTCTGAATGGTTTCTTTCTGAATGTTCACACTGTGTGACCGGCTGCTTTATATTCCTACTGTGTTAATAAGATGTCCAATGGAGAAGGCCACAGGAGACACACAGATATTCCATAGGTTCAAAAATAGTACGGTATGTCTTAAAACATGGAGGAAGACAGGCCTCTCGAGAAATGCCACTTGTATAGGGCAAATGAAATCGATTGCTGTTGAGCTCCCATGTGCACAACTCTGCAGCTGTTATAGATTTCTGCATTTCTTTTTATTAGAAATCAATCAGCTAATTGAGAGAGAATAGTTGAAAGTGATGACCGTGTAGTACCGAAGCTGATGGCTATTATTGCAATATGGCTGGGCTAAATTGCATTTGAATCAAGCTGCACAAAAAGCCAAAGGGGAAATGAATTTAAACTATCTGTCCATGGGTCTGCAAATGAAATATTTGGTCAAACAGAACCGGGACTTGTAACAGTATTCTTTCTTACCGTGGACGGTGAGCGTGGCTGATGCCTCCGCCTTGCCCACCATGTTCTCAGCCACACAGGTGTAGGAGCCGACATCCGCTGAGGTCAGACGACGGATCTTCAGGGTGTGATCCTCACGAATCTCATATCTGGATTAAAACAGGTGTTCATGTATCAGTTGGCGCCAAACACACAAAAACTGTATACACAGACACACTCGGTACAACATGTGTCAGCTGATGACACAGACAAAAGCAAGCAGGGGATCAAACAAAGGGAGGGAGAGGGTAAGAGAGGAAAGTATTGTGTGATCAAAGAAGACCAGTCGATGAGTCATACCTTCCTTTAGGCAGGTCACCATCGTCTTTCCTCCAGCGTACGGTGGGAACTGGGTCGCCACGGGCCTCGCACCTGAACTCCACACTTTGGTCGACTAACACCACCTGGCTGCCTGGCCGGCGTACAAAGCTGGGACGCTCTGCAAGGATAAACACACACAGCACACAAATTAAAAATTACAAAGCACAGAACTGTAGTCCCCAACTAATGTTTGATTAAGTTAAAGTAATTAAAGTCTGATGCTTTGATTCTCTAAATAATTTTCCCCCCTTTTTCCTTCACATGCAGGCTTCAGAGCTAAGTTTGAAATTAAATTGAAAACTCATGAAACCCAGAGCAAAAAGCAATCTTAAAAATAAGCTTTGTTTAATCACTTAGTCCTGAACCCTGTGAAGTGTCCTGCAAGGAAAATAAGGAATTTATATGAAATAATATTGAGTTTGCCAACAGTCTTAACAGGACAAGGTAGTAGCTAATACATAGTACATGACACAATGAATAAGACAAAATTACAGGGAAGAGTACACAGTACACATTAGTCAAAAGGACAGGAAACAGTTATGGCGCAGTGTATAGTTTTAGTTTTTTATATTCTCTGAGGCTAAAAAAAAAAAAAAAAAGTCTTGCTTTAAGTTGGCATGAATACATAACATTACACTTGGTCTCAAAAACTAAACAAGTTAGTTTATGATTTCCAGAGTTTCTTCAGATGAACAAATACAAAGTTGGGAGTTGGCCTCATTAATGCCATGACCCTATAAATACAGCATAAATATTTATCTTCATGAAACTGGCTTTGTTGTTGTTGGATCTTAAGGATCATAAGAGGTCTCTGAGGAGAAGAGGAGGAGGAGGAGGAGGAGGTAAAAAAGCTGGCGATAAAACAGAACACTGGACATGCTCTCTGCTTGGACACAGGAGAGTGTCAGGGTCAGAGGTCGCTCGTGGTGAAACAGGGTGCAGCTGGTCATGGGTGAGAAGCTGCAGGGGTCTGCGTGGGATTCATAGTTAAGTGTGACATTGGAGGTCATCTCACACTCTATCTGATAAAGGTCACTGACACCATCTAGTTCCTTGAGAGATTGACAATCAAAGCTATACATCTGGATTCCGCCTCTCACTGTAGACAACTGAAAACAGTTGTGTGTGTGTGTGTGTGTGTGTGTGCATGTGTACAGAAAGTTAATTAGAAAAATGATTGAGATTGTGTGAAAGTGAGAAAAAAGAAAGGATTTATTACCGAGCACTGTAAGCTCAGCTATTTCACTTTCGCGTTCTCCGACCATGTTTGTGCCGACGCACACATACTTCCCAGCGTCACTCTTCCGGGCATTTGTGATCATCAGCTTTCCTCCGCGTATCTGAGGGAAAAGAAGAGGAGGAGGTGAGACGCTAAACATGGAGAGGAAAAACAACAATATTAGAGACACTAGGGGCCTGTGGTTGACAGAGAAAATAGAAAACAGCATAGCTCAACCATTACAATACATTTCCTGATTGCATTTAAAAACGTCTGTGAGCATTTACCATTAAGCCATTACAACAACGTGAGGAAATGTACTCACAAACACATATAGCTTGGTGCTAAAGGGTGTTTTTAATGGGTTTTTGCTCTGCCTTTTGAAGACAGAGACCAACTCGCCCTCACTGTTATATGCTGTTCCCAAACACTTTCCTCCTGAAGTCTAAATCTCTACTGTAAACTGGTCAGCCTTTTCTCCTCAGGGTAAACTGAGCCAAAGAACACTTTCCCAATCCTACATAACTGCTCATCCCTGAGGGGAAACACCTGAGGCGCTGCAGGACTGCAAGCGCTTTTCCAGTTGTCACAAAGAGCTCCGGGACAATTTTGTCCATTACTGTTGGGAATGTTTAAAAGAAAAGGTTTCTTGGAATTTTTTGCTATGTTTGCTCAAAACTACAAGTGAGAGCAAGTGAACATACATTCAAAAACACACACCCAGCAGTCAACATTTGTCCAGGTGAGTGTCATGTCTGTTATTTCCCAGGGCTTTGATTACAAGCCAGAGGAGGTGCTTTGTTCTCAGGCAGTCAGAAAGGCAGCCCGGCCCCAGCACAGGCCCCTCAGCCCTTCTCTCCGCTCACAGCCATACCAGTCAGCACAGAGGCAGACAAAAGCATGATGCACCAATGATCCCTGTGCCTCGATGGGGCTGGAGGTTTTAAACGCACACATCAGCCTGTGTGACCAGGACCACCTCCTGCAAGCGTGTAATCGATACCCTCAGTAAAGAACCTGCTTTCCCCATGTGTACCAAGTTAAACTCCAGCCCAACTACACGTGTGTTCACTTCCAAGCTATGATATGTCTCAGTATATTTACATCACTGTACAACATCACATAACCGAGCAGTCAAGTTTTCATCACCCAAACATGATGGACAAGCTCAAAAACGGTTGGTGTATTGATTTTATGGTTCCATCAAGTAGTAACAGTTAGTCTAAAATTCTTCAAGGGACAACTTACACATTCCTCTGGTTCTGAGGCATTCCTCAGCCCTTCAACCCTGTTTAATATTCATGGTAAAGCAGGAGGCAGAGGGACTTGAAGAGGCAGCGGAAGGCCAGCTTATTTAGGGCACCCCGTGGTGCTGGAGGGGTTTGAAGTATCATTATGTTACTGTTTGTTTGAGGAACGGCTTAACAGCTAAAACACTGTGACACTCACAAAGGCCCAAGGTCAGTGCAGACCATACAGCTGAGAAAGAGGGGGGCGTACTGTTGGGTCCACAGGGCTTTGACATGAGGATCCACTTAAAGCCCCCGTCCACTCTTCTTACCTCTGTATGTCTGTGGCAGTTTCCCATTCTCCACAGGCATATTTGGAGTGCCAGAGCAGCAGGGACTCTGAGAGCTGGCTAAAGTAAATGAATGCAGCGACCCTCTTTCTCTGCATGCATATGCTCTCCACACAACACAGGAAAGCACACAGGCTCCTGAAAGCCCCCACAATCTGACCATTATCCCTGCATTACAGGGAGATGGCTCTATCCTGTTGCCTTTTGTCTCATGTCATTTGGCAATGCTGATAATAAAAAACCCTATTCAGTGTGCACTCTGTTGGTATTCACACAGTGGTTCATTTTCCAGGCTGATAATTAGCCACAACTACTGCACAAAAGGAGGAGGACAATGTGCTGCATTTTGGCCATTTATGATGTTGCTGAAAAACTCTTGCTCTAAACAGACAATTGTCTAAGTTTAAATACTGACATTTTCCCTGTTTCTGTTTATTTGTCCTCCACCGTTGTTCCTGAAAGACTTGTTTGACGAAGCTGAGAGGAATGTGACCAGCTGCTGCTGGTGACACAGCAGCATTACCGGGTAATAGACATGCCTCCCTTTTTACGGCTCTGTGGGAAACTTTTCACAACCGCCCCACATGAAGTCATGAATATATTCGAGATGGCGCACAGCATGTCATTGGCTTTTACACACAGCTGACTAAAATAGATAGAAAAACAGAAGAGTTCCTTCTGATGTGTCTGCCTCTCTCTGAAGTTCGCTGCCTCCTCTTTATGCTGCGGCAACCGACCCATCCCAGTAAAGTGCAGTGCGGAGAGAAAAATCCCCACTGCAGGTGGTTTGGGACCTCGCTCTGATCACTGGTGATCACCAAGGAGACTGCACGTTCTAGCATGTTGCAGGGAGGGAGGAATGAACTGAACCAAATACAACAATGCAAGGGGGCTCTTTGATGAGCTCAGCTGTTCATCACATTATAAAAATTCTACTCTCTGCTTCCCTCTCTACAGTCCAATATTCACTCATAGCAAATTTACTATATCATAAACAAACACTGCCCCGTGATTGTCCTCTGATTTCTTATACAACTTGATCTGTTAACATGGGCGTCCACGCTGCACCGTCCAGACTCCAGTCTGTCACCACAGTTGATTACACATACTTAGTGCTACTTTAAAAGTGGCCTGTTGGGAATGCTCAGTCTGTGAGGTTTTGTGCTTGACGGGAAGTTTACAGTGAGCGACACCAGCTGGTCCACGAAGCGCTGTTAAATCTGCCAGACCCTGTTTTCAGATCCTCTGAGGGTCTAACTCTGCTGCAGCCAAGGATAAAACTCAGAGTCATTTTTCCTGTGTGTGTTACAGCAGCAGTGTTTACAATGTTCACTCCGAGGATTCCACCCATCAGTGCATAAAATCACATATACAGCAGCATGCATAACCTCCACCATGCAGGGGGCAGGATGAACAATATTGCAGAAATGAAATATAAACACCGGAAATAGGGTGTGTGTGTGTGTGTGTGTGTGTGTGTGTGTGTGTGTTTTGTATTAAGGGGGCTAATATATAAATATGGGGAAGGTCCCTTGTGTGTGAGTTGTTTGGTTAAAAAAAAGGGATAAAATATATGAATGCATGTCAGTTTTTTCATTTGATAAAAGAGAAAGAACAATCATCAATCAACAATCATTATCTTGAATGTCAATTTAGGATTTTGCTTAAGAACCATCAATAGTGCAACAAAGAGCATAAATATGTCGTCAGTGTGCCCACAGTGAATAGAAAAATAAATGCAAGGTACATGTTCTAAATAATCTAAATATGTATAAAACTACCAGTGACAAGTAACTAATGACTTTACTTCAGATTTAGATTGATCTTTATTGTCATACCAGGGTACAATGAAACTTTGTTTGGCAAGCTCTCAGTAGTGAGAACAGCAAACATATGACAATGCTACTGAATAAAAAAAACTGATGATAAAATACAACGTTCATTAAATCAGTGAGAGCAGCATCAATAGGGCAATGCAAAGTGTCTCAAGTGCAACTCAGACATGATTTGATTTAATTTATACTACATATTGTGCTTGTTTATTTTATTTTACTGCTCAGCGACCACACAAAAACTCTTTATCTCCTGTCTGCGCAGCAAAAAGAAAATAGAGATAACACGTTTGTACTGTTTAGGAGGTTGAATTGTGATAAGAGTCTGATGTGACCAACCTTAACTGGCCTTCACTGAGCAAAACCATTCAATCATGTAGCGTCATTCACTCAATACAGCTAACAGCAATAAATCACTGTTTTAATCTATAGAATAATGAAAATGTACTAAGCACAACCAGTACAAGATGACTTAAGCACTTTGCTACAGGCATACAGAGAGAAACATCTTTTTTATTAGCAGGCCTATGTTGTATTTGTCTGAGGAAGATTTGATTTTCTATGACTATACTCTGAAGTAAGCCATGGACAGCACTTGGGGGCCAAACTCTACCAGTTGCCTTTTGAAAATGGGATCCAGAACCAAAGCGAACAGATCTTCACTACCTGCCAGTGTTAGCTGAGTGCTGAGTCACTCTACTATTTTGCTAAAGCACACATCCAGTCAGGATAGTCAAACACAACTAAAAATCGCTTCCATCTCAAGGAAAGAGAAACAGTTTGAACAACGATTATTCAAGAAAGCCTTTAGTGAGCAAGCATGTGGGGCTGACTGACACTGCTGGCTGTGCTGTTGTTTTAATTAAAGGTGAATAATTGGTGGTAGTAATTCAAATGTAAAGAGTTGTTTAGGTTCTGCAGGTGCTCCTGCTGCTGAGCACAACTTTCCCCTCTTTGACTCCCGTCAGCTCGTTTCTTCCCCCTTTTTTTCCTTCTTCGAGTTGATTTCATCAGCAGGCCATCCCTAATCAATGCACTGCTGCTGACTGATGGAGCAAGACCGATTCTATCTACCACAGTCATTAAAGGCTGTAGCCACCAAAATGGGCTGCTTTGGGTTTGGTAATTGCAATATGTGAATAATGAGCCAAACAAATCAATCTTTCAACAAACACTGGAGCAGTAATGACTTGACCTACACCACTGGGCCATTCTATCTCATACATTTAAACACACCATCCCTCTATACAAAGCAGCCTTCAGGCATCAGTAGATTTGGCTACGTGTCAACAATAACAATGTTTAAAGTCACTGCAGCTTCTAGAAAAACAGAAAAGCCTTACGGTGATTCTCTCATCTCGGTCGTCAATGTTTGTTCCATCTTTCTTCCACGATATGGTGGGTTCAGGATGTCCACGTGGAGGTTGACACTCCAGGACTGCCGGCTCTCCTGCGGCCACGATCACATCTGCGGGGTTTTGTCTGAAGTCATCGCGTAAAACTGCAAGAAAACAGAGGAAGAGGAGAAAAAATTAACAAATGGTGATGACTGCGATGTTACGGGAAGCACAACTCTTAAAGATGTTCCAATATTTGCGGGTAAAACAGCAGTCATGGGATTTTAAAACACACCATTAGTTCTCAATCTGCGCAGAAAAAAGTAAGGCACACATCAATACTGATTTCTGTCCCTTTGCCTCCTGTTAACTGTAGCAATCCCAACAATAGCAATGACCTTCCTCTTTGTTGACCGAACCAAATGGATCTGCAAATAATGATGCACACGTACACAAACACACACTGCGCACACACTTCAACATACACTGATCATCACCTCTCCATCATCGCTTATTCATCTCTCCCTGACACTCCATATTTACATCCTCTGCTCTCAGACTCCTGCCCTATCTTAACACTGATGGAAATCCACATTAGATCCTATCCATCCATTGCAGCCTTGCTCGGGACTTTGGTAGGATATGATTCTTATTTGCATTGATTTTCCCTGCTAGAGGTGCTGTAAAAAAGATGACAGAGCCATGGATTTCCATTACTTGGACTAAAAATGCTCACATCTTTTCATTCCTGGCTCTAATTTGACACTAAATAGATGTGAAGGTTTAAAAAGATGAACTGAGCAATTCTGGTTCTCATTTGGGACTGAACGCAAAATTACAACACCTGCCTCGCCTAAATTCATTAGTCTTTGCCCGCCTGCCTTATCAGAGTATCACATTAATATCACTACAAACTGGTAGCTCCAACAAAGCAATGCATATCTATTTTCTGAGGGCCAGAAAAACCACTTATCTCTGGCCTCCATATCTCCAGTATTAAACATAAACTGGAGGTTTATTGAGAGGGAAGAAAGTAATGAAAAGGCAACAAGCTTCCTCCTGCTCTCAGTGTGCCAGTAATCATTTTCCCAGCTTCACGGCATATACATATAAAAACATATGAAAATACTGCTTGTAAATTTCAGCCTGAAATTCAGGCCACACACAAAGCACGCGGGGTCACGCCAGTGTGTGCATGTGAACTGTTATTCCTGTGCATGCATGGAAAAGTAACACAAATGCACGCTTGTATCTGTGTTTTTGGGAAAGAAAACAAACTTTTTGCCATCTATTGTCTCACGCTCCTCAGCTTGCTCTAAAGTCACCTCAGTCTCAGATCAAAGTCGGGCTCACTCCAGGACCCCTCACCTACTGACAGCCAACAAATTCCTGACTAAACCTTTAAGCACTTAATTGGTCACTGCCGAGCCCAGATACTGCTCCCTGCTTCTTGTAACATGGAGTGGGAATCCAATCCAACACTAGGAACCAAGTTTTGGGGTAAGAAGGGCCAGAACAGCTCCCTGACTCCTTTGCTGCATAATCACATCCACACCCTCCTGCAAACAGCTGTAACATTATCTAGCCTCAGTTCTTAAGTACTGTATTATCCCAGACAAGCAAAAGGATTCTTCAGATATTGTGTAACTCATAAGCGTGGTGATGCCTATGAGTAGGAGGAGACATATGCACACTGCGCTCCATACAGATGAAAACCAATTACATGTGTGACCCCCTGAATTTTTACACTCACTGAGATCCAAGCCAAACTCAGCAGTGCAGCTGCACGGTGAGTGAGCTCATTTGGTCGGGTTAAAAGCAGAAAAAGCCATCCAGGAATGCAAATGTAAACACGGAACATCCGATCCATTAAAGCACCAGCCGCATCTGAAGAAACACTGTCTCCATTTGTATCAGCAACGTCAACTTGTTCTGAAGTGCGTCATTGTAAAAGTCAGCCACGGCTTGTCACCATTACTACTTTTGTCTGATGATACACTGTCTACGAAAAAAAAAGCAATAAACTATATTACTGTGATCATGTTAATGATTTCAAGATAATAGCTCACTAATGCAAGCACAACCTTTCAACTAGCAATGAACCTGTAGTTCTTAATATTAGGAAACTGAAATTAGAAAAAATAAATCAAAATAACAACCAAAACAGTAAATATAATAGACTCTTCGGCTTGGTTAACAAAAAATGAACTTAAATAGATATTAAACAGATTAAACACGTAGCACTGTGATGGAGAGTTATTAATTCCAACAAGAACTTCAGTTTTGTCCCCTTTAATTGCTTGCGTATACTGTTCACCTTATGCATGTTTAAGAATTAAAAGTTGGTAAGTTCAATTGAAATTTTTTTAAATTTTGTTTTGTTTTTTTGTATGCCTGATGCAAAGCCTGCAATAAAACGCTGGTTGAGTAACTTAAACTCTGACATTAAGTGCACATCGTCTCCTCTCAGCGGGTCTCTACCCCCCCTGCTGGCCTCGCTGTAACTCTCTCAGCTTACATGCAGATGTGTCTATCCGTCTGAAAAAAGAGAGATGTGTGCTGGGGGAAAAAAAAGTAAAAATGTGTACGCTGCATTGATGGGTTAGAGGCCCGAGGGAGAGCTGGCATCATCTAGTGTTTACACCAACAGCGCGGTGACCTCCACGCCTCCTTAACAGCACTCACTCCCCCACCTCGCTGCCCTCTCTCCCCCAAACCAACACCTCTTTGTTATAAACACAGCTGAGTGCAGCACAGCAGACAGCCCCGAACATCTGCGTTGTGGAAAACAAAATCCTCTGGGATAGCGGCAGAATGAGCAAGACTGAGACAGAGGCAGACAGACAGACCGACCCAGATCTGGATGGGGTACAAAGCCCCAACTCTTCCGCCAGAAGCCCTGTCAGATCCGGAGCAATGGTGGAATCGGTTGCCTCTGGCCGCCTATAAGACATCCAGCGTCCCTCCTTCCTGTATACATACTGAATTAGGCCCTGCTCGCCTGCCACCCTAACTCTTCCTGTTCTGAGACCCAGAATTGGGTGAAAATATGGGATAGAGAGGCTCTCATGCTGTGTGCTGTCCTCAAAGTGTGTGTTTGTGTGTGGTGTGGTCTGTGTGTGTGTGTTTGGGATAATGAGCCCCCTCTACCATTCTGTCTCTCTGGTGAGCCTGCAGCTGTCCCTTAGCAGATAATATTTCCTGCGCTATTAACAGGGAGGCCAAACTCAATGTGTATATGTGTGTGTGTGTGTGTGTGTGTGTGTGTGTGTGTGTGCAGAGAGAGATTTTCAGTTTGTGGCTTAATATGTGGAAATGGGCCAGAGTCACAGGTCCCAGCATGAAGACGCCTCTTTGTCCGTTCAGGATTTACTCAAATATGATGATGATGGGATGAAACAGAGTGAACATCCGGACCTGGACAGATATCAATACGCTTTGTCAAGGTAAAGGGATCTATCCTGCAATGCATTTCCTCTTTTCAGTAGGCTTAGACTAAAACACATCCTATCTCATCTGGCTAACATGCCTCGCTGCAAGACAAGCAGCTGAGTGTGCATAAAACAACCACTTTTTTTCTAAGCAGAGGTTTAGTTTGCAGGGGCAAGAATCTGTTGGGCCCTGCCAAACCTACTCTAACCACACTCTACTGTACCGTGTGATAAATCGATCCCAAGGTCCACGGTAGCAAATTGGAGTTAACACAATTAGCTGCCATCATTTCTTTCATCCATACCCTCCTTTAAAGGTCAGCTGAGATGGCTGCTCTCAGCTCTGAAAACTCCCAGGATCACCCCCACAAACTATCCCCCGTCCACCCACAGACTCACACATGAGCGCGCACACACACACACACACACACACACACACACACACACACTCGCACTCTTTTCCTCAGGAAATTGAAAACAGATGTTTAAATGTCAAATTAAAATGAGATTCCCTTGCTGCCCCTCCAACATTAATGAAAATGAAGACTTAATGCCACACACAAGTCTGGGTGGGGAGATCAGATGAGCTTTGTTCTGAGGAAATTAAACCAAGTACAACAAGCTTCCTCGCAAATCTTTGGAAGAACACAAAAACAGACCCAACAGGGAATTAAAGATTTATCATAAGGCACACGGAGTCAATCCTGCAGAGACACAGAGCACGGCATGGGTCTCGCCTTTGGCATTGGATTTTCCTTGAAACTACATGGACATGACAAGCCCCTTAAGGGAAGCAGAATGAATGATAATAGCAGAGAAAGGGAACTAAAGAGAGAAAGAAGAGCAGTTGAAGCGAGAAAAAAGAGAGAATCTGTTCTGCATTATGGAAAATAATCTAGTTTTCTTCCTTGTGGTTTCTCCTTGTTTCCTGAAGGTGGTTGTACCTCTTTGAAACTCAACAAATTTGCTTTATTTGCTTCACAAGCTGCCACCATGTCAGGCTATCAGGGGTCAAATGTCAGCAAACATTACCTGAGGACATAAGGATGAATGGACAGTTCAACGAGTCCTGAGAAAATGCCAAATGGCAAGGCAGCTCCACGCATTCATGGAGAAATGTGGCTGCTGCTGCAGTTATAGTGCTCCTTCTCTTATATGATGCAGTAAGGAGACAAGGCAATGTCTCAACAACAGCAGAATAGAAGAAAACCAGCAATGCAAGCAGGTCTTAATGATACTATGTATGTAAAGAAAGCTGTCACACATTCACAGCAGCTGCAGCATATTACAATCTGGCCCATTCTGGCCACATGACAAATTCATGTGTTTTGAAATAGGGCTTACACTGGCTGAGCTCCCCTCCAGTCCATTTCTACTTACTGTACAACATAATTCCTCTGGACCTTCATGGGTGTTGTTTATGCCATAAGCAAAAATCTGCCGTATTTACAGTGCAGCTGTGTTGTGTGCTAAACCCTGCCATGTTGATGCTCTTCACCGTGCCTCCAGCTCTGTCCTGTGGGACACACACCTCTCGTTCTCTCCCTCCATGTATCTCCCGCTCGGTCTCTAAATTTCTCTCTCTCCTCTCAGCATTTGCCCCCCTTATCTTCTCTCTGTCTCATCTCACACACACACACTGAGCAGCTCACATCAAAGGCAGGCTCATAGCGATGGCGTGTTAACCCATGCCACTCTACTGCAAAGGCTGTTGCAGGTGGATAATTTGCCAGTGGCATGTGTACAGTGTGTGTGTGTGTTTGCGCTGTATAAATCTGTAGTTTTTGCTGGTGGGTGTGAAGATATAACAGGACTCCTACTGTACTCTGGAGACTCACTGCCTCCCTCCTCCTACTCATTCCCTTGTTCCCCCTTGACCCCACCACAAGGGAGATGAGATTGGTCATGGCAGACTTCTCTCTCTTTTTCAATCTGGCTCTCATTCTTCTGCTCTGAGCTCATGCCCTCTTGCCTACACTACAGACACTCTATCCTATCCTGCAGCACGCAAGCAAGCTCTACTGAGCATGCCCATAATACGGCAGGGATGGATGATGATAAACTTAACAGTTATGCCTGCTTACACAAACATAGAGATAAAAATGACATCGGTGGCAGCTGTAAATAATGGCTGACGAAAAAGCCATTATATACTTTCCACTCTTAAATGTTTTGTGCTAGTTGAATTAAATTATAGGCTTCACATTTATTTTCAAATGTCGAGCTGATAAATCCTAAATAAAACAATAGCTCCTTTGGACAACCGTGACATCTAATATGAGGGCACTTCTGCGGAGTCTTATTGGTTAAAAAATGCCTGACAGCCTAAAAGCCTGGTTGACAGAGAGGCACCTTGTAGACCCCCGTAAATATGTCAACAAAAGCAGAAAAACTATTACCCGATTGGCCTTTAGGGTTTGCACCTGCACTCCCTGAAAGCCATGAGGTCATCCTACAGACTCAGATGTGATGTCATGTCACTGAACAGAGACAGGATGCCCCTATTAGCTCCTATAAACATTCAGAACAGGAACAATAAACTATGTGTATCCATTAGAAAATAAACAAAATACAGGCATACATGTGCCTGTCAACATGTTCTCTCAACTTGTTTTACTTGCTATGGTACGAAAATTGAACTAAAGGGGGTGGGGGGGTTAAAATCATCTTGCAGATCAGATGAGACTGTGACACTGCATCCATAGCATGAGCTGCACATGTGCAACAAACTGTAAAGATATGCGGTTAAAAAAGTAAACCAAAGTGTTCTGGGGAATGAATCGGACCAGCCCTGCTCGTGTGTGACTGCAGCAGGGTAAAGCGAGGGGTGTAAAGGCATTTACTGTACCCTGCCCTGTGCAAGGTGTTTACAGTCTGTACCTAGAACTGGCAGCCAGGGCTGACCGCTTTCCGGACCTTTCAGTGGCACAGCAGAGGACATGTCTGCACTCGCTGTGGCCCAGTGGGGCTGAGGAGAGCCGAGTACAGGGGCTTCATCCTCTATAAGACACACTTCAACAAACACATGCGGACCTTATGTGCTTCAGTATCCAACAGCAATTATGTCTGTACATAAAGAAACACAAACATCTGCACACAGACACAGGCGCACACACATACACCACATAAAGGAAACCTTCGCCCACAGCAGCACAGACAGAGAGGCCATTGAGTGCCTGTGTTTGTTTAAATGGTCATAAGTCTTCTCGTCAGGCTCGGAGAGAGAGAGATGGCGTTTGGTGAACTCGGCGAAAGGCACAGAGGGCGGTGGGGAGGCAGGTTTATGTGAGTGGGTGAGTGAGTGAGTGAGTGAGTGACTTGGCACCTTATAGTTCAATAAACAGTGCCTGTTTGATTGGAGTGCAGGGTGAGCAGGATTTGGACTAAAATAGCGTTTCAAGTGCTGGGACTGCATGAGCAGGAATGTTGGAGGAAAAAAAAACCCAGCAACTCCAGAATGACTCCCCCTCTGTCCAAAAATGTTAGTAAAAAACAAAACAAAACACGAAACTCATAAAACCCTGATAGGAACACCCGCCACCACAATACAAACTGTGTAAAAAACATCTGTATGGGATTATCACATTTAAATTTAATGATTGAAAAACATAGACAAGCCATTTGTGGATTTGTAAGTTTCTGAAAGAGCCGCCTGTACACTCAGCATGTGAAAGTGATTTAAAGGCTATTTTTTTCTCTTTCTGAATAAGAGTGTGCAACCTGTTTTGGAAACACAGCGTCAGGTACCAAGTTACAAAATTCATTAAGAGATGTAAAGTTTTCTCATCAGGGCAGGCTAAGCTATATTAAATATTCTGTTTGCACAGCAAAGACCTGAAGCCAAAGGAATTAATTCTGTTTCCATCATCAAACAGTGTTTTGGTGTATTTACAATGCAATAAACAATAATGAGGGAAACAAGGGTAGGAGAAGCAGGTCAACATATTTTACAAGAAGAGAATTAACTTTATTTCCCCTCTACACTTGCAACAAAAAACAACTCAACGAAACAGTGACAGAAACACTGCAGCAGTCAACGTGGAGCTGCCAGCACTTAAAGAAGCATGTCTATGACATGTCCTCATTTATAGGTGGAGCTCCACAGCCAACTCCCTGAGGACGAGGAGGCATTGAGAGCCCCAGTAACCCAGCTCTCATCACTCACTGTGTATTCTTGAGCCTGAAGCTTTCTGCACGGAGACACAAAAGAACAGATGTAACAATATAGTTACACGGACATGTACACCTGTACAGTATGCTCTCTCTTTCTCTGTCTCTTACTCCCTCTCACACACAACATGAGCTGACGCAATGAGGCTCTGATCTGCCCCCTGTGAACTGTGTCATATAATCTGCTCCCTGCAGAAATAACAAACGTATATAGACAAAAATAGATGTGGTTGGAGCATCCAGCCAAATCTCGAAGGCATCTGAATAATAATTTCATCAGTGTAATTTGCAGCCAGTAAATGATGATCTCCTCATTCTGAGCAAAGTTCTCCATTAAAAAAACACCACAAAAAGCCACAAGTTTGTCTCATACACCATGTCTGCGTGAGGGTTACGACTTTCTATTGATCCCACGTGTCTGCTTATGTAACTCTGTGATTGACTGCGATTGAGCAAGTAGTATTTTTCTAATAGGTGTATCTCTTTAGGGACTTGCTGTAAATGTTTCCACTGGAACTACCCTCTGCTGAAGAACTGTGTCCAATAAAAATGCTGACACAGTGTGCTCTGTGGATTATCTAGAGAAATGTGGGCATGGATTCTCTAAAGAGACAGTGCAGTTGAATTATTTAAATGTAATTCTTCAACGCTATGAGCGGCAAAAACAAAATCTATGTCCTTTCTATTGGTGTAGAGTAGGGCTGCACAATAAATCGTAAAAAAAAAAATCACGATCTCGATTCAAACATACATGCGATCTCATTTCTAAATGACGGCGATTTACTTGCTCGTATTT
>JAQLOL010000024.1:22423573-22435665 GCA_029783665.1 Naso thynnoides | reverse complement strand
ATTTTACATGTGAAAATAAAAAATGAGCACCGCTGAGGAAAATCGCGGTGGTTACAGCGAGAGTGATGACGTACTCATGCAGAATAAAGTGGGACATTTCACAGTGTAGAACTGACAAAACCTTACGACAATGTGTAAGGAGTAATAATTTGCATACAAGTCCTTTGACATGATTGCTGCACCGCGAGGTAACACTACGAATCTCTATAACGTCAACCGAGCTTTTGTTTTCTTTCAAAGAGATTTTAGCAAGAATCGTGCAGCCCTAGTGTAGAGGCAGACATCACCAAAAATCTGTCCAAATAACACCTGCTATCTGCATGGCCAGACACTACTGAGGTAAGGGAGAATATGTTTACTGGTAATTTGGGTGAACCAAACCTTTATGACCCTCTGGCTTTGCCTCTAAATCGTTCCGCTCTTTTCTCTGCCTGTGTTCAGCTTTACTAGACTGTGCTAGTCTGTCTGAGTCGTCACAGTGTAACAGGATTTCACATAACACATAACTGGTGAGTATATGCAGATGGCACATTTGTCACCACTGAATGCTCATTACAGTAAATCCCTTTACCTCCAGAAAAGCAGGCGTAAACACAGCAAGGGGCATGGAATATCTTTATCCACTTGTGCCTAAATCCTGCTTCATTTATACCGCTCAGTTCACATTGTGTCAGTTATGTTTGCTGACAATATCTCACTGTGAGCTGCCCTCCCATCTGTGTGGCCCCGCTAGCTAACCCTCTCCCAGCATCTGCAAAGATGAGGGCCTTATTAAAACAATCTTCCCAATTAACATTCCTGGCCCCCGGAGCCCCACCAGCCCTCCCCCTGGACCTCCTCTGCTGCTCCTCTAGATCTGACCTCTCCTCAGCTCTGCAATGACAAAGAAGCTGTGTATGACCTGGTACAGCCACGAGACCCTTTAAATATGACTCGACTGGGAGGGGAATGTGAGACAACTTGTTTTTCTTCCCAAGAAAACGAAACCTGTGAGGTCGTCTGTCCTACATGTGTGTGTTTGTGTGTCTGAAAAAGAGAATGAGGGAGAAAGAGTGACGGTACAGAAATGGATAAATAAGTTAGCACTAGTGAAGGCTTCACTGTTGCCACAGACACTCCTAATTTGATGTGAAATGCAATGATATGGGCTAATTTGCACTGGGTGGGTAGCTCATGATCCCTGACAGGAGGGAGCACTGTAAGAGGAGCTTGTCAGCGAACTAACTCCCACCATCAGAGAAATTACATCCATAAACAGTGCCTGCTTTCCTGGAGAGTGCCATTTGACCTGCTGCTTACCCTCATCTGAGCATTTTGGAACATCTGCTGCAGATCTTCTCACTTCCCAATTAGCCTGAGATCTCACAACCAGATTACAGGATGCTTTGCTGTCTCTCGCTTATCTTCCCAAAACAAAGACATGTAATGGACACACAGCAAAGACTGATACAGTCACTATGTTTACATGGACACTAACATTCCGATATTAACCCGATTAAGACAAAACTCTGAGTGAGACACTGCCATGTAAACAGCATTTTCCAATTACCTTACTTCAAATAAGAACACAGTCGGAGTAAGAAATAATCGAATTCAGAGGTGGAGTATTCCAGTTTTAGTCGCATTATTGTACACATATATACACCTTAATCATACTATGGGTCCTATCAGAGCTTTCGCAGCTTTTTGCAACAGCGACACATAGTTTACAGCAGTCAGACTGCTTGACAACGCAGCACAGAGGAGGCATGTGGATGCAAAAGATGTATCCGCCTGCGTCTATGTGCGTGTAGTATTAAAACTGTGAAAATGACAGCTTGAAATTTTTGGAAAATTAGAAAATAAAAACTCAGAAGGTGAAATTGTAGCAACATGCTCAACGGCTGTGTTGTTGTTGTTGTTCAACTTCTGGTTTCAGGTCAAATATCGCCAGAATATCGGACGAATGACGAGGGGTGGGCGTGCGTCTCCTGAGTCATTAATCAGACTATGCTCTATAACATGTAAACAGGATTATGAATGGAATATTCTATAACCAACTCATGTAAACACCTTAATCACAGTATTGTCTTATTTAGAATAGGGACAACAGTCAGATTATTGCAGCCCATGTAAACATAGGCAGTGTTAATTTATAGGGGTACTGTGCAAACAGGACTGGTGAAGAGGGAATGAGGGAAACGTATGGAGCAGAGATGAGACCTTCTACAATGACTGCCGGTCCGCCTCTGCCTCATGTCAGAGATAATGGAAGTCAAAAACATGAAACGGCTCCTGCTAACCTCAGCTCGGCTGGACCCTCCAGTGGTGTACAACATCTTCCACTGCTACAGCACAGTTTGGCTGCGTCTGGTATGTTTGTGTGAGCACTCATGTGCAAGCAGGTGTGTTTGCTTGTGTTTCAGTTCTCCTGACTGATTCTGCTGCCAGTCTGTTTGGGCTACACCTTATTAATGCATGCTTAATAAGATCCAGTGGACATGCGGTGTGCGGATGTTCTGTCTGAAGCTCATGTCAAACAAACTAATTCAAAGCAGAGAAGTCTCGCTTTCATCTTAAATTGGTGTAATGGAAATTTTGGCCTGATACAATGAGGTTCCAATGAAAGACTAATTTGATAGAGGTTTGGGGAACAGTAGGAGTGAGCGATTGTTGCGGAGAACAGTGTGTCTTGGTCGGGACGGGACCATAAACTAGGATTACATCAGCGGCTGTTGCGGAGGTGACTGGGGAAGAGTAATATGATAGTGGCTGTGCGGAGGGAAACAGGCAGTCGCAGAGGAAAAAGGGGAAGGAAAAAAAACACAAGGGGATCCAATGTAATGTTTCAGCATATCCCTCAGCCTTTCGTCATGGCCACTTTCATTTCCACCATGCTGATCCCTCTCCAATCATTTTACCAGGCACAGGGGAGACAAGGAGAGAGAGGCAAGGAAGGAGGAAGAGGGCCAAAAACGGGAAAAGATCGCAGAGTTTAAGAAAAACTGTGGAAGTGGAGGGGTCCTCCAAAGATAGAGGGCACAGGAATGTTAAAGAGGGTGAGACAAAGCAAATAATGGAACCGGGATCCAAACATGTGCTGCTACTCCAGAGGGGCACATCTTTCTCTGATCAGTTGCTGTCCCTATTTCAATGGTTTCCACATGGTCCATAAACTTTCCCAGATGGACCCCAGGAAGATGAAAAGATGCCCGTATCCCTATCTAAGAGGGGATCTGTTACAGTGGGAACAGATACCGAAAGGAACGAAGCGAGGGAATGCTGTCAGGGATAGTGTGCCAGAAAGAAATAAGAGAGTTGAAATTTCATCTTTAGCACTTGCCCACCACGTGAGTGTGAACGCCTACGTGATCACTGCCAAACACTTGGGTGCTATAGCTTTTCACTACATTTGTCAAGTTGTTCAACATGCAATACCGAGCATGGCTGATGCCAAAGAATACGTTTTGCAAGTGTGCCAGAAATTACCCTGATCCCTGTGAAATTGACACTGCACTATGTTTCAAGACTGATGTTAAGCCCTGGATTTTCCATCTTTACATTTTCATTGGAGGCATGGACAAAAGTTTTCTTTTTCATTTTTGTTTTACGGTAGACTTTGCTACTGTTAACATGGCTGAAACATCCTGGTGAGCTGATTTACGATCCCTCTCCCCGGGGTACAAAGAGTACTCTAAAATATCTGTTAGATTTATGGAAGTGCTCTGAGGTACAGTGTTCTTCTTGCTACTAATTCAAGCTCAGCAGCCTGAGACTAGCATGATGAACATAAGGGAGTGTCGTGGTGTATTCTGTCTAAAAATATTTGGTGTGGCTGATTTTGGCCTCTTAAGCTGTGTTTGTGCTTCAGTGTGGGCTCAGCCAGTCCATTCAAAGTCTGTCTTCAACAACTTCTTAATCCTTGGCATTGCTTTCATGAGACTCATCTTTCAAAAACCGCAACAGGAAACTCCCCCGTTATGTTTTTTAATTCAGTTCTCAAGTCAAGAACTCTCTATCTGATAAAAAAAGAAACTCGTACAGCTGTCCATTAAAATCACATCTGTTAAAATTATGTTTACATTAGTAATGCAGTGTTATGAAGGCTGTTTAATGTAAAACAACATAAGACTGAAAAACTTCTGAGAGATGACAGACAACTGCTGGCTCTACTGGGTGACATTAAGAGAGAATATTAAATACAAGTCTCATATCTTTTTAATCTCATCCGCAGCTTGCTCTCTCTGTAATACAGTCGGTGATGGGTCTTCAAAACATCGACTTCTGAAAAATTTATATATGAACACCTAATCACATCGCAGAAGCTTCCTCTGGCAGTTAATTCTCTTGGGAAGAAGACAAGCTCTGGCAAGGATGGTATGAAACCTATCAAATGTACAATATAATGAACTTATTAAAGATCAGCCGCTGGCAAGTTTCAATTTTCTTTTAATAAAGGCAACTTATCCTCTTGGTTCTACTTTCCATTTTAGTTTTTTCTTGTCAGTTCTGTGTTGCTTGGTTTGTTGTGGCTCTAAGAAGGAATTCTATTTTTGGTCTGACTAAAGCTATCGATTTTTAAGATTTCATGCAAAGAACAGCAGTGTACAAGCTTTAAACCCTGACCTTTAAGCTTTAGCTCCTCTGCTCTCCTTCTGTTATACACTGTTTTGTTGAGCAGGTGTCTACAGGGACAACCAGCAAGCAGTAACCTCTAGTTCACCCCATCATAAAAAAAAAAGAAAAAAGTAAAAGAAATCCTACTCAACACGGATGCCATTCCCAACATCCAAAGGCATGTGGTCAGCCTAAAGCCCCCGTGCATCGCAGACAGATTACTGTGAAAGGAAAAGAGGAGCCCATCTGGAGCAGGAGGGGCAAAGAGTAAGGGGGAGAGAAAATTTTAGAAAAGCAGTAGGAAGAACTGGTTGGTTGATTTGGAGCATAAGGATATGCAGGGGAGACAGACAAAGTATTGGGGGTTGAGATGGGGGCAGATGTTTGAGGGGGTTTTTTTGCCAAAGGGGGATGCAGGGATACATTACAGATTTAAACTTCTGAAGCGCCAACCTGAGTGTGGTGTATAAATCAGGCAATGAAAAAGGTGAAACAGGGGAAAACAAAAGCTTGTGTGATGGATGGCTTAACCCTCAGCAGAATCTTGCTTCTTTGAGACAGCAGTGAGTGTTAGCCCCCAGGTTCCACACACAGGTTTTAGGGAGTGAAAGGTTCAGTTTGTTTGAGGTCAGTGGTGGTGTGTACACACTCAGCAATGTGTTAAGAGCTTCCTGGTTGTGTGGTCAGTTGTACAACTCATTAGCACCTGCTGACCCAACCGGTTCACTGCCCTAACGGAGGAGCAGAGGCGGGGTGTATGGCAAGCAAACGCGAAGGCAAACACGAAACACTCTCCTGTGCCAGCAAACAAACTGTCCCCTGGCAGGGAGAAAGATAGACTGAGATCAACAAGCTGGGAAAGAAGCCCCCACAACCATCGTCCTCTCCCTCAGTATCTCTTCAACCACTGCACATAATCAGCACAGTAAGATCAGGACTCAGCAAACAGATAAACACATCCTCCGTTTTTCCCAGCTTTCTTAAGATAAGACATGCCTATCGTGCCACACATGGGGAGACAATTTACCACAAAATGCTGCCACTGCCTCCCCTCTGAGCAAATCATCAAATGAATCCATGTTTAGTTTCTGCTAAGCCCAAATATGCCAACAAAGCCACGATATGAGTGCATGCAGCTAAAAAGCTACATTGTGCTCAACAAAGGGGAAAAAGCAAATCAGGGTCAGGATGCGATGGGGCTTGTTGCCCTCTGGAGCAGCAGATGAGGGTGTTTAGTTTGTTGTGGAGAAGAGCAAAAGAAAACAGAGCAGTTCACATCATGTGGGTGAAACATGTCTGGTAGCACATGCTATGAGGGTGACTTCAACGCAACGTTCCTCCACTGTATCAGTTGAGCATTGCATTATATTTGGTAGTGTTATAGAGTGAGTCCTCTCTGCTAATTGCAGGACTGGATGTAACCTTGCGTCTATGCTACAGCTATGCTGTCCACTTTAAGCAGACCTCAGCAGTGCATGGTTGATGGTTCTGCCTGGCCCAAGAGGCAAAAGAAAAACTTCACTATAATACTTATGAAGCAAAAGAATAAATAAAAAATTTTAAAAAAGAAAGAAATTAGCTTTTGTTTTGAAACATGTATTTTGAGGGTACTTTGCTTCGTCGTTCTTGCAGCATTGGAGGTTTAGTCTAATTTGACCTCAGCTGCTACTAAATAATAGCTAAAAAGCGTGAGGTTGATGACAAACTGGGATTAGCATAAAGCTGTTTGCTTAGAACAAGGACTTCAAAGACTGCTATGTAATTTTTCTTACATTAAAAATGTAATTATTCTCAAGGATGGGTGAAAAGTATGTTTCCCATAATTTAATTAAGTGATCAAATTAGAGGTTACAGCATGAAGAAATGTCTGGCCACCAGAGTCAGTGTGGGTTTCCCATGGGGCCCCCCAATACAAGTAATTGCCCACCCCTGATGATTGATAATGATTGGTTGCGACAGACTTGAGGTGTCAGAAATGAAAATGAAAGTTGGGTTAAACAGTGGATTGTTTTAATGCAGGTAGTGTGTCATACTCGAGAAACAGACAGCATTTAGTTTTGCACTCCTTCATGCAAAACTGCAAACCTGAAGAGAAAAATAATGCATGATGTTGGTCGAGTTGATCACACTGGTAGCTCCTTTTCAACCACCCATGTCCATTAAATAGGCCTAAGCTATGAAAGATGGGAAGCACAGGGTCCCATTTTACCCCGACTTGGCTATGAGACAAAGCAGCAGACACTCAACAAGCTGTTGGAGTCTTTGTTTCACCTGATCTGCATCTTTTTGGAATGCAGCACACCAGGGTTACATTATGTCCGACGGAAAACTCTGCAAAACACTGCACATATTTTAACGTCCACTGCAACCAATTGGATCTGCCCGCAAAGTTTAGCACTGATTACAAACACTCATCCCTGCAGTACCAGAGTCCACATGCCTTCTTTTGTCTGAGTCACCACCATGTTGTCTGTATCTGGGAAAGATAGCATCTCAACAAGCCCTCTCTTTGGAGCTCTGTGGCTTTCTTAGACCTTCAGAGCCTGTGGGAGGCAGCACACCTGCACAACAGACAATAGCACTGGCTCCTATAGATCCTGCTGGCCTTTGAAGTGGCGATGGATGTGAGCTCAATACCTCAGGCACTGTGGTTTCAGCACGCAGCCTTTGTGATGAGAGACAGCTCTGAGATGAGACGACCAGAGCTTTTAAGGACGCTCAAGTGTTTGGTTGACCGGCCATTCCACATCAGACAAGGTGTTCATGTGAGACGCACACAAAGCAAAAAGTATAAGGATGTCTGAAGAGGGTGCGTACTTCAGTGCCAATCCACTGTGGTCTGAACTGCCAAATTTCCATAGCACAGTTAATTGGAATGCAGAGAGTGAAAATATACATGTGAGGGTGAGACAAATCATGGAGGATGACCAGAGAGCTACAGTATGTTAGGAATGGGGAGGGAAAACACCACGCAGTCAGAACAGTACAGTCCACACCAGAGTATCACAGTCACATCTTACATCTCTTCCTACAGTGTGTGTTACCCCGTCCTCTGGCAGGCCTCCTAACATAAACTAGCTGTGAAATATGACATCATAAAAAGCAGAGGGTTTTTCGATTATTATTAATCTATGAATTATTCAGAAGCAACTGATGGCAATATATTTCTCTCCATCCTTATCCACTTTTTTTTTGCTGTTTAGCTTTTTTCTCTGTGTAGCTCATTTTTTTGTCTGTCTGTTCATCCCGCCCTGTCTCTCATTTCCATCCTGTGGGATGTGTAGTATTACTTTTGAGGGAAGATCTGGAGGACAGAATAGGTCTGGCAAACAGGGGAGTATCACACTGAGACTGACTGGTGGAGACCTCACCTCTTGACAGGGCCACAACAAACGTAAGTGAGAGAAAACCTTGACTAGTAAACATGGACATCCCAAGCATGCCAGACACTGGTTCAGTGTCAACTCTGTCATCATGTGGCCAAAAACACAGCAGTGTTGTCCTGGTAATCCTGCTGTGTGACCTTTTTATCACCATCTATTTCACTGTATCTCCTTAGCTAACAACCATCAACACACGGCACACGGCCCTAAAGTAATAACTCTTGTTGTGCAACACAGCGGCTTCCTTTGCCTTCATAAGCATGATACTGTAGGAGCCACTGGGGAAAGAAAGTCACAGAATTGCATCTTCCCTCATGGTGACAGACAAGGCCATACAGTACGTCTCTGCATAGTGATGAGTAATGATCTCTCTGGGGTTCCTTTCTTCGCTGCATCTCATACATACATACATACGCTTCACATCTTGCTTTTTAGCCACACAGCTTTGCATAAAGCAACGAAAGCAAACGGTTTCTGTTAATGATTCAACTACAGGTGAAGTAACCAACGCCATACAAAGTCTACAGCATCTGAAATTGTTTCAGTCTAGGAATGATTAGGACTGTCTTTCTAGACTGTTGCACACATTTTGACATCACAGTTACATTATTTATTCTTATGCTTTCATGCCGGCTATCAAGTGATGGTCTGTTTATCCTCTAAACAAAAGAGATGAATACAAATGCCAGCTCAAAATGTTTCTTATTAAAGTTTGGATTTCTGCTCCACTGTCAATACTTATTTTATATTCTTGAATACTGTTAAATAAGTAGGACGTGTTGCTTTGTGTTAAACTTCTTACTAGAAGGGGTTAAATGCACAAACAAAGTTTTTTGGCAGTGCCCCACAAAGAGCAAATTCATTTACATCGGTGTACATTCTGACAAAGCCTACGCACCAGCTTGAACTCCAGACTGAAATAAGTGAATATTCACTTGGCCCACTTCCAGTTTACACATTTTAAGTTGCGATTTAAGTTGCCAAGGAAATGTGCATTGTAGGCTGTATGTGTTTATAAAACATTTGTGTTTTCTAGTCAAACCCTTAAAAAGTGATAACTGGGCCAGATGTTTCTAGTAGTTTCGAGCATAGTTTTTTAAGCATACTGTACAAGAGATTCTGTGCTAGTCGCATGACTTGAGCAGGGCTGTGAATTGAAAAGAATCTGGCGATACAACATGTAGGCTATCAAGATACAAGGGTTATGATAAGATATAACACAAAGTACTGCAATACTGTACGAAAGGCTTTTTATTGCATTTTTTTCTGATTTTTTTTTCTTTTAAATCGTCATAGTATTAAGAACACAACACAATAACCATCCACAAAATTAGGGCCTGCCATATGGGATTATGGTGGCCGATGCCGATACCGATATTAAGGAGGAAGAAAATTCTGATATCCGATATACTGACCGATATTCTATGTGTGTTTTTAATGTGGTTATCAAATACATGTGACAAATATATGTAATGAGGGCAGGATATCTAGCAAACTTAATTCTGAACATCACTGCACTGAACAGGTAACACTTCACTTAATACCAATTAAATAATGGACCCCCCTCTGCTGGAAACTGCGTGATTACACTATTTTAAATTACTAGTCCAAGCATTTTTTCAAGCCTTAAAAAACAGTTTTGATATCGGTACTTATCGGAGAACATATATGCTGATACTGATATATCCGCAATAGGCTAATAATGGCCAATAATATTGGAAAAACTATAAATCGGTCGGGCCCTTCATAAAAACCATGTTAAAAGAAGTTAACTTCTTCTTTTTTTTATGCAGTAAAAATAAATGTGTTTAATAGCATTTGGGGTAAATCAAAACAAAATGAACCACCGACTCAAATCTTTCTATGTAATCAATTTAAAGTCAATAGCGTTTTTGAGAATCAACACAATTTCAGACAACACGATATTGCACAACATCATATCCTGATAAACATGTTTTGTTATTTTCTTACAGCCCTACACCTGAGTGGTCCTCTCTCTTACCTCACTCTTTGATTCACAAAAAATATGATTGTGGTGAGTCAGCCCAATACCCACAGGCACACAGCCAACCACAGAGGAGGATGTGATCCATGAAAACTTACTTTCCTGATACAGAGCACATTTGATGATGCATGACATCCGTTCACCAACTAGGCCACATGCTCTGATTTCCCTTCTTTTTCAGTCAGGCTCTCACATGCACATGTAAGCATACATATATTGTATTGCAAATGCCACATGGGTGTGAGCAGGACATCAAGGGCACTGCTGCATCTGTCTCTAATGTGCTCCAAATTATGTGCTTCAAACAAATCACCAACACTAACAAAAGCCATTGTTTTGAATGGCTAAAGTAAGGACCGACTGTGATCAACCTCACTGGTGTAGTAAGAGCAATCCACGGCCACTCCACGCCCAACAGAAGAGCAATGCTCGGGCTGATGAGGACGTCCACCTTCTTATCTGTCCACTAAAAGCCCTCTGCCACTGCCTCATGCATGCATCCTCATCCACCCACACCCTGTGCAAGCCAATAATGAGACCCGGGCTAACGCACATAACAACACAATTAAAGCCAAAATGGACGACTCCCCACTCCAGTCCAGGCATGAGCATGCAAGAGAGCACTCATTCGACTGATGTGTGCATACTATGTAAGCTTGACCACTCTTGCATGGATATTGTGTGCCTCTGTGTGTAGCTTGCTCTAAGAAGCAGAACTGAGTGGACAGCTCCAGCCAGTTGTCCTTTAACCTGTGGCCTGAAGGTCTGGGATAAAGGCAGTGCCGGTTTGCAGTAAGTTTCTCCCTCTGGCACAGAATCTTTGGCAGGTCACCATGAAACAGAAAGGCCACAGGCACATGAGCCTGATCCAAGATGCCACGCTTGGTTTGAACCCTCTCTTGACAAAAGGGGAAAAAAAAATAATTTCCCCCTCGAAAATCCTGGAAGAAAGGGAGCTATGGAAGAGTGCAGCTGTGTGCTGCACTGTTGTCAAAGAAATCTAAATCAGACTTCCGCTCCAAAAGACCAACTTCGGCTCAAAATAATAGTTTCACAGACACAATATTTGCTTCCAACTACACTGTGTGCAAGCTAAACTGCCTACACAATGGCACATTTGTTATGGCCCTGATATATTTGTCTTCTTCTGTCTCTTTTTCTCTGGGCCAAAAAGAAAATCATTCTTGGTTTCTATGCTGCCTCGCCATTCCCTTTCCTGTCACAGCTATTATTTCATGAAATCTGACTCTTGGTATTCTGTTTCTTTTCAATTTCCTTTTCAGCACAGCCCAAGCGTTGCCTCCTCTCGTGTCAACCATCTCTCAGTGCTCGGCACAATGTGCCAAAAATATCTACGTACCGAGAAGCAATCTTAAAACTGCATTCAATTAAATTTGCCGTTCCGTTTCAAAACAGGAGAAACAAGCTTTGCTTTTTCACAGAAATACAACACATGCTCATCTGCCTTTGTTCTAGATCCCTGTCAGTCTGTTTATTTACTCCTCTCAGAATGTTTGTGTTTGAGCACTTGTTTTGGACAGGCAACATGAGCCTAACAGACTACCTTGGAGTCCCTGACAGCCCTTCCATAATTTCCTTTTCCCAAAGATAATATACACTGTAATGCAGATGAAGAAAGAAGCTAATTGACCTGAAATCAAAGCTAATTGGCTTCTATTTAGCCTCTTCCTGTCCTAGAGCAGCGCAGGCACTAAGGGAATATTCCCTGGTCCAATTTACAGAATACAACAGACAATTAAGCAGTAAGCAGCAGTGGGAAGCGTTATGCTGGACGTTATCTGTATCTGCAGGGTGTGGCGCGCCACTGGCTAAGCTACTGGGTGCAGATGACCTGACCTGTGTTTGCCTGCGGGCTGCAGACTTGGTTGATAGATATCTCTGTCTGTGGTAGTTCCCACCATAAAGTCTCATTTAACTGCCATACTTCATCAGAGGAGTTACCCCACAACCTACCACAGCTTCCCACAGATCATTTTCTGGATTTCTTTCTGACATGATGTTTTAACACTTCCTCTTTGTGTGTGTGTGTGTGTGTGTGTGTGTGTGTGTGTGTGTGTGTGTGTGTGTGTGTGTGTGTGTGTGTGTGT
>JAQLOL010000024.1:22403281-22423473 GCA_029783665.1 Naso thynnoides | reverse complement strand
CTGACATGATGTTTTAACACGTCCTCTTTGTGTGTGTGTGTGTGCGTGTGTGTGCGTGTGTGTGTGTGTGTGTGTGTGTGTGTAAAGGATGCGTAATTTTTATAATTGAACAAAAAACTTGTTGTGAAACATTAATTTTACTGTGAGCTTCATAATTTCAAATTACCCCGAGCATATTTTTTGCATTATGTTTTTCATATTGGTGTGTATGAGACAACATATATGCTGATATCAATATATTTCCTTTATATCTGTTAAAGGCCAATGACAGCCAAAATTATTTGTGGACAGATTTATCATTTATTTAATGTTTGTTCTTCACGTTTTGTCTTTTCAATTTCACTCACTGAAGTCTCTCAGGCTGCCCTGACTCTTGTTGACAGGAAAAGCATGTAAGAAGTTAACAGTGATTACAGATTAAACAGAGATGGACACTGAATTTTTGTAAATACAAAATTAAGTATCATGCGGGCTATCTCATAATTAAACTGATGGGAATTTGATAAGCTTTGCACATTAAGAATATAGGAAATTGCATTACTTTTCCTCATACATTTGTAAGACTAATATTATTTTCTATTATTTTGGAAGTATCATACAATTTTGTGGTATGTTGGATTGATTGATGATATAGTGATGGAGCTCTGTGCCTTTTTTTCTTTTTTTTTTCTGTTAACAAATCCTTGAGTTCATTGCCGCCTCCAGTACTTAAGGCAGACTCCTGCACTATTCTGTAACTGTTGAGTGAATAATGGTTGTGTGGACCAGAAAGAGAAGTTTATTTGATTTTATCGAAGCTCCACCAGTGAAACGAAGAGACAAAGTGAAGCAAGATGTTCAACTTTATCTATGAGTGTCAAGGCAGAAAAGTCACAGTTCACAGTGATGGGAAATAAAACAAATGAAGCAAGACTCAAATGCTGCTTGCACCACTGTGGCAACATGACCTATATCTGTAGAGTGCAGGAATGCTGATCCTTATCTAATGTAGAATATGGCCTGAAGACATGACAAGTCATCTTGGCACACAAACCTCTGCTATTCATTGTAATCTTCTCATTCGCAGTGTTTTCAACTACAAACAGGAACTTCAGAGTCAGTGAGTGTGCCGCTTTAATTGATGCAGCGATAGAGTTTGATTCATGTTACATTCTGCAAGAAGAGCCATGAAGTATCCGATGAGAGCCCGGCAGGGTTACATTAAACGCATTCCCGTAAACCTTCAGCACTCCACAGCACAGGAGCCAAGTCTCTGTTTTTTCCCTTCCAGACAGATGCCCAAGTCATTGTTTTTGTGAGCCTGCTTTTCAGAGAGAAAACCCGATCCTACTGGCTGCCAGTGTCACCAGTGGCCCCCCGTCCTCCTTTGTCATTCAATCCCATGTCTCCTCCTTTCAGGAATGCACTTCAGTCACTCTTTCTTATTCTCCCTCCCTCTTTTCTCTGGACCATGGTGCCCTAGGCCGTCTGGGGGCAGCGTGTGTTTGGTTGTCCCAGATCTATTCATCCTCTCTGGTGAAATGGGATACAGTGACCTCCTCTGTGTCCAGTGGTCTCAATCCCAGGCTCCTGTCTGGTAAGTGTCAGAGATTGAGAGCCTGTGAAGGGGCAGGGAGGTAACTTGGAAGGCTGGTCTGGAGACAAGTCAAGAACATGAGCCTGTCGGGCACCACAGAGAGATGATACTGGATCTGAGTGAGTGGACTAGCAGGAATGTTCCGCAGTAAGTTTATGTTAAATGTGCCACAAAACATCTCAGGGCCATCTGTTGTGCTGTCATCATTTGACGCACTCAAACAAAGCAGAACAAAATATCCAGGATCCAAAGCATGACTGATAAATGATGCAGACTGGCTAAACATGCCATATTGTAACCCAGCAGGGGATATGCACATAAATGTGTCCATTTCTATGCCAGTTTAACACAGTGTGACATACTTTGGCACTACAAGCAAGTCCCTTGCTTCCCATTAATGTACAAAACTAGGGGCAATTACAGGAAGGGTTCCTCTTTTATAAAAGGGGAATATGAGACACCCCCTACTTCATGAGACATGTCAACCTCTCTGCACCTCACATTAGCATAATGTACGTTTACCACGTGAGCCGCAATTTGTCTGGAAAATCTTTTCCCCCCACAGGTTTATTATTGAGAGTGTGTCCATTAAAAACAACTGAATTTCCATCTCAATTGGCTCGCCATAAGGTACAGTGTTGGCAGTCTTTGAAAGAGTAATTGGATCCATTAAGGCAGGAAAAAATGCAAGAGACTGTCAGATGCATGTTCTTTTGCGTGTGCTGTGTGTGTGTGTGTCAGTAGATGTGTGTGTAAATGCCAGTTCATAGCAGTTCCTCTTGACTTTTTCTGCAGCACAAGCAGAGCAACGGTTAATTGGGACCAATTAAGATAAGGTTTCATAATATAATTTAGAATTTTTACAGCATAAAGGCAGCAAGTCATTTTAATGACAATTCTCGACAAGAGCAGCACCAAAGTGACATTTGAATGTGGCTCTGCCAGTCACATAAATGCTCATGTCAGTATGAGCAGCTAAATTTAAGGCTTTCTGTGATTTTGATGCAAAAACCTAAAAAACGGCACCCCTAATCTTATTTAACCCAGTCAGTTCTATTTGATATGATGCTGACAATATAATAATTTCATCATTTCACTTTTTTTTTTTTTTTTGTACATATAGTTGGTGTCATGACCAAGACAGGATTATAAGGAGGATTAGGGATGGGCATGATTAATCGATGATCGACAGCTGATTGTTAAGGATTTTGTTGATCACATGAAATTTCTATCATTCAAAGGTGAAGCAACTTAATACAGGTTGTATCGCCCAGCGTGAGTCTTGAAAGGATGCAATAAATGTCACTATGTGGCTGCAAAGAGACATCTTACCAACAAAGGGCAATACTACTTGTAGGTGACACAGAAAATGGAAATAACGTTACTCAGCTGCCTATGAGCTGCTGTCGTGGCTGTCGCAGATACAAAACGTTATCATGAGGAGGTCAAGGCAAATTTTTGGTGTGGGACCATTTTAAACTAAAATGACAAAGTTTGTTGTAAACACTGCAAAGCCGTGTATAAGTACAACATGACAAACGACTAACAATAACCAACTTGAACAACGTAATGTAACATTACATCTGACCCCGGTAAGCGTCAATGCGTCCTCCTGTCAACCTACCATCACCTAAGTCTTTACGAGGAGGAGCCGTGATGCACAACAGCGTATAATGTTTTTGATTGAGTTATTGTTGTTTGATATGATTGTTTTGTGAAAGTGTTTCAGAGAGGCTCGATAGTGTAGCCTTGGACGCTTGCACCCGGCTGCTTTTACGTTATGTTCGTCGTGTATCTTTTCATTTAAGTCACACAGCTGAACTTAAACTACCTTTTCTGAGAGGACTGTTGTTGGCCAATAAGTTCTTATTGGAACAAAAACTCAGCTGAGGAAAATATGTGTTGTATTTCGTATTTTCCGCCTCAGGCGTTTTTAATATAAAAAAATAATAATTAAATCGATAATTGATCTAGCAAGGAAATTTAATAAAATGACCATCCCTAATGAGGATAGTCATACATGTGCTGAGCAGCGACACACCTGTGTTATCGGCTAGCTTGCAAAGAAACAGAAGACAAACAAGAGCCAGTAACAAGCATGATCCATGAAATGACTGGTCACTGGTCACTTGTGTGTTGCATCCAAGTGATGTGAATCCATTTAGAATTAATAAAATAAAAGTCCCTTTAACTTTGCAGCACCTGCAGCTCCGGATGGCTCATCTAGCTAATGTTAACAAGCCAAAGGACGTTTGCTCTGTGATCGATTTGACCACATTCCGTAAAAAGCTGCTCTAAACAGACCTTCCCTTTTGATGAATGAACGAGCCCTCAAAAGTCCTTCAGACATGGGGGTTACTAGGCAATGCCACAAACCTATCTGTCTTAATTGTGTTCAATGGCCTGTGATTTCTATGGGTCCATGCAGTAATGTGTGTGTCTCTGTGTGCATCCTAAAAAGAATGAACGCTGTAAAGCCATCACCTGTCTGAAATGGTGGCCCAATTATGACAGTCTCCTTCAGCATGCAGCCTTGCAAAACCAAACTCCATGAAATTGATTACCCACACACCTGGACCTCATTTGTGACTCTACTTTTCTCACTCTCCCCTGTCACTGACTCTCTATGGGGCCCTGGTCATGCCCTACCAACAGAAAATAAATGTTCTGAGGATGCATGAATATAGAGTAATGGAATATTAAATCCTAGACACCAAGGCAGCAATTGTGTTATGAAAAAAAATATGCAAAGAGAGTTCAATTTTGCTGAGATGTGACAAAATACAACAATGGCTTTTTCAGACCCATTTGAGACAAAGAGGGTGAACAACAGAAGAAGAGAAAGTCAGAGAAAAAAAAGGAGAGCAGAAGATGAATTTCCACATAATGAATAATCACCTGGTTGCCAGCATCACCTGTCTTGCTATCATTAGCTACCCTGATTCTTTAATTCCTTTATTCTGCTGTGTATTCCTTATTAAAAGACACCCTTTGCCTCAGACTGACCTCCTCTATTAGACTCAAGGTTACTGGAGGAGGCACAAGGACACTCCTTTGAGAGAAACAGCAACGCTTGGCTGCCACTAAATAAATAGAGATGTTTAATGGGTGCTGGTGACAGTAAAACTATATGAGATGACAAATCTGCCAGTTGGGTTAGTCTGAATACGCACTGGGGAAATATGTTTTATTGCAGAAGTGAGGATGAATACTGAGAGGCTTTAAAACAGTAAATCATCTTTCAGAATATGCCACTGTATCCAGATTTTTTTTCATTGAGAGATGGGGAACTGTTTAATATCATCCCAAAGGTTTTATCACACAATTTTTGCATTACAGACATGCAGAATACACTGGCAGCAAGGAGAAACCCTTTTTCCTTCTTTCCAGTATGCCAGTTATACCTGTGTCCAGCCCTTGCTTTTGGTGTCTGTACTTCTACTTTGCTTCTCTTAGGTGTTATAATAAACTCTCAGTTCTCAGTGACTGAACAGGCGGGGGGGGGCAGAGGGGGCAAAGAGGACTGTTGTCTCACTCCCTCACAGCTCCTGGGGAAAAAAAAGCCTATATGTGTTCTGCTGTTGACCTCCGTCTCTCAGTGCGAAAAGCTCTGGGGATTCCCTGTGCTTTCCATCCCTCCATCCTTCCGCCTGTCCATTCCTCCCTTCATCACTGACTGCCTGGTAGCTATGCATATCTGCTGATAGTGTTACAAGACTTTTCCTCACAGGGATACCTTACGGGGTAGCAGGATGACAACACAGTCAAGTCAAATTGCACACAGATGTCTTCTATCACTGGCTGTTTTCAAGTAAGCACAAATGTTGAGTTTTTTTTTTCTCTGAGTCTAGAATTCCTGGGTTGATCTAATTTTTTTCTTAGATGGACTCCAGGGACTGTCTGAACTCCCACTCAGTGAGCTGAAATGCATCATACTCATTGTGCAATGGGTATGCAGAAACATTACACCTAGGAAAACAAAGAATTGTCAGTAACAGAGCAGAAACTCAAGAATGAGAGCTGGTGGTAGGCCTACAGTACAATGGGGGGAAAAAATGAAGGTTAGGGAGGGAATGCGTCAGATTGATATGGCTATGTGTGTGTGAGGTAAGACAAGTAGTCACGCGGTGGTGGGTCCCACGTAGCGGTAGCTGTTGAGTAAGCCCGGCGTACGGCTGACTGCGAGGCGACCTCTCCTGTCTCTCCTGACTGTTGTTTTGCATTCTTCATAATTAGAAGCGCCCAAGCATGCCAGGCATTCCTAATTGAGGTGTTTTACACTAGCGGCTGACACCATCACTCAATCTGAAGCCAATGGTCCTTTCCCAAAGGTCAACAGCTCAGCCTTCTCCCTCCTTCGAACTGCCTCCTTCCCAGAGATGGGGGGCCCACTCGTCAGAGTGACAAAGGCACACGCCTCCACCTTTTGTTCCCTCCCTCTTGCTCTACCTCTGTAAACCCTGACAACCAACACTACTGCTGGGTACTAGTTAAAGCAAGGCTCCCCATAGTGACGGATGACTCCCCCTGCTCGATATACCAATGAAGACGGATGCTAAGCATGAATTATTAAGAAGCTGAATATTTTGATATTGAACCCTTTATGAATAATTCCAGAACGGCCAACCCAAAATGAATTACCTTGTTTCTCTGTGTTCTGCAGAGGAGATGCTTCTTTTTGTCTCCAGGGGGTTTAGGTAGTGAAGGGAGATGGAGGATGCTATATACTGAACATAAAATCCATGGCATACTGACATTTGGTATTGTGAATAAGGGGAGAAAAGCCTGGGCTGCGATGTGTTTGGACAGTGCAGATTTGTATATTCCCTTTGATCCAGTGGTCAAAGACAGGTCCACAGAGAGACTTACGCTGGGATGAGAAGTGTGAGGAATGCAGAGGGGGCCGGAGAAAGAGCCAATGATTGGGATGCAAGGGCTGGGGTTGCATGTCCAATTATCTAACAGGCAAGGGGAGAAGGGAGTTGGCCAATTAGAGGAAAAGGGGAGAGACCTCTGCCACAGACCTTGCATGTACCCCCACAGAGAGAAACAGACAGGCAACCAGACAGAAACATAGCTTAGAGAGACATAAGAAGGAAGAGAAACTGTAAAAAGGTCAAGGCAAGAAATAGACAGAAAGATAAATGATGATGTTTCTCTAACACTTTCTTAGGAGGCAAAGACAAAGAAAGGTGAAAAGCTTTCATTGCATGTTTAAGGGAATAGCGTTCTTGCACATGACCCTGGTGTTGCCTGAATTCATAAGGTTAAATATTACTGAATACTTAAGGTTTATCACTAAAACATCTTTATTTATTAGCAATAAATCTGAATAAAATCAAATATTTCAGCTGTAATTTATTTCCTGGCAATATTTCAGGGCTTTGCTGTGGGCTGACACTGTTAAAAGAAAATACTGTATGATGAGCACTGGAATATAATTAGTATTCAGTATACTGTATCTGTTTACAGTCAGCGCAAGAAAAATGATGATTATAACCTACAAAAACTGCAGCCAGCCAAATCCTTGAATGAATAACACTTAATAGGGTTATTACTTAATAAATAATGTCAGGAATCCACCTCCTCAAAAGAGCTCTGTGCCGCTGCCAGCGCTCATGAGGTTTACTATAATTTAGCATGAGGTTGACTATAATTAGACTCTTTTAAAGAAACTTGTCAAAGTGACTGGGGATTAAATCCAGGGGTAAACAAAGAGGAAGACAAAGTCTGCTTTTTTACTAGGACAATGCCATCCTTTCTTTTGCGGGATGTTTCACTGCCTGTCAAGTGGAAAGATGCTGTTTAAAGACAAGTCCTCAAGCACATCTGGAGCAGAGATTAATGGAACAATTAAGAGTCATCCATTCTCACTTTCTAATTAAGAGGGTCAATGACTTATTGATATTCAGAACATAACTAATTGCTCAGGTTAATAGTGTTTAAACTCCTTGAAGGTCTTCTGATATAAGGTTTGATTTGTTTCTTGTAAGGAATCAGTGGTGAGACATTTCATAAAAAATGTCATTTCAAGGCATGTGCCAAATTAAAAAAAATAAATAGTAGTTATTGAAGATACTGAGATAGTGAGCATTACTTATTTACAACCTTTTTTGCACCTGACAAAAAGCCACTAACACCCACTAATATCTGGCTTTTGGCTTCAGTGGGAATGGTACAAACAGCATTCATTCCCAGGTCAAATGACTCTGCGGTGGTCATGGATATTTATCAGCTCCTGTGATGGAAACATATCATCTGGGTGTGCGCTCATTTTCTCCCCTTTTCAGCATAACAGCAAGCTTTCACGGAGGCATTAAAGTCTTGTTGCCTCTTGGTAACTCTTTATTATCTTAGCCAAAAATTTAGTTAATCTCTATCGAACAATTGCTTGCACATCGTTCAGTTGGCATTGAATTTTAAAAAGGAGCCTTAGTGGATTTAAAAAAATAAAATAAAAGGATGGCTGTAACATTGTCAATGGCCTCAAATCTGCTTTCTTCTGTTCCCTGTAATCTGCAGCATTTCAGAATGTCAAACATGACACAGCAGGAAAAAAAAAACAAAAACAAAGCGAAGGCAAACTTGTGTGCTTGCAATCAGTGTTAAAAAAAGATGCAAAGATGGAATTACAGTGCACATGCACGACCAGTGGATTATGTCTTTGCTCAACTAACAGTCATTAACTCACAAGCACAATTCAAATCAACTACAAACCAAGAAAGTTAAAATACTTAAAATCTCAGAAAACCTCCCATTGCAGTAAATACTACCAATGTTTGTGGTGACACTAAACTTGTGGCCTACCTTCATCATTCCCCAATTATCAGACTATTTACAATTAAATGTGTTTACTGACATTGGTTTTGCGGAGCCATCGTATATGGTTGTGTGTTTCAAAAGGTTGTGACCCTCGGCCCATCCTTGTGAACAACTGAGCCTTTCCGAGATGTCCCAATCATACCCAACCATGAACTTATCACCTGTTACCAATGAACCTGTTTACCTGTGAAACATTCCAAACAGGTGTTTTTGGGGGGTTTTTTTGGAGCACACACAACTTTCCCTGTCGTTTTTTGCTCCCGTCCCAACTTGTCTGAAACGTGTTGCTGGCATCAAATTCAGAGTAAGTGGATATACAAAAATCAATGAAGCTGATAAGGAGAGACATTAAATAAATTGTGTCTATACTGTTTACAACTGAGTTTGTGTCAAAAGAATTAAATTATCACACTCTGATGTATTTATGTTGCAAAATGCCCCATTGTTGTGTTTTTTGGGGGGTGGGGTGGGGGTGGGTCTGTATGGCCTGACAACACAAAGTGAATGCTCTCTCCTCCAGGAATGTCTGGAGACTTCTCAATGTCTCATTTAAGTCTAAGCAAATTGAGGGGTTTTGCTCTGAACAGCACTGCACTCCGTGGCCGAGTCAAGTCCAAACAGTGGATTTTGTTGCTTTAGACCAACTGTATAATTTCTGACACCACAGGAATGGAGCCACACTCTAAACTGAGACAATACTAACTTACTTTGAAAGAAGAGTAAGGCAGTAATGCTGTCCCAAAGTCTGACTTGCCATTCTACGATCATACACTGCGATAAAGGGATAAATGGCAATCAAGAGCACGGCATTCCCTCTCTAGTCACGTGCGCGTCAGATTAGCATCTGTTTCCAAGACTGTAAGACATGCCCAATCATCATCAAAGCAGAAGCCTCCATTTCTGTCCTTCAGGAATGCTCCTCTCAGTTACAAAGAAAAATTTTGGTGCTGCAAACAGGAAATTAAAGACCTTAGTCCTCTTTTCTTACAGCTGGCTCCCAGTACAAAGGCTCTCACAAGCCAATAATTAGCCACAGGTCCATTTCACACGCCTACCTTGACCTCTGACCTTTTTTACTCACCAATACTTCCTGTGAGCATATTTAGGGTCCTGTTGTAAATGGTCCTTTGATCAAGGAGCAGCACAGATGTTTAATACATGCAAAGCCATTAGTAGTCCTTTGTGCCTTAATACATCATAATTTGGAGTTAAGCAGACAAAGGTCAAGAGGGCACTCTGGTCTGACCCGGGAAGGCCCTTGGCACTCGATCAGTGGTCAGTCTTTAACAAGCCTCTTCAAGGAGAGCGAGTGTGCTGGCAAAGAGACGGGTGGCTGAGGGCTGCTTGCTGATGTGCAAAGTCATACAATTTACCTCACATCAGAATAGAGATTAGAATTAAATGGAGAGAGGACAGGATCATCAGTCTTTCAGCCCTCAGCCCACTCCGCCTTATTGCACGGTCATTTTAATGGCTGCTCACGTAAAATTGTGCTAAATAAAAATCATGCGGAGAAAAAGCTGAAACTGAGCTTTGTGTCAGGTTTTCCATATAATATATGAAAGCAGAAAGTGTTTAGGGATTGTAGGAAATAAAAAAATGTGGAGAAAAAAATAGTGAATATATCTGTTAGAACTTCCTCTGATCCACTACTGTACTTTCCTCCACATTTTTTCAGTCCGCTCTGTCTGCTCTATTTGCTAGCCCTCTCATTCTCTCTTCTTCTATTTTCTAATTCTATAACGTTTCCTTTAAAACCACATGAATGATATTTTACACACTGAATCCTATAGTGCGGAACACATTCCCTTATAATATAGGAAATATTTTGGTAAAAAGGCACATAGAGGGTCCCTTAATTTTAGGTCACAGAAATAAGAGCAGAATTACCACAGGCACACAGATGGTGTAAATCATCAGAGGTGCAGCAGTTTGTTCAACGTGCTGATGTGGATATCAAATGAAGACATCAATAAAAATGACTACAAAGTCTGAAAGCACATTATGAACTATGCTTAAATAAATCAGTCTCTCTCTATGCTGTGGTAAAATAGCTATTCCTCTGTCAGCAATTACGAAGCTGCATGGAGCACTCACTCGGAGTCATTTATCATCAAGTCCTATGATTTATGCAGGACCAAATAGCTCTAATAATTTTGCCCCTTCTCTGGCTCTCAGAGGACACTGTAAAAACTTGAGACAGATAAAACAAGATGTATTAGCACAGAACTTGGGATGGGAGGGGAGGATTGGAAGGTGGCATCTGGACAGATTAAGACGCAGGAATTTTACAGCCATGCATCTGTCTTTCTCGTCCTCAGGCTTAAAGAAGACCTCAGACTGTGCATCTTTCTGATTGTAATCTGCGGGTGACCGCAATCAATGAAGGCCTCTGTTTGCCAGATCAATGGAGGACAACAGCAGGTGATAGGAATTTATCTTGCTGGGCTGGTTTGGATGTATGTGTGTGTGTGTGTGTGTGTGTTTGTGTGTGTGTTTGTGTGTGTGTTTGTTTTACAGGATCTCAACATATCACAACAGAGCAGCCCCTCCATCGGCACTCATTTGACTGACTAGAAATTAAAGATGATGAGAAATTGCCCCTTTCACCAGTCACACACACCAGTAGATGCATCCATAAGCAATGATGAACATTTATCAATATTAAAATACACATTTTCTTAGATATTTTTTCGTAGTGTATTTTTTATGTATTTTTTGTTAAAAACAATAGATTCATATCATGCAACGATACATTTGTGTGTACAGGCATCAACCAAATTTTCAGTCTAAACTTGACTTACCCATTTTAGTAAGCACAAAAGAATAATGAGAACGATTGTGAGGAGTCGAATGAAGAGGCAAGAAGCAATGAAGGGAGCAGTGTCCATCCATAAAAGGCTGGCTTCGAAGAGATGAGACGAGAGAATGTAGGTTACTAATCCTCCCAAATTAAAGGCATAAAAGAGATTATGTCTACCAAAGCTCTCACTTCTAGGCCAGTACATTGCTATCCCCTCTACTCTCAGCCTGACTTACACTCTGTGTACCCAAACAATTTTCTCTATCCCACTTAAGTTTTAGTGAGCAATGCAAGAAGACAACACAGATCAGACGTATGTCAATGAAACACAACAATAAAAAGACAAAGAAGAAGCTTGTGTGAGTTTATGTAAGCAGTTTTAAACCTTGTTCAAATTCTTAAAGATTGTACACAAACAAACATACACGCTGACACACTAGAGTGTGTGCGAACACATTATGCACACTCACCTAACACCACCATGAATGCACTGCAATTAACATAAAAACTGCAGAAAGCCATAGGAAAGACACTGTTGATGATTTACCAGAGGAATAGAGCCCACAGAATATGGTGGGCTAACTGAAATATGTGTGTGTAAACACTACTTAGAGGCATTTACCTCCCTTCTAACACCTGTCTAAACACAGCACAACACACAAATGGCTGTTTATGCTCAAGCACAACGTCACTGACCTTGCTTTCATCCTTGGGGGAATTTTTTAAAATAGAAAACCTCATCCTGCTTGTGCATATGTTTAACACACATGCATATTGACCTAGCCTCAAAGGCAAGCAGTTTTAGAACCGGCTATTTAAGAGAAGCTTTAGTGTCAAAGTGTGGAAAAGAAGCCCACACTGACTTGGCTATTTTAAGTTATGAACTCTCACCTTTAGACAAGGACAGGTCAAACTCTGAACAGAGCCAAACACTAATGCTCCAAGACTAGTTTAACAGCAAACTACAAAAACAGAACACTTGATCTGACATACAGATTAAATGACCAGGTCATTAATCACGCAGCAATTACATCTCACTGATCAGTAAGCAAGCTGAGCTCTATGTATCGTATGTGGACCATATCTAAGTGAGCGAGAGAATACCCTTCCAGTCTGCAGAGCATTGGCTGCTCCTTTTCATATAATGAAGCTATGCAATGCAACTGCCCAGGGTGAACAGCGCACAGATGTCAGCTGTGTCTGCCTGCCTCACTGAAGGAGCAGTGAAGAGAAAAGGGAAGGCTAACAGAAGACCAGGGAAGCAGATAACCTGGAGCAGTGCTCTTCGAGCATGATGGTGGTTATTTGCATGTGGTGCAAATAGAAGAGGAAAATGGGGAAACTACAGAGTGCACAATGCACCGTGAACCCACCTCTGTCCCAGGTAATGACAGAGCAGAGCTCCAAAATAAGCAGGTGTGGAGAAACATGTGGAAAGACAAGTTAGTTAAATAGGTAGAAAGGAGCAAGGAAGAACTCACAGGCAGATGCGTAGCCGTGAAATGCTTTTCTGACTTTTCATCTCAAAGAAGAAAAGTTCCCTTTAAAAGTTGCCTTTAAAAAGAAATGTTCAAAAGAGAGAGGATATCCTCAAATGTCTGCTGCTCTTTTATTGTAAACCTAATTATCCCTAACATATCTGTCAGAGAATAAGGCCTCAAAGAAGTGTTTTGTCAGAGAAAATACATAAAAGATGAAAAGAGCGGGACTAGAGGAAATATTCACTTTGATGAGAACGCATTTATGCTAGTTATGGGCGTCTTTCCTCGGGTTGTATTTTTATTCCCCTCCCTCATGTTCGGTGAGATTTTGAGGTCTACTGGAATCTCCCAAATCTCTGTCGGCAGGAGGGCTGGTTTGAGAGAAACCACATCCCAAAGGGAAATGTATGATGAGAATGCTTTTATCTGTCAGAAAACTCTCTCCCACTGTACAAAGTTTATCCTAACATCGCTACCTTGGATACACACAGAGGTTCTGCCCCCTGCAGACTTATGTCGCTTCAGAACACATGGATCGGTTGGTTTCCAAAAGGTGGCTATTTACAGGTGTAATAGCTGCAGGAAGCCATAAACAAAATACTCCTTTTTGTGAAAGTCATTACCTCTGATGGTAGCACAGGGCTCATTAACAGGAACACTATCATCATGTGTAATCATCTTTGCCTGCTTTGTGCCTCCACCTCTCCTCCCAGTTTTTCACAAAGGTTAAGAGGAAGGTGATTTGTTATAAAGAGAGGATTAATCCTGTTCTCTGACCACTGCTAGGTGGTGGGACTTTGCTGATAACAGGTGCCCTTGTTTACAAAAATGACACTGACATATGAACTGTATCTATCTCCATTTATCTGAAAGAAAGCTAAATTGAGGCAGTGGGAGAAGCAACGCCACACGAGATTAATCTCACATGAATCTACTTATTGCTTAAAATCTAAAATGAAGATTCTCATTTTAAAGAAATGAGACATAAATAGACAAATTACAAACATAATCCTATATATGTAAACATTCAACCACATGGACCAAACGTGTCTGTGCATCACATAGAAATAGGCAAATACACCACTGATAGACCTGTCCTGCCACATAGCTCTACTTACAGCTCACAAAGTATGACATGGAATCTGTATATGATAATATGCCATGGTCGACATGCTGGAACCTAGATAAGCCAAGTCAGGCTGAGATGATAAATGTGCCAGGGTTTGCAGGGGATCACTGCTAACATATATGGAGTTTATTTGGGGACAGTCTGGCGTGAAAGTGAGGATATGGCCCAGTGATCTTCCATGTTCCAGGTGAGGGCTTTGGCTATTACATTTATGTAGTTTCATTACAGCAGCAGCTGACATCCATGCACAGGGGGCCACAGTAAAGATCAGGAGCATCCTCACACAACTGATGGGGAGAGAGCAGCACTTGAGTGTTTCATACACATTTTAGAATAATTAAAAAAAAACTAGAACCTTTGTTTGTATGAGCAAAGTTGCCCATGCACACATGCTCATGTTGAGCAATGCAGCTCTTCACATTCACACCTGGGATGAGACGACAGTCTGTGACAACTGGCCACTGACCAGCTCCACTAGAGAAGCTGGAAGTTAAACACACCACAACAGCAGCTGCTGAAAATGCTTACAGCAAGAAGGCAGCAGTGTGGTGCAAACAAAAATGAATTTGGAATGCTTACACAGGCTAAATAGTCCATTTTGCTGTGGAAACAAGGAAGATTTAGGAGATCGACCTTGGTAAAGTGAGCCAGAGACGCATTCCCACCCGGATGATAATAGGTCAGCAATTCCCACCTACACTCTAGTGTTGAATCCTGACAATGTAGCTTACACGACTGGAATTGTACAGCAGGTCAACCACTGTAGCAAGCCTGAATTACGACCCATTATGATCCTCGTATACCGCTACAGTAAAGATAGCTCAGGTCACAAAGCCAACCTTGGCAACCGATTTCATTGCTATATACAGTATACATCAGTAACAACAGCTTAGAGATAAAATAGATGATATGCAGGGATAAAAGGTTAGGCTATCATCGGGGAATCAGTCATCGGCGTGCTTTTTTTCCAGTCCCAGGGAGATTCAATGATTTCAGTGAACATAAGACGTTACAGTAAGAAAAAAATTGCACCACTACAGACAGGCAGGAAAACTCAAGGATCTTCAGCTGATAGATGAAGAGACTGTCAAGCGCTGCGAAACACTGTTGAGATGCAGCTAACTGCGACCAAGGGGGAGCAATTAGTTATAAGAAACTACAATCACTCACACTCACCTGAACCCAGTGATGAAGTGTCATTCAGTACTCCCTTTTCCTTGGAGTATGCATATTGTGTGTGTTGGGGGGGGTTGTATATGAGAGAGATATGGAGGGACGGGGGAGAGGTTGCACACACATCCCATCAGACTTTGAGGTATGGTGATGAAGTGTGGTAAACAGACCTTATTAACAGAGTAAAGCTTTGAGGCCCTCCACGGCCAATCTCCACCCTCAACACAACAAAACAAACAGGGTGACCCTGCTTTAACCCTGGACCTGTCCATCCATCATCCTGCAGCGCACACACACACACACACACACACGCACACACACACACACACACACACACACACATCACCACAGCCCATATCTCTCTGCACTGTCGACATTAACCCTCCCCTGTGGAGAGATTCATGCTGTTTCCCTACATTGACAGTTCCAGCTCACACACACAGTTCGCACCATTCGCAATCTAACAATCAAACAGTACTCCCCGTATTTGAACAGATTCATATGATTTCTTTCTGTTAGAGTGAAAAACGCTTGTAAATTGACAGCAAACTGTAAATGGCTTTCCACCTGCTCGTTAACAGAGCTGGAATAGAAATGTATTCAAACTTTCCTCTTATTTCCTGGAACATATTATGATTGTTAAAATGTACTTTCCGACGTTCACCGCAAATTCCTCCTATACAGGAGGAGGGGAAGCTATAAAAAGGCGTACCTTGCAACAGGCAGCACTACCGCCAATGTTCTCTCTGATCTCTTTGATTTTGTTTCTGAATCTATGTTTATCATATTTCTAAACTGTGGGTATCAAGCAGTATAGTTAGACAGTACATCCATTCCTCAAGACACCAGACAGACAGATAAAAGATAAGGGCTTAGACAGTCAGACGTGGTCAGTAAGGCAGAGGAAATCCCTATCATTTGTCTAAGGCCCTGCAGACGTATGTTCAAGCTCAAGACTCAACCCCCATATCTTTTTCCTCGCCTGTCTCTCACTAGTTTAAGGTTCATTTGGAGGTGAGGGTTCCCACCTCCCCTCCCTTTCCAGTGACCCCTTGCTCCTTATGAGTCTCAGTGCAGCAGACCCCCTCAAGGATCAACCTCTTTCCCCTACAAACAAGACACACACACACACACACACACAAACACACACACTTTTATGTGCTCTGCAGGTGTTGCGACACACTGTTGGGCAAACAAATTCCCAGCACACGTACACAAACACACAAAAAGAACCAACAAAGACAGACTAGGTTGATGGTTCAGGCATTGTTCATTTTCCATGAACAAAGAGACGGGAGCTCTTGTTGCTCTTACTCTGCATGTTTTCATAGGTGGTAAGACCTCATTTGACATTAACCACGTTGAGCCTGTTTGGTAGAATATCCTCTCTCACTCTGGGCTATTGATTCAAATAGCAAGCACAGTCTGTACCCCGTTGTTCAAGAGTGGGTTTAGGGGATTTAGACAGAGCTCAACGTGCCAGAACCTTTCAGAGGATGTAATTATCGTAATTTGATCTTAAATGGCGCAACAACAGAAGAAGAACTAGTATTGCTGCTTGGTGGGAGTGTTTTTAGGGCAAGGGGCACACAGACCTGGGATGACCCTGCGATGCATGCAGAGAACTATCAGTCAAAATGCCAAAGTGATGCTAAATCACCAAACATTTCACTGCTGTGCCCGTCTCCTAAGACATGTGTTGAGGGATGTTTCACAGTGTGACATGCCGTCAGGTCAGGCGTGCATTCCCACTTATGCATCACCCATCTCCCCTGCAAATATATCCTGGGTCTCTCTGGGCTTCTGGTCGCTTTCAACTGAATAGTCAAGTAAAACCAAACTCAGCAACTATTTGTGTCCTTGTCAACACCCCTGAGGCCACTGCCACTGACGGACTGATAAATGTGTCTCCTCCAGCCGGTCAGTACCAACCAGTCATGAAATTAGACTACACGCTGTTCCGCCGCAGCTGCACATGATTGTAGTTACCTTGCACATAACAGATAATCTTATGCACGACAAAGAGGCTCAATCAATTTTCATCATCCATAATCAATAGTAGACACCATTAAGTCGCTCATCCATGAAAAACGTGGAATTTTTACTATATACCTAGCGTCACGGCAAGCAGAAACAGCATTGTGCCCCGACCCAGCCGCTTCACCTCTCAGTGTCCTGGCAGCACCCCTGGGCTTGCAGTGATAATGAGAGGGCACGAGGACAGGCAGCCAGGGTTCATACATGGAGCAGGGGGCAGGGGGGCCGCAAGAGGCCAAAGGATATGCAAGCCTGAGATGCATACTAAAGAGGCATCAATTACAAATTCCAATGCCAGCATTCTTTGTCAGGCCCATCACAGCTAATAAAATTGCCCTGTGATCCAAAAACCCTGCTGAGCAAAGAAAATCTAGAGGGATAGTTCTGCATATCTTAATCCCTTTTGTCAAAGGCACCACATCCAAACATTAACTGTTCTTGTCACTTTTAGTGGGGGAAGGATGACAGGAGGCGGGAATTTCTTTCCATCATGGACAAGAGGCATCAAAGAGATGAGCAGACAAAATACTGCTGCTTTGAATATTTTAACATAAAACAATGAGTTAAATTTATATTTACCCTTAAAATACTAAAATTAGAGACCTCAAGAAAGAGAAAGGAAGTGTGTGTTGTGTCCTCTGGTCCTGCAACTGCTGTTCATTCCCCCACAGGACTGTGGGTTAAGTGACAGCTTGGGCCCATCACCAAGATGAATGGTTCTATCCTACACAAGGCCTTTTAATTAGCTCCACAAGCTGCCTTTTATAAAGAGCACACACAGAAACGCACCCTCACACACATGGCACTATGCACATGTGCATGCACACATTATTATAAACATGTGTTCACAAACATGTACCCACAAGCAAATGAAAAGATACATCTTTGAAAATCCAAATTTTGGTTTCAGTGGATACGTATTTTTGCAAAAATCAAGACATACACATTAACCATAGACAACCTTTCATAAAATCCAGGCCCTGTCTTTGCATAACCAAAAATGTGGGTGTTAAGAAGTCAGTTCCGCTGGGTGAGATCAATCCATCATCATTTTAGTTGTATAAAAAGGGGGGATGGGTAGCAGTGGAGAACTGGGGGAGCAGCTTGGCAACCAGACGGGTATCATCAAGACTGGGACAGGAAGCGAGAGAGCACACTCCTCCTCCTCTGGCTTCTTTTCATTCCCTCCCTTTTTACCTCTTCTCCTCCTCCTCCTCCTCCTCCTCCAAGAATCTTCCTCCACACATGGTTGGGAGTGTAGAGCCTCATCCAACATTAGAGTGCGGGTGGGGTTATAACAGGGCCTGGGAAGGCTACAATGAACAACCGGGGCCACTTCAATTACAGAGTGACTGACACCAAATGATGAAGCTTGTGGCATCTCATATCAACATCCACCATATCCCAGCATCTGTCCAGATAAAGGACTATAGAGGGACACAGAGATATAGCCTACTCACAAACGCTACCACCCAGTTTGTCAGGTTTCCAGTTATTCAGCATGAGGCTGGTGTGTGGAAAAAAGGAAGAATGCCTGAGTGGGACTCTGTTGTACCAGAGCCTCTGAGCAAAGACAATGTCTCATTAGCAAAAAGTCCTGTGTTATGCAGGGTTAGCAGCATGCTGGCTGTTCAAGCGAAGGAGGAGAGAACGTGAGAGTCAAGGCAAAAGATGGATGGATTTAGAGAGAGAGAGAGAGAGAGACAGAGAGAGAGAGAGAGAGAGAGACAACTTTTATGAATTGACGCAGCCAAAGACAGTCAGTGAAGTGCAAATAATGGCTTGATCTATCAAGCTCTTCCTCTTGAATGCTCCCCTTTTCGTCCTCCTTACCATACTTGTTCAGCTACTCAGACAAACACACATACCCGCATTCACACACACACACACACACACACAAACACACAGACAATAAAAGCAGCAAAGGGGCTTACAGTACATCTGTCACACTGCTGCAGCAAACACTGTAGCCTCACAGGACATCACCAGCTGTTATGCAGTCTGACTTAAGGTTTGTTTATGGCCCTTTGTTTTCTCTGCTCTGTCTTTTGCTTCTCAATTTCAATTTACTCAGATACACGCTAACACGAAGGAGGGCAGTGTGTCAACGCCCACAGGCCTTTGAAGTGCATGCTGAATGTTAGTTTAGACATCTGAGAGTAGCTTGAGTGTGAGCATGCTCTCCCCTCTGTCTGCTCTAGACTCGTTTTTTGCCCACAGTCGGAAAGATACATCAGCACCGTTCCTGCAGATATGAAGGTAAAACAAGAGGAGCCTGACAGGGGAAAAAAAAGTTAGCCACTTCGTAAAAAACAAAACAAAACAAAACACTAAAATATGATCTATTTGAACATATTGAAGTGATATGTGGTTCTACCACTCATTTCCTAACCTGCTCTGCATGGAAATAAAATAATTCTTCATCAGATCTTCTTTGAATACTGACAGTCTGAAAAATCTGTCAGGTGTTCTGTGAGTAACTGCATTCCATTCACTCAATCCTGACATTCTCTGCCTGCATGGAAAATGGTCATAGCTGCCGGGCAAGTCAAACAGATTTGATTTCATTCATATCTAGTAACAGTACGTTTTTCTTTCTCCTGAGCTGGCTGTAACAGAATACGCCTTGTTCCGCTTGGCCTCGGGAGAAATCTTCTGCCTAGCAGGCTAGAAATGGACGGAGAGAATCCAGACTGACTGTGGCTGGCAGCGGGTCTGTGGGGAGAGAGCTCATCAGCCATCTATTGGAGAGGGAAAGAGGGATGGATGTGTAGAGGGGAGGGGCAAGGGAGGCAGGGAAGGGAGAAATCAATAAGTCGGCCAAGTGTATCCTTTCTCTGGTATGAGTTGGTCCAAATTTCCCTTTTCTCCCATTCGCACAAAGGAATGGTCCACAGCACTCCAATCACAGAAGCACCTGGAAAAAAGATATCTGGAGAAAGATATTACAGACAATCTTGGGGGATAAAAAATCCAATCATACACCCACCAGGTAGTAAACTTTTCTTAGTTTTGCAGCAAATAGTTGGTTCAAACTTATAGTGAGAAGGGTGTGGTGCAAAAATACAACTAAACCAATGTAACTGAAAAAGCCATAGGGTGTTTCTTCAAACACATCCATACACAGTATTCTCTTTAAGTAAGTATATTCATTTCATTGCGTAAACAGAC